>BRKX01000015.1:47799528-48999528 GCA_026008535.1 Perilla frutescens
AAAAAAATGGCAGATCAACCCAGCCCATCTCGATCCACAGTCAGGGTGGGCCAGCCCATTTAAGCTCAACTTGGAAGATTCGATGGTGCCTGTCTTAATTTTAATTACAAAAAATATTTGTAAAATGTATTGAAATAATTTTTTGGGGACATTAATGTGACATTTTTGTCTCCTCCTACAATATATATATATAAATGGTATTGATGTGTTTTCTTAACTATATCGTGTAAAAACACACAATATTGTTGTTAACATATCGGGAAACGTTAGAAAAATGAGACCAATATATTTAACATCTATTTAAGGATCTATTTAAGGAGTAAGATATCCCCAAAAAATTATTCACAACATTTTAAAAATATTTTTTTAATTAAAATTTCAAAATTGGGGCATGGCGCCGTTTCCAACTTCTAGCACGTTACTGAAAATCTCGAAACCAACCATAGATCAGGTCTAAAACACCAAATTATTTACTCCCTCCGTCCCATAATTATAGTCCATTATTCCTTTTTGGGATGTCCCAAAATTATAGTCCTATTCTAAATTGGGATTGTATTTAAATATTATTTTACAAATATAACCCTATTTAATATAGTATGAATGCAATTAATATAGTAAAAAATAAGGGCAATATAGGATAATTATCGTAAATTGTATATTTTCAATACATATTAAATGTGATTTCTTAATCTGTGTGAAAATGGGAAATGGACTATAATTATGGGACGGAGGGAGTACTAATTATTACAAATCAATTAAATTAGTACGACTTTAGTAGAGAAAAGTCTATAAAGATAACAATAACATGACAACCCCAATTAATATTATCCAACAAACCTCACCATGATCACCTAGTGTTATTTGATTTTGAACAAACGATCAAGTTACATTAAACGCCACGTGTTCATATTAGCTGTATAGAATAACATTACTCAGATAGACTCATTTGAAGAACCTTTTTTCAACATCCAAAAATTGAATGCATGTACTAAAGAAAGAAGTTCAAACATTACCCAAAAAGAAAAAGTCTAAAAAAAATAAAAATCATTTCAGCAGAAAACAAGAAGGTATCAAAAATATTTTTCAATAGTAAGTATACAAAAGTTATTTATACCTCGAAATATGATACTGCTTCTAAGATGTCATAATGGCCATATCCATGGAACAAAACATTAATCGAATTTTCCTCCTCCTTCCTATACTCTTCACCATAGTCGGCTATTTTTATTAAATTACCTGTTTTTTTGTCTTTCATAAACACACAAATTGGCGCCCTGCATGTAACAAGATTAACCAATATGTCATTTATCATATATAATAAAATGTAATACATGTCTACCCTTCAAAAGAAAATGTAATACAAGTTTTACTCCTTTTTTAATGGAATGGTTGTTTCATTCCCCAAAATCAAGCTTATTTTTGTTGAAAATTTCCCAAAACCACTTGAACTCGAACAAGGATCTAATGAACATCTCCAATGCTTCATACTATTTTTTTAGGGCTAACTACAAATTCTACAATACATTTGAATGTTTCAACAAAAAATAACCCAACATTTTAATAATTACAATTTAATTCCCAACGTTTGGATATTTTAACAAAAATAATCCCACCTTTAATAATACTAATTTAATTCTTAACGTTTGAATATTTTAACATAAATGACCCAATATTTTAGGTGAAAAACCCATTTTGGTCATTTTTTGGCAAAAATGGCAATCCGTTATATAGGATCTCTAGCTCACTTGAGAGTAAATGTGATCGAACTCGATCAAAATAGTATTTTCATTGAAAACGTTGGGTCATTTATGCTAAAATATTCAAACATTGGGAATTAAATTGTTATTATTAAATGTTGGGGTTATTTTTGATAAAATATATAAATGTTGGAAAAATTAAATAATTATTAAAATGTTGGGTTGTCTTTGTTAAAACCTTCAAACATTGGGAATTAAATTGTAATTAGCCATTTTTTTAAAACAAACTCAACTAGAATATATTAAAAATTAAATGGGAAAGTTCAAGGTCACAATATCCTGAAGCCTTGAAGGTAGCTCGGACGACTACTTGACTTGTTTAGAAATAGAAGCTGCAAATTGAACTAAACTATGAGTTACGACACTATTTTAGTACCATTTATGTACTAAAAATGTTTCCAACTCCAATGATCCGCACTAAAACACTATTCACCTATGCTAAAATAGTGCAAGATTTAGTGCAAAAACTGCGTTAAATTTAGTGAATCAGTGCCCTAAGCATACACTAAACTGTCTAAACATAATAAGTGATAGCTTTAATTAAGCAGAACTGCAGAAGCTAAAAGAAAATGAAACTCACCTAAGAACATGTGAACACATGAGCAACTCTGGTTCTCCACCCCAAATATATGGTTGTTCAATCCTTTTCACATACACATCAAACTCCTCATCAATAAACCTGAACAAAATTATAATCACAGATCAAAAACTACAGTCTACAAACACAACAATTTTGTTTCACAAATTCAACAAAAAAAAAATCAAATTCACCATTCCACTTCTTTTCGCCTCTTTAACAGCTCTTCAACAACCTGTGAAAATGAATTCCATTTCCACAGTTAGAACGTTCATAATTCATCAATGAAAACTGTGAAATTTTGCGAAAATCAAATCAAACGTATATACTTGAGCTCTTAATTCATCAGCGAGCTCTTTCTGCCGAATTTCATCCGGAACTTTTTGCCCCTTCCTCAAACACGCCATGTGCGCAATGGCTCGAAACAAACATCTACCATCGGCAGTCACTCCTTCACACAATCATAACCATAAAAAACAAATGAATATGAACGCACTAAATTCAATTAACAAACAACGGAATCGATGTTCCAATCCAACCTGTAACTCGATAATTGTTGGTTTTCGATTCATCGCACTCCACTAAAACCTCCGAATTCAAATCCGGATCGGGATCAACTAGCGGCGCGGCGGCAGAGACGCCGAAGAGGAGCCAAGCGGAGTCCGGGTGGTGGAGCCACCGCGCCGGCCTCGCGTCCCACGCCACGTTCCACGAGCCCTCTCCGTGCTTCACCGCCTCATTCTCGTAGCCGCAGAACACGGCGGTCCGCTGCCTTTTTCGCCAATAGGAGGGCAGGATGGTGTGCCATACTGAGGCGGCGCCGCTGCTCCTGCTCCTCGCCAGGCAATGGGCGGAGCAGTCTCCCCTATCGCCTCCCACCGGCGGTGGAGTCCGGAGGAGACGGTCAAAGGGGGCCGCCGCCGTGCCGTGGGCGTAGGAGAGGGCGAGTGACGTCAGCAACCAAAGCCTCGGACGTCCGCAGAGTACTCCAAACATCACCAAATCAAATCTCCCGAGCTGTTGTTACTGACCAATACCAAGTCTTCTCACGCAACTCTAAATTATTAAGAAATCTATATTTTATCACCTTTTTTATTTTATTGTTTTTGTTATTATAATAATAATAATAATATAATAATAAATGTGCTTACTCATACATACGCATTGGTGTTTGCATCCATGAAAAAAAAATTCACATGCAATATTTGGCCACATATGGACGTAATAGATATTTATACTTTGCCATTTGCATTTTCTAGAATATATTGATTTAAATTAAAATAGTCGAGATACATAGGTTGTTTTTTCGAATAATACAATCGAAAAACATTATGGTGATATATAATTTTCTCTATTGAATTTTATTATGTTATTTCTGTGATGAATTTGATATTTTTTTTTATCAAAGTTGTCGTTGGAAAGGTAATCCTATAAGTTATCGCAGGATGAATATTTAAGATGTTAGAATTGTAAAAATGTTAAAAGTTGTGTGTTTAATTGTATTTTTTAAAATTGTGCAAAAATTATAAAATGGTGTAAATAATATTTGAGATGTTAAAATTGTAAAAATATTAAAAATCATGTGTTCAATTGTAAATTTTTAAAAAATATGCGAAAATTATAAATTGTTATAACTGGTGCAATTAATTATATTTGAAATTTAACAAACAAAATATATTTTTTGAAGAAAAAAATGTGTAAGATCGAGAATATTCTATTAGGCGGTTGTACGATTCGTGGCTTTTGAAATGGCGTAGGTCACGTGGTGGGCAAGTAGCGTAAAGACTTGTCATATTCTTAGCCAAAAATAGAAGGAAATTACATTAATTTTGTAGGGTTCACGAAAAATTTCGTGCAACTCGTTTCGTATAAATGCACGTGGAATTAGGAGCTCCGGCTAGGTCATGTCTGGTGAAGATTTGCAGTGGACCAAATCATTGTTTTTAATAGGCTTAGGAATAAATAAATAAATAATTGATATTATTGTAGAATTGTTGGGATTCTTGAATTGATGGGTAGGTGAGATTTTTTTTTTTATTAAACTTATTTGAAAAGATTTGTAAATTTGTACAAGCTATAAGATACTAGGGTTTATATAATGTTTTTTTTCTATGTAAATCAGTCGATGTGTTTGGATACGATCAAATCTTCGTTTAAGATGTTAATGTCAATTTTATGATCAAATTACAACCGTTTTTGCAATCTAGTTATTATTTTTTTACTTGAAAATTTAAGATTTTTAATATTTTTTATTTTATTTTTTATGCACATATTTGTAGTACTCTACGTTTGTCACCTAAAAATACTTTTCATTTGTATAATGATAATGATGATGGTGGTGGTGGTGATGGTGACAATCACGTAAGTATAACATAATTTGTAATAATATATTATTTTTCTATTTCAATTTCATCATTTTAAACAATTAAATAATTATATTTTTTATGTATGTCATATATTTATAGAAATCAAATGTTCTTTAATCGTGGACAAATATTGCTATTTAAAAAATCGTGTCATTTGATTTTCATTTAATTTCTAAAATTTAATTTCTTTTTATTTGACATAACTACACAAAATTGATCTTCTTATCTAATTAATTAATGTACGTGCATATCATTTTATTAATTTTTAAAAATTGAACACAACATATAGAATTTAAAAATAATCATACGCAACATATAAAATTAAAAATAATCATAATATTACAAATGTAAAATATTATAATTATTTATGCATCGTACAGGAGAAATACTAGTTATGTTTTAAGTTCCGATGGGGATGGCCTAGTGGTGGAGTGAGATTGCTCGGAGACCAAAGGTCACGGGTTCAAATCTCCTCAATACCACAGGTCGTGTGTGTGAGTAAAATAAAAAATAAAAAATGTTTTAAGTGAAAGCCGTTATTTTAAGTAAAATCTTAAGTTTAAGTGCAATATATAATCAATATACTGATATTTTTTTCGTAGGTTATTATTACTATTTGGTATTGAAAAGAATAACGAGACTACATATATATTGCGAGTCGAGAGAATTGATATTTTTAAATGAAGACATTTAGGCAATGTTTGGTATACTGGTACGGATATACCCACATTAATAAAATTTGGATTGCTTTGAAAGATAATTGCGTATTACCTAAATTATAATTATCATAACAAATTTTCTATTCCAATTTTTCTGTTTTACTCTTCAATATATAGCAAGTACTAACCTTTTTTTTCCTTTTGTGATGAAATTTATTTCATGTCAAAAGTCGGTATACCACATCGGTTCCCTATGTCATTCTCTATAACATCTTATGTGCAAAATTTATTATTATATTTTTAATATATTATAATTTAGTTTAATTTAAAAAATTTATTTAGGTTAATCATTCTATAATTAGTATACGTTAAACAAAATATGGCATACGAAGTGTAATACGAAAAACATGGAGCATCTGATCCGTTGGGAACTACCTAGCCTAACTGCATTGCCTTCGTCTGAGTGTGCGTGTGTGTGTGTGTGAGAGAGAGAGAGAAAGAGAGAGAGAGGGAGAGAGGGGTGGGGCTTCAGCCTAAAATTATTAATGGGATGAAAATGGAACACGTCAATAATCTGTATAATGCAACGAAAAAAACAATGATATATAACAAATCTTTGATAATTATTGTACGAATTAGGGAGTGGGTATGGTCGTATGGATCTAGATAACCCACAAATGACCTCACCAATTTTCTTGTTGGGATAACAATTTTTGCGTTTAAGAAACCAAATATTACTGTTGGATCCTCATATACACAATCATAATCAATGAGTATTAAATATAATTTATCCAATCTTAAAGAAATTTAATTTTTGTAGTACCACAAAGGTACTAATAATCGGCAACCATTTATTTAAGAATTAATTATCTAGCTACAAGAGTTCACTATATTTTATTTTCAACGAGCTTGCCAATATACACACGAAATCGACTATTGTACTTTTTATATTGAATTCTCTATTGCACATTGAATTTTTTAGTTATTTCTCATTTTTTCTTCAATTTTAATTAGGGTTTATTATAAATGTTCAAATAATCAATTAATAACTCAAAACTATAAATTAAATATTAAAAAATATAACACCTTAATTGGGTAGGATTAACCTTAAACAAGATGTGCAAAATCAAATTACAACAATATAAATTAAATTCAAAGAAAAAAATAAAAATAATTAAAAAAATCAAATTTGTAATAGAGAACGTAACACCAAATGTGCCATAAAAAATTTAAACAGCCGATGTATCGTAATTCATATATTTTCATGGATTATTGTAGATTAATGAAAATTGCCTCGAGAAATTTATTAGTTCGCACACATAGACAACGGTTCTGATATAAGCCGTTGTCTATCACATGATTTAATAATGATATTTTAAACAATACTTTTTATATAATAGACAATGGTTTTGATATAAGCCGTTGTCTATCACATGATTTAATAATGATATTTTAAACAATACTTTTTATATAATAGACAACGGTTATGAGTTAATACACAACAGTTTTGAGTTAATAGACAACAATAGTGACATTTATTGTTGAAAATTTTTCTTCTTTTTTTTTTTCATTTTTCATGACGATTTAGATTATATTCGTTGTATTTTTTAAAAAAAAATTGGAATCTTATTTATTATTTTTTTACTTGGAAATTGAAGATTCATAACATTTTTTATTTTATTTTTTTATGCATAGATGGATCATTTGTATAATACTCTGCATTTATCGCATAAAAAAATAGATTTAATTTATGTTGCGTAATAATAATAATAATAATAATAATAATAATAATAATAATAATAATAATTTATTTTTCTATTTTAATTTCATCATTTAAAATAATTAAATAATTATATTTTTTATGCGTATCATATATTTAAAGAAATCAAATATTCTTTAATCTTGGACAATTATACATTGCTTTTTATAAAATCGTGTCATTTAAAATATTTCAATTCGATGTTTTTCTAACATGAATTTTCATTTAGTTCCTAAAATTTATTTTTCTTTTTGTTTGTCGTGACTACACAAAATTGGTCTTCCTATCTAATTAATTAATACATGTACATATTATTTTATTAATTTTAAAAATTAAGCACAACATATAAATTTAAAAATAATCATAATATTACAAATTTAAAAAATAATAATTCTTTGTGCATCATACGGAAAGAATACTACTTAAATGACTAAAATATTTAATTGATTGTCCACTAATTTTTTACATAGTCAAATTTGTTTACCGTGACAACCAAGTTAGCAACCAGTACTCTCTCTTTCTACACTGACAAATTTGCTTACCGTGCCAACCAAGTTAGCTACCAGTCCCCTCCCTCCCTCTCTCTCTCTCTATGAATATATGCTGTATTATGTTATAATATAATATATATCTTAACAAAAATAGTAGGCCCTCGACATTTTGGTGATTCTTTCAGCAAGTAATGTGTCAAAATGCCAAAATCCAATAATCAAAATATCTCTATCAGACACGCAAACAAAATTGACCAAGTTTTTTCACATTAAAAACAAAATTCCCTGCAGAAATGACCAGAAACCTACTGAGAAGAAAATCTGAACAATTTTTGAAAAAATCAGCAACTTCCTCAGAAAACAAAACTGCTTACATAACTGAGCAGAAATTTATCGTTAGAAAATCTGAACGATTCTTGAAAAAACTAGCAACTCTCTCTCTCTCTCTCTCTCTCTCTCTCTCTCTCTCTCTGCAGTGGTTAAAATCAGCAATAGCTGTATGACTACAGCCCAACCAAGTCATTAATGGAAGGGGCATAAGGATACATATGTTCATCAAAGATGTTGAGTGGCGGGTCGAATCTGTTATCTAGGGGACCATCCACTTCACCTCTTTTGATGGATAAAAATCGAGTTGAATGGTCAGAGTAACCTCCCACTACAACGTGTGCTCACAAGATGCTCCAACTTGTCTCTAAAGTTGGGAAAGACTGACTACTGCAAATTAGGTAAGCATTAGAAGCCTGCACAATATATAAAAGGAGGATATATTGATGCAGTGGCAAGTAGAAATTGAAGTGCACAATATATAAAGAGGATAGATTGATGCAGTGGCAAGTAGAAATTGAAGTGCACTGAGCCTCACAAGCATCAGAAGTTGCAAAATATAATCTGAACCCTAATTTTCGGACAACAATCAGAGCCTTCATTGCACATGCACAGCAATTCTAATCATTTGACTTGTGTCTTTCATGAAGTAGAGCCAAAGGGACTTAAGGCATACGACTCTATCTCAAGGCTCTCATTTTACAAAGGGAAGAAACTTATTGGGTTTGCCTTTCTTTTAGAACGCTTTGAAATGTCAAAAAGAGCACTATGAGTAGGTTTAATATAGTGCTCTAACCGTTCCTACAGTGTAGAATATGTTATGTATCTGAGTGCAGAAAGACTATTGAATACCCATTAGTCTGCTAAACAAAAATTTAGAAGAAAATAATGAGATTCACCAGTATGAGATGCAAGGAAAACCTGTCAAACACGTACACAAAACCACAACAACAGAAGCAGCTCACACATTATAGCCTCTATAAAGTTCACGAAGTAATACAATAAATGCATATTAAAGCTATATTCCCGTGCATTAGAACATGAATAAAATCATCTAGAAGTTTCACTCACAAATATACCTGTAATGTCTCTTAGTTTTCTCAACAGATTTACAGGGAAGATAATTTCATGCCATTTGTTGACTGATCCGGTAACAGCTTTTGCTTGACAGGAACGGATTTATTCATGCTGCCACAGAAAACTACTGTTTGAAGACTTCCAGAAATGCATCGCCTTATGGATTTGACTGCGTCAAAGTAGGAACCAAAAGGGGATTCTAATCCATCAATGACCTATAACCATGAACAAAAATAATGAGAACATGCGATGTCAAAAAATAATGTAAACTCTGTGCATAAGTAAAAACACCCAAACTAGAGGATATTCGCCGCATAATCCAAGTGAGAAATTTGATTGAAACAATAAGTTTTTCAGTAAATACAGCAATTCAAGTCTGAGCAATAATGCCACTGGAAGGAAGCACCTAAAAGTGCTTTCACTGGTAACTTGTTCTATATGTGGCATGAAATGTCAAATGGTTTCTTCTTTTACTTTTCTTATCTTCATTTTTTTTGGTTGGGTGGGGGGGGATCATGTTGCACAGGGGATACAGCTGCTGACATTAAAACTAATTAAGAGAAAAGATTGCATCTTTGGAGGGATTTGAAGAAAAGATTTTGAGCACCACCACTCCATGTCTTCTACATTTGAAGCAATCCCTTTAGTGCAAGGTTCTATTCGATGTTTAGTATTAATAGAATTCTCAGAAAAATATCTTCAGAAGAATTCAAAGATTTCCATATTTCTCTACTGACTTACCATCCTTTATTCAAATCTGTTGAATAAACAAATATCTTAAAAGGAGAAAGGTAAATAAAATACCAGCAAGGAAACTCCAGATATATCAACAGCCCTCGAGGCAAGAAGATCCAAAAGTCTCTCAGGGGTGGAAACAAGAAACTCTGGTTCACAATTGTTTAAACTGCTCGATACAATGAGAAGTCAAGAAAAAAGCTCCAATTGATAAAAACAAAACAGTATCAAAATAGAAGCAACTGTAGAGTTAAGGCATTACTTATGGTATCAATAAATTTTGGAACTAGAAAAGCACATAGTTTTACAGAAACTTGCAACTCAATGAGTCAAAAAAAGAATTATGTATAGTACGTCGAAACCTTTTTACTGACTCTGGATTGTGTAACACGAGACTAAACAATCAGTGACCAAGACAAGTACCGTGCATCTCTAGAAAGCACAAACATTTGACAATTCACCACCACAAAATTCCATGCTGCCAATAATCTGTTTTTGCATAAAAGAAGACATTGGTCGGGAGACTAACCCGTTTATTTGATGGTCTATGGGGGCACCTGAATGCAAACTCACTGTATGTATCCCATGCACTTTTAATTGCTTGCAGACTCCACGTACCTAGTAATGATGCAGTAAGGCATAATGAATCATCAAGATAATTAACAACTCATAGAGCATGTCTAGGCAAGTCATATGACAGAACAGGTAAAACCGAATACTGAATGGTATTTTAATGATATTACTTCCTGAGTATGACATTGGAATAGGAAACTTCGCTAATATCTTAATATTATATCAGTTAAATTGACAGAATTAATAGACACCTAGACGGGAATGCAACATATCCATCAGTTGTGATTGCACATTAAAAAACTGTGAGGGACAAAATAGCATCATCAAGATTCCAAAAAGGCATATATTAACTTCAAACACCAGTCCTAATCACAACGCAAAGCAAACAATTCTTGCAAAGAGAAAAAGAAACAGAACACGGCTAACTGAGAATGGAGTAAGCGGCCTACAAACCTCGGAGGCTTTATCTTGAGATGGCACTAAATATAAAAGGAAAGGGCCGGTAAACGATATGCCCTCTTTCTCCTTCATTGAAATGATATCAGCAGCAGTTGATGCAATCCAAGCAATTTGCTCCATTTTTGAATCGACTCCACTGACCTCCAGTACATCTTTTCCAGTACAGTAACAATTCCAGAACTCAAGTCCCCAAGCATTGGCAAATAGAGGTTTGTCCTTTTCATCACTTGAGGCTGCATCATCATGCAAAGCATTTTGTATCGTGTTCAAGCACATAATCAAAAACTTGGACGGGTTCCCAACAATGTGATCAGAGACAAGTTCTTCCCAAGAATGTTTGGACCTATCTCGCTTGATAATCTGACGTGTCGGTTTCCCCAGATTGGTTGCAACCTCTGGCCCCATAAAACTAATAGATGAAACCAATGCTATCTTTCTCTTATCCACGACTTTAGTCTTTGTAAATTTGTCCTCGTGAAGATTTTCGTGCGGGTCACTGTCCTCGATGGACTCCTTCTTAAACCTAGGAGATTTCTTATCCCTATGCTTCCTATCTTCTTTCGACTCAAACTTCCTTTTTCTAGTGGGTTCAGGCTTCCCCTCTCTATCATTGAAGGGATCTGCAGGACTTGGAAGGCTGAAGCACATACCCTGCGAAGCAACCACAATTAAAGATTCCTAATCTTCAACAACATTAACTATACAACTCTTTACACAAAATTAGCAAATCTATAGCTTGAATTAACTATAACCCATACTTTAGCATCAAACCATCCACGAATCAAACTACTAAAGCAACTTATAACTTGCTTGAAACAAAAGCAATAAAACTCGACCGTTCCCAATCCTCGGAAAGATAAATTAAATCCCCCATATAAAAAAACTCATTTACCTTTAACAACATGAACACAAGAGACAAAAATCTTGATACAGAACAGTAAGGAAATAAGGAAATAAAATCCATAACATACGGAAAATTAAATTAAAAAAAAAGTACCTGACACTGGCGGCGTTTGCCGGTCTGGCGGCGCTTCTTGGCGGCGATGAAGGCAGCGACGCGGCTGGAAACTTTTGATGAGGAATCCTTTTTATCTTCTGCCTTTCTTCTGATCCTTTTGCTTCTCCTTCTGCTTATCGAATCATCACTTCTTCCCATTTTCTCTCTCACCACAGCAGCTCAACCAGAGAGCAGAGCACCACCAGGTTTCAATTGTGTGTGTTTTTTACACATTCAGTGTGTTCCTTTAGCGCTGGGGTTTTGTGGATATGTTCGGTATTAACTCTGATATTGGGGTTATTTTCGACATTTGGGTCATGGGCCAAACTGTGTATATTGGGCCTCCATTTCCTTTTTGTTTAATAGAGGAATATTGGGCCTCCAATTTTATTTTTGATGAACACCACGCCCTAGTCGGATCAGATCCTCGTATCACCCCGTGTTACATTCTGTGTATCATAATTAATTTATTTTTTTTAATATACCATAAGAGCACCCCCAAAGGGGGGGAGGGGGGAGAATATCGGGTACAAACCAACTTTTTCATACTCACAATGAATCAAGTACAAACCATTCTAGCCAAAAATAAAAAAGAAGTAAAATGAAATTTCAACAATTCTATGTACTCAAATTTGGACAAAAAAAAAAAAGAGCATGCATGTTAGAAGAGGCAAATGCAAAATTCTTTCATGTGGGCCAACATGTTTTCAATTATTTTATTTTAATTTTTTTTATTTTCTTTTCTTTTCTATTTTATTCTTTTCCTTTTGTTTTCATTTTACATATTTCAATTCTTTCCATTTCTTTTTAATTTATATCAATATTTTATATTATTTTACATCAAAAAATATTTTTTTTATTTTATATTTTTCTAAATATTGTATATTATAATATATATATATCAATGTTTGAAAAAAAATCTAATATCAATCGAAAATAATTAATTATTGTTTGCTTGCTATAATTAATTGATATACATTCCGAAAATTAATTAATTGCTATAATTTTTCGATACAAATAACATATATTTTATTTTACAATATCTACAAAATTAAATAACTATAGTAACTTTTTTGAACTTTGCAATTTCAATTTCCAACACTTTGTCATTGTATGATCATGTCATAAATTTTGTATAGATTTCTCTTTCTGATTTTGCTTCTTTTTCAATTTGCAGAACTCTATCACTGCATGCATGGCAGTGTATGATCTTGTCACAACTTTTTTTATCACAAACATTTTTATTTTTAAATCTAATTTTTTCTATAAATAGATTGATTGGAAAACAAATCAAATATCTTCTATCAAATTTCAAAGTTCTACAACTACCATCCTCATATATTCATCGGGCTATTATCAATATCCTCCATTTTTATGCCACCTCCACATGGATTGTCTTATGGAAAGTTCAGTGGAAATGTCTTCAAAATCAACCAAGGACTAGTATAGATGCAACTATTATTGATAAGGAATTTTTAACTCCAACTTCTAGGCAAAGTTCTCCTTTCCCGTCACATTCATCACCACCAGGGATTGAGAATATTAACCTAGAATAGGATTTCGATGCCGCTGATGAAGACAATGTCGTGCAACGAAGGAAGACAAGATGGACATGCAAAGAAAATGAGATTATTGCTAAGTGTTTTATTGGCATTAGCGAAAATCCAGTGGTCTGCACTGATAAAAAATCGGAAAAAATGTGGAAAAGAATTGCAAAAGAATACAATAAAAATCGTCACATTGACACTCCAGTGAGACACTGGCAAGCAATGAAGACACATTTCCATACAACACAAATAAATGTGAATTCCTTTAGGGCTCGTTTGCTAGACAGTATAAGATAACATATGATACCTATGACTAGGATGTCTTTGATATATTAGGTATCAATATGATGTTTGCTTGAATGTATTAAAATATTTATAAAATATATACATATATAATCTACTGTTTGGTTGAAAGTATTAAATTTCCCATATAATTACAATTCCAAAAATACCCTCTTATATTAGGCAGGAGAGAATTTATTATTGGACATTAATTAATATGGAGAGGGGCAATTTAGTTCAATAATTATAATAATGATCTACTGAATCATGCAGATCTTTGTTAGAAATACTGGACCCTTATTTAATAAAGGGCTTTGAGTTTTGAACCAAACAACTTATTAAGATGTCGTAGATATCTATCACTCTCTTATCACCCCTAACAAACGAGCCCCTAATACATAATATATTTATGTGAAGCAAGGTTGGAAAGTGGTCATAATGACGCTGATATACTCATGGAGGCACTCAAGAAGTGGGAGCACAAAAAAAATAAATCTTTTAAATTGTTAAGCACGTGGTAAATTCTAAAGGATTCTTTGAAGTGGTTAAACGCGGGTGATCGGGATCACTGAGGTAAAAAAATTTGAAAACTTCTGTGTCAGGAGCTTACACATCAATAAAAAATATCGTTGATTTATTTTGATGGTCTGGTACAAAAAACTAGATTGTTCGTAAATAAAATAAAATTCCAATTTTTAATAAGTAAAAAATTTGTTAATGTTAATTAAATTTATTAAATATAAAAAATTAAAAGAATTGACAAAAAATGTATAATTAAAATAAATTGCAATATTAATTAAATATAAAAGTTGTTAAATGTAAATGAAATATGATTTATTAAAAAATAAATGATATGATTAGTGTTTTAAAGGGATGGAGTATTTTAAATAATGAGTACATAACTTTTGATGTGGTGGAGTTATGTACCAAAAAAAAGATACACGACTGATAATGCTCTAATTGAGGCATGATAAACCTGAATAAAATTTTTAAATTAAATCATAATAAAAAAAGGGGTTGGCACAATAGATGTCATATAGAATGACAATAGGAGATATAGTGTGTTCCCTAGTGCCCTCTATCTAGGGGTGGAAATTTGGGCCGCTCAGCTTGGCCCGACCCGAACCCGTCGGGCCAATGTAAAAAATCAAGTCAGTGCGGGACCGAAAATCATTCATGTCTATATTTTAGAGGATCGATCCGACCTGAGAAATCGATAAAGTCAGGCAACCCATAAACTATAGTGTATCTCTGGCCGAGCCGAGTTCATTTCAGACCTAAGAATTATTGGCCCAGCCCGACTCGAAATGATAAATGCGATATGTGCTTCAGTAGGTGGATATCAATAATTTGCATTTGTTATATATCCACAATAAATTAAATATGAACTATTTTCAATATTTTTTGAATCCACACACTTGTGAATAGTGGGAAGTGTTGTGGTGGGTTTAGAATTTGATGTATTTCCTTTACACAGGTTTCCAGTGTTTGAGTGCCCTTGTTGTTTGCATCTGTTTTAATAACTACGAATTATTCCCTAAATCATAACTATTATTTACGCCGCCAACCAATTCAAAGTATAAACACTTTTGAGAACCTACAAACGATTGTGTGACCGGAAGAAGATTACAGATAAAAAAATAAAATAAAAAAGCTACATCGCAACTATAAATAACAATTACAAATAGTTAAAAAAGAATAATCAAATATATATATATATATATATTAATATTTAATAGCTTCAATAGGTATTTAAGGTTACTTATAACTTAATACATTTCGATAGACCTAAATTCATAGGGGAGGTCTCCTATGCATTCACCCCCGCGTCGCATACGCTTTTTTTTCTTTTCTTTTTCTATTTTCTTTTTCTGTTTTACCTTTTGTTCCTTTTTTTCTACTTTTCTTTCTTTTTTTTTTTTTTAAAAAAAACCTCCTAAACCCTCCTCCAAATCATAAAAAACACAAAATAAATCCCTAAAAAAACCCCAAAAAATCATAAAAACACCCTCTAAAAAACACAAAATAAACCCCAAAAAACACCCCAAAAAACACAAAATAAAGTCAAAAAAACCCTAAAGAACACAAAAAATACGAAATGGTACTATTTAGTGTTCAAAATGGTACTATGCGTGACAATTTTTTTTTTTAGAAACGGGTCGGAAGCGGATCAGAACGGGTCGTCTGATCGGCCGACCCATACACCATGATGCACAGGAGTTTTGCCAAAACTCATAAAATCATTTTGGTGGCACTTATGACATGTCAAGTGATGCTGTGATGTGTTCATATAATTGATAGTTATGCTATCCAGTTTAGATAATCACAAACAACCAAGAAAAAATGACAAATGTTTTAATATTCTATCGAGTTTAGTTAATTTGAAGTGCTTTTTTTTAACATTTTATCGGTGTTGGTGCTTGTCAAACAGATGCTTAATAATTCAATTTAATAATCAACTAAATCTCCACTAAAAAAGTTAAAGAGCTCATTTTAATTAATGTCTAAGTATGTTTTGATGCATGTTCCCCCGGGTTGAAATTTCTTGCTACACTTTATTGTGTTTCACTCCGTATTTCATTATCAAATTTATGATTTTAATAATAATTATTATAAAATAAAAATTAATTATAACATAAATAATCATAGTCAACATTTATCAACAAAAAAAAAAGAATTAAAAAGTTATAAAACATAATTTTTTAAAAATAAACCATAATAATGAATTATTAATTTGAAAATATAACACAAAGTGACACATAATGCAACATAAAATCTAACGAGTAGAGGTCCTTTAGTCCCAACTTTGTGTGCCAACCATATGCCAACATTAAAATTATATATTGTCAATAATATTTTTTTTTGTAAAAATCAAATTTATTATATTATAACTAATCATAATTAATATTTATTGCTAAAAATTAAAATTTTAAAAAATAATATACCTTAAGTTTGGGATAATCAACCCCAAAAATAAATTATGTTAACTACAAAATCAAAATTAAATATTAAAAAATAATTATAAATCCTAATTGTGCGGAATAAACCTTAAATAAAAATTTAAAATTATACTACACCTAAAGAAATTAGAATTGAAAAAAAAATATAAAAGAAAACGTAAGAATTTTGAGGTTTGATACACGGTTAGCATACACAAGTTGGGACTAGAAGATTTCAAATGAAATATAACACCCTTATTTGTATATAGTATAAAGTCATGCTAAATTATGTTTTGCTATTTGAACGTTATCTCTTTCATACTTCAATACATTTTTGTATCCCTTGCATGAATAACTATCAATAAAACTCATAGTTCATTAATATCACAGGTCGGGTGTGTGAGTAAAAAAAAAAAAACTCATAGTTCAATTCATGCATCTATAAAATCATGTGTGAAATACAAAATAAATTTAAATTATAAACATTTTTTTTACCATACATATGTTTATGTTTGGTTTTATTTACTAGACATTATAATATTTTAAAAATAATAAAATTGTCGTAGGAAACACGATCAATTTACAATTATTGTGAATTATTGAAAATTTCACATTTTTTATACTTACACACCCAACATGTGGTATTGAAAAAATTCGAACATGCGATCTTTGGTCTCCAAGCAATCTCATTTAATCATTAGGGCATCCCAACTAAGACTGAAAATTTCACATTTGTTATTATGGTCATTGAGATCGGTTCAACAAAAAAAATGTTTTTTTTTTTAAATTTTAAACCTAATTTTGAAATTCAAATTAAGTTGGGATTGCGAAATTTGTATGAACTACCACACTTGCAACATTATTTTTTATTTCAAAAGCATACATATGAAGCTTTTGCTAATATGATTCACAATTAATAATAAAATATTATTTAATAAATTGATATCAACAATAAAAAATTAATTTTTAAAATTAACAATGACTTTTGATGGAAATATTATTTTTAAGGATGATTTTATTATTAAATAGAAGATAAAAATATCTAGGTCACAATTCCGAACATTTTTATCTTAAAAAGTAACTAACAGAACAAGCGGTTGGTCCCGCGTCAGATGGGGCCCACTCAGTGACGTGTCTCAATCGCATCAAACAGAAATTCGTCAAAGTTGTAAAATAGCACATTTTTTTTTGTCAATTTCCCATTCCCCACCAATTTTTCCTTTTTTATTTTTCCCCCACAAATATATACACATCTCTGAAGTCGGAAAAAAAAAAATCGAATTCGATTCGTATATGCAACGGAATGTCGTCTGTGCCGAGAACACGGTCCGGGCGAACGACGTCGCTCCGTGAATCGGAGTCGGAGAGAATCGAGGGCACCGGAAGTTGGGACGCTATCGAATGGACCAAAGTTGATGTATGTGAAAATTCCCACTAGGGTTTTTCTAATTTTCTCTCAATGTTGCTATTTTGCAATTTGTTGGTTTTCGCCAATGGTGTGTATGATTTGTGTTGTTTTTCATTTTGTGCGTGTTTTTGTTTTTGGTTCCAGCCGGTTTCGAGGTCTGTTCCGCAGGGATTGCAGCAGTTATTGCTTGAAGCTGAGTTCATCATAGTAGAGGTAACGCTGAATGTTGAATTTGTAGGCTGTATTGGTGGCTACGGACTTGGATTGTAGAAATTTTTGTAATGTGTAATTTTTGGGGATGAATTTAGGTTACCTTACATATGAAACCTCCAAAGAAAGAAATTTATCGGCTTTCTTGAACTTCTTGATACTTCCTAGTTATAATTTGTATAGCTCCAAGATGATAATCACTGCGCAATTTGGATATCAGCTGCCGTAAGTCTAATTTGAGATATCTGAATTGTGACATTATTGGTGAATACAGAGTATTTAGAAAGCGTGTATCAGCTGAAGGTGTGATTTGCCGTTGATGAAATTTTACGTGGTTTGTAGAGCTTTTTTAGCATTTTAGGTTATTGGTGGTAAGTGTATTATGTGGCATTAGTGGCTGAGAAATAATCAGTTGCAGTATCATACCAAATTGTTCCTAAACGATTTGCAGTTTTTCCTTTAAATTGGTAGAGGCGTATAATAGCAAAAAAAAAAAAAAAAAAAAGAGAGAAAAAAAAAGAAAAAGAATTCCAAACATTTGCACGAATTTGCTATTTTAGCCTATAAAAGATGTCAATAGTCATGATTTTGGTAATTACTCGCAATTTTGGTCAATATCTTCAATTTGGTAAAAAATCAAGTGACTTGATCAAGTCTCAATAATTGAAACTCAATATAAGAGCCACCTTAATGACTCTTTTGACTGACTTTCACCTTTTACTGAACACAAAATGAACCTGTCTCATAACCTGCAAGTTAAATTTCGATCAAATTTATTAACTGGCACCAGGGTTATGGGCCCCTAAGATTGTTGATTGTGTGGGTTCCCACATCTCTTTTCCTCAATGTGATGTATTGGGTTCAGCACTTGAGCTTACATGCCTCCATGGGCACTACAACTAATTAAAATCATGAACACCAAGAACTTCAAAGCCTTTGTCTTCATTAAGATAGATGTTGGTGTGTCAAAGGAGGAGGTGACCTTAATCTTTGCATACAGTGAAACATAGTTGTCAAGGCTAGCCATGCACATGTAAAATATGTCTGTTGTATTTTTATATCTTTGACAATGTTACGTAGGTACATAACTAATGCCAATGTTGCTCCTAAAAATGTGCTATTATTCTGGTTTATTTGTGTTTTTTCTTTAATTTGGAGAATAAGTAATGTTAGTCTGGCTGTTTCTTATTATTACTTGTTCATTCTTCAGTAATTCTTAAGTATCTATGGTAAATATATCTGGTTATGCTTTCTGCCAACTGATTATATTTTGAAGATAAAAGAAGCTATGATTCTTCTTTTTTGCATCTTAAATCTATAATATCTGAGGATAACTTAATTGAAGATTCATTTCCAGGGATACGGCGTTGTTCTTGTGAATACTGATGAGGCAGGAACCTTGTTTGTTACAAATTTTCGTCTTCTTTTCTTGGTAAGACATTGAAAGTTAACTTCGTTGCTATTAATACAGTTTCTTACATTTTATAGGCAAATTTTCGGCTGTTTCTACTTTTTTGGCAGTTTGTCACACTCGTTGCTGATCATTAAGCAGCTAGGTTAGGTTTGTAGTCTGCTCTTATTCTGGTGTCATATTGCACTTTACACAAAATTTAGGGGAGAAAAGGCCATCTATATAAAGAAGAGCTATGACATGACTTATGGATATATATCCTCCATGGAAGCCAATCTTAGTAACTTTCAGAAGATTGTTTCCTTTTACCTTACCCACTGCACTTTGAGGTGACTACTTAGATAGTTAGATGGCTAGATTTCATTAAGCCACATTAAAACCTGTTGACTTGTCATTATGAATTTCTGATAGACTGCCATCTTCACCATTAGGACCTATGAATCAAATACAATTTTTGTGCTTTACCTTGTGAAATTTTCAACCACATTCGCAGGCAATTTTCTGGAGTCCATGTTTTATCAAAGTATTGCCTTTTGATTTAATTAACAAACAAAAGGAAAAAAAAACAAGAAGAAGAAGAAGCAACTTTATGCTTATTGGATTGTTCTATTTCTTTCTAGAGCGATGGATCCAGAAGCATTATAAGACTTGGCACTATACCGCTGGCAACAATTGAGAAGTTCAGCAAAACTGTAAGTTGCACATGCATGCAGTCTGTGACATTTTCTCCTCTCCTGGGTGTGTTACATGCTTGTGGGATCTGCCTTTAATGATATTATCAGTTGATTTACTGTTTCTTTAGGGTAGGGTCTTTTTTTGGGGGTGGGGGGTGGGTTATGGGGAGTCTTTCAAGTGGATAATGGAAGGGGGTTTTTAGTTGAGCATGCAGAAATGCGTCTGCAGCTGAAAGTATGTTTTCTTATTACCATTTTATTTTTTTCCACTGTTTGATTGATGTTATAACCACCTCCCTTCTTCATAGTGCTAGCGTGCAGCTATCTGCAATTTTTGCTGCTACAATTAGCTAGTCTGAGAGGAGTTCTCCTTTATGCCTTTTCCATTAGCTGTTAACTTTATAGAGAAAATCAGGTTGCTGATATTAAATTCTGCAGTTATGTTTGTCCAGATCCATTCCTTTTAATGGGTTCTGTGGTGCTAGGAGGCCCGAAGTAGGTGGTATATAAAGTTGATTCAAGTACCAGTCCAGATGCATGCTGATACTTTGCTTAGCTACTCAGGAGTCCTGTTACGTTATATTCATGCTTGTCCTACAGATGCTAGTCAGAAAGAAATAAGAATGCTAGCATTTTTTTTTTTAAATTGGGCATTATTGCAAATCCATTTTGAAAGTTACATCCAAACAGATTTTTATAATTCCCGTGGTAGGTAATTAAGCAATTTCTCCCCCTCCATCTGGAAAATTGGCCTTTGGGACATCTGAATTTCTGGTAGGCGAATCTCTTGGTTTCTGTTTTAACCTACTTGTCACAATAATCCATTTTTCAGTGCTACGAAAACATTACTTTATGTGAAAATGTGATGGCCTTTTCTTTTACACTTTTATGTAATTATCCATTTCATTCTTATGCTCATGCTATCTTTTTCATTGTTCGTTTCTTGATTTTTGCTCCCTACATCAGTTATTTTGTTAGTTGACAATGTAAGATCTTGAATTCTGATTACCTTTCTTGGCTGAAGGGTATGAAGCTGCCATCAGCCCCCAGACAGATTGATAAGAATCCATCTCAACGATTGCTTCAGGTTATTGGTATGCTTCTCACCATCCTTGCTCAAAAACTAAACATATTTAGAGCAAATGAAAACAGTTTGGATTAGAATAATGGACGAGATAATTGAATAACGGTCTCACTTGTAATTTTTTTTGCGGTAATTGATCAATGTATTAGGGCATATTTATTTAGTCTTAAATTAGTACTTACAGTTTTTGCCTGATTTGTTATTCTTTTACTGTGTTTCTACTGCGTAACTATGCTGTGTGATTGATTGCATTTGGTCTTCTTATTCTTATAATCTGCAGGCAAAGATATGAGAATTATTGTCTTTGGCTTTCGGCCTCGAACGAAACAGGTCAGTCATCTTGGATGTGGAAGTAAATTTGTTTGATTTTCCTAAACTGCTCTGGTGATAATATCGTATCATAATTTATAAATTTTAGCCTTTTGTTTGATCTCGTGAAGATTGCCGTTTGTTCTCTTCAAAGTGTTACTGTATATCACACAGACTTCCCTTATGTTTGATTTTACAGAGGCGTGCTGTGTATGATGCACTATCAAGGTGGACTAGGCCATCTAGACTTTGGGATCTCTATGCTTTTGCTGTTGGACCTTCAAGATTCAGTAACAAGAACCCTAAGGTGCGGCTATTGAACGAGTACTTCCGGCTTCTTGGGCTAGGATCATACCGTGCTTCCTCTAGAACAATTGAAGATGGCTCATACACATTGTCCAATGAATGGTGGAGAATAAGCAATGTGAACTCTAATTATACAATGTGCCCAACCTATCCATTTGCGTTGCTTATTCCAAACTCTATCAGGTAAGAAAATCTATGTAGTTTTGTTTTCATGGGAATCACTACTAGATTTCAGACTAATACTCTTGTTGGTGTCCATCATGTCGTTCCTCACAACTGATGTCAGCGATGTAGAGATACAGCAAGCTTGTACCTTTCGTGCACGGTGTAGATTGCCTATTATTTCCTGGTGCAATCCAGGTGCAAGTGAATTCGCTTTTTACTAGTACTTTATCTTGATATCATGTTGAAGTCGGTCTGACTGGTTAGCTGCAGGGACTGGAGCTGTCCTCGCACGTTCTTCACAGCCCCTGGTTGGCCTCATGATGAATATGAGAAGGTGATTATTGGTTCTATAAACTGTGTGGGTCTTGCTGTTTTTAAATGGTTGTGGGTGGTCTCATAGAAACTGTTATTTATGATTGACCATAGTTAGTAGTAGGAGTTCAGAACTTGTAGTCTCATTGCTCTTCCACATAAAGTCTGCTGAACCCATACCCTCTTTTCAGCAATGCTGACGAGAAGTTAGTTGCTGCACTTTGGACTCAACTTTCTGGAGTAAGGGAACGCCGGAGGTAACATTTTAGTTTATCATTAAGTATTGATTCTCTGCTATATTGTTCAACCGTGTTTGGCTCTCCATTGGTCTTACCTTAACTCGCCTCTCTTAATTTATTTTGTTATGGAGCAACTGAATCACCTGAAATTAATATTTCAGTTTGAGATATTTAACTAAAACATTTCCATTACCTTTGTTAGAGAATATAATCTAACCAATATTTTCATTTAGGAAGCTATATATAGCTGATGCAAGGCCTAGGAAAAATGCATTGGCAAATGGAGCAATGGGTGGTGGATCAGAATCCTCTGCCAACTACTCTCATTCTGAGGTCTGTCTAAATCCATAGTCAAATTGTGCATCCTAACTGTTAGAAATACTATTATGTTTATTGTGTTTTATATGTGGCGCTTCTTCTAATCCTACCGTTTGAACTCTTCAGATAGTCTTCTTTGGGATAGACAATATACACGCTATGCGTGAGAGCCTTGCTCGGCTTAGAGACTATGTTGATACTCATGGTGCCAAGTCCTCCGATGGGATGTCTTCATTTTTGGTATGATTTTGTAGCACCTCAAAAGAATTTTTTTTGCTTATACACATTGTTCTGTTAGGAATAACTGATGATAGAGTAACTATGTATAGCAGATTTTTCTTACATTTGGTGTCAATTATTCTTCACTCATTTACTTCTAAGCAACTTTTCTGCTAGAATTTAATGACATTTTGTACTTTGTGCTGTGTTAGATTAGTCTCATAGCACTCCTGAAACTAGATTGCAAATTAATTGGTGCATGGATATGACAAGATTGCATTCATTTGTTCTACTATTCAATATGCCTAACTGAACCTTTTTGTTATGTCGAACAATTTTGCTGTCAATGTCTGCACTTTGGCCTGCCTGATATTCTTTCAGCTGGGACATTGATTCTGTAAATTTCTGTAGCCACATCTCTATTTTTTTACTATTTTTCATCTTTTAAACGACACATAGTTATGATCATTTTGAAAACTGTCCACCTAGATAGAAGCTTTTGAGTCGATAGCTCCCTGTTTCCTCAAAATTCAATTAAGTCTATCAGTTACTAACTCTCTTTTATATCAAATTTATTCCAAGTAATGCATCATGAGAATAGATCTTCCCAGTTGGTGAACTGTCTTTCCATAGAGTCGCTGTGTCTAAAAAGGTGTTTTCATGGTGCAGCGATCAGTTGTTTCTGTGTTTCAGTTTGGGATGTTGATATGTTAATATTTTCACTTTCATTAGTAATGATGTGGTTTATTGCTGTTTTCACCGTTGACAAATTATAGGCCGAGTTAGTAGGAATTATGACTTATGAGAAATGGTTTCTGGTGTATTTCATTATGATTTTTGTAAGTTTCTACTAATTTCTTACCCTTCTATTGATAGAGGCATGGTGGATGGACTTGGGGAGGAGGAAATCTCAGTAGTATGTCTGCTTCAGTCTCAACTCTTGGGGACAGTGGTTGGTTGATACATGTTCAGAGTGTTTTGGCTGGTTCAGCATGGATTGCTGCTCGTGTTGCCCTGGAATCAGCTACGGTGCTAGTTCATTGTAGGTAAGGTATTTTATCTGTATTATATATGGACAGAGCCACAGGCCCGCAGATCTGCCACTGTGGGTGATAGGTTTCTGTTACCTTTGACAGACTCCTGAATTTTGTGTCTGACAAGTGATGTCATGATTTGGTTCTGAACTGCTTTAGAATCCGTTTTTGTTTAATTTTGCCGTGGAAAATGCTTATTTGCTTCATAATTGTGTATAGGTGCAGTCTGGTATTAGTCTCAACTAAGAACTACCCTGTTGCATCAATCTTCATCATAATATATGTTTATGTGTGACGATTTACCATACATGGTTGTCCTCACACTGATGATTAAATGCCAAAACAGAAGTAATTTTAGCAATTTTGGCTAGTAGAATTCGTTAAATAGATTTTTTAGTTATTCCTTTTTATCTTCAATA
The DNA here is from genome assembly GCA_026008535.1 of Perilla frutescens. NCBI lineage: Eukaryota > Viridiplantae > Streptophyta > Magnoliopsida > Lamiales > Lamiaceae > Perilla > Perilla frutescens. The sequence goes on from BRKX01000015.1 coordinate 47,824,182, forward strand.
TGTTTCAAGTGATTTAAGCTAATGTGTTGAGCCTGGGATTTGTTATTATTATTATTTGGTCAGCTGTTTCTTTTTTTTTTGTTTTTTTTTTTTTTGCATAGACTAAGTTTTTCATCTGATTATGCGATATTTTTAATGTTTCCTTGTGTGGTGCCTAATTGCCTGTAATGTTGCAACATACTCATCCATGTAACTGCACCAAGTCTTAGGGTGTACTTTGTATTTTTGCTGAACTTATAAACTTTTGCTGCTTATAATATCTTGTTTTAGCATATTGCGAGTAGGAATGACAATTTTCTACTGCTTCAAATGGAGCTTTTGTCCATTTTGTGCCCTATAAGTTCCAAAACTATTGCTATTGAAGACTGAGAACAACCCATTTTGTAGTGATGGATGGGATAGAACAACTCAGTTAGTTTCTCTTGCAAGTTTGTTGCTTGATCCATATTACCGGACATTCAGAGGTTTCCAGGTATGGCTAAATGCTGCTCTATCTTCATACAGCCTCATAATACCTGTGGTGTGGTGATGTTTTAGAGACTAAGGTATTATAGAAGCATGCAAAAGATTAGCTTTTGTAACAAGGTTCAGATCTTTCTTCTTATTCAGGCGCTTGTAGAAAAAGATTGGCTTGCGTTTGGCCATCCATTTTCAGATCGTCTGGGAATGCCTACTGTATCTGGAAGTGAAAGCATTCCTGAATTTACACGACAGGCATCTACTGGGAGTATATCTTCATCTCCAGTTCGCCAATCATCCAGCTCGCCTTCATCTACGTCTTCTCATGCGCAAAATAATTGTTCACCTATCTTTCTGCAGGTAGATGTACCAGAAATAACGATGGATGCAACAGATGCTACGTTTTTGGTTTAATTATATTTTTGTCTCTACTTGCTTAAATCATTCATGAAAGTAATTATCTGGTTAGAAACTAGATTACGAATTTGCAAAAAATTCTGGAGCATTAGTCTGGTAAATGATTTAGAGGGATGTGAAAAAGGGTCATTGCTTTGCCATAAATAAAGTAGAGCTGCAGAGCATGTTCGTGCCCTGCATCTATTATATAGTGACCGCGCTGAACATATTCAATGGATAAAGAAATAACACTTAGACGCACCACCATCGTATCATTTCATCAAGATTAAAACTGACTAACTTCTATGGAGATATGCTCAATTTTTTTGGTTTAGTGTGGTGTATGCACCTTATCTGCTTTATTAATCGAGTCGTGAGCAGTGCCAAATATATAATAACTACCCTATCAGATAACATGGAAAATGAAGCAGATGCGATCACAATCTTGGAAGTGTATTATTTTTACTTATAGAAGCTGGTTCAACTGGCATAGTTACAGATATACAGATAATTATTTTTGTCACAACTCACAATGCTCATTCTAGTTAGTATCTTCTTTATATACCCCCAATGAGCCCTAAAGATTTTGAGTGTCTGTATTGAGTTTAGTGATGAATTTCTTATAATAACACTCTTTCTTCTTATTTGGGTCACTGATTCATGTATTTTTCTACAGTGGATTGATTGTATTTCCCAACTGTTACGCATGTATCCCTTCGCCTTTGAGTTCTCTTCGGTAATATACCTTCACAGATACATCAAGAGATAGCTGACAGTAAGCTATAATGCTGTTTGCTAACTCTGACTTCTGGCACTGCAGGTTTTCCTGGTAGATTTACTAGACTGCGTTCTTTCGTGTCGTTTCGGAAACTTTTTCTGCAACAGGTAATAGGTCTTTACTCTTTCCTTGCTAGCTCAAACTGCACAGTAATGGAATCATTATGTTATTTTCTTTGCAAGTTCCCTGTTCCATATAGATTGTAATTTTATCATTTACTACCAAATTTTTTCCCAAGGACTCACCAAAGATGTAATGAGTTAAGAATCAATGAATGGTAAAGAATGAGTGCTACATGTACCACTAGAAATATTTGTCACATCTTGATTAGCAAACAGTTTGGTAGAGTACTGTGTGTCTGCCTCAGACACCTTTGGTTTACCCAGAGCAAAAGGCCTTCCTCATTAAAATTTTACATCTTCTAGTTTGTTTTGAGTGTTCAGTTCCCATGCCATCTTTATAGAGAATACTTAATGAGTGGATTGGAATTATGGAAAATGGTATTTAGACATATTCTGCCTTGTGACTTGACATAAGCTGTAAATTATCTGTGAAAGGGGGGATGACATCAATAAAGCTAGTTCTTCTAATTATGCTCTGATTCTGCTCATGGATAATATGGTGAGATGAGTAAATGTAGTACAATATGAATTACAATTACAATTACAATCCACTCATGGCGCATGTTGGGGGAGTTTAGTTGGTAACCAGCCAGTCAGCCACTATGATTATAGAAGTCTTTATCTGGCCTTTGCATCATACAACAAACTACTTGACTATGGAAAACTGTATTTGATATTCTGGACTACATTTTCTAGAAGTTTTAACTGATTTATTCTGTGTTAATTAGTGAGAAAGAAAGGCAGCAAGCTGGTATTTTAGATGCATGTGGGTGCTTGTGGGTGTATTTAGCTGATTTGCGGGCTTCAGATGGTAGATCTCATGATCATTATAACCATTTCTACGACACATCAAAATTTCAAGGTCCATTATTACCTCCAGCTGCAGCTTTAGCACCAACACTTTGGCCTCAGTTCCACCTTCGATGGGCTTGTCCATCAGAAGCTCAGGCGGGGGAGATTGAAGCACACTGCAGGAACATGGCTACGAAGGTTTCTGAATTGCAGAAGGTATGTGATTCCAGTGATTCATGCTTGCAAATCTTAAGGTTGGAGGCATTTTCTCTTCATCTTTGTGCCCCTAACATCCTCTCTATTCTTGTTGTGTGCGTATCTGTTCCTGTGGGGCTGAATAAATGCCTACATTTCTTGTTTAAAATTTATATGGTGCATGTATGTACAAACATATATAATGGAGGGTTTGCAAAAACCCTTCTTAGACAGACCAAATTGGTTTCTTGAATTATTTGGCTCTATATTGGTGTGGAACAATGGAAGCGTGGTTGATTCAGTTTAACATGTGGTTTTGAATCAAGCAAATCATATGAATGAAACAAACTGTTCTCATGTGGAATAAAGAAAAGAATATTTATTTCCTTCCCACGAAAACAGCAAAATAAAAAATTAGGTCCACACCAAGCTATGACCAACCACACCCACTGACCTAGTCCCCTTCCTCTTTCTGTTGCAACAGTACTCACTTGAAAAGTGAAAGACCATTTATTTTATATCGTGTTTACCGGACACAGTGAGCTTGAATATGTGTACGAGACATCAGAAGAAAATGAACTGCTGTACTTTTAACCTCAAGTCTCCTCAGCAAATAATATTGTATGATGGTAGTGATAGAGATGAGGAAAAGAATTTATAGAAATGCATTTATCAAGTTCTGATTAGTATTGTAACAAATGTTGACAAAGAGTAATCATATTGTAACAAATGTTGGCAGGCAAAAGATTTAGCAGAGGCAAAACTTAAAGAAACAACATCAGCCGTGGAGTCATTGGCAGATGAGTTGCGAAATGAGAAGCTCAGCTGCAGCTCAGCGAGGGATTGGGCTAGGAAAGCCAATAAGGAAACTGTTGCTATAAAGCGGGCAATACAATCACTTGGGTGCAAGGTTCATTTTTCTGAAGATGGTGATTGCATTGTTAGCATCGAAAACAGCCAAACCGAAATTCCTCAAAAATCTCTCTTTTCCATTGCGGATATGCAGTCTAGTTTATATATGCAGCGTGATGAGAAACCAGATGGTTCTGTGTACGTTGCTCGTAGTGAAGATGATGACGATTCCATCAATCCTATAAATCGGGTATGTGAATCTTTATGCCCTCTACGTGCCCGGGATGGAGGATGTAGATGGCCAGATGCTGGTTGTGCCCAATTTGGAAGTCAGTTTGTTGGTTTGAAAGCGAATTTTGATGCTTTTGACCGGCTTTCTATATACGACAGCTATTTCGAATCATAGTAGAAGCTTTGGAGTTTGTTACAAGGATTTTTCTGAAATGAGTTGGTAAAAATATATACAGAAAGAGACAACTGCAGATAGACCCACCCCCTCACATTCGACACGGGTCATCGGGAGTGTATATACATAGTGAGCAGAGTTAGCCGCAGTCGGCCTCGATTTCTGGCAATCTCCGGAGGTAGCACAAGGCAAGTTCCTTCATTAACTTAATTATTATGTGCTGGATTTGGCTCTAACGATCTAAATCCCACTAAGCAGCTGGCATTCATCGGTCAGGTAGTATATAGTATCTCTAAGTATATAGATTCCTAAATATTAGAGTTAGCTCTAATTTTTTTTATATATTATCCTTTAGGTGAATAAAATGTATTTTGTTACAGTGATTCTTAACTAAGTTCAATAGTATATAATAAATTGAAATTCTTGCCGTATTGATGCAAAGATTAGTTTTCAGTTTTCGCATATTCTAAAAGATTCCATGTGCTGTTTAGCAAATTTTGTCATTGTACAATTTGAAATAGCATATTTTGTCTTCTGTCGGTTTGGATTATTCCATAGAAGTTTTTACATCCTATTTGTTGGTGTCGTACATTTACTAAATCCATTAATTTGATGGGATTATTTCCTGTCATGTCTTTTTTTTTCATGAAATTCAAATTCTGATAGAATATTAGAAAAATACACAACACATGCCAGAAAATCAACGCTTATGTTTCTTAGGTAGTATAAAATTTATCGGTCACTGTGTGCAATTTTTAAGCACAGCTCAATATTTGATGACTATGTAATCTCTCTCTCTCTCTCTCTCTCTAACACTTCAATGTTCCAAAATCACATTTCTAGAATATCCAGAGTATGTGACTGGAAAAGCCTCATCGCTTAGATCAAACGACCAGCTTCTTATACCACACAATATACATTACAGCATCAGTTGAGAAAAACACGATGACAGCAACGGAACTCAACACAATATAAAGACATCAATGAGAAATTCTTGGAAGATTAAATGAACTTAAAGACAAGGGCAGTTGAGAAAAACCTTAATGTTTTTTACTGTATAAAGTTGGAACTACATTTTCATTATGGAATAGAACATGATTTATAAACAACCATGCCTTTCATGGAAGGCCAAGAGGCTAATCATGAGACGGGGAAGGATCGCCGTCTGACTTCTTCTGCCCCTTCCTTTCGTTCCATCTCATCCAAGCCCACCTCATAACTAAAAACCCACCTAAAGCATAGACCTGCGATCAGCCAAACACGAAGATAGTAATATTAGAATGCTTGCCATGAAAGCAATGTCAGTTTCTTGTTGAAGGCAAGCTCGTTGAAGCAAACTTTATACCATAGAAGTCTTAATAATGTGACTATTGCAACACAGAAAAGGAAAGTGCAAGCAATCTCTCAAAAATCCCAATGAAGAAAAAGAAAATACTAATCTCCAACACAGGCAGTTTACAAGGACTTTCAGAAACTACTGGAGTAAAGACATCACAAAGTTATGGAAACGTGCAATGGTACAAAATAGTTGCAATAAACGAGATGAATATATGTCGGAGGCTCATCCACCCACAAGTATAAATGCTTTCATGAGACAGAATGATTATGCACAATCTTAGGAGGGCTTCATAGATCACAGCAAATCACAAGCAGAAAGCTATAAATTTTCACTTCTAGACATAACCCAAATTGAGGTTCAAAAGAGTTACAAAAAATCTATAGTATGAATTTGTTCCATCATAGCAAAGATCAAGCAGAAAATTACCAGTGAGTATGCATCACAAGGGTCCCCGTTCCCAGAAAAAAAAAATTGTATTCAAGTTTGATGATGGAAAACAAAATCAACTTATGGTGACCATCAATCAAGCATTAACCTTCATGAACTATAATTCTTCTATAAAGATATAACTCAGCAAGGATCAAAATTACTTGGACATTGACCAACTACGAACAAGCTTTTCGTGTAATCACCCGAAGGGTACGTCTTAGAAGAAGATTTCACCCCACTGTGCTAGAGCTCCACACCATATCCTTTAGTAACATAATAAATCCCAAAGAATCAACCAACCAATTCAATTCCATTCTTACCTAATTAGATTTATTATTTCAGACTTTCAGTCAATTCAACAGTCTATAACATTCTAACAAGTTCTGCATTATTCAGGTGTCAAAAATAACTTATTTTCCTCTTTTATTTTTTATATCAACTACTCTGCATCAATTATGTGCCTACACCAAAACAGAACTCAAAATACAAAGAAAAACTGAATATCAATGTACCACAGCAACAACACAGCACCATCAAAATTGAAATATAAATAAATAAACCCTAGAAATAATTCGAAACAAAACGAATCAATACCTGCCATAAAATCAACGGATTAGTAGTCTGTCCAGCTTCATCAGCCTCCGCTTCCAATTTGACCGGCTCCAAGTTCTGCCGCGGAAACTTCACGAAACCCGGCTTACTGTCATCATCTACCGCCACCAGTGGACTCACTTTCACCGGCTCCGCTGCTTGAGAATCAGCAACGGCGGGTTCTGACTTAGCGCCATTTTTCTTCGGGGGAAACGGCAGTTTGATTGAGGAAAGCAAGTTGGTGACGAAAATTATGAAGGGGTTCTTTTGTTCCTGTGGATACGCTAAATTCTTGGAATCTTCCATGTTTAGTGTGTGTTGTGATTTGTGAGAGAGGTTGGTTGAGTGTTTTGGTTATGGCGGAGGGTACGATAGACTGAGAGAGAGAGAGAGAGAGAGAGAGTTTGTATAGTTAGGCGAAGCTTGTGGAACTGAAATAGCAATTACGGCGTCGTTTGTTGCGCGGATAAAGAATTTCGATCAACGACTTTGAAAATAAATTGATTGCACAAAATTACAAATTTTCTCTTATCATAATTCCTAAAGAATTTTAAAAGTAGGTAATTAAAATAATGAATGCTGTGTGTAGTTATAAATTTAATACGAATTTTAAAAGTAAGTAATTAAAATATTAATTTTGAACTTGAGTATTATTCAATATAGGTAATTAAAATACTAATTTTGAACTTTAGATGTTATTCAACATTCTCATTTTTTGTAAAATAAATTTACCCCGATTTGGCCAACAACTTGATTATCTTCGTAGCTCGACCATCAGCTTTTGAAAAAAGCCATCAAAGAGGCCGAATAACACAAGCGTAACAAAAATAAAATAAAATTGGGAATTATTAAATTTGGCCATACTGACGCCATTTTTTTGAAAACTAATGATCAAGTCATGATGAGTTTAAAGAAACGGGTAAATTGATGGCTGAATTGGAAGTTAATTTATTTTATATAAAAAAAAAATAGTGTGTTCAGTAACACCCAAATTACCCAAGTTAAAATTGGTGTATTTAAATTACATACTTTTAAAGTTCGTATTAAATTTATAATTATACTCGAAGTTCATCATTTTAAAGACAATTATGATAATGAAACACATGTTCTACGTCCTTTGATTCATGGAGGTTAAAATTCTAATTATTTTATTAGTCGAAATATTGAATACAGATGGGATTTAGGAATTAGTAAAATTGTTTTCTACTAGTCGACGAAATTAATTAGGGTGAACGTTACGAAGCATGCGTTGTTGACTTGCTGTAAATATTCTATTTTTCATTAATGAATATTGATATATTATAATATTCATGCTACGTACACACACACACAAAAAATATCATTTTTTTTTTGCTAAAGTATAATTAATATAATTTTATAAAAAATCGTGTGGATATTAGTAAAAATTGAGAATAAAAAAGAATGGAGATTTTATCCAAACTTCGGAAAAAAAATCAAGGTTACGATCTTACAAGCTTTGAAACATAAAATTAACCTCAAATCTAAACAGAATTATATATGTGGCAGATAATTATATAATAATCCATAAAATATTTGTGCAGCAACACAATAATATTCAAAATTAGTTAGTAGCATTAGTACCAACAGACAATACCATCAAATTAGAACATAACTGTACACTACTTATTTGTACGTTTCTAGATCTCAGCAAATCAGCACAATTCAGTATCAAACTTCAGTGAAATTCCCATACTAAAGAGCTCTTGGCATAGCAACTTAGCCCCATACGGCACATTCACCCTCACCACATCCTCCACCGACTCACAGAATCGACAGTACGGACCCCGAACCTTCCGACCACCAAACACCGGTCGCTGGATCACATTTGCCATGTTCTTGCACTTCCTGCATATGTGCATCTGTGAGGAGTCACTGAGGGTGAAAAGCCGCTCGTGCAGGTTGGCTGCTGCACCATGGGCTATGAGGCAGTCGCGTTCCATCTCACCAAATTTTATCCCGCCAAAGCGTTTCCTGTCAGCCACGGGCTGACGAGTGAGCGGGTGAACTGGACCGGTATTTCGGAACTTCACCTTGTCCTCAGCCATGTGTGTTAGGCGCTGATAAAATGTTGGCCCCATAAAGATGAGGGATTCGACCTTTTCACCAGTACGGCCATCATAAACTCTTTCGCCACCCCATCTAGAAAACCCGAGCCTGAAAGGGCGCACTCATATAAGTTGCAGACTATAGACAGTAAAGCTACAATATACTGCTGTAGACAGCATTGTAATTGGGGTCAATTTTTCGGTCTATGAGTGAAGTGGCCAAAACAGATATCCAAGGCAAAGGGGATTGAATACAACCTTCTCTACAGGTTGTTTGGTTATGATTAAAGGGAAAAATCTTCACTCCCACTGATTTAGAACCATGGGAAGATAAAGTTGGGAGTGAAATGTCTACAATCGACCCTCTACCAATGTTATTCCCAAAAATGGAAAAAACGAGAGAGATATAAATCAACATTAGTTACTTTGATAAACTAATGAACAGCAAAACTTTTTGAACAATAGTCTAACAAGCATAACTTTCTTCACCCCAAAATGACGTATTGAAATTTCCCAATATAAACACAAAAAGTGGGAAAACTATAGACACATTACGGTTTTATACGCCTTATAGTACTATTTCTGCAATTAATTTCTGAGGGAAACCTAAATGAGCATGATGGGATTTCCATACCTTCCTAGTTTACTTCATCTCTAATCATTTTTTCCAAACCATAAAGGTGGTTTTTTTTTTCCTATAATAAACCCAATAGTAGTTCCACGTATGTATTCATTTATGACACTGAATCAAATAACCTATTAGGAAGGCAAAACTAAAAAAATTTCACCATTAATAGATAAATACCTGTGAAGTTGGGCCGATATATCTTCAACTGACGGAGTGGAAAACGGGGTCGCATATTTTAGTCCACCTCCAAGTGCAATCCCTTTGCCAAGAGCAGCCTCCAAAAGTTGTCCAGGCGTTTGTCGAGAAGGAAATGCATGTGGGTTTATCACAATATCAGGAACCATTCCTTGTTTGGTAAAAGGGAAGTTCTCTTGAGACTCCAAAAACCCCAGAACACCCTTCTGCCCATGCATGCTCGAAAACTTGTCCCCAAGGCATGGTGTACGAACCTGGACAGCCACAATTATTATTCTATTATGAGATTAATAATAATAATAATAATAATAATAATAATAATAATAATAATAATAAAGAAAAAAAAAAGTATACCCTGCATAAGACAAAGGAAAATGATGAAACTTAACATAAAGTGTAACACTAACAGATATTCCCATATTGGGCCTAAGTTCTAGGCTCAACCACAATATAAAAAAATAAGATTGAGCATAGTTTAATCACAACATAGACAATACTTGTAACCCCTCAAAACAGTGGCATGCATTTGAGCATAGTTTAATTTCATCCTTGAGGCAAAAAGTATGTACAAAGGAAGTGCGTGAAATAGGCTGACACGAGGTACTTCTAAGCTGGAAAAGTGTAGCATCTAAGTAAAAACTAGTACAAAATTTGCCTTTTGAGTCAGTTTCATGCATCCAATAGAGAGTTAGTAATAGAGGCAAGTGAAAATCCAAGTAATGGAACTGGGAAGAAGGGAGGTTTTATTAATTCTGAAGATGATTTGCAGGCTATGCCTGCCCAAGCAATTCTAAGTGAAGACTTACCAAAAAAAAAAGAAGAAGAAAAAACCTAAGCAAGGGGGCTGGAATGTCCAGTCTGTGCATTATTCAAATTAAAGAAAGACAATATTAATATGGAAATCAGAGAAACCCAGATCCCAGGATATCAAGGATTAATCCCCTGATTCCTGCTCTTCCTTGAGTCGGTTGGTGCTAGTTGTCTTATTCATCCTCCTGTTGATTTATTTCCCTGCGGCTATAGACTATAATTCGGGGTCGCTATCAGTTAATGGGACCAAAATATCAACATCATGCTCTCAAAATCAGCTTGCTTCTATAGACTAACAGGGCCATAGAAAAAAGAATATATATTGCTTAAAAAGGCAGAGGACATAAAACTCTCATGATCTATTCACTCTGTGATCCCACTAAATTAATTGTCTACGATAACCTTTCAGGTAGACTACTCCAATGTTGTACGAATAGATAATCCATAGTTATGATGAAACCAAAGAATCAGTGGTAGACACACATAAATGCAGGTATCCAGTCAGGAAGAAAGTCAAGGGAAATCACATTAACTAAGACTAGATGAAAACACAATTAAAAGGAACAGGGCTCAAGTTGAATAAGGTGCACAAGCAGAATTGATATGCACAGGAGCAAAATAATTTTCATGCCAATGTAAGCAAATAAATGAAAGTGATGTTCCCAATAACTGATAAACACAACTAAAAGCCTTTTTTTTTTTGAGAGAGAGAGAGGAACAGGGACTAAAGTTCTGAAATATAAATGTACCTGTCTCAATGATACAACAGCAAAGTTCTTTCCCTCATCATTGGCTGACAGCACAACCTTTTGAACCATGCCCCTTTCAGTGTGCTTGAGCTTGATGCTATGGTCAACCCCTGAAGCAGCATGCTTACCGATGACTATGTCACCAGTTTGGAGATTTGCACCAATATATGGAAATCCATCATCATCAAGGCTGTCAACACGCCCAATCTTGCTTTGCGTCTTCCCAAAGCTAACCAACTCATCAGTCTTAAACCTTTTACTCACTGCTTCTGAATTTTCAACCTCAGCCTTATAACTCCGTACATGTTCAGTTCTGAACATGCCACGCTCTAGTGAAGCACGGTTCATCACCAGTGAATCCTCTTGGTTGTAACCAAGATGGACATTGACAGCCACAATAGCACACTGGCCATTGAAAAAGTCAGGCCGTGGCATCATCCCCTTGTGGTGAGCAGAATATGCTGACTTCCCAAGGCAATCTGAAAGCATGGTTCGAAAAAGAGGCCTTTGGGGATAGTATAACTGATGAGAGTTTGTATCGACTCTAATGCTAGGATTTGTAGTCGAGTACCCAATGGCTTGCTGTGAATGCTTAGCAGATTGGTAAAGAACTCTCCTAGCATGATCATGATTGGCAAAAGGGATAATCCCACAGCTTAAACCTAGCAAGAAAGAACTATCAAACTCACAGTGGGTATATTTCACAGGCGGGTTGTCTAGTTCAGCTGTGAATAGGTAGTCAATTCCCCATGCAGTTTGAGAATCTTCTTCTTCTTCTGGTCCTATGAACTCGACGATGCCATTGTCCAGAAGAGATTGAAATGTAAATTCTCCCTTCAAATCTTTGATCTTCTTCAAATTCTGAACAACGAAGAGAGGGCGCAGTATCCTTCCAGCATCAGCAAATATTCGCACTTCACCATGATGCTTGTCTCTTTTGATCTCAATCTGCAGCAGAAAATAGATTTTAGTACACAAAAGAAATAATGTAATACAAATGCACATGTGCCAATTTAGAAGTCAGTTGCACGAGACCTCAAGCTAACCGAATAGGAAAATATGTAAAATGTTGAAACCTATAATGTCCTTAGACTTCTACCACACACAGAAGCCTTGAAATAAAGCAACAAAATGCACTAATACAACCAGAAAAAATATATATATCTTTATGTTTTCTGGGAGTGGGGGTGGGGGAGTGGATGCAAATGCAGAATGCTTCAGATTACATAAGAACAGAGCCATCTCAAGATAGAACTAGAATGCCTTCAAGTATATCTAGAATCATCAGAAATGCATACTAGGCAACTCTATCAATCAAATAGCATGGATGATAAAAGTATGGAATTGAAACTTGTATGAGGTATTAAGTGAGGTTAACATGAAAAATCATAAAGAAAACATGTCTAGAAAAACAAGCCATGAGTTTAAGACAACCTGATGAGGCACTTCCTTCCTGCGACGCCTGCGTCTCAGCTTAGCAACAAATGCTGAAGAATCTTTACACACACCGACCCAATCTCCATCCAGAAAAATTTTGTGTTTTCCATCATATAAACAATAAATATCATCGACCAGCTTTTCCATCCCACACTCATGAAATTTTTGAAGAAGAGTTTCTTGTTCCAGGAGATTAATACTGACAAGACCCAAGCCGGCCAGATTCTTAACCAATCCACAATTCTCTCCATCTGGTGTAGAGATAAAGCAAACCTTACCCCAATGAGATGGATGCCTGCAATGTCAATTTTAACAATCATAAGATTACTCTGAAACACATCCTAAAGGCTGAAACCAGATTAATAAAACTCATAACAACTTACGGATATCTCGCATCGCCAACCCTGCCAGTGTATGAGACCTGCTGCCGTGTTTTTCTCATATCAGACACCGCTTGCAAGGGATTTGTTCGCCTGAGAGTAGCCACTACACCAGCAATCCTCTCCATTCTCTTGAAAGGGTGCACCCAAGCTCCAGTTGAAAAGGCTCTGGAAAGGCCGTTGGTGATGATTGAGGCATCCAAGTAGTGGTCAATTGTTTGCACCTCCCTATCTCTGTAGAGATCTCTTTGTATGGCTTTAATCAGTCGCTTCTCTGCATGTTTGATGTGAACCATCAATTCTCTTTCAAGAAGCTCACCAGCCAACTCCACCCTCTTGTTTCTAAGATCATCTCTGTTGTCAACTTTGCGGCGCCCTCTGAAAGCCTCCAGCAGACACTTGACCATATATGCAAGAAAATAAGCCTTCTGCTCAGGGCTTCGAAGATTGGGAAACAGGTAGTTACGGATGCATTCTTCCACTGATTCTGTAGGTGGAAATCTACAATTCTGCATCAGTTCCTTGATGTGCTTTATTGCGTTCCCTTCCTTACGAAAACCTTCGAATTTCTTGTCAGCGTCATATATGGATGCCACAAGTATATTCACTATATCAGGATCTTCTTCAGTGTCCAGACCAATCAGCTTGACCACCTCTTTATCATTTGGAACGCCCAAAGCAAAGAACAGAAGCCAAATAGGAAGCTCCGCAACATAAAAGTAGACTGTAAGGATCTTTTGTCCAGCTATCAAATGCTCCACCTTGGGAACTAATTTTATGTACACTCGCCTCCTTTTTGGAACTGGGCGATATGCAATTGTCCATGTGGGGTCTTTAGACACCCACAGCCTTCTATAGCATATTTGTTCCTGAGCAATGAACGTCTGCACCAATAGTTGAAGGCATTGAACCAACTGTTTGAACTATTAAGCCAACAGAAAATAAAAGGACCCCTTGGAATGACTTGAAACATCAAAATCCAAGCCTACTCTCTCAGTAATAAAGTAGAGTGTAGTAAATTATCAATAATCAATAGATCATGCCATGTTGCATAATCTTAAACAAATTAGGCTACTAAGATCAACCAAATCATAGATATATTAAGTGACTAAAAAGGGATCCGAGTTTTAAAATATTTACTTGGAACAAGTCAAGGAAATAAAAAGATTAAGCAATACAAAAAACCAGATTAAATTTCAATACTCTCTAATCTCTATGCACTATCACAATTCCCATCTAACAACTGACAAAAACAGTAGGACATAACTCTTACCTTCTCAGCACCCTTGATAAGGAAATAACCTCCTTGGTCAAATTCACAATCTCTTTCTTCACGTTTACTCATCCAGCACAAGTCCGATTTCACCATGACTGGGAGTCTCCCAAAGTTAACATCAGTATGATACTCATTCAGTATTGTCTTCTCAACAAATTTATCTACACCAGTTTTGAATTTGTCACTTCTGGAGAGACCTTCAGTGTAAACCTGAAATGTTTGAGCTTATCAGAGCTGATCAAAATCTAAAAGAACGGAAGAGAAAAAAAATGTATTGCTGCAGTTGGGAAACCGTGTATGATAATGATAAACAAGTATATCAAAGGAAACGTTGAAAAAAAAACAAAAACTAGAGAAAAGGCAAGCTGCTAACATTCATAACAAACATCTGACCTATATTACAAAATTTCAGAAATTTCATCAGATCAAACCTTCACCTTTTAGTGGAAGATAAGTGTCATCTAGAATCACAAAGCTGAAACTGATGAAGCAAATATAGAGTCTGATAAATTTTTTTCAAAGGATCGATTGTCTTGTAAAATAAATATAGTTTTTCTATAAGAAAATATGAAAGTACTTTGATAAAATAAAAGCATCATTAATTAGCACTTTGATGGTACTAAGAAACATAATTGCTCTGTGAATTAGTTAGTTTTAAATTAGAATGTACACGCCATATAGACAATTGGATACTCTAACACCCAAACTAATTCAAATATTTAGGAGCCTGTAAATTAAAAAGGAAAAAAAAGGATGAATATGTCATACTCTGAATCAGGTTAACATTAGAAGACTACAAAATAAAGCAGATTGCAACTGATCTACACAACAATGGGATATTGTACTACAATGCAGAAGAAACTGACCACCTATTACCTGAAGATGAGTCTCAACTTTGATCCTGGATGAATAGGTCATATTCTGAAGATGGGCGTGCCTGGGCAAAAGATCCAAATACTCTTTAGCACCGTCAGTCGATGAAAACTTTTCACCGGTCCAGAATGTTGGGTGATCAAGGGTGACCTTTCCAAACTTGAGAGATGCATGTCTCCACTCGCCATCTCCCCTTTTTGAAGGATCATATCCCGGCTCAATCTTGATCTCTCCAATAGAATCAAATACTTGTTGGATCCCATGGTCAACAAAATCATTGTATGAATTGATTTGGTGGCTAATTAAACCATATTGGTCAAAAAATGCTGCTGATGCCTTCTTACAGAAACTTTTCAAGAAACCTTTATCCAGAGTTTGCAGGGCACAGTCAACCTCATCATCAGAGTCAGAAGAGTTCAGTTCTATTTCATCATCAAAATCCATTGCAGTGGAACCATTAGAAAACTTCTCTTTGATGCTGCTTGGTCCAGCTTCTTCCAGAAATTCCCATCCGTCCATCTGTATGAGAATAAGATGAAATTAATCAAATATCAGCAGCATAATTCAACTCCAATCTTTATTTTCAAAACAAAATAAGGCATCCCACACTAATCTAATAGTGACAAAATTTCTAATGCATTGGAATTGAAGAGTTCAATTAAAATGTACAGATGAGCAAGCTCTTAGCACAAAAACAAACAACCAAACATACAACACAAAAGTTTTTTGACCCATTCTTGGATAAAAACAGGGTGTGGAAGGAAGAAAAATGTTCATGTCCCATCATGAAAGCGAGATAGTCATGTGAAGCAATCATCGACAAGACTCCAACAAACCTTCCCATGAGTCCATGACTACCTCCACCTCCCCAAACACCCCCCACTACTTCCTGAGCCATAGAAGTCGCAAATAAATGGGGAAATTCTATGAACTTGTCATGGTTTATATTAACACGAGCACTAAAAATCCAGAAACATGCAAAAGCTATAGTTCAAACCAAGTAACGCCCAAACACAAATCACATTTTCCAAAAATCAGAATCTTCGGCGATCGAGGACTCCCCCTTACCGAAAACCCTCAAAAAAAAGTCATCAAAACCAAAACCTCCCAAGAATTCTCTTAACCAAAAAAATAATAAATAAATCACACAACACAGTCCACGTACAATGCGTTTAAGGGAAGCCCAATTAGCTCAGTATCCACTACCATTTTTTATGCTCTGCAAACGAAAAGGGTCGCTTGAAAACATCACCATAATATTTATTCTCTTCAGAACACACAGACCCACACAGCAGAAAATAGAAAAAAAATTAAACAAATAAATAAAACATGAAGCACGCATAAACGAGACATGCATTGCCATTCTGTAAACGCATATTTCTAACACAAACCCTTCAAAGATTTTTCAAGCGGAAACATACAACACCAACATCAGCAACCCTTCAACGCGAAAAGATAAATAAAAAAAAAAAATTGAAAGACGAATGATCATCGAAAACAAGGAGATTGAGAGAGAACCCTACCTCAATTCGAGCTTTTTTGCACCGATTCTGCAATTTCCTTCACGATTTGCTCACCTAAAATGCGTGTTTACTTCACTCCCCCCTCTTTTTCCAGTAGTGTACTAATTGGGCAATGTTAAGCAAATAGCAACAGCTTGTAGCAGCACTATGAAAAAAAAGAAAAAAGAAAAAAAAAATCATTTCAAACTTATTTAAATACCCTTTAAATAAACTAATTTTAAACTTAGTTAAATATCTTTTAAATTGTTTTGCTAGACCATAAAAATTTCTCAACGTACCAGAAATTAAAAACAAAAAAATAAAAATGAAAATATATTATAAAACATTTATTAAACCCTACCCTCTCATAATTATTCTACTTATACTCGTATTTGTATACATCTAATCATATTTTTATACATCTACGAGAAGAAACGAGCAATGTAAGTCATTTTCTTAAATTTGTATCGAATAATTTTTTTAAGTTTCACATATTTGATGGAGTTGGAGTCACATTTCGATCGAAAAACACAGTTTGAACACATTGTAGTGTGTTCGAAAATTGAATTTCTAACGCAAAGTAGGTTTAATTTTTTTAACACATCATGTTTGTTTGAAATCCAATTTCCGAATATGGAGGATTTTTAAAATAGACAGTCTCGGTTTTCGAATGAATAGGTGTGTTCGAAAATTCATTTTTGAACAGACTCTATTAATTTTTGTTTAAGTAACGTTCGAAAATAAGTTTTCGAACATATTCAGATTGTTCGAAAATACAAATTCGAACACGAAATGAATCTACCAAAAAAACTCAACCATAACACATTCTAAATTTGATTCTGATGGGCAGGTTGACAGTAGTGGTTGCGGGATGCGGTGAAAATGCAAACGGCAAGCAACGTATTCGCTGGAGAGGTTACGGATCAGCCGAGAAGAAACCACGGAGTTCTGATTTTTTTTTTTAGTAAGAATTTTTAAGTAAATTTACTAATAAAAGAAAAAAAGTTGTAGTACAAAAAATAGAAAAATAGTCCAAATAACATAACCCACCTTTAATTGCATTTATTCATTTTACCTAAAAAAATAACATATTATCAAGGGAGTAAACTTCGAAAATCATGATGAAATTTATCTATATTATATCTAAAAGTAAGATAGTCATTAAAAATAGTAAGATTAACTTTTTCCCGCCTAAATCACATTAGCATACATGGAATTCTAAATATAAAATTGAAATAATAAGTAAAATCTTAATATAAATTTAAAATTATCATTAATGCTAATTAATAATCGAGCCATTAAATCTTCAATTTAGCATAATATGATATGGCTATAATCTTAACCAGGGAACATTTTTTTGCCTACAATTGTATTATCAAGATGGTAGTTGACATACATTTACATCCAAATTAATACTCCATTCATTTCGTTTTGATTGTTGTTTTAATTTTTTTATCTAGAATTAACAATTAATTTTATGGAGTAATATACAAATTCCTCATGTATGACATAAAATCTTATTCACTTATATTTTCATAAAATATGATTTTGGATATGGTTAAAATTAAGAAAGAGTGTTAAAATATATAAAACAATAAATATTTTAACACAAAATAAAAAAGTTAAAACAACAATCATAATGAAATGGAGGGAGTATTAAGATTAGCCTCCAATGGCTTCAATATCATTCCCATATAAATTTAATTATTAAATCATTCTCAAATATAGATGCCTATAATCTTACGAAAATAAAATCATACATTATATACATGTATATATCTCTAATGTTATAAATCTACTTTTTAAGATATGTTTAATATATATTATATTATTGTATATAGTTGGGCATAATCTTAGCAAAAATAAAATCCGGCTATAATCATAGCAAGATATAGTTGAGAATTTCATTCAAATTAAGATCAATATTATCATACAATGTTTCAAATAGATTTAAGCTAATGAACGCGTTTTTATATTTAGTCAGATATTTCTCTAACGAAACATTACTAATTATTAAATCAAATGGGGTATGTGGGCTCAATTAAATTAACCAAATGATAATTCAACCAATATATATTGTCCTATAATTACACCATTTAAATTTGAAAATATCTAAAATTACCACCTCTTGCTTAGCTATAAATAATTGCATCCATCATACCGTACCTTGAACAATTATTTCGCTAGCGTTTTAAGATTTCATTTTTTTTCTTACACCACCGTACATATTGAGTTATATTTTATTTTCTTATTGTTGTGTTGTTGAATTTTTGTTTTAGTATTTGAGATTTTTTTTATTGTTACAAAGTAGAATACATCGAAAGAAAAATAATGTGATAGTGAATCAATTATACTTTTGATGTCTTGATATATATTGATAAAAAATCTCAATTAGTTTATCTTGCATGAATCCTCATCAAAGACCTGCATCGCATAAAGGAATCAATGAATCAATGACTTAATTTTCTCATTTCATTATCAAAAGGTTGGTGTCAATTTATAATCATAAAAATAGCATACTACATCCATTAATATTTAACCATACACTGCATGCATATATTGCTTTATTATTGCTTTATAAAATATCATATATTGTTTTATTTTGAAGAAATTATTGAATCATTTTACAATCCATCAAATATTTTTTAAAGAAGTCTTCGTACATAAGTAGCCGAATTTCCACGTTACACGAAAAAAAGAGTGTATTGATGTTAGCAATATTAATGCTAATTGTATTTACACTTTCTATTGAAATTTTGTAATATACTGTATATTTATATATATATTTTATATGTGATTGATTGTGTTATTAATTTATCATGGGTTGAATCAAAATGTGTAGTGTGTGGTGAGATGGCTGATGGAAGCTTTTGGAATGAGAAAATATGTGTTTATTAGCATAATATTTTTTTTCTTAATCTAACAATCTCCATTGATCTTTATGTATAGGTGAGAAATAACTTTGGTTTGAGAACATTCTTATCAATTGAATAGTAAATTACAATAACATAAGTATGTTATCATTTCTCACAACAACATATAATTTTCACCTGAACCAAAATCTATGTGTGTGTGTGTTTGTAAATGAGTTAATTGCAAGTCGTGGTTAAAATTAGTTTTGGAATCTAATGCATATTAAAAAATAGTTGAAGCTAATTGTTTTTTTTTTAGTTTGATATTTTTTTAGTTGTTATTATTAGGATCGAAGTCAATAAATTGGACGAAAACCATGCATATACTAGCTACTAATTTTTATTTTTTTTTTAAATGAGAGCACATATGCTATTAAGTTAATTGAAAATTTTATTACAATATAAATAGACATGCAAACACATATAAGAACAATGGCATGTGCAAGTCGTGACTAATATTAGTAGTGAAAATGCACATTGGAATCCATGTATTCATAATGATTAATGGTGTTGGGGTTGAATATTGTAAAATCATAAATACTCTAATTTTCATTATATGATAGACAGTTAATATTAGTCCACTATTTTTTCTAATTTTGTATGTTATCACATTTTTTGTTGGTCTATTTTATAGAAATATCATCATCCATTGATCATGTGCAAGTCGTGACTAATATTAGTAGTGATAATGTACATTGGAATTCATGTATTCATAATGATTAATGGTGTTCGGGTTGAATATTGTAAATCCATAAATACTATAATTTCCATCATATGATAGACAATTAATATTAGTCCACCACTTTTTCTAATTTTGTATGTTATCACATTTTTATTTGTCTATTTTATAGAAATATCACCATCCATTGAGTCCGAAAACTAATTTACATTTTATAAGTACATAATGTAGTTGGTTACCCCCACTTGCATCCACAATTATAAAGCTTTTTTTTTCGTTTAATACACAGATGATTACTTTGAATATGTCCATGATAATGATGTATATTCTCCTACATATTTTTCATTTTGTATTTGCTATTCCCATATACACACATTTTTATAGATTTTTATTTTATATATTTCATGTTCTTAACTATATATTATTCATATTGATTCGACATAATTAATTACTACTTACAATAAATTATTATACAATGTATATCATAATAATAAATCAATTGTGCATGACATGGGCATCATGCACAGGTGAATTGCTAGTAATCGTTTAATATTAGAAAGTGTTTTGAAAAGAAATAAATACTAGATATTGGTGCGTGTTGGTGCTTGGGAAAAGCCAGATTCTCTTCTTCTTCTTCTTCTTCTTTTTTTTTTTTTTTTTTGAGAATAAAGCCAGATTCTATATTTATTATAGTGCCCTTTAAATAGGTCGACTTAAAAATAAAATAAAAAAATAGATCGACTTAAAATTTTCAATTATTGGTGGCCTGAACTATACAAATGACATAAATTATGGGGTTTATTTATTTTTTATATGAACCCCTACTTTCAATTTTATAATGCCGAACACCCAAGATACGTTTATTTTATTTCAATTTATACTAACATTTTTTCAGATTATACATCACAACAATTAATATATATCATCGTTGCAATAATGCGTACCATTCAAATATTTATTTATCTGACAAACAACAAGACTATTTAAAAAGATAAGCAATTCATTAGGTGAAAACTATTTTTTTACATAAATCAATATACCCATAAAATTGAAACCAAAACATGGCCATCATATTCTTACTCATCTGTAGCAATCTATGTTACAAAAAAATAAATAAATATCAACAGTTTGAAGAAAGTAGGGGACTGAAAGTAGCAAAAGTTGTCTAATTCAACGAAAAAATAAACAGAGTATAACCAACTTAATCAAATGAAGCAACAGCAAGTGCTACCCCAAGATCATTTGAAGTTCCGGATACATACATTCTGTAGGTTTCTATGTCTTGTTGATAAAGCTTCGGACTCGAGGCAGCGTAGTAGCTTCCACTCACACGATCACGTTTAGAAAATATGATCTCCCTTAGGATCGGCTCATGGCCGTTGAGGAGATTTCCCATGCTCAATACTTTCCTCCATGACTGGTTCGCTGTAGGTGGAGTGAACATGCTGAGGATTAGATCCCTGTCGCGTGCCTTTATTTCTTGCTTCTCGTTGAATTCCTAGTATAGGTAAACAACAAGATTATTGAACAAAGGCAATTGACAATAGATGATTGAGGAAGGAAAATTTGAGGTGTACCTACTAATATGGTTAGAGCAAAACCATTGCACAAGAATTTTATATTTGATATGGACAAATGGTGCTTTGCCATGATTGAAAATAAGGAATTCACATGCTAAAATATATTTCAAACATTGGAAGCTTTACCCTTTTGGTATCAACTTGGGCATCGGCAGAGCTAGTTCCCATATTGGGGAGGTAGAAGTTATAACAATCACTAAAAATTGCCTGTGCAAGGTATGGTGATTGCAAGAATTTGCCATGAAGAGATGCTGCTAGTAGAATTAAATTCTCAATGTGTTCGAAAGTAGTGCATAGTCTCTTGAGATCCTCGAGAAGTTCAATATCACTAGTCGTGTTCTGTGCTGTAATAGAAGCAGTAAAATGTTACTTGGAATTATGCATAAGGAATCACAGATATAAAAGGTATCAAGATAACACTACCATGCAAATATTTGAGCATAGATGCGATAGTCAGGTATAATTGTTCCATTTTGATGGCCATCTGCTTCATATCACCGAATGAAGTCTGATTAAGAGTGTCAGCTGCTGCTCTAAAGGCGGTAAAAATCATTTGTTCCAGCAGTTGACATGGTCTTAAAGTCTCCAGATAATGAAGAACCTAAATCCGGATAACACAATGTCAAATGCAAAAAATTAACTGGGTTACTCAATTACGGAGTAACAGATGAAATGGAATTGACAAATACATGTCCATATATGAGTAAAGAAGATAAAACAATATGATCAGTAAATAGAACCTTTTCTCCTTCTCTATTTGGATCCCAAAGTGGTTTCTGTTCAGAAGCAGGCACAGCGGGGGCTTCATTCCAGATTTTTCTCCATGAGTTCCCTGGATCAGACATTCTCTCTGAAAGTTTCCCACGAGGAGGCCACACACTGGATTTAGACACTCCGATCTCCTCATTGCCATCGTTTTCCCAGTCCCGTGGTGAATGCCATCGAATAAAATCTTCAAAGACAGCATCAGGATTTGCAGCTTTAAATGCAGACATATCTGCAGTCAGGTTCAGAGAATTTTTTTCCATGGTAAGAATACATGATGAGGCAAAAATAATGTTGAATAAAATTATAGCAAAAAGTGGGGGGAAATCCCTATAGCATGCTCTCAAGTCTCATCTGATATGATTTGTGAAGCTAAAGTGCAAAAGTTCATCAAGATGACATGTAGCCCACAGGCTGATAATGAGAATCATGCACATCAATACATAGATTACAGAGTGCCTAAAAGCACCCATCTTCTTACCTCACAGACCTCACCCGCATGCATGCATGTATGTATGTATGAGAAAATGAAAAAAAAAAAAAAAGTAGAAAAACAAAAAAGAAAAGAAGCTGCAAGCTGGCCGACTAATTATTTAATTTCATATAAAGAAGTAATCAGACTAGAAACTAGAAAGCGCTACATTGAGATTTAAAAAAAAAAAAGGCATCCCAGGATGCCACTCATTCTACAACTCTTAACTGTACTCCAGTAGAATACAGCAAGGGCTGATTGATAGGCCAGTGACTAACATCTTACCGGTGGAGACTTTTTACTGAGAGTAACAAGACCAGTAGTTTTGAACAATTTTGAGTTTTCTGACTTTAGGAGGGAGGGTGTCAATCTCATACAGGAAAGGAAAAGGACTAGCTCTATACCTGCCTGTTTATTTCTAATAAGAAATACAGTTTAAACTTCTTTGTTATCTTCTTAAAGATTTTCAGATGGAACATGGTTTTCCCACTTTGCCCAAATGACTGCCCAACTTTCACTAGAATTTTCCAGATCCCAAAAATTAATGAGATGCCAAGACCGTTGTTCATTGTTCCAGTTCATCACAAAAGCGCTACTATTGTTCTTATGGAAGAGAGAAAACATACAATATATACATAACAATCTGATGTGATAAACCTATATGAGAGGAAAGGTCTTCCTAAAGTAAAATAAAAATCTCAGGCATAACAAAGAAAGTCAATTACCAGATGCCAGAATTTCTTTTTCAAGTTGAGCAGAGAAGCTCTGCAATGAAATGCACAAAACAAATATAAGTTGCCATATATGTATCTAACAGAAACAAATCACAAGCTATCTAGTACTTTACTCAGCAGCCACTAAGGAGACAAGCAACAATTTCAAGAAATTAAAACAGGCATGTTTAGACAACAAACGGTTCTTTTTTTTCCTTACAAAGGAATCACCCAAGGCTTCAGCAGCTTTCAGTCGTTCTTCGTGCATGTCTTCTGTCATAGGAGGCGGGTCCTACAGTAAGAGTAAGTAAATGGATGCATCTTACTTTGTTGATTGAGACAAAGCAGCAGAAAGTGAACTACCTGGGTGATTGGAGCATGCATAATCTTGCGTGATTTTAACAGCATCATTGACTCTGCTACACCAGCTGCATCATTTCTGACATTTAGGGATGAACATTAGCAAATGTGGAAATATGAAGATATCTAGAATAACTCTCTACGGCATTCTAGAACCAAGCAAGAAATATGTGATACACAACTTTCAGGACCAATAAGGTTGAGAATATAGACGCTGAGGAATATTTATATCATAGTTTCCGTCAAAAAGCACAAATATGCACACCGCATTTGCTGTAACTATCAAATTCGTTGGAGCATTAGATTAGGTAACCTTATCCACAGTTCCACACCCCCAATTTTTATGGATATAAATATCAAGCTTGTAGTGAAATAATCATAAAGAAATACAAGAAAAAGATATAAAAACTAAATGCATCCTAATCCCCCATTCCACCTCATCAGAACCAGCACAGAAACTCTCAGATTGTGTTACAGTGAAAATTCCTCTCATCTAGTACCAATAAAAAAACTGGCATATCCAACTGAAGAGGTTCATCTCTTTTACTCCATAATTTTATGCCTCTTGTCAAATGTGGCCCCTATGTAATCACTGTTATTAAACATATTTGGTTCAATTCCTAGGGAAAATCATGAATGTCAAAAGCATCAAGGGTACAGGGAGGTTAATTATGGCTAGCTCAATCTCGCAGGAGCTAACCAAATCTGGGCAGCTAATCAATGGAAGTCATCTCATCTAACTCAATCTGTTCTCTACCTCTCAACCCAAAACACTGAAATAAAATCATTGGAGGAAGGGAACCATTTTCAGTTTGAATGGTTTCGATCATCCAACTGAAAACTTTTGAAGAAGAATCTTAGAGCAATGGCTTCACTTCAAAAAAACTTCACAATGCAGAAGCACACATTAATGAAAGAAATTTAACTACTTCCATGAAAGAAACATCAAGATCTTAGGTATGGTTATTATATTTAAACAAGAAAACAAATTGCATAATCTGCAAAAACAGTTTTAACGTAATTATATTCAATAACTTATCAGAAGTTAGGAAATGAGGGAAAAACCCCCTAAAATAAGTTTCCAAAATCCTTAGTGTTAGCTTTTATACCTGTCATTTTTCCTGCCAGAACCTTCTTTACTTACTCCATGAGAAGCAGAAATGTCCCTTGGAATCTGAAGATCTTCCTGCAGTCAGATGTTTACTGAATGTAAATGATAAATGCCAATGTTATAGAAGAATTACAAGGAACCAAATCAAAACAAAATAACAGAACCTGAGTAGTCTCAGATTCATCTGCACCAACAGTGTGTCCTTCAGCCTCTCGATACTTTTTATCAATGCACACAGCAAGCTAAAAACCCAAAGTGGATCCCTTAAATGTTATGTCCAGGACATTGAAAAAACTAAAGAGAGAGGGGGAGAAAGAGATAATCCTGCTCTCATGTCTATCATCTAGATAGTTAATAAGGCAACCAACCATGTGCAATTTCTGGTTTATCAAACAAGTGGATAGGTCAATTGGGCCATTGGCTGGCATTCTTGGTAATTGTTGTGATTCTTCCCAACACCAACGGACCTCCCGCACAAACTCTATCCAGAGTACAGCAATTGCTAACCAAATAAACAAGATGAAGAGCAGTAAGAAAAATGCAAAATGACGGTCAAAGAAAAAATAAATACATGGTTTTCAAATAAGCTCCATTGGAGAAAGTTGCATTTGTCAACAGAAATACCCCGTATACTGCAATTTCCGAACCAAAGAGCATGCAAACAGAACTGTGCAAAGAGTGATTCCAGTGGAGCGCCTTTAATAGATCGAGAACTTTTATGCTCTGCTGGAGAGGAACCCGTCTCTGCTTCCATAACTGCAGAGAAAAAACTGAAATTAACTAAACTAAAAAATTGAAACACGTGTACAACTGCAGCTAAACAAATTCGGATTAAGAAATCCTGTTTACACTTTTTGATCTTCAGTAGTTGCTTTTACAAACTCAACCATTAACTGATCTTCTGGTGAATATAACATTTTCTTGTAAACTACTTATACTTCTACTTTCTCTTGGTTCGTGCACTCAAGGAGGCTTCCATTTCATTTGTGTATGGACCTAGCCAACTAAGACTCTAAGAGAGGATCTAACAGATGTAGACTGGGAACTGAATTCTTGAAAATCTAGTATCATCAATTATGTGGGCTTGCAGGTACAAATTACTTAAAAAGTACAAAAAGTTCGGAAATAACCATTTCTCATTTAAGAATTAAATAACAAACTTGCAACAATAAATATAAGAAAGAATTTTGTACCCTCATGAAAGAGATCTTTTAGCACACGATCAAGAACGGTCGGTGGAGGTACAACTGCTGAAGACTTCAAAGTTTCCGAACCTGAGTTTTCAAATGCTAAATCAGAATATATACTCAAAATCACTGGAATATAACATTTGGGGGGGGGGGGGGGGGGTAATCAGAAATGCAAAGCATCAACAATAAAATTAACGTTTTTAAACAATGGGAAATTTTGGAACCTGATACAAAGTCCTCAATGAATTTAGCCTCTGATGACATTTCCAGTGCCTTAACCAAAAGATGCAGTTGGGAAGCAAATCCAATGGCGCTTCCATCAGAAATGCCGCTGCTAAACATGGATGAATGCAAATCACTCAACTTCCTCACAAAGATTGGTGGAAATATTTCATATGCACTAAGAAAAAAGATCCAAAGCAAGTACAAGAAACCTCCTTGGAAATGAGAACAATTAATCAGAAAAGAGAAGTTAGAGAGTATAGAAATAAATAATACTATGGAATACAAACAAAAATTAATGTTTTAATCATATTCGTCCCTACAGGTATTATTCTCCATTACAATAAATCTTATTTAGCATTTCCCATGCATCACCTTCCCATCTCCTAAGGACTTAAACAAGTTGCTCACATCTGACACAAGCACATCTTGGTGCAATAAAAATCAACATTCTCAGCACATGAAGGGGGAATTTTTTTAATATCCCAAATACT
This sequence comes from Perilla frutescens, assembly GCA_026008535.1. Classification (NCBI taxonomy): domain Eukaryota; kingdom Viridiplantae; phylum Streptophyta; class Magnoliopsida; order Lamiales; family Lamiaceae; genus Perilla; species Perilla frutescens. Next base: position 47,850,955 of record BRKX01000015.1, read on the forward strand.
GCAACAATGTTCTTACAGATGCTGGGAAAGACATGGGCACAAGAACCACTTATCAGCTTCTATTGGTGAGGCATTCTCTAGTTCAGCCATATCCAGAGAACTTTCAGCTATTATCTCGGACCATATAGCATGCAACTCAAATCCTGCAAAAGGCAATAGCAAATCATGGTGCTTTTTTGCAATCCAAGATATATCAGCAGAATTTAACACTAAAGTTATGTATTATCCCAGGCATTCAGTAAAAAGATTTTGAACAACACCAGTAAGGCAATAATGCAACCAAAACAAATTTACGTTATAATAAGCAGAAGTAATTTACCTTTTACTGGGTCCTCTGCAGAATACCACTTGCTCCAAGGCAAATCATCGTCCCATTGAGTTTTCCCATGTATCTCACCCTCAGGATTTTCACTGGATCCTGTGATGTCAGCATCAGGATCATGAATTTCATCCTCATCATCATAGATGGGAGTTCTGTAGGTTAGCTTCATCTTAAAATGGACTTCAAAATGATTCATAGACCAGTCCACGGCAGTATAGGCCTTGGGCATATATCCGAAAAATGGATTATCGTATTAGTAAACGGTATTAATAGAAAATCACATAAAGAATCAACCAGTTTTGAAAAAGTAAATTGAAATCAATAACGTAGTGGATCTAACCAATACATTCAATCATGTACACAAAATTGAAAAAGTAGTCGAGCTATCAAAATAGTAAGCAGTTTGTGTAACTATTGATTAGACAATATAATTTGTGAAGTTAAAACTTTTCTACAATGAACAATGAAAATCTATCCCTTTGACTCACAAAGATTAAAAAAAAGGCACGGAACATCAAAGCATGAAAAAAAAATATATGAAGGACGAAACAATGCATCTGCTAAGAAAAAGACTGTAGTCATGTTGCATGCACGTCCCATAAACATTAAACCCCAGAAAGTGAAAATATTACCAGCGCGCATGAGAGAGAGAGAGAAAGAGCTTACAAACTTGGAAACAAACAGCTCATATAGTCCTTCCAAATGCATAAGCTTTACGGGAACCTGGCTGCCAATGCGGTCAGCTTCAAACCTTCTAGTAAAAACCGTTCCCATATTTTGAATGCCAATATATGATTTACGCGAAGGGTCATGAACAGGAACAAATGCAGGCCACAGGCTGCAAAGAATAAGCCCAAATTAACTGCTTTCTCCATTATGAGTCCTCAGTCAAAGGAAGAAAACACTGGAGCAAGAGCATAATAGCAGCCAAACCATGAACAGTTGGACAAAGCAATGGCAACTGCACTCAAAAGTTTGCTTGATTCTGGTGCATCAAGAACCACACCACTTGCACTTTGCGGAGCAATCACCTGACAGTTTGAGAACATAAGCACAGAAATACAAGCCAAAAATGATAGTTAACGGGGGGAGAGAGAGAGAGAGAGAGAGAGAGAGAGAGAGAGAGAGAGAGAGAGAGAGAGACCACAAACTCCTTCACCCCAAAAGAGAGCTGCAGATCGTGCAGTGCATGATCCCAATCAGGGATTTTACCTGAGCCAATAAGAATTCTTAGTAAGAGACGCGATGGAGAAAAAAACATCCTCTATAAAGTTAAGTTTGCATATTAAAAGTACCATCATCAACTGTTGCGAAATAGTACTCCAAGCAATAACTTTTCATAGCATACGTGAACTCAGATTTGACCTTGTACAAATCCTTTAAGTGATTCACCGGAACAGCATCCTTTACCTATGATCACTTAGAAAAAAAAATTCGATCAAGACATCAAGCACAATGATTTGATGGATATAATAAAGTGCAGTTTAAAATAAAGCCAAATTGTGATATTGGTTCTCGATATATAGCTTCTCCTGAAGATTCATTTTTGCTGCTTGACAATACAGAAAGAGAGTTAAATAACTTAAGCAAATCTGCCTGGGAACAGGGCTTACCAATAGATTCTTCGGACCATCAGCCAACCACTGTCGACAGACGGCTTCTATCCCAGAAATGAACCTAAAAGAAAATGCAATATGCAATAAAATATACTAGCTGTGTTCTCCTTGTGGACAGCCCAATATGCGTTGCTAGTACACAAGGTCATACCTTTCCCATGACGAGGCAAGAGTAAAATCATCAAAATGCTCAAACTGCACAACCAATAGAAAGGGAAAAAATGCAAGAACAAATACACATCAAATTGTGCATAGATAAGCTACATTATAGTGCGACAGTGATAACATCTAGGGCATACCTCCTCTTCTTCGCCATCGTCCTCCAGGATGCTTTTTGAATTGCTAGCTGACTTCATATGGATAAAGACTGCTGCAAAATCTAATTAGTAAATACAATGACTAAAGACTTCTTTGAAAGAATAAGAACGGGTTTTTATTGATTGGAGAGGTAAGATTTCCAGGGATTCACTAACACCATTGCCAAAAAAATAAGAGAAAAAATCGTACCTTACCCGAGTTCGTCGCCTTCAACGGAGAGAATTTGGGGATTTTCAGTAATTGGATTTCTAATTAGATCAAGGAGGTGGCGCGTGGCTGCGAAGTGGATTCGAAGTAGAATGCGAGAGGGAGGAGAGTGCAGTCGGAGGAGATATGACGGCGAGGTAGAAAGAGTGGGCCGCCGCGAGACCGCTGGCGGAAGGAAACAGAGGAGCGAGAAGGTTGCCGGGCAATGTGAAATCAATTTATTTATTTTTTACTTTATAATTTTTTTAAAACCATTATTTTTATTTATTTTTAAAATCCACGTATTTTCAATTTACTATTACGTAATTTCCACGTCAGTCTCCAAGAGGGTGTGGGCTAATACCATCAATCACAGTAGATTTACTATTACACTTATAATTATAAGGGGGAGACTTGTGTGAGACCGTCTAACGGGTCTCTTACGTTAGACGGATCTCTCCCGACTCGATCCGGTTCGGACCCGACCCGGACATATATATATTAAAAAAAAAATCAGAATTTTTTTCTCTCCCCGCTCGCTCGATCGCTCACGCCTCGTCTAGGTTTTTACGTCCAGTTTCGCCGCCCCGACCACGATTCTGTCCAGCTCGCCGCGCCACCTAGCTTTCCCGTCGAGCTCGTGGCGGCGCCTAGATTTTCTCCCACCAACTCGCGGCAGCAGCGCTGCGCATATCTCTCATTACTCGCGATTTGTTCAACTATTAAATGGATGATTTGGGAAAACTAACTACGGTTCCTTCCGAAGGAATTTCCGCCAATTCCAGCAAAGAAACGATAGGTATGTGTTCTTATTTTATAAAATTTGTAATTTTGATTCAATTTTTCATCAATTATTACATATATCAAATTTTGCATTCAAACTGTTTGATAATATGCTAGTGTGAACTAATTCATTGAAGTTTTAGTTTAGTAATCTATTATTGTTATTGAAATCCTAAAAGTAATTTAAATTTTGTAAATTTCAGATATTGTTATACTTGATAATGAAGACAATATTGAAGATGTAGATACAACATCTATCAACGAGAATGAATCTGTTATGTTGTAAATTGAGAGTAAGTAGTACTATAGTTCTGTTCTTTGTAATTATGATTCTGCCTAAATAATTACATACAGTACAGATACTTTTATGGTATTTAGTGATACTTTCTCTCACGATAGTAATCCTTAGCTATGTATTATTGATATTTTATAATTGTTTCACTTAAAAAATAATTATGATTCACTCGATAGTACTGATACATCAACTGTGTTTTTTTTATACAACACTACTACTTATTGAGACTAATTTATTTGTTACTGATATATTGTTATTTCTTACTGCATAAATCAAGAAAAGTGTGTATCACACGCATATATTGACTTTTGAACAATGGTGATACTTCTATGCTATTTAATGATATTTGCTCTCATTATAGTAATCATTCGCCATATATTATTGATATTTTACAAATGTTTCACTTAAAAAATAGTTATATACAGTAGTGATACTTATATGGTATTTACTTATACTTTCTCTGATGATAGTAATCCTTCGCTAGGTATTATTGATATTTTGCAACTGTTTCACTTAAAAAATAATTATGATTCACTCGATAGTAATGATACATCAACAATATGTTTTTATACCTCACTAGTACTTATTGACACTATTTTATTTGTTACTAATATGTTGTAGGTGATTCTTTTGATGTAAGAGGTTGTCTTCTTGGTTTGAAAAGGAAGAAAATTGATGATATATATGACTTATATTGTAGTCATGCTCTTAAAAATGGGTTTAGTGTTAGGAAATCCACAACAAGAACTGAAAATGGAAGTGTAGTTGAGAAATACTTTTTGTGTTCTTGTGAGGGAGCCAAAAAATCTAACAATCCTACCTCAAGAAAGGTAAATCTCACACGCACAGGTTGTAAGGCATATTTAAGATCAAAGATCAAAGGGCACCTTCAAAAAAAGAAGAAGAATACAAGTGACACTTCAATTTCAAAGGAGTTTGGGTCCAAAACCCCTAATCTCAGATTGTTTTGAGAATGCATTTAGATTGTTTTAAGAAATGTATCCCAGATTATATTATTGAAACTTTGATTATCAAATAGTGTTACTTGACGAATGCTTAATGATACTTTATTCATCAGTATTGATACTATGATTTTCTTCATCATATAACTTGTGATTTTGGGTCCAAAACCCGTAATCCCAGATTGTTTTGAGAATTTATTCAGATTGTTTTGAGAAATGTACCCCAGATTATATTATTGAAACTGTGATTATAAAATAGTGTTACTTCATGGATGCTTAGTGATACTTTATTCATCAGTATTGATACTGTGATTTTTTCATCATATAACTTGTGATTTTTGGTCCAAAACCCGTAATCCCAGATTGTTTTGAGAATTTATTCAGATTGTTTTGAGAAATGTACCCCAGATTATATTATTGAAACTTTGATTATCAAATAGTGTTACTTGACGGATGCTTAGTGATACTTTATTCATCAGTATTGATACTGTGATTTTCTTCATCATATAACTTGTGATTTTGGGTCCAAAACCCATAATCCCAGATTGTTTTGAGAATTTATTCAGATTGTTTTGAGAAATGTACCCCAGATTATATTATTGAAACTGTGATTATAAAATAGTGTTACTTCATGGATGCTTAGTGATACTTTATTCATCAGTATTGATACTGTGATTTTTTCATCATATAACTTGTGATTTTTGGTCCAAAACCCGTAATCCCAGATGTTTTGAGAATTTATTCAGATTGTTTTGAGAAATGTACCCCAGATTATATTATTGAAACTTTGATTATCAAATAGTGTTACTTGACGGATGCTTAGTGATACTTTATTCATCAGTATTGATACTGTGATTTTCTTCATCATATAACTTGTGATTTTGGGTCCAAAACCCATAATCCCAGATTGTTTTGAGAATTTATTCAGATTGTTTTGAGAAATGTACCCCAGATTATATTATTGAAACTGTGATTATCAAATAGTGTTACTTGACGGATGCTTAGTGATACTTTATTCATCAGTATTGATACTGTGATTTTTACTTAATGGTATTCATAGTGATACTTTCTTGAATCACTAATGATACATCACATATAATTTATCAATTTCTTATTTTTTATAATTGAAGGAGAAATCATTGAAATAATTAAATGCAATGTTCTTTGCCAGTGTCACAATCAACTTTGGTAAAATGCGCACAAAAAATATTCAAACAATGTGAAGAATAACTAGTCATGCAAAGGAAAATAACAAAAATATCAAGCCACTTTCGAGGTCAAATATTAAAAACTAACCAAACACTAATTGTTCATACTAGTTGTTCAAACTAACACATGTTAAATTCCCACCCCCAACATTTCAATATTTCACATCCAAAAACCAACACATATTCATTACAAAAACTAACCAAACATCCAAAAGATTAACCTAGCATGTTAGAGTATCCACACATCCTATCTCCAGCAATCAACTACATTCATACACCAACACCACCAGCAACTTCTAATTGTTTATATTTCTTGTTATTCTTAATGATTTGAAGAGCATCATGTTGAATCTTTTTTCTCAACCCATTTAGAGGTGAAAGCAAAATCCTTGCAACATATTGGGCTCTCAATCTCCTTCTTCCATCAAGCTGCAATAGAAAAAAATGTGTCACATTACCACAAAAAATATTAAAACTGTATTTAAATTTCAATTACATCATTCCATATATACCTTAGACAACTCCAAACTCTCATAAGGAGCACCAAGGAAGTTTTCCATTTGGTGCATGATATAAATTGCACAATTGATGTTTCGACCAGTTCTGTTCCAATTGAAAGCTGAGAATTCAACACCATATGACTCAAAATCTGCACATTTTGGATGACTGATCTGATTCAGGAAAACCCCCATCTATTCACACTGCACAAGATAAATATCTCAGCAATTTATGCAGTCAAGTATCACTAAGCAAAACTAAGAGTACCACTAACTAAAACCAATGTATCACTATGTGCAAAATACGGAATCACTGAGATAAACCCAGTGAATGTAAAAGTATCACTAAATAAGTATAAGCTATCACTAAATAATTATAAAATATCACTAATAACTATCACCACATAATGTAAGTAACATAAAAGTATCACTAAAAAAATATCAAGTATCACCATTTATCACCATTTTAAAAATAAAGAATCACTGTTTATAACAAATCCAACAATCACCAAACATGATCTTCATCACTAACATGATCCTTACTAATAGTGGATCACATATTGTCTTGTCTTTAATTAAAGGAATTTAATGATAGTTCGAATCACTCTCGAATTCTACAAAAATCATAACTTAAATCTGATTTGGCATTGGCAACCACAAAAGCAAATAAAATGACAAAGAACATGTAAAAATTTCTTTTCCTGGCATATTCTTTTTATGGCTCTAACAAAAGCATGAAATGACCAACAGCCTGCAAACCCTATTTGCCCACTTACGGAACTCAAAATTTACAAATGCAGAGAGACTTTCGAGAATTAGAGATAGAAAAACTTACTAATCTGATTGTAGAGAAGGAATGGACGTTGCAGTGGTGGTGGTGATTGTAGCGGTTGTAGCGACCCGGATGGAGGGTCGCAGAGATTTGGGCGAATTTCTATGACAACATTATGTGATGATGTTTTCAATGGCGGTAGTGATGGTTATAATTGTTGCAGAGGCAGAGGTGGTGACAATTTCTAGCAGTGGTGGAGATGATTTCTAGCAGCCGTGATGGTTTTAACGTTTGCAGATGCGGTTGCAGAGATTTGGGAAAATCGCAGTGGTGATGGTTTTAGCATTTGCAGAGATTTGGGAAAATCGCAGTTGCAATGGCAAAATTGTAGTGATGGTGTAACGGCGGATGTTGAGAATCGCAGAGATAGATGAGATTTGGGGGAAATTGCGAAAGAAGAGTCGGTAGGTTGAGATTTTTTTAATATATATAGTCAATTGGGTCGGGTCGTAGGATCCGTCTAACGGAAGAGACCCGTTAGACGGTCTGATACAAGTTTTTGTCTAATTATAAATATCTATTGTGACAGTAACGAGCACTACCCTAGAAATAGCATAGAATTAGCCATGTGGGATGGATGTGTTTTTCTCGTATTGGATTATATTTTTAGAAATCATATTGGATAGTTTAATTCAGGACAAAATTTTTATTTTTTTATAAAATTAGGTATCAAAATGATGTTTTTAATACATTAGGAGAACTGATATCTTTTCATCTAATAATACGCGTATAAGTGTCCTATAATCTTTTGTCAAAAATAGCTGGGGAAAATCTAAGTACAGTTATAATACATAATATAATATCTATATTATATCTAAAAACAGGATAGTCAACATAAATAGAAAAAATAGATTTTCCCGCCCAAAACACCATTCTAAATCCGGAAATATAATAATATATTTTACTTTATTAAATTCGTATACTATAATATGAATATTAATAATAATTAGGTTACGAATCAATAATTATTTCACAAAATGGACGTTTATTTATGTTTCCTGAATATCATAATCAATATATAAATCTATGGTAATTTATGTAACATAGTAGGGGTAATTTATGTAACATAGTAGGATAAATCTATTCTATACAATCAATACATAATTTGCGTAATATAATATACAATAGTATTGTTTATATAAGGTAAATGTATCATAATCATATTTGAACCATATAAAACATTTGAATGATAGTATATATGAGGTAAACATATTTAATTAATGTGATAAATAAATATTCCTTATCCATAAACGAATTTGACGGATATATTTGGAAAACATTGATTTAATTAAATAATCTAGCAAATCAAATTCATATTTGTCGCTTCTAATTAATTAGTTCATTGCCTTTGATTTTGCGAATCTTACACATTTACAAACTTGGAATAATACTTTCATTCGCATATAAATATAGGGTGAAATGTTGTGAGTTGTGACATTTGTGTGCTTCACCTTCATTGCTATTGCAGTATTGCTATTTAAATATTTAAGTTCTTGCCAAGTTATTTACTATTTAGGAATATACGATTACACCAACTATTTTTATTTTTTGTACTTTTATATAGAATTTGTAAATAAAACTAATCTAACAAACACTTCTAAAATGTTGCTTGCAGGTTGATCGATCAAGACAATCAATTATTTCCATTGTGATGCCCAGTTGGTGATTTTTTTTTTCACCCCCAAAATCAATGGTCTTGCATAGTTCATTCAGCCGAACACCAACAACCATGAACGTGTTCTCAAGAATAAGAGGTTCATGTTATGTTTCTATTTTATAATAGGATTTATTAACTTATAACTTGTATTTACTAATTATTACGTGTTTAGTGAACGTGGTAAGATGGGTGATACTAGAAGAATAATTTGGTTGTGCCTATTTATGGGGTCATATATATGATTTTTTTTTAATATTAATAAATTTATCCGTGGTTTATATTGTGCAATTATTGGGATCAGTCATATTCAAACCACTGTGGATGTTTTTAGAAAATTATAAATAGTTAAATTTATTATACTTTATATTAATTTATCATTATGCTTGTTGAATAATTGTATATTGTATATGATTGTTTATTTATGTTTCATTGTTCTGTTTACAATTTCATCTATTTATCTTGCTTTAATAGCATTTATTTAAAACTTATAAAAAATATATTGATAATAACATAGTATTACATTATAATTTCATTCTTTATATATTGATAATGCAACTTATTGTTAAATCCTATTTTATGTGTTCTATTTCAAAATTGATTAATATTATTTAGATATACATTATAGAGACGATAAAACATATCAATTTAAATTATATTTTTATTAAATGGAGTGATAAACTTAAGTAGACATTCAACTCATGGAAGAAACAAAAAAAAAAAAGAAAAAAAATCATTCTAAATATAGTTTAATAAATTTCTACAGCGATCGTCGACGAGTTCAAAATCAATTTAAATGACTCTTTCAGTTTTGATATGAGTGACAAGTTCATTGAACCCACATATATAAATCTTTAATAGCATCACAAAGAGAATATATTATTTTTAAAGCAAAATAATAGATACATACTAATTAACGTAAATCATATACAAAATGTAATCCCCTTATATTTATGTTTTGAAACACAAAAAAATGTATATTATATTATACATATTGTTAATATTTACTCAAATTATTTAATAATTAATAATATAGTTATTTGAAAGTTTTAAAATTAAATAATAAATATATCTTTGGATCATGCATCTCTGTGTTTTATTTTCGACTTTGTTTGTCATTTTTATATTTTGATAGATTTTTATACATATATTATGTGTTTATCATTTTTTACATCACTTTTTTTCGGAACTTACATAATGTTATAAACCCCAATTTAATAAATATGAAATTGTATAATTTTTGTTGTAACTATCTACATTTCATTGTGGTCACTTAGTACATTTTTCGATTCCAAGAAAATATAGACTTACAAGTATTTCCCGTGCATCACACGTGATAATAGTAATGAATTAATTAAAAAAAAATGCTGAGTTTTTTAGGTGGATAAGTATTGGGCTATTTATTTAAAAGTGAAAATAAATTGTTTGAGAGTGTAATTTGCAATGAATATATTAATAGAAGCGGGTGTTTAATGCCATTTTTTTTATGGTGCATTATGCGCGAAATGAGTGTAATTCAACTTGAGCTTAAAAATAATAAAATTATTTATTGTTAGAAAATCACCAAATGAGAAATATAATTAATCTTAAAAATAATAAAATTCTACTCAATTCCACCGCACTTGATTAAAGATGATGCAAAATAATTATTTATTGTTATAATATCCCAAAGGAGAAATATAATCAATCTTAAGTCTGTATAATTTTTTGAGAAATTTTTGAACTTTGAAAGTAATAATGACGTTGGAAAAAATTCGCAGAAGTTTTGTACTTTTTTCGATTTGTGGCGATGAATTGAAAATCTAATTGAGGGTTGTTATAAATTATAATTGTTAAGAATAATTGATAAGTGGTGTTTTTGCACAACATTTTGAGGTTGAAATGAAGTGAATTGAAGAGTTGTGCATGTATTTTAACCCAAATTTCACTTTTAACCTCCCGATTTGGAAGTTTTGTTTGTTGTTTGACTTTCACAGGAAATGGAGAATTAATCAATGAATATTTGAGTGATCCAAAGTCATGAGAAGATAGATAATCGAATGAGGAACGCGTTACAAGTTGAATCGCCTCAATCGGACAAGAAACGAGGGAGAACAGAGCAAAACCGTGAAAGGTGTCAGTGCAGAAATTCTGGCGCGAGTGGCAGCGCGACCGGCCTGCACTCGCGCCAGAGACATATTTTTCTTTGATCGGGGCGCGACTGAGCCCGTGTCGCGCCCCCAGCCCAGAATTTCAGATCCGTGCGGCTCTTTCTCTTTTTATTTGATTTTCCTCTCATTATCCAAAAAAAATTTACACACACACAACACATTTTCTCCAAAATCCCCAAATTTCCCCCAACACCAAACCCTTATCTCATCTCCTATCTTCAACCCTCACCCCTCAAACCCACACCCTAGCTAGGATTTCCACCTAGCTAGGGTGAATAAGGAGCAATGGCTTGAAGACGGAGCAAAGAGAAGACGAGCGGAGGCAAGGGTGGAGTCGAAACTCAACTTCCGGGTTGTTCTTAGTTTCTATTCTTGTTTTTACTTTTGATTTTTTTGAAATAATTTAATCCTTGCATTTGTATTGATGTTAGGTTAGATTATCTTGTATTTTGGGATTGTGATTATTTGGATATTTATGTATTTATTTTTCTATGGATTGTTTATAGCCCTATTTCATTTTCTTGTGCTTATGCTATGTATTTGTGTTGATTAATTGATCACTAATTTACACAATTTTATCTATTGATTTAAAAATCGAGAGATGAGTCTCAATAGACGAACCCTAGGCACGAGACACCTATGTCGATAAATTCGAGAGAATTGAGGCTTAGTGTGGGGGCTAGAAATCTTAGGAGTTTTTGGTAAGTACATGTGTAAGATTCGTTCGGAGACGGTGAACCTAGCATGTACCCTCCAAACTTAAGTGTCTCGAGAGAGAGCTTAGACGAGATTTCCCTAGTGAAATTTAGCACCACAAATAGACATTCAATAGGATCATTAGTGCCAAGTACTGAAGAAATCAATCCTAAAAGTACCTCTACCTTCTTGTCCCATTTTCCATTTATTTTTTCCCGTTTATTTATTGCTTTCTTTAGTTTAGATTAGTTAGATTTCCGTTTATCTTATCGTCTAGATAACGATTGAGGTCCGATATTGTAGTACACAGAATTAGGTCTAATCAGTCTCTGTGGATACGATACTCTTGCTCGTCATATGTACTATAATTACACCGTACACTTGCGGTATAATTTTAGTCGAATAAAAAGCTTGACCAATAATTTTATTTAAGGTAACATGGTGAAAAATAATTCTTTTTACAAAATGGGAGTGTGCGAATGTTAACTTAATTCGGAAGTCAAAGATATGGCTCAATGGTTGACTTCCCCACCCACGTGGCGATGCCACATCACTGTTGGGCCCGTTAAGTGTTGCCCACGGTGGGTAGGGGAACCGTTCTCTTCCGTTAAAACATCAAAATAGTGGGAATTAAATTATAATATTAAAGTGCTGGGTTATTTCTCTTAAAACATCCAAATGTAAGAAATTAATTATAATTATTAAATATTAAATTATTTTAATTTAAAATATTCAAATATTGAGAATTAAATTATAATTTTGAAAGACAATAAATTAAAGACCATCCAAGCTTTGGAGCATATGTTATTATAAAGATATATAAATTAATGATTCAATAGAATTCCAATTGTCTAATGCATTAAATATGAAATTTTCACAAATGTTCAGTAAAGTTAAAATCACATAATATTCAATAATATATTTTTAAAATACAATGATATCGTTTGAAGAGTGAATGTTCATAAGGTTAAAATCGCATAATATTCAATAATATATTTTTAAAATACAATGATATCTTATGAAGAGTAATTTTATATTTAAAAATAAATTTAACCAATTAAATTAATCATTCATCTATTTTTTTATTAATTATAAACTATGATAATAAAATCAATTCAGAAATGTGAGTTTCATTTATATTTTATTCATTATAGATATCATCCATATGAATGACAATGTTCGTTCAACTCCATTCTCAAAATCATTCTATTGATAAGTTCATTTCATTTCCACGAGATTCCGTTACTGCATATCATTAATCACCCAAGTTATAAACCTTATGGTAAAAAATAAATACAAATTTAATGCATATTATGTTTGATAAATGAAACTACAAACGGTGTGTTAGTTGTGTTGTTTTCGTTGTTAAATATTTAGGGCGTGTGGGTCATTGTGTCCTGAATGATTTTATTTATAAGTGATTGAGATTCAATTTTGTAAATGAAACATCATGTTTGATTTCATTTTTTCTTCTTCTTACATTTTGCTTGAGGATTGATTCTTTTGATAGTTTGATTAATAATTTAATGGTAATCATATTTTAATAAAATTTTACGTACGTGTCTCATCCGTGCATCGCACGGGGTGTTATACTAGTCTATATTATATCTAAAAGTAAGATAGTCTAGCATAAATATAAATTATTCATTTTCCCGCTTAAACTATATTTCTAGAAACAGAAATCTATAATATTTAATCAAAAGATTATTTACACATATTAATTAATATATTAATAAACATCTAAAGATATATTAGCCAATGAATTAGATTGTGCATGTCAGTCAATATTCAGCCAATTATGGACGATTATAAGTACTAAATGAATGCTATCATAAATAAATAAACTATTATTATTATAATTCATTCCAAAAAGGATAATGTGAATAAATATCTTAATATAAATCTTAATCTTATCTTATTTTAATCTTAATTAATCTATAATAATAATAATAATAATAATAATAATTTATACATAAAATTTTGGATTTTCATGACCAAATAACCGTGTATATGTATTGGGGATTATTATTTAATTCGTGCTAATTTATATGCATATTTACATGCATGATAATTAAACTTTTAATTATTAAGGCTATTATAGAGGCATTAAGGTAGGTTAAGTGAATTGGTGTGTGTGTATATATACATATATATATATATATATATGTATATATATTATTTTATGGGTGACCATTTGTATTCTTTTTCGAATTTTGCTGTCTAATGCAAAATTAATTTTTACTCTATATAATTAACTAATTATTTTCAACTACACAAATCGATGCATGTAATTTAATTATGGTAATGGAGTGTATATGTTATGAAATTTATACCATGAATGATTTAGAAGATTTGGAAGATTGCATCAATTAATTAGAATATCTCTACTGATTTAGAGGATTGAAATTTATTATATAGTCATAAATTCCCATAATAACACACTATTCTATTAGAATCTATTAGAGTCCATAATAAAAAAATACACTAAAAAAAATAATATATCCAACTAATAAGAGAAAGTATATACAGTTTCCGGATATCTAATTATTTAAATTGAATATAATTTAATTATATATTTATCTAATTATAATATATATAGTCGAATTCAAATATAATTACATTAAACCCATTGTTCAAATTAGAAAATCTACCTATATATTTAACTACCTTAAATACATTAATCATATCAATTAGTAATTGATAATTATTTGTTATGTAATTATACACGCTGCTTTTATGTTGATTATATAAATATATGTGATTAGGAAAGTCAATGCATTCTGCTAATATTTCTCTATATATTGATGGTCTCATTTCAAAACTTTTGATTAAACATTTCTTCCAAAGTTTTGAAAAAAAAAATGCTATAATTCTTTTTCAACATTTCATGATATATTTTTTCGAATTTGTGTCCATATCATTGCATTGTTCATTTTGTTGTAATTATTGTTGTAGAACATGTAATGAAAACTACAAACTAATCTAATGATTTTTATTTTTATTTTTGTAATTTTATGGCAGGATACAAATTGTAGAAAAATAGTCATGATCGTTTGTCTTGCCTCAACAAGGACCAACATCACACGGAGAAAGCGGTAGTTTCATTTTCGCTTTTATTATCAAAAGGTTGGTGCTGACACAAATATAATTACTTCAATTTTTAAACATGTATACATGCATGTATTAATATCTAAATTATTGTTGCATATGAGATTTTTCACTTGAGGTTTGACTTTCAGAAAAATTCGGATAAAAATCTTATATGTTTATGGTTGCATTAGGAAATAGTTCTCATTTATTTTCTCTTTTGTTGTCATTTGGACTTTTGAGTCCATCTAGCAATAGTAGTGTTAAACTACAAATTAAATACAACAGTAAAATGAATTGCCAAAGTCCACCTAGCAATTAACTTTTGATGAAGAGAGAAGATGAGCTGCGATGGTGGAGAGTTGGAGACCAAGTTCTTGAAGAGCTTCTTGCTCTTAGAATTTTATGTATCTGAGTTTCAGATTTTATCTTTAAATATTTCATATATTGTAGTATATATAATCCGATGCAGTCTTCTTCCATTAATGAATTTTTTTTAATTGAAATATACACAATTTATTTGTCATTGAGATAGGCAAGCAACTTATTGATTATAGTTTTCAGATATGTTGATGATCTTATTACAGTGGAATATATTGATGATCTTGAATATATATTTTGAATCCAAATCTTCACCCAAATCCAATCAAAATTATAGTGTCCCGGCAAAAAATGTAGAGGATTTTAATAAACTTATTTTATTAATTAGAGCCGTTTATGTTATTTTATAAAGTGAAGAATTAATTAACTTGTGATTGATCCTAAGTTCCACAATCTTTATTGTAGTTTGATTATTTAAATTTATTATATTTTATCAAAAAAATCTCAGAGATATATATGTTATATATTTTACTTATTTTTTTTATATATTTTGTGAAATTTCAATACATAATTGTGAACTTTTTAGCCTTTTATTTTAAAATGAGGAGTTTAGTATTATTAATAATGATTGAAATTTTTATTTTCCCAAATTTTTAATATCACATATTTGTGTAGCACCAACAAGATAGTCTATTTGTGCACTTTGAATTATAAAAATCATCGATGGTTGAATGGTTGTTTGTAATCTTGTGGTTTACTTTTTGAAGGGATGTAATTGTATACTTCGTAAATACAAAAAATATATATTGCTTAAAATCAACAAATAGTGTTTAAAACATGGGAAAAATGTTAATTCTTTTATCAATTTATATAAAATTAGGAATTTAGAAGTATAATTTTATTTTATTTTGTTAAAGTAAAGAATAATATGGATAATCAAAGCAAAAAAGTCACAATATCATCTATTCTCTAAAATTACATATATATCAAATGTTAATTTGTGGTAAGCATTAAAAATACATCGTCTAACCAAAATATATATGAATGAATACTAAAAACCAACAATTAACTTATCTTTAAGATGGATATTTCAAAGATGGATATTTCAAAGATTGTGCCGATTGGAGGAAATACTTTCATATTCACAAAAGATATGAATCTTTTGATCAACGATTTATGAGAACAATCTACTCTTAATTACAAATAAACTGCGATAAAATTATGAAATTTATTTTTAAATGATTTTTTTAGGGTTTTAGGGGTGGAAGATTTTGTGATTGAACCTGCATATGTCTCACATCTAAGACTACTAATTTATAATATTTGTGATGCAAAAATCATTTTGAAGTCATTAGTGATTTTTTTTAGATTGTTGGGAGTTTACTTTATGAAATATCATATTTGATTTCACATTCTTTCAATCTTTCTTATATGAGTATTTCTAAATGCACCATCGATTTTTCTAAATACACCACTAAATAAAATAATTCAAACTTAAGTATTTATAAAATTATTTAAATTCCCTTACTAAATCAAATTAACAATAATTGGAAAATAAAATAATTAAAAAAAATCTGGATCCATCTTCAAATTTGCAAATACGCAATTTTAGGTTGGCCATCTTCTGCAAACCCACCGACCGACCATCTTCAAATTTTTGCGATCCCGCTAGCCATCTTCTTCCCCAACAATCTGCAACAATTTCTTCTTCCCCAATAATATGTATCAAATCTCAGACTCTAACTTACTGTTGAGGAGGGATGCAATGCTGACGTCATCAGGACATCGTAAAGATGATCGTCGGTGCCCATTCGGAATACCATCATCGACATCTTGCTCAGCTACTCTCCTAGGAGAAGAAATGATGGGCGTTCGGAAAAGTTCTCATTGATTTTTTTATTTTATTTGTTCTATTTTTAATGTTTTTGATAATTAAAATTTAATTTTTAAACTAGAAGAGTAAAAGATATATTTACTATGTTGTGTAAAGAAAAAATGTAAAAAAAAAATAAAAATATGTGTGGCGTATAAGAAACACCTTTCTTATATTTGATGCGACTAATATTATTTTGATGATTAGAGAAATAATAATTATTGTGATATTTTAATAAAATATTGTATAGGTATCTTATCCGTGCATCGCACGGGTGATATACTAGTTATTATAATAACACTCTCTTGCCCCTTAACTTACACTTAAAGACCTATAACACCTATGCCTATGCTATGGCCTTATTTTATGGCTAAAATTAAATCATAACATCTTGCACATTCTATAACTAAAAACAGTGAACATATTTTGTGCTATCTTCAAATAGTTCCAGTCTATGCTACCTGTGAATAATACTCAAAATATCACAATAGACTTAATGTAATACTCTCATGTGTCACAATATGTGACAGATGTAAGTGTCACAGTAAATCTAATGTGACACTTAGGTACTCTCGTGGATAGCATAGAATTCCCCTGTCAAATAAATATGGTCATCGGCTTTCTTCCCTAGCACATGAACTATTCACCTCAATTATATATCTTGGTATTTCAGAAATTATAGACTAACATAATTAATCTAATGTATTGTCTGATTGCTACAACTTCTAGAACAAGTAGTAGCGGAGGTGCCATGGAAGAGTGGCTTTCCAACCATTTCAAATCAATGAAATCTTGATTATATTTGCAACATACGTAAATATTTAGATATCATCTTTTTCAGTCAAGTTAATCCACTGTGAATATAGCAGTTGAATTTATCATGTGTATATAATTTATATGTATAATCAAGATTTCATAGGATCATTGGTTGTGTTATCCATTTTCCATTGAAAATAAACAAGAAATGTCAATATAAAAAAAATACACACAAAAAATACCAAAATCGATGGTTTTAGTGCGTGAGCTGTGATAAACCAACAATTGTCTTGGTTTCTCTCTTTTAATTTTAATCTTGAATTTTAGTTATAGAACATGGGGGGCTATGTGTTGAGGGGGTTATACTAGGTTTTTAAATTTGGGGGCTAAGAGGTGAAAATGTATAATTATATTAAAATTTATATTTTATAAAATTAAGAACTATAAAAAAGTATAATGTATAATGTATAATGTATACTATGATTGTGTTTAGAATTTTCCTAGTCCATATTATAATCTGCAACATTTACAAGTGTCTCATTATCTCTGAAAAATTAGGCGAATGCATATAAACGTCATGTTATCTCAGTTGACGGTTGATACTTAATAGGACACTTTAAAGCGTCATACTAGAGTATGTGAAAGCTTAATAAGACACTTAGCTGGCGTAGCAATACATGAAACGATGTATTAGGGCATGTAATGAGACATTTCAAAGTGTCCTATTAGAGGAACAATATGCCCTATGAGATACTCCAATATAATTCTCCCATTAAACGTTTTTAAATTGGAAAACCATTCGAGTCTTCTTACTTTATTAAAATTGGTTTATTAGAGTCCGTAACATTTTTTAAGCTGTTCAGATAGCTTATTAGGTCAGTTCATCTCCCGATTCTTTAGATGGAAATTAAACGTGATACTCCAATCCATTCAACCAAAAAGAAAGCAAAAATAAAAATGAACTCATTCAACCAAATAGGAAATAAAACAGATAAGTGCAGAATTTGATTTACAAGTAATGATTTCCTGACCAGCTCATGGACTGCCGGTTGAATTTTACACACTCTGTAACAAGCCTTATTCATACAGCAATAGGTTTAGCCAGTCGCGATTCCCATTGGATCGGTATCTCAATACGGCTATGCCCAAATGACTCTCTCACTAGAATGTTGCAGTCTTGCATATCCCAAAAGTTAATGAGATGCCAATATCATCGTTTATTGTTCCAATTCATAACTAAAAGAGCTACTATTGTTCATATGAGAGAGAGAGAGAGAGAGAGAGAGAGAGCATGCAATATGTACGTAAAAAATCTGATGTGATGAACTTATATATATGCTAAGGCTCAAGCTAAACCAATAACTCGGTTCTTTATGATGGTAACGTGCTTTTCAAAAGCATGGAGACAACATCATAAGAAATTCTTGAAGCCTCTTTTTTCAGGTGATCCCTCTTTACCTCAGTTTCTAGTTCGAGGCGCTTTGCATTAGCACCTGAGTCTCCACTACTCTGTAAACACGTGAGAAAGTGAATGTAAAGTGGTAAGGTGGTCCATGATGAGAATCTGCTTTTTTTGTGGTAGAACTGAGTTTGAATTTTTACAGTGAAGTTTATGCTGACATGTGCATGCTCTAAATTAGCAGGAACAATTTCTCAATTTCATGAAACATGTTCCAAGAATATGATGGAGAAAGATGATGACGAAGCAGTATCATGCAAATAATCTTCTATACAATCCCTCTTAAGTCTTAACTACTCCTAAGTAGTATCCTTACCTCTAGAACCTTCATCTGAAACTCAGCCTCCATTTGAGCACGGAATTCAGCAATTTCCTTCTCAGCCTCTTCTTTTGCCTGTTTCAGTCTAGCTCGTTTTTCTGCTCACAAAGGCGAAGTTATGTTCAAATCACTGGTTGCGAGCGTAAAATAATTTGAAGACACGGGGTTACAACATCCAAACATCAAAGTACCAGAGTAATGAGTTCTCACCAGTCCTAGCAGTATTCACTATGTGCTGAGCTTCTTGTTCTGCCGACATCAAGAGTTTAATCCCATTCCGGCTATTCCTGGCTGCCATATTTGCAGAATTTGAAGAAGGGCTGCACTGATGAAGAAATGTAAGTTAATGTACATCGAACACCAATGGAAGAAGCAACGCAAAGGAACAAAATCCAACATGGTCAGATAATATCTGCTTCCAACATCAAGAAAATATACTTTACCAGTACATGGTCTGCATGTTTATTCATTACCAAGTTAAACTTGCATTACATATTTGGTAAATCCTCTTTAAGCTTAGACACCACCAAAACAATTGCAAAGAACAACTATAATTCAGTGACGGAGGGATTAGCATTGCACAATTTCTTATGCAGAAACAATAGGGCAATCTCATCTAACAAAGCATTACACAATTTCTTATGCAGAAACAAAAGGGCAATCTCATCTAACAAAGCATTACACAATTTCTTATGCAGAAACAAAAGGGCAATCTCATCCAACAAAGAATTACAACAATTTCTTATGCAGAATCAAAACGGCAATCTCATCCAACAAAGCATTACACAATTTCTTATGCAGAAACAAAAGGGCAATCTCCATCTTGGTTAGTAGCAATGTCTCGCTCATTCGTTGTTGGCATACCAGAAAACTGAAAATTCTCAATCTCGGATGTGAATCGTGTGATCTCAACACGAAACGCTAGATTCTACCGTTTAACCCTCGTTTCAATTAAAATTCTAGGATAAACTAATTTAGTCATCCCATTACAAAATAAGACGAAACAATAGATCAAAACCCTCGAGCAAGCCGTGAATTTGCTCGTCAAATCCCACAACCAATATTCTTAAAAATAAGCATTTTAAAGAATAAACCGAGTCCAAAAACCCAAAAATTGAACGTAGTTTAGAAAAAAAATCAAACCATTCTTATTTCTAAGTACTTCGCTAAACCGATAACAATGGGAAAAAACCAGAGATTAGGGCAAAGATTAACCTGCGGAGGGCAGATCGGGAATCGTAAACCAGCAGTAAAAGGAGAGAATTTTGCAGAAAAGTGGAGTAACTGAAAGATTTTGAGTTGAAGGGTAAAAAAATGAATTTTGAGATGAATTTTTAGAACGTGGCGGGAAAGAAGAACAATTCATCGAGAATCCTTTTTCTTTCAATTATTTTTTTTATTTATTGAAAACAAACACCATATTTCATGAGCGGGTAATGTCGTAAAGGTGCAAATAGACCCCAATCGTTATCTTGGATGACAAATTCTTCGCTAACATATTTTTTTTTTATCAATTCAATCCGAAAAAACGTTTTTATAGAGTAAATACCCCCAAATATTTATCTAGACGAGCAAATTCCTCCAAACCTTTTTTTTTTTTACCAATTAAGTCCGTAAAAAAAATTATATATATATATATATATATATGGAGTAAAAATGCCTATCATTTTTGTTGGTATACATTTATTAAATAAAATTAATGGTAATAATCAATTTTCAATTATTTATGTGATAAAAAAATTATACATTATCAAATAATATATTATTTTATGTTATTTGAAATTTAATGTGCATAAGTGTATTTACTATATTCTAATATAGATGATTAATCACACATAAAAATATGATAATATTTTTTAATGAAATTAATTTTGAGTATAACAAAATATATAACTATTAATATAAATTTGAAGAAAACTTATATTATAATATCCAAATTATTATTGTATGTACCAAATAATTTGAAATGTTGAAGAATGAAAAATAATAATTTTTGGGTCTTTTTTATGATAAATGAAAATATTTTTTAATTATCATAAAATATTATTATTGGTGGATAATATTTAAAAAAAAGGTTGAGATTATTTTTTGTTCTTTTATTATCTAAGAATATAATTGGTTTATTTTGTAATAGTAATCAATGGTGTGTGTATTTGCTCCATAAAATTCATTTTTGTGGACTTAATTGGTTCAAAGGTTAGGGGAATTTGCTCTTCTAGATAAATATTTGGGTGTATTTACTTCATAAAAAAATGTTTTCTTGTACTTGATTGGTTCCCAAAAAACGTTAAGGGTGAATCTACCCTCAAAGTAAACGTTGAAGTTGTGATTGCAACTTTACCCTCGGTAAGTTGTCTCTCTAAACATGCACAAATAGGGGTGGAAATAGGTCAGCTTACACAACTTACGACTTAACCTATTTAACAGTATATTATAAAAATACATTAAAACAAATCTATTTAGATCAAAAAGTCAGACCTTTAAAAAAAGTCCATGAAACTTAATAGACCGGCCTATTTAATATAACAATATAAATTGAGTACAATATTGTTATGAACTTAGTATGCAATATAATATCTATATCTATAAATAAAATAGTTTTTGTAACTAAAAATTATCAAATTTTTCCGTCTAAACGATCTCTCCAAAAAATATATATATATTATTTAATTAAATTGTGTTTATATTAATTAATATTCGAAAATTATGTTAATATATATTATTCATTATGTAATATTATACATATCTACATAAGATATACATCCTCTAAATTATGTTAATCAATCTACGATATATATATTCAATTTCTAAATTTATATTATCTATAACATACATAGTACCTATAATTATGCCATATTAATAAGATATGTAATGTAGTATATAATTATGATATATATAGAAACATAATCAGTAATCAATCCTTTTACATGTGACATAATATATATATATATATATATATATATATATATCATATCTATATCTATATAGTATTTCATCCGTTTCATTATGATTGTTGTTTTAATTTTTTTATTTTGTGTCAAAATATTTGTTGGTTTATATAATTTCACACCATCTCTCCCAATTTTAACCCTATTCTAAACCCGAAAAATATATGGAGAGATAAAATGTTGTCTTTTTTAAAAAAAATATAAGTGAATAATACTCCCTCCGTTTTGAAATGTTTGTTGTTTTAGGTTTTTTTTTTTTCAAAATGTTTGTTGTTTTTTATAATTTGACATCCCCTCTCTCAATTTTAACTCTCTCAAATCCTACAAGATTTCTTGATTCTAACAAAATGGAGGGAGAAAAATATATGGAGAGATAAAATGTTGTTATTTTTTAGGAAAATATAGATGAATTAGATTTTATGGCATATATGAGAGATGGTATACTTGTCCACAAAATTAATTGTTAATTCTAGATAAAAAACCTAAAACAACAAACATTTCGAAACGGAAGGAGTAATTTATATCATATATGAGGGATAAGTATATTAGTCTATAAATTTAATTGTTATTTATAGATAAAAAAAATTAAAACAACTATCAAAACAAAGCGAATGAAGTATATAATAATAACACCGAATCTGCAAATATAAATTTTCATTTCCCGCCTATTTGCACTTTCCGAAAACAAAAATATAATACTTATATATAATTTAATGCTTATTTTTATGTAAACTATCTATCTATACATATATTAAAGCAAAATCGCAGGGGTAAAATTGTCATTAAAAAATCAGTGAAAATTATGATGTAAAATAATTTTTTGTTGAAATATTTGTCAAGTTTTGATTGTGGCGTAGTAGTTGCACTCTATCTCATAATCCTGAATGGCCTAGGATCGAATTTTGCGGCCACTTCCTTGCCTTTTTTTTCTTTTAATTTTCTTTTTTCCTTTTTTGTGTTTTTTTTTTTTTTGCTTTTTTAGTTTTTTGTTTTTTTTTCCTTTTTTAAAAATATACCCTCCAGTACCTTTTTTTTCTTTTATTTCGTTTTTTGTGTTTTTTTCCTTCTTTAGTTTTTTTCCTTTTTTTTTGAAACTATAATTCATTTTGCCTTTTGATGGTAACTGATATAGGTTCGATTGTTGCTTCCCAGTTCGTTTTTTGTTTTTTCTTTTCTCTCAGCTTAGGCTTTCCTTAAATATTTTCTTTTTCATTTTTTATATTTTTTTCTTTTTTTTCTTTTAGGAAAACTAAATTTCATTTTACATCTTAGTGGTATAGGTTCGATTTTTTTTGCTTCCGTAGTTCATCTCTCTTTTTTTTTGGATTCCAAACTTAGGACTTTGCTTAAATGTTCCTACAATAGCCTTTTTTAAATTGTTCTATTAATGATTTGATTATTATTATTTTTTTATATTGATTGAATTTTTTTTAATGCAATGTCTATTCCGATTCATTTATTTATTATTTTTTCATTCTAAATGTATAATTTTATTAATTCATGTCATTAGTAATTCATCTTTTGTTTAGTATTATTTTAATGCTTCATTTTTGTTTTCAACCTCCAGATTAGTTTTTTTTTAATCATTCATTTCAATGAATACTTTGTTTCAATTCAATGCATACTTTATTTCTTAGGTAATTCAATCATAAATTATTTCTATAGGCAGAAGGAAAAGGTTAAATTTTAATACATCATTAACAATCTATCAATCTATCTATACATATACTAACGCAAAATCGTAGGGATAAAACTATAAATAAAATATATCCTCAAAATATTGTACAAAAGAAAATCAATGTCAAAAAATTCACAATTATGTGTTTGGCAGAAGTTAATGGAATAATGGCTAAAGTTCTCAAATCTCATAGTTTCCGTGGTGGATCCTTGAGTCTCTGTATTTTTTAGCTTTTTCCACTGTAACACCCTAAATTCTATAATTTAAAATGTTATAATTTCATTTTTTTTAAAGCGGAAAATGATTAACAATAATAATATTTTGAATATATATATATATATATATATATATATATTTTCTTTTCTAAAATAATCATGTTAGAAATTTCGAGTAGAAAAACAGAGTGCAATTTTACTTCTTAGAAATATATATACTTAAATCAAAATACTTACATTTCATAAATTACAATATACTTCAGTTTCTTTCAAAGAGTAACTCATAAGTTCTAAAATATAAAATTAATACTCGAAACATTGATAAAACTATAATATTCAACTGCTAGTTTAAGTTAGTCCAAAAATACTAAACGAACACAAAATATCAAGTTTAAAATAATTTATTTTAAGCAGCAAATCTAAAAGTTCAAGTTAAATAACCCAAAACGTTTAAAGGAAGCCACCCCCATTTCCTTCACGCCGCTCCAAGCCTTTGACCTGAAAATATTTAAAAATGTGGGGTGAGTACTCTTAAAAACGTACTCAGTGGTGGGGGATCATGAGCATTTTCTTTTTATTTATCCAACTGGAATAAATCGCAGGAATAATGGATTTAGGGTACTCTTCTTCTGATTCTAGAATACATCTTGAACTATGCATAGGACATATTCTGGTGCGTATAAAACGCTTCTGTGCGTAAGAAACGCTATTCTGATCTGATGCGTATAAAACGCTATCCATATCACATCCACGATAATTCAAGTTGGATTAAAAACATTTCTGTCTGAAAAAGCATATATCATATACTTTTATTTCAAATATAATAATTTTACCCACCTGACAATATGGAGCACGTAAAATTAAGTAGAGAATTACACAGTAGACGAGGGTCCTAATTGCGCCACACCTAGTTTCAAAATAATTTCAAATAAATCATTTGGGCCAACAATAAATTAAATAAATCTGAAAATAAGAAATTTATAGGCTTATTTAATCAATTTATATACACAAAATTCTTGGCCAAATATGTGTTCTAAAATGTTTAGGATCAGATTTTGAGTTTAAAATAAAAAGAGTGCTAAATCTAGAGTTCATAATCTTTTGGGCTCATTAGTAATTTTCAAAAAAACAAATGGATCCATAAATGTAAAGAACATTAATTGCTATTAACCCCCTACCCATTCCTCTCGAAAATCACGACAAAAATCCAATTGGAAACAGAAATCAACTCTTTAAGTCAACTATTTCTTTTCTTCCTCTCATCTCTCTACCGTGAACAAGAACAAAATAGAAATCCCCAAAGTGAATTACTAAATCCCTAAATCCCCAATTTGTTTTCATTTTCTTTGCGAAAATCTTCAAATTTCATTCCCAAATCCCTAATTCTTCTTTCCCCTTCTTCTCCTTCTCCCCGACACCGGCGAGCTCACCGCTGCCCGCCGACTACGTGAAGACCCTGACCCTGACGACCTAGACCGACAACTCCAGCCATGAAGCAGCCTAAACCTGGTGCAAGTTCAGCCACAACGACACCACGCTGCTAGTTCTTCGGTGACCCGACCACAAGACTCGACGCCATATCAGACCAACGCCGGTAAGTAAAGCACAATCTCAGCCGCGACTCAGACAAGCGTCGCTGAGACCCGACCCAAGCCGACGATGCCATCCCCTACTTCGACTCGACCCAACAACTTCTCTCTCTATTTCTATTTGTTTTCTTAATTTTCTTACCTATTTGTCTATCTGAAATCATATAATTTAATTTATAAATCCTATTGAAATGTAGAATCATATGTGCAGGATGAAACTGATGGTGAAGCATGTTTTGGTGTTGCTAAATTAGGATATGGGAATTGAAAGTCTATAGGGACTTGAATTTTTTTTGTAAATAAATTTATGTAATTAGCTTAAATATGTTACAAATATGTGTTTGAATTTTCGGACATGATATGCAGCAAGAATGGAGGATCATTTGATTTTGGTTTTGGTTGTTGGAAACGTGAGTCAGGGGCTATTTTAAGGAATTGGAAACCATGATGATTGTGTGTATTTAAGAGCATGAGGAAATTGAATTTTGTTTGTTGATATGTGAACAATGAATTTAAACAAAATCATACCTTCTTATACTTTATTCTAAGTTTCTAAAGAAAATTGAAACTAGATGCCACATATCATGTTAGTTGTGAAAGTGAATTTATCAAACTCATCATCATTAAAACTAAATATGCAAGACGTACCTGAATTGAGTTTTGAATTTCTTACTTGAAGGAGGAGTCGAATTTCTTTAAAAAAATAATAAAGGTACTGAAAGCTTTGAGTTTTGTGAGTTTTGAAAGAGTGTATCATGTCATTTACTATAAATAGGAACAGGAAACTTCTGGACGATCATGGTGATGAGAGGAAATCATAGGAAAAGTCTAAATTTTAGGATAAATTTCAACTATAATATTTATTTTAAGAATGAAGATATATATAAGAATATAAATAATATTTTTATTGTAATATCATATTTATCTTTAAAATAAAATAAATTTCTTTTATTTTAAAAGCACATAAGAAATGGGTTGAATATATTTAACAAGCCCATTTAATAATTCTAAGACCCAAGTTTAAGTTCTAAAATTTCTTTCTATACTAGGGGCGCAATATCGGACTCCCTCAAGTCCGTCGAATTCTATCAAGCATCATTAAATAAATTAAAGTTCAGTTCCAAGCAATTAAGCAATTAAAATAATTCAAATTACATAAAAGTGGGTCATTACATCCACCGTTACTCTTACATTAAATTCCAATTACTTTCTATATACCTTCCAATACATTATTTTTATTTAATTATTTTTTCAATTATTTTATTGTTTCAGGTTTTTATTTTACTAATTGATTTTTATTCATAATAGGTACATATTATTTAACAATCCGATTTACAAAATTTATCATAATAAACTATATAAGTTCGATTTCCAATAAAAGTTATATTTATATATATTTTAATTTATTCCAAATATAATATATATTGTGATCGATCAAGTGGAAAAGTTTATGACCAAATAAACTTTATGTTCAATTATAGCATTTTATTGTGTAATTTTTCATTTTTCACCTAATTACGTAAATTTTATAGTTTCTATTTTTCTTAAAATACTATAAATATTAACTCTGAATTAATTAAAATATAAAAATATCAAAGTCAATTCAAATCACAATAGCATAACAAAAAAAGTTCGTGCATTGCACGCTTATATTTGTTGAATTTTGTTGTTATTTTTGTATGTTGGACAAATTAGATTAAATTTTTCCGGTGCAAACTTAAAACTTGGTTAAAATATAACTGTTTTCCAAAAATTAACGCAAGCAAGTCTGTAGCCAGTTGGTTAGGTGAGTACTTGCTCCTACAAGCGTCCATGTTTGATTCCTAATTACACAGAAAATACATAGTATTCATTTTCAATTTGATTCCTCTAGTCGCATCTCTCATTCAATTTTTTTAGTTTTTAGATTTATTAAATAAAAAAATATCACTAAAACATTCATGAATAATAATTTAAAAATCATTCACATTTTTAATTTTTTATATTCTTTAAATAAAAAATATCATTAAAACTTAATAAAATGTCCACCTAAAATATTTACATTTTTTTTTAATTATACTACTACTTATGGTGTAAACAATCATATTTTTAATTTTTAGATTTTTTAAATAAAAAAAAAACTCAAAAACATGCATAGATAATAATTAATAATTTGTTCATATCTTTAACTTTTTAGATTTACTAAATATAAAATATCAGCAAAACATAGCAAAATATACCCATGGAAAAAAAAAATTTAAAAAATTTAATACTATTTATGGTGTAAACATTCATATTTTTAACTTTTTAGATTTTGTTAAATAAAAAACATTAATCACCAAAACATGAATAGATAACAATTAACACCCATTCACATCTTTAATTTTTTTTATTTTCTTAAAAAAAACCCACCAAGGCATAAGAAAATGTCCATCGAAAATATTTGAATTTTCATTTTTTTTTAAAATTCTAATACTACTCTTAGTGTAATCAAATGACTTATTATATAATTAACAGGTATTTTGAATTGCAACCATTTTATTTTTTTTAATTCTAATGCTAATCATGATGTAAATAAAAGGGACAAGAGCTTTTACTGGGGAAAAAAAGAAAAGAAAAAAGAGGCCAATTCAGTTAAAACAAAATAATGTAGAATTGATTTTTTTTATTCTAATTAATATATTTTTTATGGTGCACATGAAATTCTCTGCTACATTTTGGGCAACTCTCCATGCTACATAATTGAAATTATTAATTTTTCACAAATGATAGCTTATGATTCTGTATGCGGCTTATCATGTAATTAAAGGGGTTTATAATTAATGGACGCTTTTAATGGCAGACAAAAAGTTAAAAACAAGATCACCCAAAAAAGAAAATTAATAAGAGGTAGAAAGATGATGATGATAGGTTTAAAAGTTGACATCAATCTTTCAAAGGCATTAAAGATTTCAGCTAATTGAATTTACTCTCGTTACATTTTATTAGTATATTTTAACATCATTATTTCTCATTTTATTATCACTACTACTACTGTTGCTGCTGCTACTACTACTACTGTTGTTGTTGTTGTTGTATGAAATCTATTTATTTAAATTTGTGTGGCTGCATAAAATATATTTTATATGTTAAATATATAAAATAAAGAAATTATTCAATTTTGTCTATCGAAAAATAATATTAATTACTATGTGGTATGCGTTCATACGCAATAAGTATATATAAATCTCCAATTGATTCGATTTAAAAACATAAAAAAAATTTATAAATGTGTGTATGAATATATTTGAAAAATTATAGATATAATGTTATATGTATATATATATATATATTGTAAATTATCATTTATTTCTTATTATATATCTTAATATATGTAAAAGTAAGAAGTTATACCTTAATTAGTAACCTCTCATTTTCCCGCCAAAAACACCTTCCCAATATGGAATATTAATATTTATTAACCAATCAATCAGTATTATATATGAAGAATTGATTTAATATTGATTTTTATTAACCTAATCAACCTACTCGGAATATGAATTTCGATATGTAATTTAATATAGGAGTAAAAAAATTCCGCAATGAATCTATCTTCCTACAATTTAGTACTAGCTACTACTAATAAAAATAGAAATAATCATTATTTATACTATAATATAATATGCATATACATTGAATATGAATTTTAATATATAAATTAATTCTGGTAATTTATTACATACATATATATATATAGATATATATTATACAGAATTAATTATACAGAAATCATTCCATTATTTATAAATTGATTGATTGGATATGGATATATTAATGTATGTACGTACATAATTAGGTGAATTAACGAAATGTGTGTGTGTGTGTGTGTGTGCACGTATAGATAACATACATACACCAAAGAAATGATATATCTACATACATCGTATCACATGGGATTTAACTAATTAAAATTTGATTGTAATGTGTAATTTGATTTGATTATGGTACGTAGTCAATTAACATAATTAATTATTATTATTATTATTCATTTACCATATATAGTTTTGTGTGATGTAATTGTAATTGATTACCATAATTTTTAAAATTCACAAGTTGAAATGCGGCCTTTGAGATGGATGGTTGATGCTTATAAATACTTGCTTGCTATGCATAAATCTTTAACTCAAAATTGTGTGTTTAGTATTCTTGATGCTATTTTCATTTGTTCTATTATTTTAGTTTAAGGTTGAATATAATTCATCCAATTTTTGTTGTCATTTAATTTTTAATTTGGTTTTACGCTTTGTAGTACTACTAATTTTTAGTTGGATAGTTGGTATCAAAAGTCGATTTCCATATTCATACTTTTCGATGTTTATATTTTCATAATGGTATGATGGAGCAGACTTAAATGTAATGAAGATAATGAGCCATGATGAACATTTTTTTTTTTTTGTATTTTGAGATTCCGTAAATTAAACAGTGCATCGAGAAAGAATAGGAAGCGGTGTAAAAAAGAAAGTAACATATAAGTTATGCTATTCTTTTGTACAATCTTCATTATATAAAAGTATATATATGCATGCATTGGGTATTTCATGAAACAATTTAAACATAGCTCTCGTACAAAATTTTTGCCGACTATTTATTTAAATGTCGTGCTTCACATTGTTAGTTCATAAAATAATTAAAAATAATAATTATCAATCCGAAGCCCAAAAAATTATTTATCCATCGATATAGAGCCTAGAAAATATATTCTATCGATTTAAGATTTAAAAGATTTAAAACTATTAATTTAATGACTCAAAAGATTTAACGGTGTTAAAATTCAATCCAACAAAAGGTGACGCAACCATATCAATATTATTTTGACACACATTTTTATCCTAAAATTAATTAAATAAAAACAATCACAAATTTACATTAATTACCTTAATTAAATTAAATAGAGGACTTTATTAAAGTGTGTCAATTCAATCTCTGCTTAATTCAATAAAATATCCTTAGATGTTTAAATTAAATTCGACGTGTAAATTAATTAAATTCAGTATGTAATTGTAATAAGTTTTTTTTTTTGTTTTCTACAACAATAATAAATTGATTTAGTTCTTTTTATTTTTATTTTTCAATTTTGATGGGAAAATGATTATTTTAAAAGGAGATATATATATATATATATATATAGAGAGAGAGAGAGAGAATAAAACTAACACTTAATTTATTAAATATTTCAATATGATTTAATAGTTGGCCATGTAATTAAAATCATAATGATCAATTATAAAACCCTACGTTTAATTCAATTAAAGTAATCAATGTAAATTTGTGTTTGCTTTTGTTTAATCTAGCACAGGAGACCATTCCTTACTTATGATACGAAAATAACTTCTACCAAAGAAATCTGACTCTACTAAAGAAACAATTTTAGAAATTGAATAAGCCCACCATCCTACACTAAAGTAAGGTCTCGCCAATTTGTCAGTCACTTGATTGTCTTCTCTATAAATATTAATGTTATATATAAGTACAATGACTGCCATTTAAATTACATTTTCCAGTTCTTAATGTTTTTGTGCGCTGATTAAATACAGCTTGTGGGGGGGAGGGGGGGAAATAATGAACTAATTGTTTTCTTTTTTTACATTATGTGCAACCCTAAAGATTTCTAGAATTTGGAAGTTCTTACATTCTTTCAAAAGAGAAGTCATTATATTGCAAGGTTAATTTGTATAAATCTTAAATATTTGCCATACTTCTATAATGTCATATTCACTTCACACAATTTGGAGGAATGATGAAGATGTATATATTATAGAGTGTTTCTAAATACAACACTACATTTTCTTTACATGTCACTATTAAATTTAATTCAAAAATAAATAGTTATATTAATGTACATAAATATCCTTTTTAATCAAAAAAATTATTTAAAAATCAATAAAAAAAAGATTTAGAAAGAAATAAAAAAAGGGAAAAATCCATTTCTTCCCCACCCACCCGCCATATTTTTTCACTATAAGAATTATCCGGCCATTGTCTCTTCTGCAAATTATTGGTAGGCTGGCCATCGTCATCTTCCCCCAGCAAGAATTCTCAATGGAGATCATTCACGTGTCATTTTGTTCTTCACCAGCAAGTTTTCTCATTTTCATTTTCTCTTTTCCACTGGATTTCATTTTTATCCAAAAAAATAAAATAAGAATTATGGTCATCTTCCCCAACCGAAGTCATCGGAACTGTTGAAATTCCGTTCGGTAACTCAATTTTTTGAAATCCCCTAGCAGAGATCGAAAATCCATTTTCGAACACTTTAAAGCACGTTCAAAAATTGATTTTTGAATCCCTTTAACCACATTCGAAATTCGAACTCCTAAGCACCAATCAAAAATAAATTTTCAAACTACACTAAGAGTTGTCGAAAATCAATTTTTGAACCCTATTCATATTGTTTGAATTTACAACACGATCGTCAGAAATTGAACAGGAGAAAAATTAAAAATTGCAAAGGTGAAGAAGAAATGGTGGAGGATTTGAGAGTGAAAAATTGAAGAGAAAGAAAGTGATAGATTAACTCCAAATCGCACGTATTTTATTTGTTGATGAGCTGCAGAGACCAATTATTTATAAAATCAACAATTGAGCCAAAAGGCCATATGTATAATACATTAATTTACATAATTCCAACTTTTGGCTTTAAATTAATTAAAAAAAGTGTCGCTTGCTAAAGATCCTAAATATGAATAAAAGTTAGAAGATGAAATATCTTAAATGCAAATAAAAATTAGAATACAAGAGATTTTAAATAAAATTAGCACTGTCAACGTTAAATGAAAATAAATAATTTAAAGAGACGGTCGTTTGCTAATGATCTTAAATGTAAATAAAAATTTGAAGATACAACATCTCGTAAGTAAATTATAATATAAAAGATTTTAAATAAAATCAACATTAGCAACCTTAAATAAAAAGAGGTAGGATGACGTTAAAATGAAAAGAAAAGAGGTAGGATGAAGTTGAAATGAAAAGAAATGTATTTTAAATGAAAACAAATACGTTGATAAAATGAGTGAACAAAAATCATAAATGAGAAGGAATATATCATAGATGAATACAAGCATTTTGATAAAATAAGGGAAAAGATAATAATATTATGATGGAGTTAAGATGAGAAGAAAAAATGTTTTAGATGAAAACAAATATGTTGATAAAATTAGGAAAAAAAATAATACTAATGTGGTTCTATGAATCGAACACGGACAGCTCCGCTATGTTTATCAATTTGAAAACTTTGGCGTCCATATTATTTTGTATTATTTATTTGTTGATATTTTTTATTTATGATTTTATCTCTACAATTTTACTTTAATATATGTATAGATAAACAATCTGACACTCTCCCAACTGAGCTATCTACACTTTATTATTAATTTTCTTACAAATATTTCATGTTTCAATATTGGTATAGATATATAGATATGACACTCTCCCAACCGAGCTATCTACACTTTATTATTAATTTCCTTACAAATATTTAATGTCTTTAATGTCAACATCAGTCTGACATTCTCCCAATGCGCAAACTACACTTGATTATTAATTTGTTTATAAATAACTCATGTGTATTTAAATACATGGGAAAAAATAACTTTGCATTTATAGCACACGATTTTTATTTAATATTTTTTAAATCGAAAGTATATAATTTGTATTTGAAAAAATGTATCTATTTTTTGGAAATAAGGAATGAAAATTTTGATAGATGAACTTCATACAAAGGACACTTTTCATTATAGTTTTTGGTTTAACTTTTTGGACATTTGCGAAAATAAGGTCAAACACCCTTATTTATACTTCAAAACCTCTCAAACAAGTGGTTAACTTCTTTCCAACTCACATTTGATCCAATTAATATTATTAGCTCACTAGAATTCTCTCACATAAAAAAAATTATAAAATTTCTAGATTGTTTTTACATAAAATATTCTACCAAAATAATCTAGATTATTATTTTTTAATACTTATTGTAGAATTAAAAGATCTACGATTGAATTCGATTGGAGTTTGGGCACCAATGATCTGCATAAACAAACAAAAAAGACGTTAGAGCGAGGAACGCCAGAGGGGTTGATGTGATCCGGGACCCCAAGATTGTATCAGGTTACAAGGGGTTGATGTGATCCGGGACCCCAAGATTGTATCAGGTTACAAAGGGGCGGAGATCCTCAACCCGAACTTCACAACGCAGACTAACTATAAGTATATGAAACTACATCAGATAGGAGATCATCAAACCGAACTTCACAACGCAGACGAACTGTAAGTATATGAAACTACAACCCTACTGTGATTGGAAATAAGAACCTCAGATATAAATCGATGACGCCACAAACAGTTGTGATGTACTCTTTGATAAAGTTGTCTACAAAATAATGTACTGAGCCCCTTATATATGTGAGACAAAACAAAACAAAACCCTAATTAAATTCTAAACTAAATAGGGAATAAAATAAAGCCCAAAAACATAAATATCCGAAAATAAAACAGAAATCCGAAAAACAGTAATCGTTCGCAACTTCACGCACGATAGGTCAGCTCGCGACTGGGCTCACGATACATGTGGCACTGATGTGTCACTCCAGTTCGTGTCCACGCCAGCGCTCGCGAATCAGATCGCGAATGCACCAAAGATGCACCCCTCAGTCGCGACTTAACAGTGTCTCGGCCTGACTGGTTCGCGATTCGCCCTCTCGCGACTGAGCTCGTGAATTCTTCGAACTCGATCGTTGGCACCCCCTAGGATCGTATCAGGGGCGACATTTGTTCTTGCTGTGACACCCGAGTAAAAAACGATTAAAGAGAGTGTAATTCAAAAATATAGCTATTGAAAATAAAAGAATGATATTTGATCAATAGATAATTAGGGTCAAGGAGTGAGATCAGAATGATAGTTTTCGAGTTCGAATTATTGAGTCATGACCTCTTTTATCGCCAACCGCCTCAATGAAATCCTCATTTATCTATAGGAGGCATCTAACGGTAGTTCCCTACATCTAGGAATCTTTTACTCTCTTATCTCTATAGAACTTTGGACTCAATAAATAAATAAATAATATTGCTATAGAGAACCTAATTGGAAATTTGAGGTCTACCTTTTAGCTCTATCATTTTTGTATACGGAATTTTGGAAAGTTCTATGCTACCCAATGAGTAATACACAATGTGACACAATAGATCTATTGTGACAGAGTGTCACAATGATGTGAAAAAAAGTTCAGGTATCAATTTGAGATAAAGCACACTATCACCATGAGAATACCTTTACAACCAAAGTACATTTGGCAGAGCTCCTACACGATAGCTAGTAACTACACGCTGCACAATAAGCTACAAGATAAAGCATAATATAATTTACCTTAGAAAATCACATAAATAGATAATATTAGGAAGGTGTTGCTATATACATCACCAAATTTTCAATATACACCACAATAAAAATAATTAATAATTAATTAATTAATAATTTACTTAAATACTCTTTTAAATTAAAAAAAAATCTAAATACTTCTCATCTTCTTCTCCTGCTGTTCTTATATTAACTTTCTCTCCTTTATTTTAACATGAACTAGTATTTCTCCCGTACGATGTACGGAAATTATTTTATGCGTTTAAAGCTTCAGAATAATTGATATCTAAGTTTGTTGTAATAGTAAAACTATATGATAATTTTAATTTGATCAAATAATACGTTTGTATGTACAATATTTTATTTGTAATTTTTCAAAATATAATTATAATTAAGCACATTTACAATATTTTTTTAAAAAAATTAAACTTCATTAGATTTTTGTTATACAATATCATATTATATTATGAATAATAGTTTTAAGTTCATAAGAATCACGCATATATACAACTTCTATATATCATTTTTTTTTTTGTTAGAAGACATATTAAAAACTTTCATTTTTTTTAATTAGATGTATATTTTTAGCAATGTCGTCATATTACCATGGAAGCGAATATATTTGAATAACAACTTTGGAATTATGGAGATTATTAAAATAA
The DNA here is from genome assembly GCA_026008535.1 of Perilla frutescens. NCBI lineage: Eukaryota > Viridiplantae > Streptophyta > Magnoliopsida > Lamiales > Lamiaceae > Perilla > Perilla frutescens. Next base: position 47,886,745 of record BRKX01000015.1, read on the forward strand.
AAAAAAACAATGTAAAATATTATCCCCTTTTGATTTTAGGTCCTAGTTAACAAATAAATAAATCATCATGTCATGCAATAAATTTTTTGAACTGGTTGTATAAGAAATATATACCTATATTTTACACATCTATATGTGTGTATGATTATAATACCAATAAAGTCAACGTAATTAATATGTTAATAATATTAGTATTTATTAAGAATTAGCTAATTAATTAATATGAAACTTGGAAACTTAGTATGTTGAATGCTCCAGAACGACCAAATCCCTCGTGGGACGCCAAAAAACTAGAAAATGCTTCAGAAGCTCTGTAGTCTGTACGATGTTGTTTAGAAAAATTAGAGTAGTTGATGGCCTTTTTTTCAAATCCAATTTTGCGGTAGTGTTTATCCATAAAATTTTAATTTAAACGTAAAGTCATAGCTAGATGTTCCTAATTTAAACTCAAAAAATTGAGATTTTCTCAAGTCACCTAGACAGAGAATATCTTATATCTATAGTTCTATACACAAGTAACAATGTTATATATTACACATATGGATCAATTCATTTAGTATTACACAGCTCATGTGGATCACATTTCAAATATGCTCCATCCTTGTGCATGACCTGAAACATAATACGGTGTTTAGAAAATATAACATTAGATATCTAGCTATAAACTTATGATCACTACAAAATTAATCAAACTTAAACTAAAAAAAATTATTTATAATTAAGCTCAAATAATCCGATGAATAGGCAAATAACCGTAAGTCGATCACAAATGCAACTCAAGTCTTCCAATCAAAACATAATGCAGAATAACCAAATATATAAGAATAACATCATACAAAATTTTACAAACAATTAACTCCACCAATATGAATCATAATAAATGAATTTCAAGTGTAAATAAAGAAAAAAGAAAAGAAAATACCAATAAACTTTACTACAACATGTGACGGCGATCGGTGGACTACCTGCAACAATGTTGATGCTAAAAAGATTATTAATTACAAAAAGAATAACATATAAACACACAGATAAAAGTATCTACAATGAAATAATATCAAATTAAAACAAATTGATGGGAAACGCACTTTGAATGTCAATGGAAGTGTTTTTTTATCTCCAAATTACACTATGCATCTAATGTGTATGCATGCTTCATCACAATTAATATACCTAGCAAACGCTCATAAGTTATGATTTATAAAACCTCATCTTGCGCGTTACAGTCGATCTCCCAAACACAGCACGCAACTAATCGTTAATTTGTAATCATCATCTAATGTTAATATCATCACAAAATGACACAAACACAAATAGTTGAAAAAAGATCGATCAGAACTTCTTCAAAACACACGCACATAGTTTTTTTTTAAACTCTCTTGAAATCATGTATTCAAATATTATTTATCTAATTTTCTTCAATTCGAATCACTTCTCTTGTACTTTTTTCCCTCTCTCGGTTGTATTGTTTGGTTGCTGTCTTTTATAGTTGTGAGCCTATGACTGTTGCTGGTACTTCTAAACGTAAAAATTGCTTTACTACGCTGATTTGCGAGAGTTAGGGGAAGAACTGCAGTATTAATGGCCAAAACTTGTAAAAACTGCTGCAACAATTGACAATTTTCTGAATTCGAATTTGTGAAGCCAATTTGTGGCGAGATTTATGGACGAAATTTGGTGATTAAGGTTCATTATTACATGGTATATATTTAGACATAGAATAAATTTAGGAGCTGAATTTTGGATCAATATGGATGGAAATCGGAATGGACGATTTAATATAGAAATTTGGTTGATTAAAAACTTTGATTGAATTGACTAAATTACTCTTGCATAGGCGGGAAAAAATTATGTTGCCCAAGTGTGTTATTATATATATATATAGATGACAAATTACTTGATATATAGAAGGAAATCCAAACTTACAAATCATTACAACATTAAATATTATTAACTTTCTCGATCTCCTCCCTCATTGCCGCCTACAACACCCGTCTACTACGGCGGCACCACCACCACCCACATCTGCCAAATCAAACTACGCATCCACGACTAGGATCCATCATCCATTTCCATGAATTCTTAAATCTCCTTTCACCATCCCTCCACCTTCTCCAGCATTGTGGATAAAATGCCAGTGGCGACAGCTGTGGAAATTAAATTAAAACTTTAGCAGCCATAGCAGGGTAATATATTTAGTTTTCCTATTCCAAGAAGATTTTGCTGCCCAAGAAATTATTTTCCGCGAAGAGATTTAATGTGCTTTGTAATGAATTGCAATTTGTGAGTTGTGAGGTAGAGAGAGATTTGAAATGGAGGAGCGTTGCGGCGACAACTGGAGATATGATGGGCGGAAAAGGCACGGGTGTGGTGTGGTGTATAAAGAAAAAATACTAGAAAAAAAATTATAATTATGATGTATTTAGTAAATATGGTGTATATTAAAAATTTGGTGGTGTATATAGCAACACACTATTAGGAATTGTCTAAAAATTACATAAACTAAACTAACACCACGAAAGCATCTACATAGACTTGCAAATAGGATTAATTTAATAGATAATGAATTGAATGATTTAAATAATGAATCTAATTAAAAAAATTAAAATCCCCCGCATTCCTCAATTCTACAATAGACTATTTTATCATTTCATATTACATTTTTTTTAAGTAGAATGTGGAGTTCTTTCTTTCTTTCTTTTTCTTTTTTTCGTTTTTTTTAAGACTATCATTAACGGCGACCACAATCCTTGTGGTCGCCAGCCACGTAAGACAAAAAAAATGGTTGAAATAAAAAAAGCACAGGTCAACCACGGCTCATTTTCGACCAAATCTGGTCACACTACAACCACCCCCTTTTGCCAATGGGATGGTGACACTTGTCACCATCCTATTGGCCAATTAATTTTATTTAAATTTATATATATAATTGATATATTTTTTATATAAAATATAATAAAAATAAATAAATAATATACCAAAATTCATATTTTTTTATTCTTTATAAATAGACATCAATTTTGCTGTATTTCAACATACTTTAAAATTATCTATTTTTTTTTCTCTAGTTTTCTATATATACAAATAATAAAAAAAAATTCATGTAATTTTAGGAAATACCGTTTAATGAGTGCGATTTTTTTTTTTTTAATTTTATGAAATGTCGTTTAATTAGTTTGTAATATTTTTGGAATTGACTATTTTATCCGAACAATAAATTACAGTTATTCATAAAAAGCACAATCCATGTCAATTTGATCTCCACCGTTCATCATAAAGCAATAAATCTCAACCATTCGTAAAAAGCACAGTCCAAGTCAATTTGATCTCCACCGTTCATCATAAAGTAATAAATCTCAGCCATTCATAAAAAGCACAATCCATGTAATTTTAGAAAATGTAATTTAATTGGTGTGAAGTATCTTGTAATTTATGTTATTAATTTAATTTGGAATATTTTCATTTTCTTGTTATGATTATAAATTTTTATATTATTTTTATTACAAGTAATATTTTAATTTAAAAATAAAATAAAAAAATAATATATAATGGTGTGGTTGAGTGGTCATTGATAAAACATGTAAAATAGATGTGGTTGGGTTGGATGAATATTGATGATGTGGAAGTGAGAGAAATTAATTAAATATTGGAGTGGTTGGATGGTTGGGTGGTTGGAGTGGTTGCTGATATTGGTAGTCTAAGATCAATCATCAATGGAGGTACCTCTTCCTCAAACAAATACAATTACAATCACATCAAGTGTCAATTTTAGATAAATTTTAACGTGTCAGTACACTTCAATCTAATTTATGCCTTTTATATGATAACATATTAATAGATATTTATTTTAAGGGTTGATTGCATTAAAAATCTAGAACTTTTTGATGTAGTTGTAAATTCAACATGAACTTTAAACACAAAAGCAATTAAAACAACATTTTTAACTCAGTATTATTCAATATACCCATATTTTTTGTAAACTAAATTGATCTTCGATTTCACTGTCAACTTGCTCATCTATTCAAATTTATCATAATTCGACTATCAATTTTCGAAAAAAATATCGATGTAACTGAATTTAACAATCCTCAAATTTTTTCCAATGATACTATTGTGAGATTCGACCACTTTTTTTTACACCCTTATTCAAAAATCAATGATCAAGCCACAATATGTTTGAAGATACTAGCAAAATTTCAGTTGAATTGAAGGTCAATTTATTTTACAAAATTCGAGTATATTGAATAACATATAAGTTTAAAGTTGATATTTTAATTGTCACACTTTTAAAATTTAGGTTAAATTTACAAATATGTTCAGAGTTCATGATTTTTTAACGTGCAATACATTGACGCTTATTTTAAGATTTTTTTTTTTTGGATCCACCAGTGATATAGATTGTTCTTCTGATTGGTTCATGCTATTAAATCTTTATGAAAACCCTATTTCATAAATTTTGAATTATTTTCTAATAAAAGATAATTAAAACGTATTTTCCTAAGGTGGAGAGACGAAATGTTATGCGGTTTATTGCCAAAAAATATTGGAATATTAAATTATTAATGGCAAACCCCAAAAAGTTAAAAAAAAGAAAAAGAAAAAAAAGAGAGGATAATTGTGTAAATTCACAAAAATGTGGCATTCCTTTTTTTTTTTATTATTAAATGCAATAAAGATTCAAATTAGATTGAATTTTTTTGTGAGTAGATGTGGCGCCGCCGTTCACTTCTCCAAAACCCTAACCCTACAACGCAAAAATCCATCTTCTTCTTTTTCCTGTATAAATAGCCTCATCGCAAATCAAAACTCATCATCTCTGCATTCTTCTCTTCATCTCTGCAATTTGTTTATCTACTTAGTTATTTATTGTGCTTAAATTGTGATAATCATCGATGGTGATGGAGATTTGGCGGCGATGATGCTAAAATGTAAGGCTTGTTTCTCAAAACATTCGCAGTGGCCGCCTAAGTGCTTTCGCCTTCGCCAGGCTTGAGAGCGTATGCTGCTTTTTTCCTTCCTTGGATGTCTGAGCCGCCGCTCTTCGATTTTTTCAATTTTTATTTTTCCAAACTTTTTTGGTACTTCAATTATTTTTTTTTTTATTTTTTAATAAATTTATTTGCCTGTGAATTGATGATGGCTTGGATGATGAAAAAATCAGACGGATTCCCTATGAGATTTTCAATCCTGATTACTACCAGCTACTACTGACTTATGCCATCATCTTTTTTTAACTTAATTTTATGTTTTTTTTTTATATTTTATTAGCCGGTGATGCGATCAAATATTTGCTACTCTTGATGGGATTTTCCCATTTGATGATTATTTTCCACCAAGATCTCTGAGGCGTATTTATCTTTTTAATCTCTTCTCCAAAATTTCCTTTTCAATTTTACTTAATTGAGTTTGTTCACCAAGATTGTAGCTTATCAATCAAACAAACTAAAATCGATTTCTTTAGCGTGTCAATTGACCTTCAATAATAGTCAATGATCCAAATGAACTTCATTTTACAAGCAATTAAATACTTAAATGAGATTGGTTTATGTTTTCGGATAACAATTTGATGAATTGAATAACTGTGGTTGCTACATTTGAAGAAGCAAGAGACTCGAACAAATCGATGTCGTTTTCGCCGTTTTGAGCTCCGGCTAAGTCCGATAAGCCTCGAACGACAATCACCGGATACCCATTCGAGAAACTTGTCTACAATACAAAAAAAATAAAATAAAATTTAGTAATAAATTAAAGCCAATAAAAAAGTGTGAGTTCTAAATTTAATCCAAAAAATGGTTTTTGTATTAAATTGAAAGCCAAATAAGTGTTTAGCCGTTTATTGTTTAAAATTATTGAAACTAATGCTACCTTTTCAACTAATAATAATCCAAAAAATGTTTTTTGGTCATAAAATTGTACATAATTAATTTCATTTTAAATGTAACTTTTTCTTTTTAAAGAAATTGAAAGAATGGAAATGTAGTAGTGGTGTATTGTAAGTTATAACATTCATAATTGATAAAAATTGTATCTCTTTCAAAGTGAAATTGAATTTGAGGGAGATGATGACTTGCCATAACTACTGCAGAGCTCTCCATATCTGCTGATGAAACTCCAAATGTTTGTGAAAGAAAATCTCTGTAAGCTCCATTGTCAACAAACATGTTGGCTGTAGACCCCCTCAGCCCAACTACAAGTTTTGGCTTTCTTTCAAGGCACAGGGTTGAATTCACACATTGCTTTAGTTCTATCCCCTATAACAAAAAGTAAATGTTTAAAAATATCAATTTTCACCCAATCTAATGGTTTGAATTCATTTAGGTTAATGTTGGTTTTTAGTCTCACTTTTCAAATGATTCACACAATTGTCATGACCTTTTGTAAATAACTATTTAATACTTGGAATTATTCTATGCCACCCCATAGGATAACGTGACATTCTCATGTGCTATATTAGATCTATTGTGACAGATGGACACTACTCATGAATAGTGTAGAAATCCTCTTAATAGTTAATACTTGACCTTTTTATTTTACCACAAATTTAGCATGGGATCAATCTTGGGAGTTTGAATAGCTAACGTGACGTCATCATATCCAGATAATGTCATTTTCATGTTGATTTTTCAAAGTCATGAAAATGATCCTCGGCTAGTTTTGTGATTTATGAAAGATTGGGAAATTTTTGCTAATCTTTTATAAGGTTGGACTAAAAACCGATATTAACCCATCTATTTATATATGAATATAGCAAAATGACTTGGTTTAGGTCTGACCTGAAGATCAGTGGCTAGTTGAAGCCAGTTGTTGGTTACTTGAAACCACACCTTTTGTTGAGCAGTATTTGGCTGTCCTGCCTCAGAGTAGAATCGTTCTGATCTATATGCAATCCGCCCCAGTGAATTATTTCCTCGTTTTGGTAGATTATAATTTTCAACATCCAATTTAGCTATGTCTTCTATTGGAACTGTCGCATTGGGTTTCTGTCGCAATTCAAAATCAAGTAAAATAATAATGTATCTAATTCTGAATGTAATACTCCAGATTGATTGAGATTTTTTTGGAAAAGACAATTAGTAAAAAAAACTTCATAATATGCCCATATCTATTTTGACAATGAATTAAGGATTAATGTAAACATATTAAAAATGGGTATATATTACCAAATTAGCTGAATATATGTAAAAGTCAATGAACATCCAAAAAAGAAAAAAAAGTCTATATGAATGAGAATGCGAGTATTTGGTATGGTGCTGTGTTTTTGTTTATCTTCATAGGCCTCGGCATATCCTTTGTCCCACACCTTTTGCTTTAATAATTCATCCGTTTCTAAATAAATGTCATTCTATAAGCACAAAATTCACATTTTTCTCATATTTGTGCTTATTTATTGCAATTAAAAATTTACAATTAACTCATTTAATGTATTCACTCAAGGGTGCATTAGGTAATTTAATTAATTTATATGCATTTATCCAAAATGACATTTAAATGGAAATGGATGGACTATAATTTTACATTATTATTTAGGATTTATTCCACCCAATTAGAGGTTAAAATTATTTTTTATTATTTAATTTTCTTTTTTAGTTGATATAATTGAATTACAGGGTTGATTATTCCATTTTTAGGAGGGTATATAATTTTTTAAAATTTCAATTTTTAGCAATAAATACTAATCATTATTAGTTATAACATAACACATTTTATTTTTATGAAAAATATTATTAAAACAACATAATTTTAATGTTGACCCACATATATATATGCATGCTATTCGAATTAGAAGATTTCATCCGTTCTATTCCACTCCACTTCTTGCATATCATGAAAACTTCGTAATTTTAATAGTGAAACAATTTATGTCAATTATCCATAGAGCAATGATGATAATTTTGCATTATGTACTGATTAAATAAAATACGAGACACTGAGATGTTGTTTTAGTTACCATCCAGTCCCAAAGGCCTGTGTTGGCAAATTCCTTAGGGATGATGACATCTCCTATTGACAAGGAACTGTTTGTGTTCCCAGAAACTCCAAAATGAACTACTCCAGAAATTCGAAAGAGGTCCACCATTTGTTGTGTTGCAGCTGCAGCATTTACCTAATCAACAAACAAAATTACTCATAATTACATAAATCTCCCCTAAAGTTTCACCCATTTAAAATCAATGATCTACATTTGTTTTATTTTTGTCACATCATATATACAACACAACCGTGTGAAAAACCCACTTTTTCATAAGTTTTGCAGATCTAATATTTGATTCATTTTACAGTCGGAAAATCGTACGTAATTGATTGGATGATTTTATTTACTTGACTGGAGAAATAGAAATATTTAAATACAACTGAAAAATTGATCAAATATTAGATTTGCAATTTTTTTAAAAAACTGGTATTGTTTTATTAATTTAAAAAAAACGGGTTATTTTTGGAAAAGAACCCAAAATTTAGGTATCAAAATGTAATTCTTCCCATCTTTTGACAATTCGGGCAACTTGGGCCGGGCCCGTTGGGCAATGGGAAAAATTGGACCGACCCGAAATCAATTCGAGCCTATATTTTAGAGACCCAACCCCGTCCCTATTTCCGGCTGCCACTGTGGGCTTTAGTGTGAAATTCCAGATTTTTGTGCTAAATGACCCGACCCATTTTAGCTTTTTTGACTTCTCAAACTAGCCTGGAAATTGTCGGGCCTATAATTTTCTGACTAACCTGTGGCCCGAAATCGGGCCGGGCCGGACCTAAACTACGAGCCCTAATCCTTTATACCAACGCCTCTTTGGATATTTTATTCCAAGTGGTATTTTGATTTCATATTTTAATAATCATATATGAGTTCCCAACTTCCCATACATAAATAAATTAAATATAATAATAAAAAATAATAATAAATCGTACGTAAGTCGCTCTTTTGTACAGTAAAATTGTCGGGGTTAATTAAAAGCTCACGTTAAGCCTAAATTTACATAAATCATCCCCTACTTTCTTGAAAAATATATGTTAAAACCCCTGTATCAACCAAGTTGCAAGAAATAATTTTTCTATTTCTATAAAATAAAATGAACATATTGCAGGCCAAATAAGGTAATTAAGCTTAAATAGGACAGAAAAAAAAAAATAAAATTACCATTCCGATCCCACACCTGACGTAAATGACTTTCTTGCCCTCTATCCTCCCCACTCGAAATCTTCTCCCTGCAAATCCAACAAGCTAAGTCAATTATACATCATGTTCCGACGGGATCGACACGAACATGCATTGATAATAATGTATTTACTACTTACCTGAGAGATCAACGTAGGGGTATCTAGAGTCATTCTTGAAGGCACCAGCAGCAAAGAAAGCATCTTCTTCAGCAGAGTAAACTGTGATTAAGCCCAAATATGGGCCATTTTTGTTGATCTCTCTTATTGTGGCTAAAGATTTCTGCCTTCCATTTTTAAATCCCAATGCAGGAAGCAGAAATAAGGCTATGATTGCTGCTAAAACAAACGACACTTTTGCAGCCATTAATTAATGGCGAAGTTTGCTTATTTTCTTTTGAGATTGCTCTATGCAGCATGTTGAATGATGGGTTTGATTTTGATCTGCTTGCTTTGTAGTAGTTTGTGGCGAAAAGTTTTTGTTCATTATATTATATACGGACATTTTAAGGTTCGATTTTTCTGTTACCCAATAACGTGTTATTTATACATTTATGATGTAATCTAATATGAGATATATATTTAAGATATGTAGCCTACATTAATGATAATAAAATCTAAAATAGCATAACGTGATAATATAGACATTTCGTAAACTTGTCACGATTTGGTTATTTATAGAGAATAAAATAATTTTGATCATAAGGTGTGATTTGCGTGGAAAACTTTTCTTGTTTCAAATATGTATTGATAACTTATTTTATTATAGAGAATTTTAAAATATTATAGACGTATGAGCGGTTAAAAAATGTCATAGTCAGCATTGATTTTTTTTACTTTAGCAACCAATGAGGGACTGCCAGGTGGTTAAATCTGATTGGGAGATAGGAGAAAGAAGGCTATGTAATCTGGGGAATTCAATATTCATATTATGTCCATTGTGATATTGGGATACTAAAATGGGTAGGTAAGAATTTCCGTTGTAATCTCTAGTGTATTTACAATTTACAATGGTTAAAACCCCATAAATTATTTGAATTTTACAAAATATATATACAATTCTGGTCACTTGGCACTTATTAAAGCCTTAAACACGTGATTTGGGTGGATCAACTCATTTTGAATGAACAGTGATAGTCATGTTCGTCACATATCTCGAAATTTACTTTATTAAATAGACTTTTAGGAGGGGACAATTTTTATCATCTATAACCCAGTTTCTCGGGGAAAAGGTATATGTTCTCATATTAAATAAATTATCTAAACATTCTCTATGTTATCAAAAAAGTCATTTTCATCAAATGTAATTATATGTGAATCACACCTGCAAACAAAGAGAATGGATCACTTTTATATCATTTTTTTTAAACAAAAAAATAAAATATATTTTATATTATTTAAAATTATTGTATTTGATCAAACTATTGTGTGGACATTGGACCTTCTAGTAAATATTAGTATGGTAAGACCTTGTTTTTATCAGGGTTAATACTGATTTTCGGACAACGTTTAAAAATTTGTAATTCATATCGTAATTTTTAATATTTTGTAATTGTAACATCCACACTCCTACATGTCCCATTTGTAATCCAAGTTTATTGATATTCCCGCCTACCTAAACGACATCATTATATAGACAGCAAGATTCTTCATCAGTTTTGTTTACATAAAATGACGTTTTATGCAGTATTAATATTGAGAATGTTACAATTACAAAAATATTAACTATTGTTATATGAATTGTAAATTTTTAAACGTTAAGCGAAAATTGCAAAATGGAACAAACGCTGTGTTAAAATTTGTAATTAACCCTCTTTATTACAAAAGAACCCTTAAAACTCAAGAATCTCACCTTCAACTTTTCACCATACAGTTAAATGAATCAAATGGTTTTTTGCTCTATTACACTTCTCATTCAGTCTGTAGATTACTTTATCCAAATACAAAATACAATGATAAACTAAATCAAAGCAAAAAAAATAAAAAAAATGATCTAAATAAATGACATTTGAACTGCAAGATTCTGAACAAACATTTTGTAGCAAAACTGGTGAATAGCAAGATCCAGGAGATCCCAAAATCTCAGAAATTCAAAAAATTAATATGGTGATAACAGAGGCCATCTTATGCAACTTGAATGAACTTTCTTCAAAACAAAAGCTTCCCACGGCTGTTTACCCGATGCCTCGTGTTTCTTTACTACCGTGTTCTACTGTTCTGTTACAATTATATCCAGATGTATGTGTGGTCAAAATCATAAGCAATTTACCGATTTTGAAGGGCCTCAATCGCCTTCTTCCACTGCGCCGCTCTTTGTTTTGCATCATCGAAGCACATTACTTTCTTTGGCTGTATCAAGAAACATGATTTTTTTTTTATTACTATGCATTCATGCTAGAGGAAATATTATTGATTCAATTATCAGAAACCATGCAGAGTTTGATATTCAAGAATCATATTCTATGTTCCCAGAAACAATTCAATAGCTACATTGTTGTGCTGATGCAACCAAGAATCCAACTAGACATGTTTTTTTTATGCATTAACAAGTTATACGTGTTGCAAAGAGAGCAGTAATGGAGGAATGTAACAGTACAGTGCTACAAAGAGGAAGCAAGACTTACAGTGCAAATCTTGAAATTCGAAGGGCTTATGACTTGAACGTTCAGATCAGTAGGATTATCCGACCATATGATATTTCCTCGGACCTCCAATTTTGCTGGATCGACATAAATTAATTTAGGTTTATTTGTAAGGATGAGCTGCACCTTCTTACTTGTTAGTTTCTGCAGTTTCTTGACCATAGAAATCATGAGAACAGACTCGCCTGGCTCCAAAAACTGTTGCCTGCCAAACGTAAGAAAAAAAGTTAACGAAGGAAACCAACGAGAATGGAACCTTCATTTTTCCTGTTGTTTTCTACATTGATAGCAAGTTTTTGGAATATGCTTACACACAAACATATACATACATGTATTAAGAAAAGATCAGTCATGTATAAAGAAAAGATCAGTCAATCTCCGGTAAGAGCTCAATTTTTTTATGTAGAGATGAATGCCTTGATAAAACAACTGACGGCTTCAATCAGTTTTATTGATTTCTATTCTTGTTGTGCAACAGATTCACACGCATAGAAGAACAAGAACAGTCATTGTGAAACTCCACATAATCCATCTATGAAGTTAAAAGATTGCTTGCATCCGAAAGGAACTCTTGGGACATACCATTTTGAATCGAATGAATCAATTGAAGCAAGCCGATTGATGCTACCAGTTTCAGAAGCTGATGCAACACCACCATTTCCATCATTTGTTTTTACCGAACCCTCTCCAACGTGTGAGGGATTCCATGTAGAATCTTGATCTTCACCTCCAGGAGACTGAGCCTGGAGAATGGGCAACGACAATATATTTTTCACCATAAGAAGATTTTATCAATTTTTCCCTTTCCTCTTTTTTGGTAATTGAAGAGTTCAACAAGGTACCGAGAGACCATAAACCTTCTCAATCTGTCTGCATAAGTTCTTGGATTTTACATTTTTCTGGAAACCTTGATTTCAACGAAAAAGAGAAAAATAAAAAATGAAACGAAAAGGATCTTACTCTTGGGTCCAGAGCTAGTTGAGGTGGGTTTCCAGCCCTCAAATTTTCCCAATCAATTCCCTTAAAAAAAGGATGGCTTTTCAGAGATATATAGCCGTCAGGTCCCGCACCTGGTCTTTTACCGGGATCAATATCCTGCATCAGACGTTGCAATGTACGAGTAAGACAAACAACAGCTTCAGTATCAAGTTAAATGAGAACCAGGAATTACAGCTTAAGCATACAAATGTTGATATCTTGTGTAAGCACATGCTTTATTTTTGTGAAAGTAAATGTAGTTCTTAGAAACAGCTATTAAGGCCAAATAAATACAGCAGTCAATATGCCAAGAAGACATTTAAGGATTTTTCCAAGGTAACAAAAACCCGATTCCCAAATTCTTTAAATGAAATTATCATCCACTAGTACAAATATTATACGAAGATGCACAATTCTGATCATAATTTTGTGAAACGGAAAGTTGAAACGTATGGAAAAGAGTACAAATAGCATAAGATTTAGTAAGTTCATTTCTTGCCAATAATTTATCTATCAGATCCCGTGCTGCTTCTGAAAAGTAATTCGGAAATCTGATGTCTCTCGCAATAATTCTTTGGAAAATAAGCCATTCACTGGCATCCTTGAAAGGAGACGTCCCTGACAGCATTTGGTACAACGTACATCCAAGGGCCCAGAGATCATTCCTGGTACAATGCATTTCAAATAAATACAAAGTCCAAACATAGATAAATACAAGTTCGTTACCCAAACACCCAACAATAAAGGAAAAAAAGTGGATAAATTAGATATTCATCAAGAGAACTTGACAACCGTAGATAAATACAAGTTCATTACCCAAAAGTTGCTGGTGAGGAATTTAAAACTTCCGGAGGTACATAAGCAGCTGTCCCCACAAAGGTACACGCCTTATCATCTGAATATAGGTAAAAAGAATAAACAATTATCGTTCAGAATTTACCAAATTCTTTCCAGGCAGCATTAAAAGAGAAGATTAGAGACTAACCTGATGATGCATTTGGAAGGACTGTTATCTGGCTATCTTGCATAGGCTTTACGCTACCAAAATCTGCGACTTTGATATGTCCATCTTCAGTAAGCAGCAGGTTCTCCGGCTGCCATCTAGAAACTATTAGCATCACTAACATAACAACCTAAGAATTTCCAACAAGACAAATACCTTAATATCTCGATGTATCAAGCCCATTCTGTGTATATATTCTAGAGCATCCACAACTTCAGCTGCATAGAAACGAGCATCTTCTTCAGATAGACGGCCTTTCTGCACCCATAAACCACATTTTTATTTCAGGAGAAATTACAAGGAAATTTTGATATATATTTTTCTAAAACGCTTTACCTAGAAAGCAAATAAAATTAGTTATCTAGAAACAAAAGCAGCTCATTAGATTGTGAATCCATAATGCCAGAGGATGTTATGCAGCATCACAAGATCATGCGATGCATAAATTTCACAATTAGTTTGCTTCCGCAATGTCTTTCTAAATGCTTCCCAACTAAAAAAGCCAAGACTCAATTGGTAAAAACCAACTATAGAATAACATTTCCGAGACATTATTATGCATGTTTTCTGTAGTTATGCCTTGTAAGAAAACAATACATGCTTCAAAATTTTACTTACCCTTGTTATTTGATCAAAAAGTTCTCCGCCTTCACAAGATTCAAGCGCCATGTCTTCAGAATATAATTGAATACAGGGACATCAAATTACCCTCATGGCCAGATATACCAACCAAGAAAATGAAAAGAACATATGCCAATGTCACAAGTAATACTCACAGAGTGAGAAACTATCTTGAAATGTAAAGAACAATCGCACTACACCGGGATGATCTAACTGGTCCAAAACAATGCGCTCCAATTTTACATAAGCTGTTTTATTTTCCTTGGTGATGAATTTTTTGTCCATGATCTTCATAGCATAAATCTTTCCAGTGTCTTTCTTCTTCGCTCTGACGACCTGTTGATAATACATGAAATGAAAAAAAGCTCTGCCAGCATTACGCACATAAAAACAAATATTCCCAGCTATTACCATAATCCAAATACTAAGATAATACCACAGCAGAATTCCGAACTACTCTGGTGGGAAGAAGAATCAGGTTTTGACAACTTAGATCTAAGAAGAAAAGATTTGCTAGAAACCTTCCAAAGCATCCAACTTAAGAAGATAGGATATGGAAATATATTTTGTCTGTATTTAAACATATAAATACATATGCAAGTCAAAGGTGTAATAGCAGATAGAACTGTAGGTATTCCATGATATCAAACAGATTGATTTGATCATGCTTAATCCAGTTGTAGTACAGTTGTTTAAGCACGATAATACTGAACTATATTTTGCTTTTACCAAAAAAAAAAAAAAAACTGAAAAGAACTTTGCTGTGACTCTTTCTCCTTTCTTAATCCTACCTAATGCAGTACTACCTATCTTGAGTAACCGGACTTCACAAAAATAGTTTGTGAAAAGCCTCTACACAAATGATGGCCAGACCAATAAAAAGTATGGTTGTATAGGGAAATAAGCACCAAATTCTTGATGTTCAAAGAACTTAACAGTTTACAGCCCTTAGGAAGCTTGTGAACTAAGCAATACTCCCCATATGACATCTATCACTGCTGAAGCTTCTATTCAGGAACTATACTTTCCTTTAGAAGTTCCTCATACTTGACTAAAACCAGAACCATATTTTACAAGACTACAAGCAAATTTCCAGGTAGATATAGACATTTCAATTTTCATTCCTTTTTTTCCGCCTCATCTCCTCATTTTGCAGCAATACAAGTCAATTCATAAACATGAAAGAATTCATGTCCTCAATATTAGTTCAAAAAGTCCCAGCTCTTATTATCAGGGACATAAATATGGATTCACTTGTGCTCCCCCTACTAAGAAATATCATCAATTGAAACAACACAAGAAGCTCAAACTTTGCAAAATTCGAAAGTATTTTCTGCCTCTTTCATTTCAAACATTACGCACAAAAGGCATTCGAGTTAAGCAAACAGAGAATGAATCAAGGAAAGAAGCAAGAACAACAAAGCAAATAAAGCATTTTTCATGTGAGGGATTGAACAAGAAACATTAAACTCAAGTCGGGATCGATCAATTCAAACAATGCACCAAAAGAACAAGAATCCACACAAGAAAAAAAAAAAAAAACAAAGAAATGAAAAGGAGGGGAAAAGATTGGACCTTGGAATAAGAACCAACACCATAAATCTTGCCCAATTCAAAATCTTGAATGCTAAAATTCTCCTGTGGCGCTCTAAAGGAAAAATTCTTAGATCTCTGAGAATCACCATTACCATCATTATTGGATGAAGAACTGTTGCTCTGAATCCTCATCTTCGAATCAAATTCCTTCTCCATTGTATCAACTGTTTCCCCTCCTCCAACCAATGCCAACATTATTTTCCCCAAAATTATCTATTTCCCTCCACCCCACATACATGCAAACAACAATACAAATACACACAAAATTTGCATCAATACAATCCACACCCTCTCTGGCTATTAATCCCTTTAAAGACAACACCTTTCAGTTTTCTCTCTCTAAAAAAAATCTTGAGACAAGCGTTGGATTTATTTTTCACAGTCCCCAATGAAAGTGAAGACCGTTGAATAGCAGAGAAACAATCTCACAGAAACTTGAGAGAAGACAACTACCCATCACACATCAGATTAGATTCTCCACAAATATTCTCCCTCTTTTCTCTGTTTCAGACAGCAATCTGATAAAGCCGCCACCACCCCCATTTCAAAGAGACCCCAGAAAAGCAAATGATTCGTTACACAAATTTATGATTGAATACATGTATAATTTCCCTTTTTTTTTTTTTTTTTTATCTTCCAGTTTTTGTATGCAAGTATGAAGATGTGTATGCATATATCTGAAAAAGGTGTAAGCTTTATGAAAAATTCAAGGCCTTGAAAAAGAAAAGCTATGGATTAGGATGAGCGGAAAGAAGAAAATAGGCATATGTATGGGGATTGAGAAAACAAAAAACTACATGAAAAATAAATGATGGGAGTCATGTCATTGGCAGAAGAAGCATTGTAATTCATGAACCAATGCAATTAAATAATTTCCCTTGTTTTAGGAGCAACGTATATTTAGATCTTAAATTTTCATTTCTTTTCTTTCCTTAAAAAAATAAAAATAAATCATTTCTTTTCCTAAAAAAAATACTTTTACTTTCCTTTTCTTTCTAATTTGATATGTAAAATTAAATCAAATAGTTCGATACTCGATTCGTATTTGTTATTTAAATGTTCGTTTAAACTCGATTCGATAAGCATATCAAACAAGTTTGAACGTGATTTTTTGTTTGATAAGATTTAAAGCTCGATAAATAATAATTGTGCAGACAAGTATAAAAATATTAAATTACTTGAGCTCGACTTGTGTTCGGTTCGATTAAGCTCATTTGAAATCGTTTCGATAGTTAATCAAACAAACTTAAACATAAATTTAAAACTCGATATAATTTCAAACAAGATTAAACATATGTATCTTTGAACGCGGTTCAATATAGTTATTTTTGTATCCTCAATTTTCCTTAGTGCTAAGAAAAAACTAAGCGTTTCTATTATATTTAGAATATAATTAAATTAAACTTAAGTCTTCGCATTGATCAAATTACATTGACCACAAATTCAATAACCCAATTTTAATTTTTAAGGAACACACGTAACAGGAAAAAAAAATCATTGCTTCTGAATTATTAAATTTTGTGCTTTTTAATAGCATTGCATTAAAAAAAAAAGCTCTTGAAATTTTGTTTTTGTTGCATTGGCCTTCAAACGGACATTTTTAATAGATTTTTAGCACTTATAATTAATATATGCAACAAAAATAAAACGTTAGAGGACTAAAGTCTGATAAAACTTAATAGTTGCAACTTTAATATTACAAAAAATTACATTTCCAGAATTCTTACAGCACAGTTGCAACTTTAATATAAATAAAATTACAGTGATTCAATTTTATATTAAAGATCCAACTTTTAATGCATATAAAGTATATGCATTTAAATGTGTTTTTTTTTTCCTTTTTCTGTAATTGGATCTATACACTTATTTTGTAATCATCGAGTTGCACTTTAATTTGTCTGAAATTCCGGACCTTGCACTTTTGCTTATAAATTTAAAAGTAATTACTTCAGGCCGGCCTATATATTAGGAAAAATTATCTAATGTACTTGGAGAAGTAAAATTAAATAAAATTTATCTATTATATCCTCATTTATTGAGTCAAAAGATAACAAATTTTAACTTCAAAGAACATTAAATAAAGATATGTTAAGAAAAATGAAAATTTAATGCACATATAAAAGGAAAGTAGACTATAATTTCGGGATGGACGAAAAAAGAATAATGAACTATAATTATGAGACGAGGGAGTATAATTTCACATGTTCCCCTCTTTTTTTGTTTCTTTTTTTTTTCAAGTTGTATATTTTGTTAGAAGAGTTATATCCAACAATTTTCCATGTGTGTGATTCAATTCCAGTTTTTTTAATAGTGGAATTTAATTCCTCTAAGAGAATCAAATAAAACTTAATTAAACGTGTTATGATTTTTATTTTTTTCAGTAAAATGTTTCAGATAGAAATAGACGTGGAAATGATTTAACTCAGTAGTTCTAAATAGTAAGAACACACACTCCATAAAAAAAAAGCACTTATGTGCACTAGGTGTACCATCAGACGCGTTAATCAGGTCAACACGTTGATTGGTTAATGTCGGAAAACACGTATTATACCCTTATTTATTGATTCAAAAGATAACAAATTTTAACTTCAAAGAACATTAAATAGGAATATGTTAAGAAAAATGAAAATTTAATGCACATATATAAAGAAAGTAGACTATTATTTAGAGATTGACGAAAAAGGAATAATGAACTACAATTATGAAACGGAAAAAGTATAATTTCACATGATTCCCTCTTTTTTTTTCCTTTTTTTTTTCTCTTTTTGAGTCGCTGCGTATTTTGTTAGAAGAGTTAGTATCAACAATTTTCCATGGTAAGTGATTCAAATCCAGTCTTTTTAATAGTGCAATTTAATTCCTCTAAGAGAATCAAATAAAACTTAAACATGTTATGATTTTTATTTTATTTTTCAGTAAAATGTTTCAAATAGAAATAGACATGGAAATGATTTAACTCAATAATTCTAAATAGTAAGAACACGCACTCCATAAAAAAAGAGAAGCACTTGTGTGCACTAGGTGCACCATCAGACGTCTTGACCGAGTCAACACGATGACCGGTCAATGTCGGAAAACACGTGTTGATCCGGTCAACTCGCAAAAAATATAATTTTTTAAAATCAATATCAATCGTAATACTAAAAAGTATCACTCAAAAATCCAAAAGTATCATCTGTATCCTTAAAAAAGTATCGGCCAGATTAAAAAAAACCCGTTAAAATCAGTATCAACCGTAACATTAAAAAATATTACTCAAAATTCAAAAAGTATCATCTATATCGGTCAACGCGCTTTTAACCCGGTCAACACATAGACTATCTGATGTAATCTTATATATATCTAGTGCATATAAATTTTTGACATAAAAAAAATACATATAACACATTCTTTTAAATAGTAAAAAAACCAACTCTATAAACAAAAGAAAAAAGAAAAAAAAATACCTATAACACATCCTAAAATGTATTTTTTTTTTGAGGAAATAAAATGTATTTATTTAAAAGTCAAATAATATACCTATCGAACATGTATATCCTTTTTTTTTCTTTTTTTCTTTTTTGAGAAAAACATGTATATCTTTGACTTAAACAAGTTTATCCTTATCCACAGTGGGGGCCCAAAAAATGTAAAAAGAATAACTATTTTACTCAAATAATGGTCCAAATTAGAAGATAGCTTTTAGGTCACATCCAAGAAAATGTAACATGCAAATAAATATGTAGAGCGGCCATTTTAGACCCTCCTATTTTCACCTAATTATAGGCCAAATAATTCATCATGGAAACTAGCTAGGGCTGCCCATATCGTTCTTGTACATTCTACATATATTATTTCATCAAATAATTTAGAGCCTCAAAATTCATCATTTACCATTATTGGCACTATAAAAAAATTTCTTGTTACAAGGCTACAAACAATTTCATAATATTTTATGAATTTGAACACAATGCCCTAAATCCTCATGAATTTCTCAATGATGGTGTAATTTTAAGGTAATACCTATATAAAATTATAAATCACGAAATTCATATACATTTATCAAGTATGAATATTATTTTGTTAAGTTTTGCAATTCGGTTTTGTTTTTCTTCTCATATTTTATATAGTTCGCTAATGATTAAATATATATATCAACTAATTGTCAAATATTAGAACGTTTGAACACCAAAAAGCCAATTATTAAACAATTTAGAAGAATCTGCTCTATAACAAATTAAAAGTTAAATGGCAAGCCAATTACCCTTTTTTCTTAGGGTTAATTACACCTAAAATTGCAATCTTTCATCAATTTTTTATTTTAGACATAATTTTTAAATCTTAGTAATAATACCAAAAATCTACATATAAATATATATACCCCACTAATATATTAAGAACATATTACTAATATGATAACCATAATTTGCTAATGTGTCAATAAAAAATTGTTAATATACTAATATGTTAATATGTAACCAATGATTTGCTAAAGTATCGATAAAATACTGCTAAAATGGTAAATAACAATTGACTAATATGTCAGTAATAAATTGACAATATGTTAATACCATATTGCTAATATGTAACATACGGTTTGTTAACATGTTGACAAACACATTGCAAAACTCACATGTGATTCGAAATCTTAAAAAAAAAGTTGATGTGGTGAAACCAACAAAAAATAAAACAAACAAAGAAACATATTTTGATAATTCAAAGAATGCAAAAAAAAAAAAAAAAAGTTGAAGGTAACAAAAATTCTAATAGAATAGAAATAGGAAAATTCACGTGAAAGATGTGATTTAATCAATTAATGAATCATCTCAATTTTTGAATTACTACAATACTCCCACTTTACTAGAAGTTTTAAGATTTACAATTTTGATTTCATTTAATTGAGATAAATCTTGATCACAAAAATCAAAGAAATTAATGACTAAAATTGAATTATAATTTCTATTGGAGAAAAGTTAACATTTGAATCAAAACATATATATGTGTGTGTTTTAATTGTAAAAATATGTTTGACATAATTTTTAAATCTTAACAATAACACCAAATTTTTACATAGTCATTTTAATTGAAAAATAGGTAAAATTTTGATGTTATTGTTAAAATTTAAAAGCCATGTTTCAAACAAAAAAAATGATGAAAAAATGTGATTTTAGGTTGATGCTTGAGAGAGAGAGAGAGAGAGAGAGAGAGAGAGAGAGCACCTTATTCTCATCCAAACCAATATACAATTGACTGACCAAAACTAAAGGTGACAAAATCATCCAACATGATGTACAAGCTGTAGACTATCAACAAAAACTACACTTTAAAAAACAAACAAACAAATCAAAATAAAATGAAACGACACATTTTGATCTCAACAATTAGTCTATACATCCCATCCATCCTTCCTTCTCCTAAACTCAGACTTTCTCTGACTTAAACTCCCATACATACCAGAGAACTTCATCAAACACTTGCTCCTCACACCATAATGAGCTTGTGTGTTCCTGCTGATCGCCACGCCCGAGAATTTTGACGTGTCGATCGCCCATGCAGGCCTCACGTACTCAACAACCACGCCCCACGACGAGCTCGAATTTGCATGCAGGTAGTTCATCAACACATCCTCACAGTTGAACCAACTGTCCACCAATGCTCTACCCTCTTCAGCCTCTTTGCTCCAATACCTCTCGAACGCCGCCCGCCCGTCGAGGAACGCCGCCCCGGTCAAGATCATGTTGTACCCCTTGTGCTTCCTGGCATGCTTCTCCCCTCTGTACCTCAACCGGCTCCCACCAACGAGCCGCGGGTAGAATCCTACGATCCTCTCGGGATGCTCCCTCCACACCTTGAACCCGCGCTCGATGTCATCGCAGCTCATCATGATGTCATCATCGAGCTCCAGGACCGCTCGAGTCTTGATCAGAGGATCCACCTTGAACCGGTTGTTGAGTGAATTCTGTTTCTCCACTCTTATCCTCACCGGCACGGCTGAGTCGAAATCGGTTGCTCGTGGAGGGGTTCCTTTGTTCCACACCACGACTATCTCACGCACCGAGGCACACCTCGAGTAATGCTTTACGTACATGTTGAGATTCCATAGCCGAGCATCATAGGTCATTGTTACTAGTGTGAACTGAGAGTAGTGCCCCTGGATTGCGTAGGGCTCCTCTGCCCCGCTCCCTCCGTATATGTACTTAACTCCGGTGCACGTTAGTGCCACGGCCACTGAGATTGTTGCAGCAATGACGAGCATTCCAGTCCACGTGTTCGGCCTTATTCTAGCTCGAAGAGACGAGCATGCTCTGTTCAGGCGGCTGCAGAAGAGCCTTAACTTGGAAGAGAACACGTTTGATCTCTCCCAAGCCAAGAAAGCATCGCTTCTCTTTCCAATATCGTGGGGGCACCAACTCAAGGGCACTATACACTTGACAGCTCCGAGAAGCATTCCAACGAGCATGATGAGCATCACGACTGCCAAAACCGAGGCAGACCCAAGAATGAAGCGATGGATCGAGTCCCCTGATGGCACTCGGTCTCCATCTATAACTGCAACCCACTCACCAGAGCTGAGCTGCTGTGCATCAAGCTGATGGATGCGGGCGCCATTCCATGAGTTCCGTCCCTTATGTGGCTCTTTGAACCCCAAGGGTACCTCAACCTCTTTGAATTCATCAGTTGTGAGAATGGTTACCTTGAATACGCGTATCCGATGCCCGTATGTCTCACCGCAGTCTTGACCTACACGATAGAGGTTTCCATTATACACGAATGGCCTCCCCCCATTCCGAGCTCCCTTGCTCTTGTTTGTGTTGTATATTGGATTTTTCTTGTGAGGTCTCCATGGACCGAGAGGCGAGTTGCTATACCAGATTTCAAGTTGCCCGTTCTTCCTGGTGCCGATCCCACTGTGATCGGAACCAAAGAGCCAGTACTTCCCCTCATGAGGGATCATAAAAGAATCCACAAGAGGCTTTTTCATGATGACCCTGTCCAATGTCCACTTAAGAGGGAAGTTGGTTGCACGATAGAGACGGAGATCCCCTTTTGCACTGCCCTCAGGCATCATATATATCTGAGATTACATCACATTCATAATAAGTAATCACGTTGAATAGATTAAGATCATGAAAATAGTTGAATACGAACTTCGTTTGATAAGTTGAGGCCTTACATTTCCATTGTACTCAAAGACATACGGATAGGAGAGATGCCAGTCTTCGTCCAGAGCAATCCCCAACTGCTCCCATGTTGCTCCCTTGTCAACACTTCGTGCAACTCCAATGTCTCCTTGCATCGTCACTGAGTTCTTCGTTTCGTAGAACAGGTAAAGAATATTGCCCTGGATCATGTGATCAAAGTGAATTCACCCTCAGATGCCACAGGCTACAACTTCAACAAAAGTCGCAAATATATTCCTCAAATGATCAAAATTGATTGTAATCAAGAAATGTGTTAATGTGATGTATGTGGAGTTATCTTTACAGACAGCATCACTGCATCAGTGCTTACTCAAATGAGCACACTGAAACTGATCAGCAATGTCCGATCTATATGTACTAAACGTGATTCAAAACATAAGATAACTCAAACTTTCTTTAGTTCAAACGGCTCGACTAATCAACACGTCCACTGTGAACAATTTTCATGAGCAAATGAGCTTATTTTTTGTAGAGACAATCACAACTAGTTACAAAATCATGTCTCCTATATATGTCTTGGACAGAGAGCGTTTTGCCTCTCTCGACAACCTACTTAGATCTTGCAAGTACATTCCATTTTTTTAAATAACGAATTACAATATTATCCGTGGGAATCCACAAACAAGCCTCACAAGCCTGGTTACTTCTCAAGTAAGTTCACTAAATCTTGATAATACATGTCCACCTCATTCTACAGAAGGCGTATCCAACTCAAATAGAAAAAGGGGAAAGAATATATTCCCTTCTCGAACAGAAAATCAACATTCCCAATTAGCCAGTGAGGATCCATATCACTACAATTTATTTTCAAAACACTTATATGAGAAGCAGAACTCTTTATATTTACACCTCAAACCACTTGCTATAGCTCAAAAAGTTCTCAGCTTTATCCCTGTGAGCCTCTTTGGCAGGATATAATATGATCAGATTCCATGACCCCATATATCTAATAATTTACTACAAATAACAATATAAAGTTGCAAAAGAGATATCCATTATTTCCAATCACAATTGACTTGGTCTACTGAAAGTGATCCAATAACTCATACCAATGATTAAACCAATGAAACACAGCAAAATACAGGCTCCAAACAGAAATCATACCACCACCACCAACAACAACATTACCATCTACCAATATCACTTCAACAAAAAAATGGAGCTTGACTACGAATCACGGTTCAAAAAATTCCTTAATCGAAAAGCATAGCAACTATTTTTTTTTTTGAAAACAAAAGAGGAAAAACATAAGAGATAGAATTACCTGTACAAAGAGAAAAGGGTCAGCAACAAAATTACTGGGGAAGCCAGAGTCAGAAAGTGAGGCACAAGTGACAACTGGGTTGGCTACAGGCCATGCTGCACTCTTGTCCTTCCATACATTCATCTGCCAACCAATTTTCATAATTTTAATCCCCAAAATTCCTATTGCCCATTAAAAAAATTAGATGAATCATATTTGACAGATCATCTGAGAAAGTGAAATAAAGAATTAACTCACAAAAACCATTCTTCAAGAAATTTATCAAAACAGGATACAGTCAGAGACAGAGACACACAGAGCATGCGAAATATGTGTGAAACAAATACATAAACCAAAAATTACTGAATTCACATAAAAATGAAGGTGATCATAAATCATAACCAATAAATTATCCCCAAAAAGGCATAAAAATCAAAACTTCATTAATTCTCCTAATCTACCGCAACAATTAAAAACCAAGAACCAAGAAACACCTCAAAAAATCACAGAAGTTGAATTCAATGATGCAAGGGAATTTTAACAACATGCATATAAAGGGAAAAAAACTTGAAAATTAAAAAAAAAAAAGAAAAAATTCCAAAGAAGATTGAAAGAAAAAAAAGAAGGAACCTACAGCTTCAATGGGTTTAAGAGAAAAGGGAGAGTCGCCATAGTAAATGCCAATAGCCCATGAGCCCTCATTGTCTTCTTGGCAACCGAGCGCCCTGATCCCCGTGCGCACGTTAGCGGTGAGCATAAACCTCGCATACAGACTCCCAATCGACCCCAAAACGACAAAGGAAAACAAGAAATACGCAAAAGTTGATGATAGAACACACGCCTCGTTATTACTGCTATTTCCATTCTTGCTCATACTACTGTTATTCTTACTACTGCTACCGCCGCCGCCGCCGGAGGACACAATTGGGCTGGAACCCATCGCTCGAAATAATCAAGAAAACCGGAAAACCAGCGCTTCCACCGCAAAAAGGAGAAAATCACAGCGGCCCATTTGCATGAACTGTGAAAGCTGGAAACTTTTTCATAATTCTCTCACTTCTCCCCTCAGATAAATCACTGTGAATAAATCTAGAGAGTTTTTAACTGTTTACGGCGGGCTTTTGGATTATTTTTATGCGATTTTCTTGTTTGTTTCTTTGCGGGCTTCGATTAAAGTTAGGAAATTTTGAATTTGACACAAACACTGGAAAGGTGACAAGAAAACCGCGTACGTGGTTTGAAGAGAGAGAGAGAGAGAGAGAGAGTCGTGGGTGAGGGGAGACCGTTGTTAGCCACCTTTTGCAAGAATTCCAATTTTTCTGTTCTGTGCTCATCTGTATATAAATACATATATATCCACTTATATATACATACAATATATATATATATATATATAGAGAGAGAGAGAGAGAGAGAGAGAGAGAGAAACTTCTATGTATGTTTTTTTGTGGGTGTTTTGTGCGTGTGTGTCTAGAAGGCAGCGAGTTTGCATACAAGTATTTGTATAATTGTATGTATCTCTGAAATTGACCAAAAATAAAATTTTGACAAATATTTTGTGTCAAATTATGTCTCTGTTTAGATAATGTTTTTGGAAAGGGATAAATAGAAATTTTGGGTAGCCACTGTATATTTTGGGTAAAATTTTGCTCGATTATATTTTTTTTTTATAATAGTAAACAAATCACGTCTAAATTAAACAGCTCGATTTATAAAGTGTTGTGACGAAGAAAAGAGGGCAGTCTTTGTGCTTTAACTATAGTGTTTTTTTTATAATTTTCTTTTCTATATTTTGCTTTTTTATCCTCATATATTGTTTTTCTCTCTTTTTTTCCTGCTCGCGTGGGGGTTTGGGAAGGGTTTATCTTGGGCAATTATTTATCGTTACTATTATTATAATAAAAATGTAAGTTTTTTGTATTATCTTGTAGTAAATAACTCCATTTTTCTTTTTCCTCCTCACAATGATAATCTCTCTCTCTCTCTCTCTCTCTCTCTCTCTCTCTCTCTCTCTCTCTCTCTCTCTCTCTCTCTCTCTCTCTCTCTCTCTCTCTCTCTCTCTTCTGGTGGTGTGGCGGGTTAGGGAAGGGTTTATCTCGGGAAATTAATCAATCTTTTAATTCAGTTTTAATATACAATCTTCTACTAAACCTTGGAATATTTTTTTTCCAATATAGCGTGTATCATTTATGACAGATGATATATATTATCTTTACTAAAATTTACTTGGGATTTTTTTTTTTGTAATATGGTGCGTATCATTTATGACGCGCTATAATTGGCATATATAGCAATGTGAAAGTTAACTGTTCCCTTTATTGAAAGTTCTTTCCACGGTCTAAATATTGGATTTGAAAATTAAATTATACTCCCAATACTCTTTTAATTCTTACCATATTCACTGGGCCCAATTTTGAAACATTCAGGCAAAAGTAGTTGAGGATTGCAAAATATAATTATTATTTTATGGCTGTAAGAAAGGTAACAAAAATGAACCCCTCAAACTCAAAGTATATTGTATAGTGTAATAATAATCAGAGAATCACACAAATGGATTTCGACAATATATCGACCCATTCTTAAAGTAGCATGAAATGTAGACTGAAAATTCAAATATAATGAAATTCTATTATAGATGCTACACATCTAGCACGTATAATATTTTGAATGTCGATTACGAATAATTACTTGTTGCTTGAATTATTTCATAATACATATAATGACGAAGCAATTATACTAGGGCTAGTTTCTCAAAAAAAAAAAACTATAGTAGGGCTTGAATATTATATATAGTAGAACAACAATATTTATGTATCCTTATCCAAACGCGACGTGGAATTAAATAATGATGAATTTGAAAAATAACGTTCAAATCAATAAATTCAAATACCATATGCGGGAATCGGAAAATATATAAGTGGTGGCGGACATCGCGTGTTGGGAGTGACCAATAAACTATTTATTGGTATTTTTGTAAGGGAAATTTGTTCGTCAAATTTAATTCTCAATGAGCCGCCGCCCGCCGCCGCGGAACTTTGGTGGGGGTATTTTTGGTATTTCCCATGCTGGGAACTTTCTGGATCACGATTTCAATTTATCGAACAATTAAATTATCGATCGAACTTTCTGATAATATTTGGGAATTATATAAAATTCATGTTGTTTGACTCGCATGTGTAAGGAATACTCAAAGAATAATGCTAGCCAGCCAGATTCTGACTAGTCAAAATCTAATTTTTTAATGATTAATAAAATTATATTATTAATAAATTAATTATGTTAATTATTAAATGTTATGTTTTTATTATATTATCCTTCTGTCATGAAATTAGTGATTTGTAATTAATTATTAAAATCACTCCAGAAGCGGATCGGAAGAAAGGGGCGCACCTTCATCTTCTTTCTTTTTTTCACTTTTTTATTTTTTTTCTATCTTCGATTTCTTCTGAATTGAAGCGCATATAGAGTTGTCCTAATTATTATGGAGGGCATCAATGTAAATTTATTGAATAATTAGTGTTTTATTAATTAAATTAATTAATTATTAAAAATAATAAAAGATTCTGACTAGGCAGAATCTGGCTGAAAATCACTACTCATACTAAAAAGCTTCTCTAATTTATTTCTAAACGACATCTTTATATAAAATACATTTTGCCTTGAGACATAATTAAGTTCGGATGAAACTAAATTTGGGGGAAGAGTTTTTATTTATTTTATGAATAAGCATACTAAAAAGGCATTGAAATTAGAATCAAAAAGACGTTTTTTTTCTAATTTATATACGCATATAATTATTTAATTTCGAATCAAAAGACTATTTTACTTAAACACTATAATCTTTAAGTAAAGCACTTACAAATTATACTATATTCGAGTTAAAATATATTACTTGAATCTTTTTGTATGTGGCCTCTTGTGTAGTCCCAACTTGATTATGTCAACCGCGTACCAAATCTCAAAATTATTACGCTTTTTTTTTCAATTTTAATTTTTTTTGGTTCAGTATAATCTTACATTATTATTTAGGATTTATTAATATTTAATTTTCATTTTTTAATTAATATAATTAATTTTTGGGATTGATTATTCCAAACTTAGTATATATAATTTTTTAAAATTTTAATTTTTAGCAATAAATATTAATTATGACTAGTTATAATGTAATAAATTTTATTTTTATAAAAAAATGTTATTAATAATATATAATTTTAATATTAATACATAAAATTGGGACCAGAGGATCTCTACTTGTACTCATGTAGCTACCAATTCTTAAAACTATAATTGCAGTAAATTTTAGTGTGCTAAGTCAAATGCTTTCGTAGCACCATTTATTGCATTGCACATCTTCACTGCCACCTATATATGTTTCGTAAATAAAATTAAAAATATATGGCCATCACTAGTACACTACTAATGCAATGCAATTAAAAAAAAGTGTCCATTGTCTAGCTAGCTAGATAGTAATGTATCAAATAATCTATATGCATTTTCATTATAGTCTATTCCATTATCCCACTTAATTCACGTGGTGCAAGACTTAATTTATAGTCCTAATATTTCACTTTGGCGATAATTATAGCTAGGTTAGGTGTGGGAATGAAATACTCCAATTTATGTATTTCCCACACTATTATATCAATATCAATTTATGTAATTCCTACAATTAATTACGTACTACGTGGACTTTCAATGAGGAATGCTATAAAATGAAATATGATCAAAGCAATAAATTAATTTATATGGTTGAAATTAAAATATAATAATCAATTAAAATCAATCATTTATGCGACATCTTTTGAGGCTATTTTTAATAACTTTATCATTGCAAAAAAAAAAAAAAAAATCGCATAATAAATTAACATCAAGAGAGTAAAAATAATTTTTTCATATATAATATGATTAATATCAATAGCCTGCGTCACTCCATGAACTCTATGGGTTTTAAAGAATATCATAAATGTATATATATTATTTGAAAAAATGATGTTACTAAAGTGTATAAAGGTACGGTGATAAAATTAATTGAAAAAATAACCTGAGTTTTATTTTCAACTATAGCAAATAGATCAGAACATTGTTTAAATATAATGAAATTATAATTTTATATGGTGGAGCTATAAAAATAATTCCTACACTACATGTAACATTCACTAGGTAGTATCTCATCCAAATGAAACCCTAAATTAAATACTCAAAAAAAAAAAATGAGGGGTTTTTGAACAACTCACACTAATTAATGACGGTCAGCAACCTGATTAATATCTTAATGAAAATACACATGTTCTAATCAGGGTCAGAGCATTATTTTATGACTTTTTAAATTTTTTTCAGGAAGCTTTATTTTATGGCAATTCGCAGTTAAAATCTAACAAATAATTAGTTGACCATATATATAAACTGACATTTCATAGATTTGCTGAAATTAATATATTATATTTATAAATCTAAATTCTAAACTGGACAGAGACGTGCTACGTTTTTATTCATGAAACCAAACTTACTAAGGAAGGCTTTTTTGGGGGGTCACATACTCACATGTAACTCTTGGAATATATATATATATATATATATATATATATATATCTGTGTATGTGTGTGTGTGTTTTCTCTCTCTTTTTTTTTATATTCATGATCAGTCTCGTGCATACATATAGTATCGATCTCATGCATATATAAAAGTCACGATCTATGGGAAGGTGCACAAACGATCTTTGTTGAAGGATTTTATTTGAAATTGATCACAAGGAACATCCCAAACCATTTGAACAAGTGTATATAGATATGAATTATATGGTCGAATATCATGATTATTTAATATTAATTGCTCATATACAATTATACAAATACATAAATTTACGCGATCATACACTGTATACCTAATTAGTAAATATAATATTTACAAAATCACATATACATGGGGATAATTTCACTTTTAGTCTCATTATAATATAATAAAAAAAAATTAGTTTCAAATCTGATTTTTTTGATCACAAAGTTTATTTATTTGACTTTTTTTTATCCCAAATTTTATTGTTTTGATTTTTTGGTCAAAAAACTAACAACCCACTTAACAATCTTTCGAGGCTATATTAGTTTGGGCAAGTCTCCTGTACATAAGATGTACATCAGACGGTCAACGCGTTGACCGGATCAACGCGTGCTGACCCGATCAATGCTTTGACCAAAAAATCCGTCAAAATTAGTATCATTCATAATACTGAAAAATATCATTTCAAAAGTCCAAAAGTATCATTTGTATCAATAAAAAGTATTGGCCAGAAAAAAAAAATAAAGAAAAAAACTGTTAAGATCAGTATCAATCGAAACACTAAAAAGTATCATTCAAAATTAAAAAAAGTATTAGTTGTATCCCTAAAAAATATCACCCGTTTTCACGATTTTTTTGGTCAACGGGTTGACCGAGTCAACGCGCGTTGACCATCTGATGTACATCTTATGTACAAGAGTATTTGCGTATTAGTTTTGAGATCAAAAGAGTCTAAGAATAAAATTAGGAACAAAAAAAGTCGAGAATATTGTATTATGTGCATTGTAATCACCTAATATTATACAGATATGACATGTCGATTTCATTTTTCAGACAAAACATCCAATCATATTTTCATTCTCTACATGTTCTTTCGATCTCAATCTTTACATTTTTCGCCGTAAGTTTTCTTTTCTCGATTTTTGTGGTCCCAAATTTTATTTTTTGACTTTTTTTGTTTAAAAATTAACATCCCTAAAAGGCTGTGAGGTAAATTATTAGGTTTGTGGCAAAAAAGGTCAAAAAAATAAAATTTAAGACAAAAAATATCAAGTAAATAAATTTTAGAACCAAAAAAATAAACACGGAATTAAAAATATTTTAACACCATTCTAATTGAACAAAAAGTGAAATTATCCCCGCATCACGAATATTAAAGAGATGGATAACATATATATGCACTAAATTAATTAGCATGTACATAAAACATCTCATCTGCAAATACAAAGGTTGTCGAAATGTTTTAGTAAATTGAGTCTACCATTTCATTCAAAATTGGTGGGCCCCCGTGTTTTTAAAAAAAAGAGAGGGTTTTGAACTTTGAATTAGTGAAACATGTAGTTCCATAAAAAGGAGGTAAGAAAAATTCTCATAATTTGGCCCCAAAAAGAAAAAGCTAAACACACCACAACTACCACCCATAATATAATTAATTTTAATTAAATGTGACGACGAAATTATCTTGGAACCTTCTTTAGTCAAAAAATCAATTATGTCAACGTCCCAATATTATTAATTAAGTGTATGGAAACCTATTTCATTTACAACTTGACAAATTAGAAATTTCGAAATTATTTTCTTATCTTTACGGTAATACCCACAAACCGTTGATATTAAAGTAAATAATTTTTTCAAAATATTATTTATGTGGCGGGTACTACTCATGCAGGTAGGTAGGATAGAATTTCTGATTTGTGCGTACTTTTTTCTCTCTCTGGACATCCTTAATCACCACTCATAAATTGTAGTTTGTACACATAATATTTTGATTTTAGAGCGAGAAGACGACTATACATTTTTTTATCCAATTAATGATTAACATGCATCATTGTATCCATAGACGTCATGTTTATATGATTTCTTGATTAATTTGTATGATGTAACGAGTATGATTGCATCCTTTAATTTATGATTGTTAATTTTTTTAAAGACAGGTTGATATATATAATTGGATTGAACAATTGCAAATTACTAAAAATAATATATTATGGTTTTGAAAAAATAAAACCATGACCTGTACGTCACGAGATAAAGATCGAAAGAGTAGTCCAATTAAGAAGTATTAAAAACCCATGAATTTTTTTAATTTTCTCTTATTTTCTAAAAATTAAAAGTCTTTTGTCAAAAAAAAAACCCACTAACCTACGATATAGTGATCGTCACGTGAAAAATAAAAATAAAATTCCAATCTTAGATGCTGAACGATTAATTTCTTGGCATCGAAGGAAAAAAAATTAAAATAAATTAGCTTTTCTTTTACTATTCCCCGTCTACTTTCTTCTTTGTTCCATTGTTCTTTGTGACTACGTACATACGGACATACCACAAGTCATTTTCATGTTGAAATTAAATAAATGTTTTAATATATATACAGGGGATGGTTCTTCTGTAAATTATCACCACTGTGTAAACTGTAAATTAATCTCCAACTATACATCTTTTAAAATTCAATGATCTAGATTTGGTCAAATGGACGGTGACATTCTTGTAAATAAGAGGAACTTCAAAAAACGCGGTGGCATTTTGGTAATTTTCACGTCAAAGGTCAAAACTAAAAAAAAAAGGAAAAATGCGGACTTTCAGGACGTGTGCTAACGGTGACACAATCTTATGCTGATGAATACATAATCACATGCTAACGAAGCAGTATCAGTTCATGCACAACACGTAACTTTAAATGCAAACTGATTTTGTTATGAAATAATTTAATGGCAAATTTAATATGGTTGGAAAACTAGTGAAGCCTACTTTTTAACAAAAAATAATTTCAAAAAAATATTAATGGTAGCAAAAGTTATGGTTGTTTTATTGAAGGTTGTTAACTTTATTATTTGGTTTCATTCCAATACATTATTATTTTGTTTGCATTATATAATGCATTCATTCAGCATTACATAATACTTCCGTTAGCATACGACAATGCTAGTAGAAATAAATGATGAAATGCAATAAAATTAAATTATTGAAACCTAAAATTGAAGTGATAAACATTTATAACAATATATAATGCTACCGATAGTATACAACAATGCTAACAATAATATCATTTAACAATGCTAATGTTATAATGATATTGTCATATGTTTACATAATTCTATTGTTAGCATTATAATATGCTAACAGTAGCATATGACAATGCTAACAATAGCATTAACATTCATTTATCTTACCAAATATATTAGTATTCGTTAATATATTTATATTTATGTTAGTTTCTGATAGTTTACGTCTGCATTGAGCTAGTTAGAGCAGCTTCTACGTGTTCGGCGAGTCGCGACTCATGGAAGTTAGTTAGAGTAGTTAGTTTACATGCATGCAATTATAAATGTAAGCAAACTTTGTATAACTTAATTCTCAATAATAATACAGTTTCAGATATTTTCTCAAACAAATCTCTCTCTTTTATACTAGCCTTCTCCTTCTACAAATATATTTTCTCTCTCTGCAATGTTAGCTTAGTTTTAACATGGTATCACGTTGAGTGTTTTGATCCTGTGCCTTTGTTTCCACATTTCTATTGTGGATTTATCGATCAAATCTGCATTTCTATTGCAGTTCTTCTTCTTCGATTGTTGATTTTTTTTATTGCTCATGGCTTCCGCTACCACCGTTGAACTTCTATATCTGCAAGCGCTACATCTCAGACTAGATCGCTCCAACTATGCCTTTTGGAGGATGCAGATTCTCACGATGATTCGTGCTCATGGCTTCTCTAGCTTCATCGATCCACTAAAGTCGCATCCTTCTCAATTTCTTCCTACTTCATCTACTGGCCGATGTATTCCCAATCCGGAGTATTAGATTTGGTTATCTCGTGATCAATTTCTGATGAGCTAGATGTTGAGCTCAATCACTGAGTCCATGTTGGGATATGTGACTCGCTGTCATTCTATGTATGAGCTATGGTAGGTGCTTGAGTCTCTCTTCCAGTCGCAGTCGAAGGCTCGAGTGACGCATCTTCGGTTTCAACTCCAGACCACGCGCAAAGACAATTTGTCAGTTGATGAGTTCTTCCTTAAAATGCGTAGCTTCACAAACCTTCTCGCTGGTGCTGGTCACCATGTGGCTGACGACGAATTGATCATCTACATCCTTATTGGACTTGGACCATAGTATGAAGCTATAGTGGTGAATCTCACTCATCGAGCTGATCCGATCAATTTACAGGAGGTGCACTTTGCTCTTCAAGCTCAGGAGCAACGCATTCACAGTCAGGCATCTATGTTTCCAAGTGCGAATGTTGCGTACAATAGATATCCTGGCCAATTGTCCAATCGCTTAGCTGCTTTGGAGCATGGTCACCTTGGTGGTCAAGGTTTACATGCTTCTCGTGGCAGAGACAATGGCCGTGTGTTCATGAAAGATAATCGCATTGTTTGTCAATTGTGCGGCAAATCAGGACATGTTGCTCTAAAATGCTATAAGCGTTTTGATATCAATTTTACTGGAAATCCATCTTCTCAATCTCATGCTTTCTATACTGATATGGTTGCTACTGATTACTACCAGGATGACAGGTATGATGAGGATAGCTATGCTCAGTGGATTGTGGATAGTGGAGCAACAAATCACATCACTAATGAGCTAAACAATCTTTCTCTCCAATCTGTTGTGTCTGGTGATGAAAGGTTGGTTGTTGGGAATGGGCAACACTTGCATGTAACAGTCTCTGGTAATGCTCTTGTTTCCAATTCCTCACACTCTCTTATTTTCAACAACATATTATATATGCCACAAATAACTAAGAATCTTCTTAGCATCTCTAAGTTTACCAAAGATAATGGGGTTATAGTGGAGTTCCATGGTACTGCTTGTCTTGTTAAGGAAAAATTTAGCCACAAAACACTGATGAAAGGCACTCTGGAAAAGGGGTTGTACAAGCTTGATATGTCACTGCTCCATCTGAAGACTGCAAGCTCCACCACATCATCATCAAACTCTGTGCAGACTGAAGTTTTTCCTCATCATGCAACAACAGGTTCTTCTATTGCTACACTAGATTCTGGTAGTTCTGGTACTTGTTATGTCATTCCTAAATTTATGTCACACAATTGTAAACCTTTACATTCTTCCACTGGTCAACTTGTATCTCAGTATAGCACTCTGACAAACGGGATTTTCGCCCGTATTTTCGAGCATAACATATTCGTTTTATTGATCTTTTCATATATTTTTAATGTTCTAATGCTTCTTTTTAGTTCTATTTTATAATAAGTGTTTTTAAATACTGTCGTGCAATTTCAGGGTAAAATCGATCGGGTCAGGACTCAAAGGAAGACAGTCGGCGTGACCCGGTGTAGGAGCGGCGCAAGTGCACGTCCATGCAGAGGCCTCGAAAGCACGGCAGACGGAGCGGCTCGACTCAGGCCATAGAGGCGTGATCACCTCAGTCGCGCCACCAAGGCGCGACCCGAGCCAAGCGCGACGCGGGCACAGGCCAGGCGCGATCGAGCGTCTATGCAGAGGCCCTGAAAGTATGACAGACGGCGTGGCCCGACCGGAAGAGAGCCGGCGCGACCAGCGGAGTCGCGCCAACCGGGCCGCGACTGAGCCCGTGTCGCGCCCCCTGTTCCGATGCGATTTTTGGCATTTTTTATTTCCTTTTTCATTTTCTTTTAATAGGCGGAATTGTGGGAGTATAAATGCCCACCTTGATTCAATTTTAGGGCAACATTCAATTCCTAGCCCCCAAATTTAGAACTTAGACTTTGAGAGAAAATTTTGCAATACAAGCTTGAAGGTTTTGAAGAATTTGGAAGAAAAAGTGAAGTTTGAAGATTGTTTCATTCTTTTTCGGGTTTACTCTTATCCATGATTATGATTTTCTTCT
The DNA here is from genome assembly GCA_026008535.1 of Perilla frutescens. Lineage (NCBI taxonomy): Eukaryota > Viridiplantae > Streptophyta > Magnoliopsida > Lamiales > Lamiaceae > Perilla > Perilla frutescens. The sequence goes on from BRKX01000015.1 coordinate 47,922,759, forward strand.
TCTTTGTCTACTTTTGTTTTACTTTATTCTTAAACATGTCTAGCTAAATTTTGTAATCTTAGGGTGATATGATTTGACATTAAATGATTGGGTGGATGGATGAAAAAACATGTTAATCCTCTCTCTTTGTATTTTCCTTGAATCAATGGTTTGATTTTATCTAACTAGGGTTGGCCTCCTTGAGTTGAATTTTATGTTGATTATGTTTTGAGAAAAAACTAATTAGCATTGGGAGTTGATTTATGGGACCTATTAGGTATTAAATGAGAATTTATGCCTAGTTGGATTTTTGGTTAATTAATTGTGCTTAAATTTGAGGAAATTTGAGTTTAGTCCTAGAGATAGGAGAATTCTCTTTTGTTCAATTAAATCTTAGAAACTCGAGAGAGTCTAGGATTATTTTTAGAATTAATCTTGAATGAAATTAATTTGCTTTCTAATCTTGAAATCCATCGTTTGTGTTGATGATTATTACCCTAGGATCTTTCCATTTCATTTGTTACCCCTTTTAGGGCATTTGTGATTGTGTGAATTTATTCTAGTTTATTTCAACAACTTGTTAATTTCCACACTTAGAATAAAAGAAAAAATAAATTCAACCCATGATTTTGTGATGCTTGACTTGTAAAATGACATGAATATGGTGCTTGCATGCTTTGGATTATCTAAATTCCCTGTGGATTCGACCCCGATTTTCCTTGTACTACAATCTACTTGTATACTTGCAAGTTAAAATTGGGTATTAAAACTCTAAGTAGGAAAAATAAATCTTTCATCAAGTTTTTGGCGCCGTTGCCGGGGACTAAATGATTTAGTAGTGTTATTATGATAAGGATTATATTGTTAATCTAGACATTATTTTTTTAGTTATTGTTTTTCATTTCTTGTTTGTTTGTGTTTTGTTTTTGAAGGTTGAGTAAACACGTGGAATGGGAGGATAAAACATCGAAGGAATCCGGATGCGGACGTCTTTTGTCATATTGCCTTCCCAAATCATTTGTGAGCTCGTCTAAGGTGAATCACTTCTTTCCTTCAAACTTATTCTCACTTAGTGTCGAATAAGTTTGGGGGAAGGAAGTGTGGTTATCTTGGATCTCTCCTTCCTTTTTATTTTGTTTGTTTTACGTGTTGCATTGCATGTAGGTTGCATTAGTTTGATTTTATTTTTATTTTCGTCTTGTTTGTTTGTTTGCACGTTTAAATGCTTTAAATAACCGGAAGTTTTTGGGATCTTGAGTCTTGAGAAATCGTTGAGATTGTATGAGATTTGGATTGATGGCTTGCTTATGATGAATTAATTTTCATGAATTGTTTTGAAAGTTTTGGGTATGATTGTGATTTGTTGAAATATGTCTTTGATGGTTTTTTGAATTTGTTTTGTGCCTTTGGAATTTGTTGAGCTTGTGAGATTTGGGCCTAAGACTTGGTCTTATTTTATTCTAGTGTGTTTATCATTCATGCATGTTTTCTCTAGAACTTACTTTTATGTCTTTCTTGAGACCGTGTTGGTGTGCTTTGAAATTAGAAAATGATTAAAGGACATCCTTGTTAGCCAATTGTTCACCCAAATTTCTTATGATCACCAACAAATTCTTTCCCTAGTAACCACTTTGAGCTTTGAAGCCTTTTTCTTTATTTAAGCCTTATTAAATCATTGGATGAAAACTTGTGGAGAAGGGAATAAATGGAGAATTGTTGAATGAGTGGGGGAATCTTTTGGTTAGAAGGAAAATCATTTTTCTCGAGAAAATTTGTGAAAAAAAAAATGAAAGAAAAATAAAAGAAAAATGAAGAGAGAAGTGAATTAAAAGATCAAAAGCTTAAATGAAGACAAAGAAGATGCAAAAATTTATTGTTGTGGTTGTTAAGGTTGGAAGAAAACTCAAATGAGTTTTATTGAGGAACACAAAAGAAAATTGGGAAGTGAGGCATCAAATGTAGTAAGTTGGGATCCAATGTTCCAAACATATTAGCCACTTAGCCAAATTTTCCCACCTTAACCAAAAAACTTACATTACAACCTCTCAAAAGACCTTTATGATTCTCTTTTCAAGCACACATGTTTGTGGTGGAGAGATTAGACTAATTGCAAGTATATGGTAGATTGCATGTCTTGAAATGATTGTGAGTGTATACACGTCCCATTCTAAACACTTGTGTGTTTGAGAGAACAAAATATCTAGAGAGATGACAACTTTCTAAGGCATTGTATTTTTTAATCCATCTTTGGTGTGTTGAAACATTGAATTTCATACTCAATCAAAAAAAAAAATTGAATCTCTGAGGCATGAGCCATCTTTACGGATTTCATCATTTCAACATTTTCTCTCCTCTTCATTGTTTAGGGACAAACAATATTTTAAGTTTGGGGGAGTTGATGAGTGTGGTTTTTGCATCATTTATTGAGCTTCACATGATTTTTTTTTATGAGTTAAACGTGTGTTTTCATCCCCTTTTGCCTTTTAACCTCCCGGTTTGGAAGTTTTGTTTCTTATTTGAGTTTTATAGGAAATAGTGGATGAATAAATAAATTTTTGAGTGATTCAATGCCATGGAAAGATAGAGGATCGAATTGGGAGCACGCTGCAAGTTGAATAACCTCAATTGGGCAAGAAACGAGAGAGAACGAAGCAAAACCGTGAGAGGTGTCGGAGCAGAGATGAAGGCGCGACCCGAGCGCGAAGCGAGCAGCTCACTCACGCCAAATGGCGCGACCCGAGTGCTCACTCGAGCCGTTTGGCGCGACCCAACTAGCTCAATGCGTGACGCGACCCGTGCATAGGGGCGGCGTGAGTGGACGTCTATACAGAGGCCTTAAAAGTCAGTTACGGGGTGCGACCCGCGCCAAAAGAAGGAGGCGCGACCTCCGTGGTCGCGCCCGTGCACGTTTTTTCCTGATTTTCTATCATTTTTCACCCATTTTTGATTTTCTTTAATTTCATTTATCCCCCCACTCTATATAAACCCCCCATAGACGAAATTGAGAGAGAGAACCCTAGCACCCATAGAACACACATCCATTTTCTACCACCACATACCCAAAACTCTTCACATCACAAAATCCTCTTCTCCCACACCTCTCAAACCCTAGCCACACATCAAACTCACACCCTAGCTAGGATTTCCACCTAGCTAGGGTGAATAAGGAGTTATAGCTTGAAGATGGAGCAAGGAGGAGAAGAATGGAAGCAAGGATGGATTCGAGGCCCAACTTCCGGGTTGTTTCAAGTTTCTTTTCTTGTTTTTATCTTCATTTTCCTTGATATGATTTAGTCCTTACATTGTATTATGTTAGGCTAGATTATTTTGTATTTTTGGATTGAGATTATTTTGGTATTTATGCATTTATTTTTCTATTGATTCTTTATGACCTATTTCATTCCTTTTGTTTATGCTATGTATGGGTGTTGGTTAATTGATCACTAATTAACACGATCTTATCTATTGATTCATAAATCGAGAGATGGGTCGCAATAGATGAACCCTAGACACAAGACACCTTTGTCAATAAATTCGAGAGAATTGAGGCTTAGTGTGAGGGCTTGAAATCCTTAGAGCTTTTGGTAAGTACATGTGTAGGATTAGATCGGAGACGGTGAACCTAACATGTACCCTACAATTTGAGTGTCTCGTGAGAGAGTTTAGGATGCATTAGAGATTGCCCTAGTGAAATTTGACATCAAAATAGACATTCGATAAGATCATTAGTGTTAAGTACCCGAAGAAATCAATCCCGAGAGTACCTCTGCTTCATGTTTTCTTCTCCATTTATTTTACCCGTTTATTTATTGCTTTCCATAGTTTAGATTAGTTAGTTTCCCTTTTTATTCATCGTCTAGATAATGATTGAGATCTGATGTCATAGTACATATAATTAGATCTAATTTAGTCTCTGTGGATACGACACTTGCTCACCACTGTCTACACAGCCCCGTCCTCTTGCGGGTTGTGCTAAATTTTGGCCGATCAGTTAGCATATGACAAATGTTTCGTCAGCATCAGTTATACTGCGATAAAGATTTATTCAATTGTAATTAGGTATGTTTCGTTAGCATATAAAAAATGTTTCATTAGCATATGATAAATGCTTCGTTAGCATATGCCAAATATTTCATTAGCGTCGATTATATTACTGTAAATGTTTATTACATCTCAATTAATATATGTTTCATTGACATCAATTAGATTGCTATAAATGGTTATTTAATCCCAATTAGGATGTGTTTCATTAACATATAACAAATATTTCATTAGTATCAATATATTCACAATGAACAATACATTAATGCATTAAGATATCTTTTATATGAGAATGCTAATGCATTGTTAATATTAGCATTGACATATGCTAACTAAAATATTATAATAATGCTAATGTAGTATAATTATATATGGTAATAGAATCATATGTGTTTAATATTGCGTGTGTATTATCAGTATATAACATCCATCTCAATTAAGCATGATTCATTAGCATATGACAGATGATTCGCTAGCATCATGATTAGTTATATTGCTATCATATCAATTTTAGAGTTTAACAATTTAATTTTATTAAATTTTATCATTTGCTGCTATTAGCACTATCGACAATGCTAACAAAAGCAATAATGTTGTGGATTGAAGCCAAATAATGCAACTAACAACCTTCAATCAAACAACTATAACTTTGCCCACGATTCATATTTTTTTGAAATTATTTTTTGTTGAAAATTAGGTTTGACTAGCTTTCCAACCATATAAAACTCGTCATTTAATAATTTCCTAACAAAATCAGTTTTGTGTTTAAAGTTAGGTGTTGCGAATGAAGTGTGATATTGCTTCGTTAGCATATGATTATGTGTTTGTCAGCATATGAATGTGTCTTCGTAGCCTGCGTTCTGGAAGTTTGCTATTTTTCTATATTTTTTAAATTTTGACCTAGACGCGGAAATTATCAAAATGTCACCACATTTTTTGAAGTTCCTTTGATTTACAATAATGTCACCGCCCTTTGACCAAATCTAGACCATTGGTTTTTAAAAATGTGTAGTGGGAAGTTGATTTACAGTTTACACACTAAGGGTGGTTTACACTTAAACCACCCCTATATATATATATGTATGTGTGTGTATAGAGAGAGAGTGTGTGTGTGTGAGAAAGGGGGAGAGAGATTAAATAAGAATACAATGTATAGAGGAATAATTTGATACTGCAGAGTGGCCGTAATTAATTAAGCAAATAATAGAGAGCTTAACACCTAATTCAATGTGAGGTTTAAATTACAATTTAAGTTTTCTTTAGATTGGGGTGCACGCCTTTCTAGGTTTCTATCTTATTAGTTATTAGACTACCCACATCAGTGACATTCATCCAACTCAACCTTCAAATAAAATATTAATTTCTCTCTCCTCCACATCCTCAACCCCCAACATTTTAAAATTTGCACTCCATCAGTGACACTCATCCAATCTGACATTCAAGTAAAATATTAATTTTTCTTTCTTTCAATCTACATAAAATATTTATCATTTTATTTTTTAAATAAAAATTATTAATAATACTTTTTACTATATTTAAAAAATCAAAATTAATTTATTATGATAATTTGGGTGATTTGGATCCATAACTTAAAATGAAGAAGAAATGTGAGATTGAGAATTTGGTGAAATAAGATATGTGAGAAAAAGAGAGTATAGTTGTTTGTTAAAACATACCAATATTGACTTTATTTATAGAGAAAAAAAAACTATGAATATTGATTTTTTTTTAATTATATAAAATATTTAAATTTTAAATTAATATATGTATAAAAATTAAGTGGCACCCAATCACAGGGTGCCACATGTACAAAAACACATCCAACCCCAAGGGCGGACAACCGACTCGGTCGTGGAGATGCGTGACTTTTACAATTTTTTTTTAAAAAAATTTTTGGCGTTTTCTGGTGACACCCGAGCCATGTTTACACCCTTTTGCAAATTAGACACCACATTTAAATATAGTCAATTATAACCCCACGTTTTAATTTGTGTGGGATTAAACATCCCAAAAAATAAATGGCTTGTGTGCATCTTATGCATTATCAGACGGTCAATGAGCGTTGACTCGACCAACTCGAAAAAAAAAAACGTCAAAATTAGTATCAACCTTAACGCTAAGAAATATCACCTACATCCTTCAAAAGTATCGGCCATAAAAATAAAAAATAAAAAAAAGATCAAAATCAATATCAACCGTAACACTAAAAAGTATTACATGTATCCTTAAAACTTATCACCTGTGTCGCCAATTTTTTTACGAATTAACTCGGTCAATGTGTGCTGATCGTCTGATGATAATCCTAATGTATGAGAGAATTGACGCATCTATATAATTTGAAAATTTTATGGGATTCCTAGGGATATATTAAAATTTAAGAGTGTTAAATATTTATGGATATACTAACGTTGGTTATCCAAAATATATAGTCCAAACAAGTGTCTTTAATATTTATTTATAGCCTTTTTTTGTTTTCATTTTTTCAATCGTGGTCCAGTCTTAAATATTGCTAGTAAATATCAACTAATAAAGGAACACTCCCAATAAACCTATATGATATAGATTTGTATTGATTGTGTGAGTGAATTAATTGTATAACTTCATCTAACACCACTCAAATATCCAAACCAGAGTGGATCCTACATCCTAAAACGAACCCCAGAGCAATCGAAACCTTAAGCATCATTATCATTATCATTATCATTATCATAATAATAATAATAATAATAATAATAAAAGAATTTTTTTCAGAAAATGATATTGCATTATCGTGGAATTAGAGCTACGTGAATTTTTAGAATTTCATAATTTCCCCCCGAAAATAAAAGAATTTTTTCTATATGCGTGACAAAAATCTCATAATATAATAATTAAAAAAAGGTGAAATATTATTTTGAAAATGGAAAGAGAGGTCATTTGTGACATTTTTTTTTACTTATCCATCCGACCTGATAATATTGAGGAGATTCAAAGGTCATTTATGACTCTTAATTGGATTACTATGCAAAATTAGCTACTCGTGGAATTTGGCCCAAATTATTGGTATTGTCGAAAAAAGCCGAAAAATGAAAATTGACAGAGAAATAGTCAAATTCTTTTTTCTCAAGAAACAAACAGAAAACACTGGTGGAAACGTAAAACACACATTCAAAGTTCAAACTATATATTTAAAGAAAATTCAATAGAAAATTACAAATTGGCCACTTTAACTTTTTATTTCCATTATCTAAAATAAAATATACACAATATCTAAAAGCATGAACACTTTTATTATAGAGACAATAATAGTAGATGGATTGGGACTGATTAATTACACAATTAACCACACATAAATCCAATATTACAATAATTTAGTGACCCCCTATGTTGTCACCTGTCCACTAATTATGGAACTGATGTCAAACAATTCAAGAAAATAATTGATCAAGATAATTTAATCCCAACTCAAACGTAATTAACTACCTTTTCATCTATTTGATGATGGTTATCACAAAGATAGAGGAGTTAGTACATTATTGCCCAAAGTAGAAACGATTATTTATAGTTCGTCTTATTTTATTTGTCCACAAACTAGGGCTTTTTTTGAAGTGCCAAAAGATGAAACATTCAATAAAAAATACATCATTAATTATCGACATTGTGTTTAGGTTTTTGTCGTATTAAAATTGTCTCTCCTCATGTTGGTGTCTTTACATAATCAAATCATACCTAATTAACCTATTTGGCAGGCTATCAGATGGTTAGGGGTATTGATGGTTTCATTTGATTGGGATCAATTTTTTTTTTTTAATATAAAATCAAATTTCAAAGCAATGCTATCTGATTTGATTTGGAAGGGTCATTTTGGTCCGTTTATTAAGCTAATAAATAAACAAATATTGGAAAGAAACACATATTTATAAATATTGATTATTTGATTATAATTTTTAGGTTCTTTTTAAAAAATCATTCAAAGAAAATATTAACAAAATAGTATCAACTTTTTCAAAGATTTTTCGGGTCCAGAAATCATGTGCGGCATGTCAGATGATTGCGTGGAATTTTCGCTCCAATAAAAAATATCACATGGAATTTTCCATAACGTCGATTACGAATTTTATCAGTCATGGTTTTAAAAAGTAATAATATTTTGGATTAAAAGTATTATGTTTGATGCATTTGTTTGTTATTAAATTTTAGCTAATTAATGCAATTTTTAATTCAAAATATTATTTTTATATATTATTTAATCCATATACATATAAGAAAAAATTAACCCTAATATAATTATTTCAACTGTTAGAAAATAAACTGACTGGTATGACACTAATACCAAAGATTAATTTTTTTTTTTCTAAACTCTAGAATTAGCGGAATGGGACAGCTAGAATGTGAAAAAAATAGGGAAAAGGAAAAAAGAGAAAAAAAATCATTATTGACAAGCAACTTTATGGTACGGCTAATTAATCTACAACTTTATGTTATGTATATTTACTACTTTTTCTAATAAAATGTATATTTAATACTTCTTTTATTTATAGTATAATAATAAAAATAGTAGATACACGCAGCAAGCGGGTAGAAATCCTCTAGTCCCAATTTTGTGTGTCAACCGTATACCAACATTAAAATTATAAATTGTTAATAATATTTTTTTTGTAAAAATAAAATTTATTATAATAACTAATCATAATTAATATTTATTTCTAAAAATTATTAATTATATACTTTAAGTTTGGAAAATTAATCAACCAAAAAAATCAATTATATTAACTAAAAAATAAAAATTAAATACTAAAAAATAATTATAAACCTTAATTGGATGGAATAAACTATAAATAAAATGGTAAATTATACTAAACCTAAAGAAATTAAAATTGAAGAAAAAAATGAAAGAAAATAATAATTTTGAGATTTGATACTTAGTTGATACACATAAATTGGGACTAAAAGATCTCATGTGGCAGTAAGCCCGTCAAAGGTAGTGTAGTGGTGGGGTTAATGAGCTTCACCCCCGAAAATTATGAGTTCAATTATCACTAATGTCTTATATTGGTCGTGCACAGAGACGGACGCAGGAATTCTAACCTGGGGGACAAAATGTAATAATCTTAATTTTGGGAGGGCGAAAAATAATATTACAATACAAATAATATTAAATTTATATTATAAATTATATATACACATATATAAAAAAAATTTGACAAAATTTGAAGGGGACGAGTGCCCCCACCAGCCTCCCCTAGGTCTGTCCCTGGTCGTGCATCAAAATCCCACATCGATTTGAAACGTCAAATGTGACGATAATTATGTATTTATAAAATGTAGCGTGAAATTATATTGTTTGCAAATTCTCAAGGAGCATGACTCCTGTGCACAAGCCCCCCCCCCCCCCGCCGCATATCTGACGGGCGCGTGGCACCCAGGCGCGGCAGTGCGCCACGCGCCTGCCTTTTTTTTTTCTTTTACGTTTTCTGTTTGATTTTTTCTGTTTTTCTTTTTCTCTTTTCTTAAAAAAACACATATAAATCCCTAAAAAATCCCTCCAAATAAATTATAAAAAAACACAAAATAAACCCTAAAAACACCCCCCAAAAAACCATAAAAACATAAAATAAACCCCTAAAAACACCTTCCAAAAAACCCTAAAAAAAGAAAATAAACACCTAAAAACACCCCCAAAAAATCCTAAGAAATATAAAATAAACCCCTAAAAAACACCCCCAAAAACATAAAATAAACCCCTAAAAAAAAACCCAAAAAACACAAAAAAAAAACCCATAAAAAACACAAAAAAAACACGAATTGGTACTATTTAGTGTTCAAATTGATACTATGGGTGGCGATTTTTTTTTTTTGTGCGGGTCAGAAGCGGGTCGGCCGGGATCGGAGCGGGCCCGTCTGATGGGCCGACCCATGCACCTTATGCACTGGAGTTTTTGCCATTCTCAAGTGCGTTAGTTATGATTTTTGTTATGTATGAACGCATCCAAAACGAAACGGTAATTAATTCCATGTTGTTTCCGAATGTTTCATGTCAATGACTTAACCTGCACGGATTGACAAAATTAATAAATCCAAGTAGACTTATGTAGACTAAATCCAAATATTAAGTGTAATTATAAGAGATTAAGAGAGAAGATGATGACATTCTCCAAGGAAAACAATATTTATTAATCATGGTCTTTAATATTCTTGAAAGTATTGATGCTCTCATGTATATTGGTCAAATAAATCCCATTAGCAATAATTTAATTATCGAGTTAGGAAGAAGATCAGAAGCAAATCCGCCATTTTTAACTCCACTCAGAATTTTGAAGAAGAAAAAACTATAAAAATGATGGATTTAGGAAGTTTGTGGAATTGATACTTCACCCACCATAGTTATATAAATAATTAAATATTAATAAAATTCATGACTTTAGAAGTTTGTAGAACTATTCCCCCACCCACTAAAGACATTAAATTGTTCCCATCGAATTTTTTTGTCAAATGTGATACCTAAATTTATTATTCATGATTTAAGATTCAACGATGTTGTTTTGCCGAACGAATTACATTCCTTTTACCGAAACTTTAATAGATGCTTTAATTGTAAAAAAGAAAATATTGTAATTGCTACATTTTAAAAGTTGGGGTATAATTATAACCAACTAATTAATTTTAGGCTAATTGTAATTTAATTTACAACATTTAAATGTTTTAACAAAAATAACTCAAATGTTTTAATAATTATAATTTAATTCCCAACGTTTGAATATTCTAACATAAATACCCAACGCTTAACATTAACAACTTAATTCCCAACGTTTGAATATTTTAACAGAAATGACCCAACAATTTAGGCGAAAAAAGTCATTTTGGTTATTTTTTCGTCAAAAATGTCAGTCCGTTAGATGGGTCTCTAACTCACTTGAGAGTAAATGTAATTGAAATTGACCGAAATATTTTTTCTTTTTTTTTGGCTTAAAATATCGGGTCATTTCTGTTTGAATATACTCAAACGTTGGGAATTAAATTGTTAATATTAAATGTTGGATTATTTATGTTAGAATATCCAAATGTTGATAATTAATTTATAATTATTAAAATGTTATGTTATTTTTGTTAAAATATTTATACATTGAGAATTAAATTATAATTAACCCATTAATTTTTATTTTTTTAAGGGGCATGTTTGGTTTGTGGGATATGAGTATGAGGTGATTGACAAAATAATCAACCTATATCAAATGGTTTGGTTTTCAGGATTTGGACCCGGAATTGATTGCGGGCCCACATTGCTTATTATTCATCCAATTGATTGTTTATCCACTAAAATGTTGATGGATTAATATTCCATTAACTACTCCAAAATGCAAATCTACTTAAGTACCCTTATTTGCTTATTTAAATTATATTTTATTTTTATCCTTAAGGACGATAAATTTTAATATTAATCCTTCAATCTAAATGATATATACATAACTAAAATTGCAATCAATCAATCCAAATACAAAATTAAAATAGTTCAAATAATACAATTCTACTATGTTTAATCAATTTTATATATCCCCTCAAACCCTCCCCCCGCCCGCCCAAGCTTATCCATCTTAACTTGGACCTACCATATTGGGCCAGTTATTGCAACATGGGCCCAATTAAGAAGATAATGGGTTTAGCCACTGCCTTTTGTTTTTTTAATAAATATAAATTATGAAATAACTAATCAACCCTAATGAACATTTATAAATTAAAAATTGAATAAATAAATACTAACTATGAAATATTCAACCCTAAAGATAAATTATTAACTAAAAATTGGAAATTAACACCAAAATAATTATAAACCTCCTATTTGTGATACAACCAACCCCAGTTAACAAATTTTAAACACACAAAAAAAAAAAGGAAAAAAGAAAGAATCAAAGCAAAATTTGAAAATTCGATGCACTAAAAAAGGCCAAAAGTCAAGTAGCGAAAAATTGCACAGCTATCATTCATTCATCTTACATAACACTGTATTACTATGGGAATAAGCAGCACGTATCCCATCTAGATCAAACAATGAGATGGATTATCTATCTAAGTAGCAAAATTTCAATTTCTACAACATTCAGTAAGGGAATTTCAATCATGTTGATAAAATGAGATTTTTGAATGAAAACAATGCTCGAGTAGAAGAAAGAAAGGAAGAGCATACAACTCATGGTCATGGCACCATCAAGATGCTGGCACCTTCCGCGCGAACCGTTGCAGAGACTTAGGCAATTGATTTTCCTCTTCATTTCTCTTTCTCTTCTTTTTCAACGTTTCTTCATCTTGTATCTCCAAGAAAGGTTTCTTGGCGTTCATTATAGCTTCTTGCTTCTTCTTAGTCACTTTGCTGGGTTTGCTCCTACCTTTTGTTTTCTTCTTGACGGCTTTATTCTTGGCTCCTTCTATAGCAGCTTCCACCTCTGCGTCCCTCTCCTGCTTAGTGGGCTTCTCTTTCTTACCAGAAGGCTTCACCGAACCAATCTTTGTTGGGTCCAGCATGATGGTCTCTGGTGGTAGTTTGTCGAGAAGGGACCGCACTTCCTTCTCGTTTCTTTGTTTACGTGTTTCAAAGGGGTTTGCCACCCACGTATCGAAGTTGGGCTCTCCAGATCCAGGAATCAATATAGAAGACCAACCCATTGAATGCCCAATGGCAAGAACATCTTCGTAAGGCCTAAACATTACTTTCCTTATTTGGTATCCTTTAGCTATGGAGTGACCCATGTAGCGGCTATACTCTTGTGACCCGGATAAATCTCCCAGTATCTGCACGAAAGATCCGGTGGCAGCAGCAAGCAAACCTTTCTGACTGAAGTGCAAACTCTTGGTATTGCCCGGTAACGTTTGGAGGACCTCAAACTTTCTCAAGTCCCACAATTTTATTTTCCTCTCCGTACCGGCTGTTGCCATGAGATGTCCGTTTGGGTGGAATGCCATAGCTGTAACGGGACCTTGATGACACAGCATCTTGACAAGTGGAGCAGCACTGGTAGGCTTCCACATGCTTACTGTACCACCAGAATGACCAACAGCAACCACGTTATTGTAAGGATTAACCTCCATTGTATCAGAGCGACCCTGACCAGTTCGGAAATTGCCTATCATCCCCCCTGTTGTAATATCTTGGTAATGAAGCTGCCCAAATTTATTGATGGATGTCAACAGGAAATGCTTATTCAGAAACTGAAGCTTCGTTACAGCACCGTGTTCCTGAAAAACAAAGATGCTATTCTCTTAAGACTATTCCAGCTGCAGACAATCAAAAGAATAATCTCTAAAGTCTCCTTGTAATGAAAAATAAGATCTATTGAATTTTTAGGCCAACATAAAATTGTTCTGGTCATAAAAGTCATAAACCAATTAGGAAGAGGTTAGATTGCTGACCTTCAGGCAGTGTATTTCAGTACCATTGTCACCATACATGTACACGTACCTGCCACACATAAGAGCAACATTCAAATATGTTGCCAAATATCGGTTCTTATCATTGTGAAATTTGGATAGAATATGACATTTCATAATGTAAAGATAGTGTTAATTGATATAAGTAATGACAATCAAAATAGAAGTGGAAACAGACGAAAACTGCAAAAGCATGCACAATTGCATGACCTGATATGACAAAGAAATTTTCTCTCTTTTTCTTAATGATGATAAGAAATAATCAGCAGCAATAAGAAAAAAGCATGCATCAATATTATGTGGTGAAAATGACACTTCTTAACACTTACAGCTGCTCATATATTTTGTTTTGTTAAAAATAAATTGATGAGAGGACCTACTTTTTTTGAGCAGCAACGAAAAGCTTCTGATTGTGCAAAAATACCACATCACGAACAGTCTCTCTCACCTGAAAGCACTTCTACAGCTTAAAAACACATTTCCAACAAGATCTAATATAGTTTTCAGAAACAAGTAAACATATAATGGAGAGTACTAACTGAATATATAAACATACATACATATGTGTTTGTATGTGTTGTAAGTATTCAGATTGATTAGGTATGCAGGGGAGATGACATATGTTCTATAAATTACTTAAATGCCAACAAGGAAACTAGACTAATGGTGTATAAAACAGTGAGATTGGGCTTGTTTTCAGGAGCAAGGCGACTAGTTAGGTGTCTGGCCAACTAGGATTGACCAAAATCCCTAGGCAATGTCAACAAGGCTACAATTTAAAGATTTTATTGGTTGTTTTCAAATAAACAAGTGAAAAAACTTCACAATCTGTTTGATCATGTCCTAAAATTAGGATAAAACTCAAATGTAACCCGCTTAACTTTATATCTGCTGCCTGAGAGGATAACCAGACTTGTTGTCCTATCTCATCTAGGCTTCTTCTAAAGAGGTTGAAATAAAAGGTGAGGATAGGCTATGTAATATTCTAATTAGAATATGGTGTTTAACACCAAAGATGGCCAAGTCTGTCAAATTGTAAGCCCTTATCCGCAATCCCTTTCTATAAAATGGTGTGGATATTCATGTTAATCAACTAGATCTATTATGTCGAGATTACAAATGCAGTATTTGAAGATTATTTTGGAATTTTTATGCATACATAGAGGACCAGATAAATCCCCGGCATGGTCTGAAACACCTCACAATAATCCAAAAGCAAACATAGTTCCAAAGTTGTATAAAGTGAGAAAGTACCATAGTACCTGAAATTCTTTAATGAGGTCCATATTTTTCATGTCCAGTAGGGCCATATGACCTTTTCTGCCACCAGCTATCATATATCGACCGCTCAAGGAGAAATCCAGAGTGTAGGGGCCGAAATCTGCACATGGAGTGCCCAAGAATTTAAGAAGGGGGAAGCCCAAAGAAATCACAGTGGAATGGCATATACAAGAAATTTAGGATATAAGATGAGAATCCACATTAAACTTAAGTCCAGATAGATCCATATAAAGAAAAATAAAATCCACATGATTCAGATAAACAAAAGGAATTGATGAAGCAATAATATATATATATATGTGTGTGTGTGTGTGTGTGTGTATGTATATATATATCTTCTGCACATTTACTTACATCCAGGATTAATTAGGAAGTAAAGGTTAAAAAAAACAAGGCACTTCTAGAAAGGCAAGGCTCCCACATGTAAATGTTCGTCTTTAATCATATTACATTATTAATATCCAGTTTCTTAGCGAATAAATAAAACCGTGAAGACTAAAAGCCAAACACAATCTATTCATTTAGGCACATACATCTGCATTAACCAATATACATGGCATCTTCAGCAGCAAAATTGCATCCATTTCCTACATAACTTTTTCTATTTATTACTTATTAGACAACATTGCTTAAAAACTTGATAAGAAAATATGCACAAAAAGGAAATACAGGAATAAAATCAGAAATCTCATGACAATCATCTCCGACTAATTGAGCAGACAGCATATATCATGTCATTGTTGTTTTATTTCGTTGAAACCAAAGAGAGGCCTGATTGCACCACTAGGAACAAAATAATGCTGTTAAATCAAAATCTATTTCTATATTTCTCTGCATTTGGACAATATGGCTTAATTTCCTCAACTTCTGAAAAGCATAATTTGGAGCCATTCATATTTCCTCTAATTTTTCTTCCCATTCTGATACCCAAGAAGGTTTTTCATACATTATGTCTCTAAGTCGCTGACCCAATGTGTCGGAGTCACTTAATAGCACATAGTATTGAACTATAAGTATCCTCTTGATATACCTGGCAAGACAATATCAAATTGTTTTCTCGAACTTGATATATCTACTTCAGCAGCTATTGCCTCCTGCTTAATCCTCCATGTTTTCTCTATACCCTCAACTTCAAGATAGCCTCCTTCACTTGGCATAAGCCACTATGCAAGCAGCCAAAAATTTTATCTCTTGTCAAAAATCAATATTAATACTAACGACGGCTCAACATTACAGCAAGAGAGAACACATGAGTTAAGTGTATGCTAATGGTGAAGCCAGTAGTCACCTTCTCAGCCTGGGCAGCAGCTTGAGCAGATTTCCCATATAAATCTTCCCTCACAGCTAGCTCACCCTTCAATTTCTTATCTTTTAGCACCTGGCATAGATAGCAAAGATAATTATCATCACATCCAAACAAAATTCTGAGAGCAGCCAAATAAATCTCGAAATAGTTACCTCCAAATCCGCAGCTTCCCCTCGGAGATATTTCTTTACGTTCATTTTCTCCTCTTCAGACTGCCAATCCAAATCAACTTCAAACAATCAATCTTCAAACAATAATAAACTTTAGGGAGATTGCTGGGTACTAAGCTTTACTTCACCTGCTCTACGGCAGTTGAGGATTTTTTCCTTTCCACCTTTGCCACCTTCACCCCCATTTTTTTACCGTCTATAACAGTTAAAAACTGCTGCTGCAATCCAAATTGGTTCAGACAAAGTGAACAAAACAAGAGAAGGAAAACACGAAGCACATAAAAATCAAATGTTGACAGACTACGGAATGTTGAGAAACACGGGGAAATTATACTAATCAAAATCCAGCAGAGAGAGATGGAAGTTCACTTTGGCCTCTTGAATGATAAATTATCAAGCTCAGTCGACGGAGGTGCAGAGCCACGAGCTAATTCTAATACGGCGGCGCGACGTCACCGACGAAGGTATTCACGGCGGCTTCACCGGCGGAGGTTTTGACGCGAGGGGCCTCTAAAACCCTGAATCGTTTTTCGTCTGTGACTGAATTATAATTTGGAGGGTTTATATTTGCGGGCTATATGGGCCAGATTTTCGATAAATAATAAATGGGCCGGCCCAATTTTGTAAAATTATAGTAAAAGCAAAAATAATTAAAAGGATAATTTTATTCACAGCTCCTATTTTACTCTTTACCACCCTTAAATTTATTAAAATATAAATATATTTTTTTAGACATTTTTGTTCTCACAACCCCGACTAATTTAAAAATATAATAAAATATAATACAACTCCCACATATGTAACCCCAGCTATTTAAAATCTGTAATAAAATAAAATACAACTCCCAAATATGTTTCGATATCGAACGCGACTTCAAGCAAGGAGAAGATGAAGGTGAGTAGAGACATGACAATTGATATATAGGTTACTAGTGTTCATACATAAATTGGTGTATTCTTTTTGGGACACAGTAAGTTATGATGAAGTAAAATTGCTAAGTTGTTGCTGCAATGGATTTGGTGGTAGAGAGTAGGGGTTGTTTAGGTCAATAATTAATCACTTATAAATCTATTTGATAAATGAAAAATTACTAGAATATGTTTGAATTATGTTTGCTATTCTTTCTCTCTCCTTTTTTTTGGTCTCGTCGAATTGTATTTAGAGTTTTTTTTTTCGTTTTGAGTTTGGTATTCTTTTTTTTCACGTCTAAATTGTTTTAGGGTGGTTTTTTTTTTTCCATGGCTATATATTTGGGGGGTTGTATTTTAGTTTATTAGAGTTTTAGGATAGTGGAGGTTGTGAAGACAAAAAAAATCTAAAAAACATATTTATATTTTAATTAATTTGAGAGTTCGTGAGAAGAAATATGAGGGTTGTGAATAGAATCACCCAAATTAAAAAAAATGGAGGCCATTATACTTTGTTATCTCAAATTATATACTACAAGTTAACGCTTTCTCGCGCCAACTTTACGAAAATGAAACTGTATGTCACGTGTGGCTAAATATTTAAATTTTCCACAACTATTCACTCACGTAGTCATGTTATATGTAGGAGTTGGATTTCTAACACTTGAAAAAAATCAGATATCCGAATTAATGAATCTTCAAATTATTACAACTCCACTAATACAATTTCCTAAAGAAATAAGAGATTGAGGCGATGGTGAATGAATGAAACTTCATTTGGATCATGAGGTTTCCTAAAGGGTAGGAGATGAAGATTGTGGAGGCACTTCCAAAAGGGTTTCTCAAAAGAGTTGGAGATAGAGATCGAGGGAAAATAGTCGAAAAATGGGTGAAAAAAAAGGAGTATTGATCAACAATTTATGTCTCACATAGCTATATATATACCGATATGTCATTTCATCTAAGCAATATTTCTGCAATGTTTTAGTTGGGAGTTTCAGCTTGTGTTGGTAAATGCTAAAATGCTAACGATATCCGATGGACTGATGTTATAGCCATTGACAGAGCCACACTAGGCCCACGGGATCACTAAACCCCCTGAAATTTTTAGAAAATAGTGTGGGTATTATAGTCACTTGTATTCATTTTATTATAATTCAAATGTAATATCTGAAAAATTTCAAGTTCTTGTTTGTCTGAGTACGTATTATAAATGTTATGAGTGAACTTTCCAAATGATGATTTTCCAAGTTGGATGTAGAGGTGATCATTTGTTTTATATGCTTTTGGTTCAGTGCAACGAAGAATGTGATAAAGAAGATTTTTTTTTTTTTTTTAAAGTTACAAAAAGTTTGGAATAAATAGCCATGTTTCACCGATGCAAATACTTTAGATGATAGTCCATACAAAGGCAGCCAAAATATAATAAGAACTAAGAATTAATCTATCCTGTCCTTTTTGCATCACTTCCTTTTTGGAATAGAGGATGACTTCCATGCACCAACCCTTCCTCCCTTATTTGCCTCACTATTTTAGGAGCGTGAGCTCCACCATACAGCCACTTCAAAAATAATATAAAAAATATTATTTATAATAAAAGTAATATAAAAATTTATAATTATAACAAGAAGAGAAAATATTTCAAAAAAAAAATCAAGCAATAAATAGCCAATACCGAAAATATTACAAACTAAATTATACATAAATTGCAATATGCTTCACAACAATTAAACTACATTTTCTAAAATTACAAAAAATAAAATCACTAACTAAACGACATTTCCTGAAATTATGTAAAATAAAATCACATTCATTAAACCACATTTTCTAAAATTACAACCATCTCAACTTTAGACCAATCATCATGGGAACAATTCTATCATAAGACGATTTTTCAGAGATTCTTCTTGAGGAGACAAGTTGCTTTTACCCAGCAAAGTATTGAGCAAGCTAATATTTCCCATCCTATTAATTGCCTCCACTTCCTTCTCACGTGTAATCCTCATAGCCTGAAGTTCTACAGTGTATTCATCAGGAATAACTGACTGTTGTGACACATTGACTTTTTCTTTCCTTTTTGCTTCTGCCTCGTCTCTGTCAACAAGCTGACGAATTATTGAAGCTTCACTAGCATCAGTTTCTATTCCTGACTGTTGTGATACATTGACTTTTTCTTTCCTTTTTGCTTCTGCCTCGTCTCTGTCAGCAAGCCGACGAATTACTGAAGCTTCACTAGCATGAGTTTCTAAGATGGAGTTGTTTGGATCATCTTCATCTTCTTCTCCGGTGGTTCTTGATTTTTTAGAACTTCTATGATTTTCTTCAACATCAGCATCATCATCATACTTTACACGAATATGACGCTCGACGCCCAACTTCAATTCCCACTTCGGATAATGACGCATGATCTTTTCAAAAACCTCGTGATGCGTGAACTTAGTAGATTTTCCACTGCTATAAAGTTTTTGAGCTTCTTTCTCAACGTCTGCATCCGACATGCTACTAATTTTTCGAGAATATGCTTCCTTGTAGGCAACCATCCATTTGGTTACATTTGTATTCAACCTCTTGTGACGATTTCTCAGTGACTCAATGCTTCTTTCATCTCCCATAAGTCGCGGATGGAGCGCTTGAGATTCTTGAAACATTTCCCAAATGCGTTTCCAGAAAGGCTGACTCTTTTGGTTAGTGTCAACAATCGGATTTTGACTAACATTAACCCAAGCATACATTAGCGCCATGTCTTCTTGATCAGTCCAACTTTTTGGGCCATTTGAAGTGTTTGTGTTGACGTTTGTGGGTCGGACATTTTCATGAGTGAAATCGTCTGGAAAGTGGGGATTCGACATTTCCTAAAATTACATAAAATAAAAATTTATTGTTTGGATATTTAGAAAATTCAAGAAAAAAATAGATAATTTTAGGATTAATTGCCTTAAAAATCATGAACTTTGAGCTTGGTTACAAATTTAACATGAATTTTAAAAGTATGCAATCAAAACACCAACTTTGAATTGTGTTATTCAACCTCTCTAAATTTTTATATAACAAATTGACCTTCAATCCAACATACAATTATGACCACTTTGATGTCATTTTCAAAATTTGATGGTCCAGGACAGACTCAGAGAGACGAGCAAATTGCATGTTGAATATGTTGAATTGGAGGTTAATTTGTTTTATAAAATATTGAGGATGTTGAATAATACACAAATTCAAAATTGGTGTTGTAATTGCTTTTAAACTTCATATTAAATTTGCAACTAAACTCAAAATTCATTATTTTTAAGGCAATTAACTCATAATTTTAAAGTGTGTTGAAATATAGTAAAATTGATGTCCATTTATAGAGACTAAAAAAATATAAATTTTAGTATATTTTTATTATATTATATAAAAAACATATCAATTTTATCTATATATCTAAATAAAATTGATTGACCAATATAATGGAGACAGGTGTCTCTTATTGGCCAAAGGGATGGTTGCATTGGGACCATTAGAGGTCACATATGAGCCATGGTCGACAGTCCTCTTTCAATTTCACCATTTTGTTGAATTGGAGGTTAATTTTTTTACAGTCCAAGGGGTAATAATAATCAAAGTAGCTATATAAAATAGTAAATATCAAATAGAATAATTAAAGAACAAAAATACTCTACTCCAGAGACATCTAAATACTTCAATAGCAGTTTCAATAGTACTTTTTCTCAAATGTATTGCTTAGTTACTGTAGAATGTTCATCGTTTTGACGTGCTACTAATGTACTTAAGTTCATCCTAAATACATGACAAATCTACAATTGCTGCCAATAATTAGAAAGAAAAGCCGAAAGAATAAATACCTGGCTCAATGTCTGATCCCCTGTACTCTCACATTCACTCTTAATCATTTGTCAAAACCTTATAAAATCAGCCAAGAACAGCCCCTAACACATAAAAAAAAAATCACATCAACAAAAATATTTACAAGCACATGGACCCAGCTAATGTGAAAAATAGTACAATGGAAAAAAAAAAAAGATGTTATGAATTTTGATTGTTCTCAGACGTCATGACAAAAAGGTATCACAACGATTTCTCGGCGCTTCTGATAATTATATTTTAAAAGCATTACTTTCTAGCTAAATAAAACAACTAGAGAAAATTTACACACACCCTCAGATGGAAATGTTATCAGATTGATCATAAAATTCTAGGCACAAATTGTGCACCAACACAACTGCTAAAATCTGGCAATTATATCCGTGGCAAATACAAGTTTTAGGCTTGAAATTTACAGTTTAAGATAAAAATGCATTACCTGATGCGTAGATTTGCAAGAAAGAAATCGCTGCTGCATAGCCTTCCAATCACTAGTCAGTATTGTATTCCATCAAGGCCAAGGCTAGTAATCACTAATCTGTAAGATGAATAACCAGAGGATTGTGTTGTGGAAGAAGAAGGAAGTGGAGGACGGCGGAAGAGGTGGAAGAAGGCTTGGATTGGGGAAAGACCGAAAGACTCCCTCCCAAATAACCCTAATTTGGAGGGATCGGATCGGATCGGGTTGACGAAGAGGATCTACTTGTATTGGGCTAGTTTGAGTGTTGGGTCACTTCTTGTTTGGCAACCCTTTATTCAAATGAAATCTTCTGTCCCACTTTTCTCTATCTTATTTGGTGTTCTATTTTGATTTTTTATTCGATTTTCATCAATTTTTTTCTTCAATTTCAATTTGTTATGGTTTAAATTAATTTTATAATTATTATTTATGATTTATTCCATCCAATTAGGGTTTGTATTTATTTTTTAATATTTATTTTTTATTTTTTAGTTAATATAATTGATTATTATGGTTGATTATTCCAAAAGTAGGATATATAATTTTTAAAAATTTTAATTTTTAGCAATAAATGTTGATTATGATTTGTAATGCTATAATAAAATTTATTTTTGTAATAAATATTTTTAAAATATTAAATTTTATTGTGGGACACAATAATGGGACATGAAAAGTGGACTAGAGGATTTTATCCCCCTTTATTTTATGGGAGATTCTCTATATTTGAAAATAATTAAAATAATATTTGAATGTACTATTTTACCGTGGCTCCCAACTTAAATCTTGATTAAAAAATTAATAAATACAAAATTCGTTTGTATCATCTATGCAGCCACTCTTCTAACAATTCTAAAAGATAAACCTGTAGCCCTCATCTATACATATATTAAGGCAAAATCGTCTGATAGACAACGATTCTGGTATAAATCGGTATCTATTACACATTCTGTCTTAGACAACAGTTTTTTAATAATAGACAACAATTTAAGTTAATAGACAACAGTGGTGATATGTATTGTTGTAAATTTTTCTTTTTTCGCATTTTCCACGACAGTTTAGATTACAACCGTTGTATTTTAAGAAATTTTTGTAATCTTATTTATTTTATTTTTTTACTTGAAAATTTCAGATTTGTAACATTTTTTATTTTATTTTTTTATGCATGGGTGGATGATTGTAGCACTCTACATTTATCCCTAAAAAAATAACTTTCATTTGTGTTACACTATAATAATAATGATGATGATGATGATAATAATAATAATAATAATAATAATAATAATAATAATAATAATAATAATTAATTACAATAATTTATTATTTTTTCTATTTTAATTTCATCATTTAAAATAATTAAGTAATTATATTTTTATACAAGTCATATATTCAAATAAATCAAATGTTCTATAATCATGAACAATTATACACTGTTATTTATAAAATAATCACGTTGGAAATATTCCAATTCGATCTTTCTAACATGGATTTTCATTTAGTCCGCCTAAAATTTAATTTTCTTTTTATTTATCGTAACTACACAAAATTCATCTTCTTATTTAATTAATTAACGCATGCGCATATTATTTTATTAATTTTTAAAAATTGAACATAACATATACAATTAAAAAAATAATCATAACATTACAGATCTAAAAAAATAATTATTTGTACATCGCACAGGAAAAATACTAGTTTCAATTAACTATCAACCCACTCTTCTAGCAATTCTCAAAAAGAAAAAGAAAAACGACGTCTTATATATGTTGCTGAACAAAAAAAAAAAAACAATTTCATTATTGAAATGAATACCCATTTTTTCCGCCGAGTCGCTTCCACAAGGAAAAGCAGAAATATTATTCGAAATCGAAAACTAAAAGGTGATGATGGTAGCTGTGAAGTCTGATCCTCCCTGTTGTATGTAAGATTGTTGGTGATTATTTTTCAGACTTATTCAAAGCAATGATGAGGTCAACGAGTTATATCCTATTCTGAATTGACTAATGAGATTAATTCATCTCTAAATTCTAATTCTATTATAAGAGTCGCTGCATAGATGTTACAAACGGGGGCTACGATTTTGCATTCATTTTTTTTTAATTAAGATTTAAGTTAAGGGTTATGGGGTAAAAGAGTACATTTAAATATTATTTCAATTATTTTTAAATATGGAGACTATAAAAAATAAAATGGAAGTTGTGTTTAGAATTTATCGGGAATGAATTGATCTTCCAAGTTTAAATAAATTCGGACCCATTCTTGCAAATTCAAAATTGAGAGATTAAATTTTAAATTCAAGAACGCATTGATATGAGCATAAACCATTTAATAAATTTCAAATTTCAAATTTTAAATTCAAAACCTCTTTCATGTGAGTATAAACTATCGGCTAAATTTTAAATTCAAGAACTTCTTGATACAAGTACAAACTATCTCATAAATTTAATTTCAAGAACTCTTTGATACAAGTATAAACTATCTAATAAATTTAAATTATAAATTTAAAAGTCAATAACTCTTTAATATGAGTATAAACTATTTTATAAATTTAAATCTCAAATTTGAAATTAAAGAACTCATTGATACGCGTATAATATCTAACTTAAATTCCAAGAACTCTTGAATACGAGTATAAATTATTCATAATATAAAATTCAAAAACTCGTAGACATGAGATTAAACTATCTAATAAATTTTGACACTCGTTAGTTTCCATGACAAGTTACCAATGAACAAGTCTAAGGAGGCATTTGTAGGCAAATTAAAATTGTGTAATAAAGTCCTAATACCCAATGTGTTCTAGCAAGTTTGATATATTGATTGAACTCGTAAAAGTTTAACTCCATAGAATCTGTTTTCTAGCTGAAGTTTCACCATTCTCAAAGTTTGAAGTTCTTGTTCATTTATTTCTTTTATTTGTATTATTCATTTTTGTTAATTAAAATCCAAAACTTTAAATCGAGTCTCTAGGTAAATTAGGACAATTTAATCAAGTACTTAGTTGAATTTACATAGCCAGTTTCTGTGGGTACGGCCTTATTCACCTAAATTTTACGATATTTACCTCGTTCTCTTACGAGTAGTATTTTTAGTGAAATAAAATATCGAACAGAAAGCTATGAGAGGCTTTTCCAGAGTCCTTACAGTCACATGAACAATCCTAGTATTCTGATTGAGGTTTTTCAGAGATTTTGGTGTTGTAATAATGAACAGTTTAGCATTAGTCAACATGTTTATGGATCCGGTTAGCATTGGTCTCTAATAATCCAAAAAAAATGGGTGGAATTATTCCCTACAATTGTGTCCAGAGCTAAAACTATTGAGGTAATATCATCTGCACTGCTAGAGAATAAGAGTGGCACATTGCAACTAGTAATTAAGGATATATAATTTTAGGTTCTACATTTTCATGTTGTTTGATTTTTTCTTTTACTGACTATTTGTGGAGTGACAAATGTATGAAGAGTTGTAGGTTATTTCAACCATGGTTCCACCAAGGCAGTTGTATTTCCTCAGATTCTCTCTGCGGATTGAGCAAGGCTCGTGGGCTATTGTCGACGTATCCTATGATGTTCCTCATTAAGGCAACTAGTTTTCGTGCATAGCTCGGAGGCTTTATTTTAAAAGGCTTGATACAAGAATACAAGAGATGCCAAATGGATACTCCAAGGTTGTGGACTAATTAATTAAATCCGTTTTGATAGTCAAAATTTGGGTTTTAATAACTAAATAAATCTTTGACACACACACACAAAGAACCTCATTCACAGTGGACTTACCTTCGGAGCAGAGAGATGGATTTCGACTCTCTAAAGGGTATATATGCGAAAGATTTGCTTACTGTTTTTTGAAACTTTACTGATTAATATGTAAACCTTATTGATGTTGTAGAAGATAAACGATGAATGAGTGGTCAAATTCTGAAAAATAGGACAAAACCAACTTAAATGAGAGTCTAAGAATTAAGAAGGTTGGAATTTACTTGTTTGTGGAAGTGAAAGATGGTAAGTAGAACTACTCGGGAGATTAAAGCTCTAATGATGCCACTGAATTTTAATTTTTGTCATTATGTAGTAATCATGCAATTAATCGGTCCTTAACAACCCCCACCACTTTGACATACATACATACATATATATATATATATATCATTACTCAACAATTTACTATAATAATGTTGACATAATCCATTATCTATGTGCTACATTGAGGTAGGTGATCACTAATAATCGATCTAAAATTCAGTCATCGATATTATCACTAAACAAAATTTGATTCATGATGATTGAGAATGAGAGGATAATAAAACTAAAATGCTCATAATAAAGTACTCAACTCTGTTTTTATTTTCTATATTTTTCTCAAAATCAGAGAAATAATTGAGAAATAATATAGAGAACAAACGCCATAGTTGTACAGAGTCATCATAAATTAAATTTGTCAAATAATAAATACTTTGTTTAATGTTATTCGCACCAAAATAACTCAGACTTATGCACGAGTGTAGTTTTATTTCCGAAGTACAAATCATCAATAAATCAAATAACAACACACAGTGCCATATTTCGACAACAAACCTACAATTTAGATTATCCAAACAAGTAAAATATAAATAGTTGCACTACTTTATGAGTATTAAATATATCACATAATTAAAACATCAAAAATCAAAATGCATTCCAATTGTTCACATGTGCCACATAATTATAGTAGTAATAATAATAATAATAATAATAATAATAATAATAATAATAATAATAATAATAATAATAATTACCTGAAACTTATTATTGTCTCTTCCATCACTACTTTCATTATCATTACATTCTATCATATTCGTCATCTTCTCAACTTGGTATATAGAAAGTGTATTCTCTGAGGGTAAAATATGTCGGGGTTTTTCGAATTAACCCGCCACAGGATCTATTTGAATGTCATTAATTCCATACTCGTGTAAATCTTAATTTTATATGTGATATTAATTATCTTATGTTGAATTAACATGCAAGTTCAATTTCGAAATTATTTATGAGGAATATAGTAACTATTGAAATTAACACTTACATTCATTGTCGAGTTGATCACGAGATTAAAGGTCTAATTCCGTTGTTGATGGAGAACATGAGCATGGTGAATCTCCTTTGCTAGATGTTCAAAATCACAGCACCAATATTCTACTTCTCGATCTTCTGCTGTATTTCCGAACCTGTCTAGATGTAGGGTGAGCTACAAATTACTAGACTGTATGAAAACCCTAAGAATCAAGAGAGCACAAAAGAGAGGTTGTATTGAAGTGTTGAAATTTTTGAAAAATTCATCCATATTTAAGGAAGGGATTTTCGAAAATCATGTCTCCAAACCCTAATGGGTTTGAGCCTCTAACTCATGTTCTATTTTCAGTCCATTATGGTTATATTAAGCTACAATATGGATCTATAATAATATTAAATTGGTCTGCAAATTTATTTAATTTTCAATATCCATAACTAGGATATATATACTTAAATAAATTAAGTATTATTTTTATTTCACTGAAGAAATAATATTGACTTACCAATTTAATACATGTTTACGAATATGATTTCTCCTTTTGTAATGACCCAGATTTTTTTAAAATTGATCGTTAGCTTTTTTTTTTTTTATAAAATATGGTTCAAAAATATTATTTATTAGTGCATGTTAATTTAAAATATTTTGTTACGTTCCTATAAGTCGCACCTACCACATCATCATCATCGTCATCGTCATCATAATTATTATTTAGCTTTTAGTGGAACTTTTTTTTTTAAGTTGAAATATTTTACTTAAGATGATCCATTTTTGAAGCTATTACACAAAGTATCACTGCATTGGATAATTATATAAAATAGTAAATGATTATTTATTTATTTATTTTATTTACTTCATTTTAAACTAAATGGGTTTTATATTTTAAAAGAGTTTAAAAATTATTTTAATCCTCTCTCGTAACCTAACGATTAGTTAAATTATTTTAATATACTTTAAAACTCAAATATATTTTAGAGCTCAAAAATTAATTAATTAATTAATTTGATCACAAATGTGACCTTTTGGTTTCTCCTTTTTTCAAGTGAATTTACAAAAGTGGAGTGAGAAATTATGTAATATTTATGACATTAATTTACATCTTTCATCTTATTAAATAAATTGAATTTTCTATTTAATGATAGACCTTTCACAACTTCAAAGTTTCACTATATAAAAAGGGCATCCATTTCATTAGTTTCAACACACCAAACATTCATTTGTTTTAATTATTTTTCATGCATAGCATTATGCATTGTGTAGCATTATGCATTGTGTGGGAGAAATAATGTCTGGGAGAGAGAAGATATGAGAGGGAAATGGGAGAGAGTGTGAGTAATCATTTTGATTTTTATTCTAAATTGTCAGGGTTGGTTGTTCTAAAGGGGGTTTGCGAGAGAGAAATAGTTATATTTTTTTTCCCAATAAAGAGAGAAATGATTATAAATTGATTTATTATCAGGCGGCGTGTGGACTTAACTAACCAGTATTATTTTTCAAAGTCAAGTTAAAGTCAAGATGACGAATCCGATGTGATGCATATTATTATTTATCATTGTTATTCTCTTGTGCATGTTCACAATTATTAACATACGGGTTACAACTATTATTATTGGTTGACGAGCTGCATATGTCCTGATATATTATTAGCCGCCGCGGGCTACCCATATTATAATTTGTTGTAATTGTATAACTTGGATAAATACGTTCACCACTGAGTCAATAGCACTCACCTCAAATCTATTATATTTTTCAGGTTAATGATTTACTCGGACGATGTGCTTGTTGACGTGTAATGATTATCCTTAAAGAGCTTTTATTATTCAACTTCTACTGTATTAATGTCGAATATTTTATGTTTTGATAAAAAGTGACGTCCCTTCTTTATTATTGTTATTATTTTATTTTAGAAAATTGGGGCGTGACACTTTTAATTCAGTCATTCCCCATGTTTAAGATATAATGCCCATTAATTAATTATTATGCTTCTGACAACTATAATTAATTAATATCTTATTCCGAGAGTAGTACCGCACGATTTCCTTATCATGTAAAAATACATTAATATTCTGTCTGCAGGACTTTCCATGATCTGTGTGCTTTCTCAAGGGAACATTGTCAACCTGACACACCAGGACACGGTCGTCATATATAATGCACGACCCATTATATATGTAAACACCACTGCCCAAAATATCGAGATTGTTGATCCTATCAAAGAATCTCACTCATGGATAAATCAAAGCAGTCGGCGTAGCATATATATGTCCGTCGAGAATATATGGATTAAGAACCCGAATTCTGTGGATCTTTGTTCACTCATTTAAGGTCAGAATAGAAAACAGTATCCTATCGTGATGTTCTTCAATACACACACCGATGTACTAGAATAATATGTTAGTCAAGATAAACTAACAATAAGATTATTTTACGGTGTACTAATGGTTGGTTCAATATCATCTAAGCCGTGAGTCTTTTAATACAATGCAAGAAATGATTATATAATCTTTACCGTGTGTTTACTCACACCATATCATCTATAATGCAAATATATGGAACATATTAATAAATATAACAATAATTAAATGCACACAGTGACTACAATAATTATTCATCTTATATCATCTTAATATTGTTAAATGTATACAAAGACAAGTTTCCCAGTATACAAAACTAACAAAATAATACAAATAAATAATATATTTATTTTATTTAAAATACGGGGCTATGTTGAGAAAAAACACGACTATGTTTAGAATTGTCCTTTATTCCATTAAAAACCTTTATCCATTTTGTCTAGGGTTATTTCATTGTACTATATATTCAACTATTTCTCGCGTGCGATGTGCACGAATTATTTTATACATTTTAAATTTAAAGGTGAAGGGTAGTTGATATATATTTATATTATTATGATATAGAATATAGAATGATTATAATTTTATCAAATTATATTTATGTATACAACATGTCAACATTATATTTGTAATTTTTCAAACTCTATTTATAATCACATTTACATTATTAATTTTTTTTGTTATGTAATATAATATCATTGTAGTCTATGTATACTGTATGACACTCATAAATAATTAATTTTGAGAATGATACTAGAAAAACCACATAAAATTTTAAGTTTTAAATTTTACTATCATTTTCCCCGTGTGATGCATGGAATTATTATATACCTATTTTAAATTTAAATCATATGAATAAAATAATTTTAAAATTTATGATCATTATTACATAATAACAAAAATACATCCAATGATATCATTGAATAATAATATAAAATTGATAAAAACGTGTATGAAATCGTCTAGCGGGTCTCTTACGTTAGACGGATCAAATATCATTAACTCTGTAATGAAGTTTCATTAAATATTGGTGAAGCTGACTTTGAATGAAGTATCATTGAATATTGATGAAGTATCATTAATTCTGAAATAAAGTATCATTAGTTAAATATCACTAACTGTGAAGTATGATTAGTTATTCAGTCAAAACTCATAAGTGAAGTATCATATTATATTATCGATGATTATAGATTAATTATTGAACATCGAACAAATAAATATCATTAGTTATGATGTAAAGTATCATTAATTCTAAAATGAAGTATCATTAGCTGTAGAGTGAAGTATCATTATAGGGAACACATACAACACATTGTATCATATCAATCTTATTTTCGCGACACAATTAATAATTAAAAAACATGTAATGTCGAACCTTGATCTGCTGAAAATGATAATAATACGTGACCAGTGAAAAAATCACTATTTTAAATTTCAAGAATTGGAATCAATGAACTCAAACACTGTACATAACTACATCTTATATATCACAAACTTACAAATTAATTAACCAAAATACAAAAACAGAAACAACGAAGATGATGTAGATTTCGAGAGACAGTCTACCATAACACATTATGGGATCCAAAACATATTACAGCATCCAACAATCTACACGACTACACAGTAGAAATTAACTAATTAATTAGAAGACTTTCATTTTGTTTGCTATTTCAAACTCAGATACCAAAACATAAACAAGATATCCACCAATTAAAAAAGTGATTTTCATCTTTCTCGTCTCTTACATCCCCTTTCTACATCTGACTCAATACACTTCTAAAAAAAACTAAAACTAACTCAAAATACTACCTCTACTACGCGTCGAAGCCTCTTTACGGCGGAATCTCCACTTTATCCAAATTCAGATGATGAAGGTGGATGGGAAGATGTTGGGCTCATGTCGTGGAATTTTGAATTGAAAAACTAGAAATAATAATTTGGGGAAAATTCGATACCGAAGGTGACGCAAATGAATGGTGGAGGGTTTGTAGCATGAGTGGAGGTCATGTGGAGGTGGTAGAGCTGTGGAGAGATCAGAGAATGAGTATGTAATTTTGATAGAGGCTACGCAATTGTGAGGCGCTATTTTTCCTGTATATTTACACTGAAACAATTAAACATCAATTGATTTGTATCAATTTTCTGTTGTAGCATTCATCTGGAAGGAGCGACCAAATGGAGAGAGAGAGAGGATATGTTGCTGTAGAGAAGGTCTTTGCGTTTATGCTTTTTTTTTTTTTTTTTTTTTTTTTTTTCTGCTTTTATATTTTAATTTGACCCGATCTCAATTAGAATCCGTCTAACAGAAGAGACTCATTAGGCGGTCTCACACAAGTGTGCCCCATAAAAATTAATATCAATACTAACTTCGCATTCTAGTTTTTCTAAGCATTAATTTATCATTTCATTTTTTTATATATAATTCACTCATATGTATATTTGTATGTGTAATTTTAAAGCTAGCATTTCGCCCGTGCGATGCACGAGAATTATATATAAGTTTAAATTTTGTAATATTGAGTAATGTAATATGAAAATAGTGATTGTACAATTTAATATTAGATTATTTTAATTAATTTTCTCAAATATTATATATTTATAACATATACAAGAGCAAAATTAAAAGTATTAAATAAATAACTTAATGTAATTATATTGCAAAAAATATTTTGAAAATATTATTGTATTATAAAATAGTAAAATAAAATTTAAAAAAAATAAAAAAAAGAATTAGATAAAATATTAAAAATATTAATTTCAAAATTCATAATTTGTAGTAATTGAAAAAAAAAGTTAAAAAGTTAAAAAATAATATAAAATATTAAAAAAATAGAAAGAATAAAATAAATTAAAAGATTAATTTCAAATTTGTAATTAGTAGTAATTGAATAAAAATAATTTTTTTTTTAATTTTAGCTACAAAAATATTATGTAGCTAAATTCGTCGCTAAAATAAAAAAAATTAAAATATTTAAAAAATGTTTAATCACAGATTTTTCCGTTTTTAACGTATCAACAGAAAAATATGTCGCTATTCCGTCGTCAAATTTCAAAAAGTAAATTACGACGTTTAATGATGGATTATTCTGTCGTTAAGTTAGTGACAAATTTTTCGTCATCATATCCGTCGCTAATTTAATCAGTCGTTGTTTCGTCACCGTTTTGTTGTCCATGATGACAAAATCGATTCAGTGATTATTTCTATCTCCTGATTTATATTTTTTTTTGTAGTGAGTCATTGTTTACACAAATGACAATGTTCATAAGAAGACTATGTAATAACTTAAGAGCCCATTAACAGTTTTGTTCTAAAAAAATGAGACGAGAAATATTATTTTTAGTATCGAGTGTACAATATATAGAACCACCAGTAACTGCACAAAAGTGTAACAGAGAATACATAAGTATCAGAATGAGCTTTATTCTAGTGGAAGTTTATTGTTAGTGGGATAATATTTGGATTTAAGTCACAGACGAACTGGAATTTAATTCTTAGAGCTAAAATAAGGCAATTTAGATAGCATATTGGCAAATTTAAATATTTGGGAGCTTGCAGATCCACCCAATAGAGTAAAATCATTGAATGCATGTGAATCAGTATACAAAAAGAAGAATCAAACTGGTAAGTGAGAACTTTCAAACTGTTTTATTTAGATTCTTTTGTTTAAATTCTATCTTAAATTGCATAAGATTGGAAGATAAATGTCAAGCTGTTTTATATGACTTTAACATAAATTCTCAATCTAAATAATATTAAGATATTTGTCATATCTAATACATTAAATATAATATAAAAGCTCTTTATCACTTAATTTTAAGGATAATTAGTATTATGATGCACTAAAAAAATATTTTTTCTTATTTTATAAATTCAACATGAACAATTGACACCATCACATTTTAGCATTATCACTTTCCTTAGCACTAAAACGATTTAAGTTACTTCACACATCGCCAAAAAAGTTTGAAGATATTTTAATCACTGCAAATTAAAATGTGCTAATGTAATTATACTATTTAAAAACCATATTGAATTTTACAAAATGCAATATAAATGATGATTTTTTAAAAAACATCTCTTAATTTAATCGCCAAAAAGGGCAAAGTTCGGGTAAAAAGCGCGTGATGAGTGAAAAAAGCGTCACATCAAAAAAGTCGAAATTATTTTTCATCATCTTCTTCGAATCACTGTCACACTATCAATACTCTGATAACGAACCTCTCTCCCCCCCCCCCCCCCCACTCTCTCTCTCTCTCACACTCAAACACGCACCTCAAAACCGTCTCCCCTCAATCACCTCGAAATCCAGTGAACTAAAACTCGAAAAAGTTCTGAGATTCGAATCAATGGGTAGGAACTCATTATCCGCCGGAGATTCAGCTTCCGACGACGCATCGGCGGCCACATTCCACTCGATCCGAGACCGTTTCCCCTTCAAGCGAAACACCAACACTAACAGCATGTCCGAACTTCCGCGCTCCTCTAAAACGACGACGTCCGCTCACAAAACCTCCCGATCTCACCACCACCACAAGCGGAAGCTGTCGCTGTACCCCTTCAAAGGCAAATCTCGGTTCTACTTGTGCATTTTCGTGGTGATTTTCACGTTCTCTCTGGCCTCCGTGGTTTTGCAGAGCTCGATCATGTTGGTTTTCCGGCAGGGAGTTGGCGGTGATAGAATGCCGTGGAGGTGGTCAGTTAAGGAGGGGTTGGAGTTGGGGAGCTCGCTGGAATTTGTGCCCCGGCGGCAGCTCGAGTTTAATGGAAGCCGGCTCGATTCGCTCAGAAGCCAGCCGAGGATGGGTGTTCGACCTCCAAAGATCGCTTTGGTAATTGATTGATTGATTAATACCTATTTTTTACATGTTTGTAATGTAATGAGGAAATCTAAATTCCTATATTTGAAGTGGAGTTTACACTTATGATGCTTAGATATTATTGTACAAGTTTAGTTGGTGGCTTACATTGTCAGAATTGTGGTGGTTGTTGAGTTCTTATATATATGGTTTGAGAATGTACAGGTAAAATACCAGAGCCAAATGTCTTTGTTAGCCGGAAGAGTAGTTCAAATCCTGTATCTGATGCTTTCAAATAATTTCTCGATGTACATTTCTAGGAATGGAGATAGAGAAAGAAATGTTCAGAGAAATTGGGTGATTGTTCTCCCCCATTTTGGTAGTTTTGGTTGTAAAACTATGAGAGAGCTTCAGGAGTAATAATCACTCTTGACTCCAGCTGAAGCTTTAATAGGATATTAAGAGGATATGGAAGATTCATAAATCAGATATGAACGTTAGAGGATGGCCGTATTATTTTGATTTCTAAGTGATTATGCAATTTGTATAGGGTCTAGGATTTATCAATAGTCTGAATGCTGCAAGCAATCTATGCCAGATTGGGTTAATTTTTTTTTCTAGATGTATACATGCACACTCCTTTTTTAGCCTTTTCAAGAGCAATGGACTGATAGAAAATGAAGAAAAAAAAGGTCGTTTTTCTAATGTAGGCCTACGAGTTTCTGGAAAGCCAATTACAATCTTTACCAAATTGTTCGTTTGATTATATTTAACATGTGCAATTTTTGTCGGCATTGATTAGTTAATCGTTATTGGTGGTGTGAAACTAAACATGAAATAATAGCGAAGCTAGTTCCTTGTTAACATAAAATACAGTAAATGGGAGCCATGATTGAAAAAATGAAAGGTGGTGAAATATAACCAAGTAGACATTGTAACACTATCCAAATTTAAGGATTTATAGACTTCTGATAATGTCCCTCAAAAGTTGATGTTTGCATGCATTAAATATTTGGATGATTGGAGAAGCAATGTAACGGTAGGACCTCTCCATTTTGATTTTGTTTTGCCATGTTTTCTGCTATGTGCAATGGATAATAAGCAAAAAGTTTTGTACTTGGGTTAGCCTGCTAAGTTATTGTAGCAAGCCACCTCACGTTTCATTCTTTCACTGGGAAAGAGGGTAGGGATTAGATAAAAAAGGGGCGGATCCATACATTGCAATTTTTCACAATTCTTTGATTTCCATTTGTTGACTTCGAAAACGCACTAGAAGGAAGCAACTTCCAACATTGCCATATTTCAAGTACATTCCATTTGAAATTTTGTAATTTAATTATTCATTCTTTTTATGATTGCAAGATCTTAGGGAACATGAAGAAAGATCCTTCAGCGCTATTGCTATATTCTTTGATGAAGAACTTAAAAGGTCTTGGCTATCTGCTTAAGGTACTTTTTTCATAATAGTTTGCATTTGATGCTACTTAACTGTATCATAATGACCATGACAATTGTATTTAACATCATAAAAGCCAAATGCTCAATTTCTTGCTAATCTTCTCCTTCTCCCTCTTTTACTTCCTCTCCAATACTAAAGGAATAATCACTGTAATTGAAAATGGCCTGGATAAAATAAAGTGCATTCATCAGCTCTGAATATAATTCAGAAGGTATAAAGCCAATAGGAAAGTAATAGTCCATGTGCAGACCTTGATAGAGCAGGAGTAACCAAAATTAAAAAAAGTTGCATAAAATTGTTAATTTTCAAAAAGTAACTAGGATTTGAGTTCTGGAATATTACTCGCGCGTATGGCTTCTTGAGTGTAAATGCACCTCAGATCTTACTAGTTACTACTATATCTCTGAGATAATGGCATAATTACTTAGTGAATCAATTTTTTATGTGCTCTGAGTATATGTCCTCATCAACTCCTAAGCTCTAGTAGCTTATATATCAGCTTCGATATAAACTTTATTGCATGTGAAACAAAATCACACGCTTTTGCTGTAATAAAAGTGGATATTGTCTGAAGTCTTCATTTATAAGGTAAGAGTCTGCCTTTGAAAGTAAAAATCTGTAGGAGAAAGCACTGGAACAAATATAAACCGGCAGATGGAACTTGTTATCAGTGACTAAAATATGTTTATGTCTTTCTAATATGTGCATTTAAAAACATTATCCTCCCCCATATATCTTCTGTAGTTATATGCCCTGAAAGATGGCAGAGCGCGGTCTGTTTGGCAAGAGCTTGGAGGTCCAGTCTCAATTATATGGCCTGAAAGATATGGTTATGTTGATTGGTCGATGTATGTTTTCTCTTCCATTTCTTCGTGTTACCCTGGAAGTCCCATATGTAGTCAACTATATGTTAGTTGCATGTGCTGTTAATTAGTTTTCTCTAGGCATTACAGCTGAGTGATGCCTTTCTTTCTTTTTTTTTTTCTTTTTTTCCTGCCTGCAGTTTTGAAGGCATTGTTGCAGACTCTCTTGAGGCAAAGCATGCCATTTCCAGGTACTATTTCTTGAAAAAATTCATGTGGTGTTTCAGATACATCCTTTAACTTTCATCTCCGGATTTATATCACAAATGAGGCAAAATCTATGAGGCCTACTGAACACTGCCTTTTAGACCCCCCCCCCCCCCCATACATTTAGTTATTCATTTGAAGTCAATCAATTTTGATGTTCTTTTGTCTGTAAAAAAATCTTCTCATTGATCTGAGTAGTGCGCGCGCGCGCACATAGTGTTAGATTAGTGTCATCTGTCATGCTTCACATTTTTTTCCCCTTAGACTGCATCACCAGTAGATCTCTGGAACGATACGCGATGATACTTATTCTTCATTTCAAATAGGACACATCTCTAACCAGAGGTTCAATGAACATAACAATAGATTAGGACTCCTCTACTTTCTCTATTGCCTATAGCTTACATGCATTTAATGTGTACTCCCATACAGTTTGAATCGCATTGTGCTCTTTGCTATGCTATGATTTGTCAATTTGATATCTATGCAGCCTTATGCAGGAGCCTTTTTGCTCTGTGCCTCTAATATGGATTATTCAAGAGGATGCTCTCGCAAATCGTCTACAACTTTATGAGGACATGGGTTGGGGCAATCTCATTTCTAATTGGAAAAGTGCCTTCAGTAGGGCTGATCTTGTGGTATTTCCAGAGTTTTCTTTCCCGGTAAAATTCTTTCTAGATTTCTTTTCTTCTTGAAATTTGACTTATATAAGGATTGTCTTAGGCACTTCTGAGTTATTTTTTTATACATTTTCCTGTATCAGATGTTATATAGTGTGCTTGACACTGGAAACTTCTTTGTAATTCCTGGATCTCCAATAGATGTTTGGGCTGCTGAAAGCTATATTGAAACTCATTCCAAATCTCAGCTGAGGAAGGAAAATGGTTTTGACGATGTTGATCTTCTGGTTCTTGTTCTTGGGAGTTCATTCTTCTACTATGACCTAGCCTGGGACTATGCAGTGGCAATGCATGATCTAGAACCTGTGCTCCTCAAATATGCAGGACAAAATGATGTTGGATTTACATCAAAGTTCATTTTTGTTTGTGGAAACTCTAGCAAAGAATACAGTGATGCTTTGCAGGTATGTGTTCACAATTTGGCTGTTCGAAATGCAATAGGTTTTTGCTGCATGTGCTCTTGCGGGCTTCCGAAAATGAGATCCAATAATATTGTACATTGCTCACATTTGAATTCTATTGAGAAATAAGGACTGATATTCCAGCAGTAATTTCATGGTACCACAACTGCCGATGCTTGTTATGGGTATTAGATAATATGTCTAAATATGTTGCAGATCTTTGCACATCTGGTTTATTTTGTTATGGTTTATGTATGTATATACTTGATTTCTGGCTCATTCTTTAAAACCACAATGTCGGAATTGGATTTCAAAGTGTCTGATAATGTTATTTGTACTTTCTACTCAAGGAAACTGGCAAAGTTTTTCATTTCTGCCTTGAAAGTTATATTTAATATCAATTTTCATCTATGCAGGACATTGCAACCCGTCTGGGACTAAAGCAAGGATCATTGAAGCATTATGGCATAAATAGTGATGTGAACAGTCTAATACTGATGGCTGATATTGTTCTGTATGGCTCCTCTCAAGAAGAGCAGGGATTTCCTCCTTTGCTGACTAGGGCCATGTCATTTGGGATTCCTATAATTGCTCCAGATTATCCTGTCATAAGTAAATATGTATGTCATTCTTGTTAGTCTTTTGAAGTGAATCTTCTGAATATCCTGGAAGCT
Organism: Perilla frutescens; assembly: GCA_026008535.1. Classification (NCBI taxonomy): domain Eukaryota; kingdom Viridiplantae; phylum Streptophyta; class Magnoliopsida; order Lamiales; family Lamiaceae; genus Perilla; species Perilla frutescens. Next base: position 47,960,651 of record BRKX01000015.1, read on the forward strand.
GATCTTTTCCGTGGTTTCATATTTTGAGTGTAGGTTGTTGATGGAGTACATGGGATAATTTTTCCAAAAACCCATCCTGAAGCATTAAGAAATGCCTTTTCGCTCATGGTATCTGACAGAAAATTATCTAGATTTGCACATTCTGTTGCCTCCTCTGGAAGCCTTCATGCCAAGAACATGTTTGCAGAAGAATGCATCTTTGGTCTTGCAAAGCTAGTGGAGGATGTCTTTCATTTCCCATCAGATGTATTGCTGCCAACCCCTGCTTCTCAACTGCAAAATATTACATGGGAGTGGAATCTCTTCAGAAAAGAACTTGACCAGATATCTAGTGAGAGAGGACATCTGTATCTAGAAGATCATTTGAGGGTGAATTCAAGTGTTGTATATGACCTTGAGGAAGATATGATCAATTATGTTGCAATAGCAAATATCAGCCTGGATAATCCTGAAGGTCTGGAAGAGGACACGCCAACAGTTTTGGACTGGGAGATCTTGAGCGAAATGGAGAGCTCTGAGGAAGTTGAGCTGCTGGAAAGAGAGGAGGTATGGCCATTCTTTTGCCACATCTGAAGTTTTTTCTGTCTTTTAACTGGAACCCCATATTTACATCTTTTTAGCTGAAGTATCATCTTATGCTCCGTAGATTGAGGAAAGAATGGAGAAAGATATTGGTGAATGGGATGATATTTATCGTAATGCCCGAAAATCAGAAAAGCTCAGATTTGAAACAAACCTGAGGGATGAAGGTGAGCTAGAACGAACTGGACAGCCAATTTGCATTTATGAGATCTACAATGGTGCTGGGGGTTGGCCATTTCTACACCATGGTTCACTATACCGTGGCTTAAGCCTTGTAAGTTCCTCACAACTAGGTTGGTGCATTTTAACTTGGTCTATGGTTTAATGGCCTTTTTTTATGCATCTGATGGAGCAAAGCATCCCCCATTTTTCAATTTCATCTAATGATTTCTTCCATAATGGAGTAATGTAGTGACCTGATACGATTTGGTTATGCGTTTATACATGGCCATTTGTCCGATTATGATTCTCCTTTCTGTGCATTATATTGGTACTTCAATTGTACTTTCTTCTTTTGGCTTGATGTATCAGTCTACTAGGGCCCGGAGATTGAGTTCAGATGATGTGGATGCAGTTGGTCGGCTTCCCATATTAAATGATACTCATTATCGTAATATTCTTTGTGAGATTGGAGGAATGTTTGCCATTGCTAATGGAATTGATGAGATTCACAAGGGACCCTGGATAGGATTTCAGTCATGGCGTGCTGCTGGGAAGAGGGTATGTATATTTACTGTCATGTGTACCCGTATCTGTAGACCAGTTCTTTTAAAATCCAAATTATAAATGAAATTGAGGTCTCTTGTATCTACTTCCTTCCGAGTTAACTACTTGAAATATATCACTCTCATGGATGTCATCGCTGCCTGTATACATGACTAAGCTTGCTAAATCATCTCAGGTATCTTTATCTAAACAAGCTGAAGAAGTTTTGGAGAAAACAATACAAGGAAACACCGAAGGTGATGTGATATACTTTTGGGCTCATCTGGATATGGATGGTGGTGTTCTAGGAGAAAGCGATATGCTTACCTTTTGGTCTACATGTGATATTATGAATGCAGGAAGGTGCAGGTGAGTGTTACCAGTAAAATCACATGACGTTAGCTATTCAATCCTACAATATCTTCTTTTCATCAGAAAAGCTTGTCGTAGACACTCTAATACTTTCACACCACCTTCACTAACATAGTTCGAAACAACCCCAATTAAGTTCCTAAAATGCTGATCCGTATTCTTTGATGATTTCTAACTTACAGAACAGCTTTTGGAGAATCATTTCGAAGAATGTATGGGTTGCCATCAAATGTAGAAGCTCTTCCACCCATGCCTCAAGGTGATGGGCATTGGTTGGCACTGCATAGCTGGGCGATGCCTACATCTTCGTTTCTGGAGTTTGTTATGTTCTCCAGGTACCTGTACATGCACCACCATCATCATTTTATTCATTTCATACATCTAAGTCGGTTTTCTCGTATCACTACATTACATCAAGGCTGTCAAAGGGATAATAGTTTGGCTCTAACTGTATGTTGATGAACCAGGATGTTTATCGATTCTCTTCATGGTCTACACATGAATTCTACAAACACATCTGCTTGTTTTCTGGGCTTGTCAGCACCTGAGGTATAATTCCAAACTGCATTACTGAAATTTTAGCAGTTTGATAATCAAAAGATGAAAAAAAAAAAATGTTTCTCATGCTGAGTTTTACTTCATGCAGAAGAAGCACTGTTACTGTCGAATAGCAGAGCTCCTAGTAAACGTGTGGGCTTATCACAGCGCGCGAAAGATTGTTTACATCGATCCTCATTTGGGCTTGTTGAAAGAACAACACCCTATTGATCAGCGAAAAGGCTTTATGTGGGCAAAGTATTTCAACGGCACATTATTGAAAAGCATGGACGAAGACCTTGCAGAGGCTGCAGACGATGATGACCATCCATACAGACCGTGGTTGTGGCCATTGACCGGAGAAGTTTTCTGGCAAGGCGTATACGAAAGAGAGAGGGAAGAGAGGTACAGGCTGAAGATGGACAAGAAGAGGAAAATAAAGGAGAAATTACTCGACCGGCTAAAGCACGGATACAAGCAGAAGACACTAGGAGGGTAGAGAGCTGATGGTCTCGACTGGATTAACTAATGCGTTGATGGAACTATCTGACTTGCACATTGCAGCTGAACCAGTTGTTGAACGAGGCGCACTCGATAAAACGCTGCCTCAATTTTCTCACAGCAACAGAATACTTCCCGCTGATACGATCATCTGACAGAGCAAGAGCAAAGAACGCTGGAGAGGTCCGAGCTTGATCGAGGCCACAAGCCGGTCTCTCTCTCTCTCCCTCTACACATGCCAGCTTGAAGCCTTAGTAAGTGGCTCCAAGTATCTATTTTGGGGGAAATTCTTATATACATGTTGGGGTATTACCCCAACATCTAATACGCTTTAATAATTATTTATTATCCATCACACACAATTTTAATAATTTTAAATAGTGTATTAGATTTTGGGTAGTACCCCAACATCAACATGTATGTAAGAATTTCCCCTATTTTGGGGGTGTACCAATTTTGATTACAGTTGTTTTAGTCTTACCACGAGCATAATGCGTTTACATTAGTATTAGACTTGTAATTTGTGTTTTTCTCTCTTAAATTGTGCATACCATTCATAATAACTTAAGAAAATTACTTTACCTTTTCTTTACAAGTTCTATATGTGTATGTATTTAAAAAAACAAACCCTTCGACAAATAAGAAGTGGGGGTTGATAAGATTCGAGAGTCGAGACCTTGATCTCCTTTTCTGAAGGTAGGTAATTTTTTTTGTAATTATTTTATTTCCGGTTGTAGCCTTTTTTTTTTCTCTCTCTCAAAGAATATGCTTGACAAATCAAATAATTCGATTGTAATTTCCCTTCAACCCCGTTTGGCCTATGCGGTTTAATAGGTTGATTGAGTGCAAAGAATTGTACTCTTCACAAACAATATTTTCTTGGGGCAAATTATATTTAATATCTCAACATTTGTAATTTATAATGATAGTACTTCGATTTATACTTAATAATAATTTTACCTTCAACGTTTCATTTTTATATCAATTATATCATCCGTAATTAAGTTTTCAATAACTAAAAGTTATGTCTTCTCACTGTGCAAGCCATTAATATTAAGAAGCTTAATATCTTTATCACTCTCAACATATCTCATTGATTAATATTTCAGTTGAAAAACTCACAGAGGTATAATTATTACAAAAATACAATGTTGGGGGTAAAATTACTCTTGAGGATATGTATATGCATTATTGTTATAAAAATTGCAAATGTTGAGGTATTTTAGTAGTGGTATTTTCCCTATTTTTCTCTATAACATTATTTAGGGGGTGTATTCAATTAGGATTTCGTTGGACTTTAAAATGTCCATGGATTTCTATGGATTTTTAAATCCATAGACTCCACATGGAGTCTCCCAAAACTCCAGATAGAGTCTCCCAACTCCACGCAGAGTCTGGCGGATTTCGTGTATGGATTTCGGACGATTTTGAACGATTTCAATGGATTTCAAATCCATCTCGCCAGCGCTCGTTGGAACACAACGATCGGTGGACCCGGAAAAAAATTGAACCCAGCGACCGCTTGAATTGAGCGGCCGCTGGGAAGTCGAGTCGAGAGAACCCAGCGACCGCTGGAAGCCATGCATTTGGCACCCAGCGGCCGCTGGGGAGTCATCCTCAGCGAAGCCAGCGGCCGCTGGCTTCGGGTGACCGCTGGGGGTCCCAATTTCGTGTACCCAGCGGCCGCTGGGTCACAACGCTCCCCGGGTTTTCCAAATCCATCGAAGGGGGGTGTATTGGATTGAGATTTCGTTGGATTTCGTTGGACTTTTAAAATCCGGGTGTATTCAATCCAGACTTTTAAAAGTCCAACGAAATTCTGGTGTATTCAATCCAGACTTTTAAAAGTCCAATGAAATCTTGGTGTATTCAATCCAGACTTTTAAAAGTCCAACGAAATCTTGGTGTATTCAATCCAGACTTTTAAAAGTCCTTTAAAATTCTGCTGTATTCAACAATCCACGGACTTTAAAATGTCATTGATTTCGTTGGATTTCAGCTGGATTTCACGTGAAAATTACAAAGGATGAATTCCGACCTCCAGACACGAGATTTCGATGGATTTGAAAAACCCAGCGAGCGCGGTGTCCCAGCGGCCGTTGAGGAGTTAAAATCGGGCACCCCAGCCGTCACCCGACCCCAGCGGCCGCTGGCCTTGCCGATGATGGCACTCCAGCGGCCGCTGGGTGCCAGCGGCCGCTGGGATCAAGGCCGCTCGATTCCAGCGGCCGCTGGGTTTAATTTTTCTTACCAGATACACCGATCGTTGTGTTCCAACGAGCGCTGGCGAGATGGATTTGAAATCCATTGAAATCGTTCAAAATCGGTCCGAAATCTATACGAAATCCGCCAGACTCTGCGTGGAGTTGGGAGACTCCATGTGGAGTTTTGGGAGACTCCACGTGGAGTCTATGGATTTATAAAATCCATAGAAATCCATGGACATTTTAAAATCCAACAAAATCCATCAAAATCCCAATCCAATACACCCCCCGAAATCTCGTGTCTAGAGGTCGGATTTCATCCTTCATAATTTTCACGTGAAATCCATCCGAAATCCAACGAAATCAATGACTTTTTAAAGTCCGTGGATTGTTGAATACCTCAAAATTTTGATGGACTTTTAAAAGTCGTGATTGAATACACCAGGATTTCATTGGACTTTTAAAAGTCTGGATTGAATACACCAAGATTTCGTTGGATTTTTAAAAGTCTGGATTGAATACACCAGAATTTCGTTGGACTTTTAAAAGTCTGGATTGAATACACCCTGATTTTAAAAGTCCAACGAAATCCAACGAAATCCTAATTGAATACACCCCCCTTACTTTGATGAATATTTCATAATAATGGATTACTAAAAATTATTCAACATTGTCTATTGTTATTTTGCTTTTTATTTTTAAATGAATGAATAACTCGAGCTCATTGATTGTTTGGTTTTGCGATAATAAATGGTATGTTACGTATGTACTGCAAATAAAAAGATAAAAATAATTTTATCCGTCTTCTTAGTAAATCGTAATACATCAAAGTAAACATATAATATATTTATTAATTTTATCATATCCGTCTTATATCCACTAAATTATCTTTCCATTAAATTATAAATGCTAAAAAAACTCCGTTATATTAATTGATGTGATTTAAGTAATTTTATCAATATTTTATTATTAATATCAATATCCAAATAAATACCCTGATGAATCTAGTTAGGGGCTTAGGGCTTTATCAATATCCCTTGTGACGATTCTCACAAAAATTCATTTAAGCGTATTTACAAACACCTAATCGTCTAATCGTGCATAGCTAACACCCATTGAAAAAGAAAAAAGTTTCCAACTTCACTGGAGCCGCCATAGAAGTGAGCTTCAATTCAAAGCCTATTCCCTCGATCAGACTGCAAAACAAGCAGAAACCCATTTCAATTCTTCAATGATAAAGCTCAGCTCCATTAGGAATGGGCGATAGATGAATGTGCCAATGATTGTTCGTAATAGCAAAAGAACAAGTATCCGATAAGGAGTCGGGGGAACAGATTTTGGTGTTACAAGCTTGAAAGATTTGTCGCCGTCGCCATGTCTGTAAGTTTGATGCTCACGGACTTGTGTAAGATTGCATTTTGTCTGTTTCTGTTCTCTTATTATTATTATTATTTTGAGTTTTGAGTTTCAGAATTGATTATCGATGGTGAACGGTAAGCCATGGAGAATCATCCCAAGACCCCTGCTGGAAACGGTGCTCAACAACCACGTACAGCACCACCGCGTGCCTCAGCCTCTCATCCTTCATGGCCCCCGTGGCGTCGGAAAAACCACCCTTATTCTTGAACGTGAGCAGATGATAAATCCAATTTTGTATATTTGTGGATATGTGAGGGGGTGCGTGTGTGTATTCGTGCAATTGCCTAAAATGACTGTGGTATGCTGGTTTTATTTATCTAATTATGTGGAATTTGTGAAGGAGATGGTGGAAAGATGAAATAATGGAATCGGTTCAAAATAACTTTACTTCCTAACTTGTTCAGACAATGTCTCTATGTTCTTAGATAATGCAGTTGTACTCTGGAATGTTCTGGAGAACTAAAAGCATGAATAGTAGTCCCCCCAGTTTGTTAACTTCTAGTGTTTTATTTAGAGTCATGTGCATTACCGTGTTTATAACCCAACGATGTATTTTAACATGTTCTATCAAGTAAAAGTTTCAGTTTACCTCCTGCAATTTAGCGTATTTTCTGAAGTTGGAGTACTGCTGTTCAATGTCCTTCAAGTATTGAGCGCAGATTCTATGTCTTCGTATTAAGTTTGATGCAGCAAAAAAATTATATTTGTACTACGACCTACTAATTCTGGTGTGCTTGATCTAAAGAGCCTTCCCACTTTGTTATTAATGCGGCAATTTTTTTTTTTTGAACTATGACCTACTAATTCGGCTGTGCTTGATCTAAAGAGCCTTCCCATTTTTTATTGACAGGTCTATTTGAGAAATGGAACACCGGCCCACATGTCACTGGTTATGTCGACTTTGGAGAATCAGTGAAGGATTACCATCCAAAGCATGGGCAATCATATCCATGGATATCATGGACTATGTGTCCACAACCTAAACTTGTTACATTGAAAGCTCAGCTTGAGAACTGCCTTGAGTCAATGGCCCAGAGGGCCATCAAGCTTGGGACTATTAGTTCCCACCAAATATTTACCACTCTTATGAAATGGCATAGTCCAACCACGGCCCTCAATCAGATTCTGAATGTCAACCCGGTTTCTAAAATGCGGGCAGTAAATAAAAAGAACAGGGTATCCACATCAAATTTGTGGGACACTGCAGTTTTTAAATTTTCTGTTGCATTAAGTGAACGAGAGTTAGATGGGGTTTTCGATAAGAGCCTTTCTGTAGAGGAGTCATCATATTACAAGGAAGCCATGGCAGCTCTGAAGTTGGCCAAAGAGGTGATTACGGTTCAAGGAAATTGGAGGGAGAATGCAATTCAAGATTTGAACAATAAAGGTGGATTTTCACGCTCCCTAGCACATTCTGCTACTGATTGGCCTTGTTTGTTGCTTGAGTTATTGTCTTTGGCTGCAGAAGTGGATCATTTTCAGGTACTGAACTGTTAATACTGTAATAAGGTTAACTATATGAACTATATTTCCCATTCATGCGGTAGATCTGGCCATCTGGGTGTCTAAAATTGAAAAATGGAAAAGCAGAAGACATGTCCATTCTCTATCAGTTCAGACAATCAAAACACTTATCTAACAATAAAGTGCAGAGTTGGATATCTTTTGGAACTTTCTAATAATAGAATTACTAGGATCCCATGCAGGTAGGTCGGTGCTATTATCAAACATGTGAACCCTATCTTTCTCTTTGTAGATGTGAGTCTTCGTACTCCTTCAAAAGCACATTCTTAATCTAGATGGTACAAACAGGATCAGGCACCTAATTGGTAATAAATTATAAAATGTTCATGCTACATATATCTCTATTAGATGATAATGAGTGGCAATTATTATTGACAATTCTACCCATGCCTCATATTTTAATTTCCTGTTCTCTATTTTCTTCCTTTTTCCTTGGGAATGCTGAAATAAGTAGCCGAAGCTGGTGTTAAACAATATAGAGCTTCTGAAGAATGCTGTTCTAGAGAATGACAGAACAATATGTGGGTCTACATACCATGACAGCTTGATTTGGAGAGTAATAGCTTTGGGTGTGAATGAAAGGTGTCTTCCAGTTGTTTTTGTGACCTCTGATAGGTAATTGTTCCTTTTTTTCTTGTTCTTCTTTTTCACTTCTCTTTTTTCTGTTTTATCGACGCTTAAGATTTGCTTGGTTGAAAAGCATATATGTTTTAAACTTGTTATAAACTTATGTTCTCATTTCTTACCTTAGCTCGAAAAAAATTCTGCAGCTACTACTCATATAGAGCTTTTATCGATTTTGGATTTCCAGATATTTTCATCTCCCGTGAGGTAAACACTAAACACCCTGCCACCCTCTCTCTCTCTGTCTCTTGGTGGGGGCTGGTTTGGGTTGGGGTTAGGTAACATTTGCCAATATTCTGTTTCAATTTTTTGCATATTTTACCATTGAATGATTGTGACCTAAATCTTGGCATTGTTTTCTTTTTTTAATTGTGTACACATTAGGGTGTGAACTAACAACTTATGTTATGGATTATATTCTCTTATGTTTCAGTGTAGACTCCTTGATGTTTGCAATGCTATTTTAAAATATATTCTAATCTGTTCTTTAAAGTTTTCAATGCTTTTTTTAAAATACACATAGTCTGTTGCACTAAGTTATTGTGTGCTATTAGTTGAGCTTTGATTATTTTGATATGCAAATTTTCATTTCAGACATTTGGATGGACTCCAGCAGAAGCAAAATTGCACATGGTTGGTGATTATTTTAGTCAATCTGAGGTATTGTCCATTGAAGAAATTTCAATCATTTGTATGTTATGCAATTATAAGATGAGTTGCTTATAAGCATTTCATGTTTTGCTTTTAAATTATATAAAATAAAATGTTTCTTTTCTTCTCCTTTTGAGTGGGGGGGGGGGGGGGGGGATAAAAAAACCAATTTGGGGTGAAACCTGGGGATACTAAATGGATCTGATTGTGAAAATTTCTCCTTTTCTTTTCATTATTTATCTTGAGAAGTACAAGAAGATTTCATCAAACATCAAAATAAAGAAACACTTCTAATAGTAGTTATGTTTCATAAATCCTACTCAACCCTCAAACCTAACCAAGTTTTACAAACCATCAGCAGGCTCAAATTTATCCACATATTCAAGTCTCGTATTTGTGCTTGTGCTGCTAGATATACTAGCACATGTAGAGACATGAGAGGCATGAATGAATTCTCAAATGATGCACATACTCACGCTGCTTTTCCAATGTGCAGTGGGAGGTGATTGTTGAGGTGCTGGGGTCAAATCCCCGACATCTATTTGAGGTTTATGCTCTCAAGCTCAGTAATTATTATCAGAAGTAAGTTTCATCAATAGACTAAATTCCATAGCTGGTGCTTGCTAATCAATGTAAATGATTTTTTTTTCTCTTTTCAGTGAATCAATGTATATGCTTGTTAATCTTGAATTTAATCTGCAATCTGTGCACTTCTCCTCTTACTAATCATCATGTTCTAGTTCTCTAGGTTTAGTTTTCCTTAAGAGAGTTCCTCACAGGGACTGCCTTCACCTGTCTCTCGATTATACAAGTGTCAGCGTCCACTATATACAATTATCATTTTATCCAATTTATATCCACTTTGTTCCTGTCTGCCTCTGTGTTTCCTGATCATGTTTCTCAATCAGAATTGTAAATATATGTATATATATAATATAATTGTGTTTGCTATGAAAAAGATTATGCACTGGATTCCTAAAATTTTGTACAAGACAACCATTTTTCAATGGCACCGTAAACTTCCCCAAAAAAGTGGAGTAAACAGCACGCCACCTTTTTCTTAGTAACCATCATGACCTTCCAACAGGCTCTTCTCAAGAATCAATTGTTTCTGAATAATCCTGAATGATTTAATTTGAAATTATCACGCATCTCGTAAAATTTAATTGTCTACCCTGGCTGAATGAGTATTTCATTTTAATCACAGGGAGATGTATGATGAGAGTACATTTGAAGATATTTTGGATCTGTATCTGGCATATTTGCAAGTAAGTTCTAATAAGCTTAAATTTTAATTTACATCTCCATTTCTTTTCCCTTTTTTTCTGATGGCATGAATACCATATTCCTTTTAACATCACTGTGTTTCTTGTACAATTGTTCCTTTTGGATTACACCTGTTCCCTTCCTTCTGTATATGATTTCCTTCCTACTCATTTTTTTTTTGTTTGTAAAATGTGGAAAACCCATCATTTTCTGATTTTTCTTATTCATTTTTGATGTACCACTATTTCTCTGCTATAGGTAAATGTGGTTAATCCTGCCATGGATAAAGCTTTATTGCTCCTGGAAAAGTTTGCTGCTGATGCACAAAGTGGGAAAATCCCAGAAGATAGATTACAAATTGGTGCTCCTTGGAGGCATCCCCCCAAAACGGATATTGCATTATGGACTAAAATTCAGCTAATGGACTTTGTTCAGTCTCTAGTGAATGCAGGGTTTGCGGTAAAATTTATCCTAAAACTGTGATGCTACTTGTTTTAAATGAGGAAATGTCACATATTATCTGTCACATTGTACTTAGCCAAATTGTTAGTCATATTTTCCTGCATTTGAAATGAGGTTAGATTCTCAAATGGCGTCATTAATATGTCAAAAAATACTATTATATAAATTGTCTAGTTTGCTCAATGGGTATTTGTGGTTCTTTTTTAGGTTCTGCTCATGTAAATTACATTCAGTATAGCTGAAAAACAGTGGCCAATTAAGGTTCTAGAAACAATTTCAGGATTTTCCTTAACTCAATGCAGGTTAACTACTTTGCTGATTGGAGCCTTGAGTTCTTCGAGGATCCTGCCGCTGATGCACTGTTAGAGGTGATAATGACATTTGATTTGTTTACTTACTGTAATCTTACAGTCTTAGTTGATTGTTGCCTTTCTCAGCATTCCAGAAAAAAACTGGTGCCCTGTTTAACAGAAGTTCATATACCTTCATGCACTTTTTTCACATGAACTGCTTCACTGGAGGATTGGGAGTTTATACTTTCTAGTGTCTATAAACCACAGATAAAATCACCGATTGCTATCATTATGAGTGCAATTTTCGCGACTTCCTTACTCTTAGGCTGTCTTTTGTTTTATAGACACAAGGGGTAACAGAGGTGGTGTTCTGTAGAAGATTTATCATATTAGTCCTTAAGTTATGGCATGCGATTTTCATACCTAACACGCATGTTTCCTATCTGGCCCATTTTAGAAAGATTTAGCAAACTCTTAATGGATTCGTTTTCCTTGTCTAATACATGTTGCAGGTTGGTTTGCTGTACACCCAACGGGATCCATCCTTCATTCGCCCCGTCAGCCGTGGGATTCAGAGGTGCCTTGTTAGATGGTAAGAAATGCTGATGCACGGGTTTGATTTCGTAGCTGAAGAAAGTGCTCAGGTGGCTTGTCCTGATATATAACTGCTGCAGGCTTGTTCAAGAACGGTTAAATCTGAGCTTCAAAAATTCCATTAAGTTCCACTGGCAGCGTGTCATACGAGGCCGTAGCTATCGGCATTTGTTGAAACAAGTAGGATTGAAATAGTGTATGGCGGTACGTTCAATTTCTTCTTGATTTAAGCTTGCTTTCCTTCATCATTCAGAAAGCACTATATACAACCAATAATTCATTGGACACTGATTGTGGTTTCTGCTTACACACCAATTTGCTGTGTACTTCAAAATACCATGTTCAATTATTAAGAGTTGCACCCACAACTTCATCGTACTTTTTAAATTCATTTATTTTGACTATGAACAAATAATTGGACTGGCAATGTTACTTTTAAATTCATCTATTTTCTTGTTGTTTACTACTTAGGGGTCATGAAATAAATATTTCATTTTCACATTGAATTATTGCGAATGCAGCATCAGGTTGTTCTTGTGTGGCCAAGTTAGTCAAAGATGAACTTTACCATGCCACTCCATGAAATTAAGTGGTTCTATTTCAGGCAACGTGGCGGCAATAGTTCATCTATTGATTTAGAGCACTCTTCTGTCATCAAACTACAGAGTAAGTCATTGTTTCATACTTTCGGCCACAGCTTTTATCTGAATCACAAATTTCAGTGTTATATGAGCTTTATTTACTACATCATTTGTTCTTTATACTTCTACGCAGCTTCCCTTTCTGATTTCTCTTCTTACAACCATCATATTCTTGGAAATCATGTGGAACTCTATCTTGCTATCTGTTTGCTTCTAACACTCATACGTCGTGGTCTAACCCCACAAAACCACGAACACAAATTCATGTTGTTTTTTCAAAATCGAGGACCAAAAGAAGAAGGTGCAGAAGTTGCAAGAATCAAATTAGCAACAAAACGTTGATAGCTTAGTTTGTTTTCTGCATTGTGTTATTCAACATTTTGAGTTCTATAGAGGTAAAGATGATGACTTACAGTTTTCTTCTGTTGCAGTTGCGCGAAACGTCGGTGCAGATCCAGCGTAAGTGAAGATGCAAATTTTGTTATAGAAATCAAGCAACAGAGTCAGAGAGTCAGAGATATATCAAAATTCATTTAGGATACAAATTTGTGTAAACCTTTAATAAAAAAAAATTAGTTTTGCTATACTTGTTGTTGTTGCTGTCAAATACTAATGTGCCACTCTCTCACATGCTGATGAAATTTGTATTATGTGACCTCATTTCATATCTGAGGACGTGGGACTTAGGTGGTTTTTTTTATTTTTATTTTGTATTTATTAGGATGGTTGATTTGGGGGAACTAATTAAAGCCATTAACTTTAATACTTCCGTAAATTTGGCTGGACTTTCCAATTTTGGCAATTGAAGGCAGGAATTTATCTTTTTGCAGTTTGGATCTCGAGTTGTATTTAAAATGTATTAATCTTATTTACTTTACTCAATCATTATTAAATATCACTTAATCTCGTCGCTTTCTTATTTTATTTTACAATATTTTACTTGATTGGACTCTTGTTATGTCAGTGTGTTGTTTTCTTTTTAAACTAATCAAATTAGCCGTGATTATTTTTTTAGCGTATGTATATTAGTATATTACTTCAAGAATTGTAAATGTATATTTATTTCATAGTTTAGATAAACTGATAATTACTCACCTTCAAGTTATTTAATTGTTTTTAGTATTTATAGTTTAACAGGCAGTTTTGGTTTTTATTATGGCTAAATATATACTTATGTCAAACTTAAAAAATGACAAAAAATACATAATATTTCTACATTTTTGCAAAAAATGCTCCTGAATTCAATTTCTGCCATCAGATTATTGGCAAGTGCTCGAGTCCAATGTTTAAAATGATGTGGAAAATCATATTCCATATTGAGATTAAATATGATTTTTACGTTATTTTATACAATGGATTATGACGTGCTTTGTCAAAAATCCAACACCGAATATTGGATCATACGACATTTTTTACAAAAATGTGAAAATATTAGGGTTTTTTTGGCAATATTTTAAATATACGACATTTTTGCAAAATATACTAAACTTTAGGACATAAATATATAATTGATCTTTTTATTATAATATAGTTATCATTACGTACTAACATATTTAGTCATATCATCATACAAAAATTATTTCATGCCATTTAAATTTGGAGTTAGTAATAAAAGTAGATGTATAATAATGACTCAATGTTAGTATTTTATGTATATTTAATATCATGCATGTAAAAAAGGAATAATAAATGAAATGCAATATAAAATAAAGAGTCGCGTATGGACAAAGCCCAAATTTAATATACTAGATTATTTGTTTCATTTTTTTTAGTACACAGATTATTTGTTTATTTGTTTCAAAATGGCGTTCGATTATAAATTTTAAAAAATGCACGCAACAAAAATTCAATAATTTTATTTATTTATTTATTTTGCGCAAATTAAAATTAATCTTCTTTACTAATTTAGATCCTTCCGAGCTATAAAATGATTAATTTAATCATTTTACTTCTATTTATTTGGTGAGAAAAAAAACCATCATCTCACCTGGATATATATGAATAAATATGTGTATTGGTAAGCAAGCTTGTGAAGGAATAAAGGCAGTGGCGGTGGTTAAGGTGGTAAAATCACATGATAATTTGTCTCCTAAAATCTATAAAATCAAGAGACAATATTACAATGACCATGGATTTCTGTACACAATCATTGCACATTATTCCATGTAAATTCAATGATGTGCGTTACACTTTTATTTTACCATGTTTTTTCTACCACACTAACTTTTTCCTCATGCACCATCCTAATATTATATATTCATTTCCTATGTACCTATATATTATACTCTCCCTCCTTCGAAAAAACGTACGTAGTACCACCTCCCTTTTTTTTAACACATATTAAGAAAAATTATTTAATTTATTTAAAAAAGTTAAATTAAATAATTTTTTCCTAATATATCTCTGTTTGTCCATTCGAAAGATAAGGAGTTTTAATTTCAAAGAACATTGCATTAAATAGGAGTATATTAAGAAAAATAAAAATTTAATGCACATATATAAGAAAAGTGAACTATAATATTGGGACGAACGAAAAAGGAATAAGTGACTATAATTATGGGACGGAGGGAGTAATCATCGTCCTAATAAATTATCAATCATAATTATTATTATTATTATTATTATTATTATTATTATTATTATTATTATTATTATTATGCAGATTTTTCGTTCATGCATGTATATAATTAATCAAACCCGATTTTGAATTTTTATAAAAATGTGTTGTCCACATATAAAATTATATAAATTGTATCGGATATAATCCTTGATTTTCATTAGTATGTTGCTAAATTTTCTATGGCGCAATTGATGTGTTATGGGGATTAATTTATATATATGTGGATTTTTCAGTCAAAACTCACAAGTGGTGATCTATAAGATCGACATAATTATCTAATCGGAATTATTGAAGAATTGACTTGAAAATTAATCATTAAATTAGTAATACGTAATAATATGTGGTGACATTCATAGACCATAATAATTGATAAATTGGTCTTAATTAGTCCCACCAATTATTAGAGAATGAAAAACCTAAAAGTAAAATCTGATTTTATATATATATATATATATATATTGTTGAGATCTAATTAACATACTGAACAAATAAAAATTGACTGAATTAATTAAAATGATAAAAATATCTGCAATACCTCTAGAATGTATTTTTCATTTAAAAATAAAAATAAAAAAACTTCTTTTATATATGAAAATAAATAGTCAGACATCAAAATGGCCCTAGCTATTAATTTATTTTTATGCTTGGGCTCCTAATACATAATTAATACATTATACATCATGTGTGTAACATGTACACACACATCACACATGTATACGTACATACATATATATATATATATGTGTGTGTGTGTGTGTGTGTGTGTGTGTGTGTGTAATTATTTGTAACTATTACTCATTGGTAATGCAGTTTGAGGAGTTAGCTAGGTCGATCTTGAAAGTATTAGACGAGATTAATTAAAATTGAGGAGCTTTCAATTTAATTTCAATTTATTTCATGAGCGTGTGGATAACCAATCACAATCAGTGGTCCAGACACCTCACTCCAACCAATTATTGACCACATATGCAATTATTTTACCAAGTTATATATTAATTAATATACTCAACCATATGACTTTTTATTATTTCATTAATCTTTCAAACAAATTCAATTAATTAAATAGCGATCTATCGAGATATTTTTCCTCCGGATATATATCGGAATGATTTATTATTGCATGCAACAAATTAAAATAAAATATAAACATGGGAGCACTTGATCATATATAGACACGACTGTGAATATATATAATCATCATCCATATATATATATATATATATATATATATAATTCAGCAGCTCATGAATAAGAAAAAAAAGAAGTGAGATAAAAAAAGAGTGAAATATTTAAGGGAATTAGATAGGGTGAAAGGGAAAGAAAAGGGACAGTTCACGTGGAAAGATTCATGGTTTGATGTAAGAGTAGTGTGGAGAAATGTATATATACAAAATTATACATATATATGGTAAGCACAACTGCACCCACTATTTGTTTATTAATTACTGAGATCTGGTAGTTACGCGTATTCAAGGCTCCTCCTCCATGGTATCCTATGCTATGCACCTCCTACCTCCCACATATGCATATATAACATTCCATCCTCACATTTCGGAGGTCCACGACGAAATGAAAAAATGGGCCCTTATTTTTTTCACGAGTATCTTGAAGTTTCTTCCACTTTATCTTAATCATCTTAAATTTTGAAAACGCGCAATCATCATCCCGTACGATAGTTAGGGGTCGAGAGAGTAGAGTTTAAGAGAGATGGCCGATTCAACTTTGTATATATCTAATTTTTTTAAGAGTTTATCTAATTGATTCTTTTTTTAAATTTGGGGTCCCTGGACGGCGACCACCTGACCTATCTCAAGGTCGGCCCTGCATTCTACGGGCATGGTATGGGAGTGGTCTAGTTAGTACATTGCACGACTTTATGATTGTAAGATTATGGATTATTTTCGGTTAAACTATCCGAGCACGATGATGAATATTCACGGCTGGTAAAATTATATCTTTGGATCTGGATATTAGATTATGAAATGCAAATTGTAATTGTATCTAAATTTACGCAAAGATTAAATTTGGAGAAAACTTAAAGTTGTCAATCTCTTGTAAATTAATACTCCCTCCGTCCCGATTATATAGTCCCTTTTACTATTTTGAGGTGTCCCAATTATATAGTCCATTACTATAAATACTATTAATTTTCATAGTAATGTACAAATAAACCCCTTGTTGAATCTTGGAAATTAAAAAAATAACAACTTAAATGTTGAAAGTCATAAATATTCAATGGGGGTGTTATTGGAAGTTTAGCTTTAATATCTTGTTTTCATAAATATTTTTAATCTACGTACGAGGAGAAATAAAACTATATAAATGGGACGGAGGGAGTATTTAAAATATATATATATATATATATATATATATATATATATATATATATATTATGAGGGGGTGGGGTGGGAAGGAGGTGGCAAACATTGCATTAGTGCACGATGGGAAGAAATTATTCATGTTTCCAAGTCTGACATCACGGATTAAGAGGAAACATATATCCCCATCCAATTCTAATCTTATCTTTCTTTTTTCTATGTTAACCACGATTTTTATCTTTCTTTTATTTTTTATATTAAGTTTATTCACATAAATTTGAGAGAGAGAGAGAGAGAATATTATTTTCCTTGTAACTAACATGTTTTAATTTTCAATTATGTATCCTTAATTCTAAAATATAAATATATTTCCACAATAGTTTGCAATGTATAATTTTTAAAAGCTTGATTTGATGCCGGAAAAATAAAATAAAAAACGACAAAAATAGAAAGGGCCAAAAAAGCAAGGTAAGATAATGCGAGAAGATTGAGATAGTGCAAAAAGCGCGTGAGTATGGTGGGACCCCATTTAGTTAGCGCTTTTATATCTTTTGCCACTAACGTAGCTTCTAAACTTGCAGTTAGAAACACTAATCCCTAAAAGTGATCTCTCCCTCTCTCTCTCTCTCTCTCTCTCTCTCTCTCTCTCTCTCTCTCTCTCTCTCTCTCTCTCTCTCTCTCTCTCTCATGTGAATTAATTAATGTAGACACCTCATAAGCTCAGTATCAACAGCAGAGCATCACTTTAGACAGCAACAGAATAATTAGACCAATTCTCATCTAAGTTAAGAATCTTTTCTAATTTTTGGGTGGTTAATTGTAATAAATTTCACCACCGAGCTTGTAATTTTAAATATGACTATTACAACGTTGTAATAATAACTTATTATTATAGTTTTTTTTTAGCAAAATATCCCTTCATAAAATTTCGACAATTGAAAAATTAGAGTTGTATAATCAAAAATCATCATTTTCAACACCCCTAGACCAAACTAATTTGTTCACAACTGGAAAAAATATTCCCACATCATAATTTCGATCGCCGAAAAAACGTTAGAAGTGTCAAATTTGCTACAAATCAAAAGAATAGATTATTATTGCAACATTTTGAAAGTCATGTCTAAATTGCAAAATCGTTCAAAGGTGGTGATTTTTTTAACAATTAATCCATTTTTTGGTACATATATAAGATGCATTGATGCTAGTTTTTGCATATTAAGAATGTGATCTGATCATCATTTAGGTTTATACCGTATTTTATGGCGATTCAGTAAGATTATCTCAAGTACGGATATATAAAGGCAAAATTTAACGTTACATACAACGTATTTCATCCGGTATAACATATATATATATATATATATATATATATATATATATATATACCATGTGAGTCATGATGCTTGTAGCTTGACTCAACTTGAGTTACAAGTTGTGATAAAAATAATAATAGGAAAGTTGAAGATAGCAATTTGTAAAATCAATCCCCAAAACAAGCAAGAAAAAGCACTTTACAGTCTCCCTTTTTTAATCTTAAGTCATACTAAGTGAGATAAAAGAAAAAGGCAAAATACTTGCTTATATTGGCTATTAGGTATTAAATAATTAAATAAATGATGATATTTGGTCTATTTTACTCTACAATCGGTCAATTACGCCAAAAAAATTATATTAACTGTGAATTTTTTACACATCCATAAATCATATAAAATTCAATATTGTATATAATGATAACCATACAAAAATACATTTCAATTTAATTATGTATTATATTTTCATATTACATATATTTCACTTCTCGAATACACGTCATATATATATACAATACATTATCACCAATACAATAATAATAATAATAATAATAATAATAATAATAATAATAATAAAATGTGAAATGTAATTAATATATACTAAAATATAACGGAAAATCTCAGGTACGTCACAAATATTGTGGAAATACTTTATGATAAAAAAAGGTATGTCATTACAAATGAAGAAGTGTGTAATAGCGTGCAATAAATGATCAAAACAAGGAAGAAATATAATAAAGGGGAAAGAAATCATTTCAAGTATGGTAAATCCAGCCTCAAAACCTGCAAATCACCACAGATTTCATGTGTTAACAACCAACCTAGGCAATTTTTTTTTATTTTTTTGCAAGCTAAGAAAAAGCCAAGATTTGTGAATTTAAGGTGGGGGGTCAGAAAAAGAAATCCAAGATTGAGATGCATCAGCTTGCAAAAGCAAACAGTTCATGACATAGACATGTTACAAAAGTTGTTCACTTGTGTAAGAATAAAGAAATGCCATCCACCTTTTTCTCACTCAATTACCTTACATTGCACGCCTCTACCCCCCCCCCCCCCCCCACCCCACCCCCCTCCTATACATACATATATTTATACATGTATATATACCATCATCTCATTTTCTTGTTCACAAACAAATTGTAAATTGTCACCCCCTCGTTCCCGCCTCCGGTTCTGCTCTCTCTGCTCCCGAATTACGATGATGTCTGCGGATCTCGAACTCAGACTTCCAATCATCAAAATGACTGCTCCTCCTCCTTCTTCTGACAAGACTGACGCTGACAGCGACAGCTGCATCAGTGAGGAAGATTGTCTCACTCCTAAATCTCGGGAGCACATGATCCCGCCGGTTCTCTGCTGCCCGCCGGCGCCGAGGAAGCCACTGCGGCGGAGATCATGCAAGAGGAAATTAATGTGCGAGCAGCTCCATTTCTTCGAGGTCGTGGCCAAGGACGAGGTCGAGTCCTTCTTCAGAAGGGCTGAGGAAAATATCGGCGCCGCCGCCAAGAGGAGGTGCCTGGTGTAAAGAAAACGGGAAATCGATCTCACACGGGTTCTTGTTAATGGTGATTTTTTATTTTTATTTTTTTTCTTATTTTTTCATTTATAGAAAATTAGTTTTGGCTTGAGAAAAAAATATTCAAGCCTATGATCTATATGAATTGTGTATGTAGATTTACACGTTTTTTTTATTTACATATATAATTGAATTATCTTATATGGATTCAGATTCATGAGTTGATTTTGTTGTTCTTGAGAATTATAATTGATATGGGAAAAAAAGAAAATTCTTGATCTGAATTATAGGTTTTTTTCCCGTGTAGAGACAAATTTTCTTTTCCTGAAATTATTCTTTTTTTTTTCTTCATTTTTTTTGAGAAAACTGAATTATTCTTCTTAATTATCGTCATACATTTGAATTTTCGTGGCACTGACGTTTTTTCTACACTTCGTATTTATTTCTTGAAAAAATGGTAGACATTAAAATTAGTTAATTTGGTGATCAGTTGTATGACAAGTATTAATTACCGTCTTTTTTGTATTGAAATTTATGTACTAATTAATCATATATTATATTTTCATTTTTTATGTAATTAGAATATTTTCTAAAACAGATAAATCCTAACCAGCAGCCTTTATATAATTAATTATTTATTTTTTAATATTGCTGTCTCACAATCAATCATACTAATTAATTATAATACACTGATTCAGAATCATCAGCATGTGGGCTGTGATCTTCAATATCATGTTACAAAATTTATTTCAATCAACGTTGTTCAGCAATATTTATCAATGATTTTATATTACACATGCAATATATATATAGAGAGAGAATTTAAATTCGACTTTATTTATCGGCATTTAGTGATTGATATTGATGTATTTTAAATGTGATTAAAGGAAACTACTGACTATTTAATAGCTACTATAGTTAGATAAATTAAATGATGAAGTGTAATACGAGGGAAAATAAATAATTAATTGAGGAGGAATTTTT
The DNA here is from genome assembly GCA_026008535.1 of Perilla frutescens. Taxonomy (NCBI): domain Eukaryota; kingdom Viridiplantae; phylum Streptophyta; class Magnoliopsida; order Lamiales; family Lamiaceae; genus Perilla; species Perilla frutescens. The sequence continues at coordinate 47,981,774 of BRKX01000015.1, forward strand.
TTTTAAGAATATAATTGAGGAGGACTTTGAAGGGAAAATTATAGGTGAGGTTGGTTAGTTGCTTTTCTTTCAAGGAACGTCGAAATTAGAATTTTTTTCTTCATAATAAATAAATAAGTAAAGCGAGACAAATTATTATTTAATTCATGGTCTAGAAGAATATATAAGAGGTTGTGAAGCTTTGATGGGATCATCAATTGTGTTAATAAATAGTAAGTATATATTAATTATAATATAATTAGTAGGTAATATGGTTGATCTGCATGATGCTTAAGTGGCTGACACGGCTTTGGGATTCATAATCTTGACTTTTCTTCTCTTTTTTTTAGGGAAATTTATAATTAGTCTTGATCAACTTTGATTTTTAATTAATATTTTCATCTGATATATATAAGAAATGATGGTACAATCGTGATAGTGCTATTGTGGGTGAATAATAATTTAGATAGACCATATTGTGAGTGTATTAAATATAAAATTAAAATGAGAATATATAAATGGCATATTGTAAGAGTACAATTTATTTTATATCCATAATGTTTTGAGTTCTAACATGGCGGCCAATTATTACCACGTTCACAAAACAACCAAGAATTTATTTTTCTTGAATTAAAGTTTACTTTTAAATTGAATTATATATTAATAGATCAGCAAGATGCAATTTTTGGTGTATATATAGGCATGTTACCCACCTTGTTATCCACATGGAGGCCTAAATACGATAACATATGTTTGTTGGCGTTTGGTGTACCAAATCCCACACACACACACACATGATATCAAGTTTAAAATTAGTTATTTCTTTATTTAATTAATTATCACATCATATTTATTGAAATTAAGTAGATCTACTAAAAGAATTTATCTAGCTCAATTATCATATATTCCTTCCATCCCGATTATATAGCCTTTATTATTATTTTGGGATGTCCTAATTATATAGTCTCATTATTATAAGTAACATTAATTTTCATTGTAATGTACAAATACACTCTTATTAATTATTCTTGAAAAATAAAAAACTAACCACTTAAATTTTGAAAATTATAAATATTTAATAAGGATAATATTGGAAGTTAAGCTTTAATATCTTGTTTTCATAAATATTTTTAATCTACGTACAAGAAAAAATTGAACTATATAATTGGGATGGAGAGAGCGTTGGAGAATAAAAATAAAAATATAGCAACTTGTACCTAATAATTGTAATTAAATACCTATGTGGGGATGGATGCGGTTGACGAGCCAAAATCAACTGACAAATGAGATAATAAAGATAATCATTGTGTGATCCCATTTTAATCTTTAATTCTTTCCTCGAAAAAAAAATCTATATTCTTTATAGATATATATATGTATGTATGTGTGTGTGTGTTTCATCACTTATTAATTTAATTTACCAATGACATAAAATAAAAGGATAAATATATATTTTCTTTTGAGTGATTTGCAGATTTCTATACTTGAACGTAAGTGGTTTTTTTTTTTGAAGAGAAATTAAATATTTTATTCAAACACTCTCCGTCAACTACGGAGGAAAATCTTTAATCCAAATATAAAAATCATTACAACCAGCAACAAAATGTGCAAGATTATGAACAAATTTATTAGCTTCCCTCAATATATGTTGAAAATTCCATCCGCTTTAACAACCTCAGTCACAGACGGGATCTCCTTTTCAATAAACTCATCTCCTTTCGATAATGACTGTGAATTATTTTCGACATCGATGAAGATATAATTGTGCAATTAATCGGTTAAAAACAAAGATCTTTCGCATATTTCTAAAAGATTCTCGAGTGCCAACTTCTCTTGCATGATCCATTGCATGTGTATCCGCAACTATTCTACCAAATATTAATTAATGAATTTTTTCGGTGCATAAATTATATCTTTAATATTTTTACTCCATCTGTCCCAATCATATAGTCCTTATTTCTATTTTGAGGTGTCATAATTATTTATCTCATAATTATAAATAGTATTAATTTTCATAATAATGTACAAATATACCCTTATTAGTTATTGGAAATTAAAAATCAACTACTTAAATTTTTGAAAGACATTAATTAATTTTAAATAAGGGTACGTAATATTGAAAGTTAAGCTTTAATATCTTGTTTTCATAAATATTTTACGTTTAAAAAGAAATTGGACTATATAATTGAGATGGAGGGAGTATTAATATTATTTACGCCGTGACGATTATGTCCACTGACCAATACTCACTCAATTTGAATCCATCCATTCCCATCCTAATTTTTGGACTTAACCAAAAATATTACAAGAGGTAAAAAAAAATCACACAAAATACATACAAAATCGTCTATTTTGCACATTTGGTGTTGCATTCCCTATTGCATACTCTTTTTTTTTTCTTTTTTTTCTTTGATTTCAATTTATTATGCTTTGATTTAATTTTACACTTGTTATTTATGGTTCATCCTACCCAATTATGGTTTAATATAATTTTTTAGTATTTAATTTTTTAAATAATTAATTAATAACTAAAAATTGAAAATTAAATAAAAAAATTATAATGTATTCTAATTAATTGGGTATGATGAATCATAAATAATAAGTGTAAAATAAAACTAAAGAATAAGAAATGGAAATTGATGAAAATTTTGATTTTTTTTAAAAATAATCGAGTGTGCAATAGAAATGTAACACCAAATTAATGTGTAATAGAGGATTTCATTTGAACAAAATATGCACCCAATTTAACAAATTATATATAATACCAGCTCTCATGTGTACGTATTTTGGATCTTCAATAATTACGTACCCTAAAAAATGAGTTGCTATAATTAAGGAATATTCAAATACACATGACAATAATATTCCATAGTTATAAACACCCTTTTGGACGCTTTTTTTTTTCTTTTCTTTTATGATAAATTATTATAATTTTCAAAAACAATATATATATGATAGATAAATAGGTGAAAACTCTCTCTCTCTCTCTCTCTCTCTCTCTCTCTCTCTCTCTCTCCCCTTTGGTATAATTATGTACATTAATGTCGGTAGTACAGATCCTAATGATTGCATTAATGGAAATTACAAGTCATCTTAGCTTCATTGTCACAAGTGGCATAAAGCTGATTAAAAACAGGTTAGTGTTATACGACTCAAGGAATCATTATATATATACACACACACACTATACATGTATGTATATACAATATATATGCATAAGTATAACTATCATTAGCTGCCTTTTTATTGCAGCTTAATTCATAAGCCAACCATCGTATCTCCATTTTTACAGACACAAGCAAACTCATACCATATCAAAACGACCTTGTTTGTCGGAAGGTATATTAAATATTCTTTTTTTAACATTTAATTAAATTTAGTCTTTTTTCCATTAAACAATGTTATAAGGTCCCAACAATATTATCATCTGCAATTTTTAATCGGATTTTACTTTGGGATTTCATTCTCTAATAATTGGTACTGTGACTAGCTAAGACCCCAATTTGTCATTTATTATGGCCTAATGAATAACACCAAATAATTTTGCCCATCACAAATATAATAATTCTTTTTAGTCAAAATTTAAATAATATCCGATTGGATTATGTCTTATAGACCACTTATGAGTTGCATGTATCATGACTAAAAGACATAATTTCCAATATATATTGCTATTGCGTAAGATTATAAGAATATATATAAAGTTTTGTTTTTGTTATTTTTTTAGGGATAAAGTTTTTTGTTACTTAATTACTCTCTCTCAAATTAAGAATAGTTAAGTGTCTAAATTAATAAAGGGGAGAGAGAGAGAGAGAGAGAGAGAGAGAGAGAGAGAGAGAGAGAGAGAGAGAGAGAGAGAGATGAACCAAACATTCACGTGCTTAGGACCATTATCTAAAAGGGACCATGTGCTGCAATATTTAATTAGAAAACCAGCTTGAAAATTCTATGTTCATCGTAAATATGAAGATTTTAATAATCATTATATCAAATTAGAAAAAAAAAATCGACAATAATTTGGAAGAAGCGAAATCATGTTCCAATTCGGTGGCTGAATTCATGCCAAATTATTTGCATGAGTTTGGAAGAGTGTGCGGCGTGACTGCTGTACTATTATCATGTAATTATAGGTGAATATTTTTTAAATATATCGTATGTTATTTATTTCATATTTTTGAAGTGTATGCAATCGCGCATAAATAAGTCATCATAAATATATGCACAAAGCAAATTTAAATTGAACTATAAATTAATCAAATTGTTCTGGAATAAAATACGTTTGATTTATTTTTATTTATTGAGCTCAAGTTTAAGTCAGGTTTTAAATTTTATAGAACACACACACATAATTTGAAATTGAATGCACAAATAATTGGATTTAATTTTAACCTCAAATGTAGTAATCCATAACTTCTGCATAGGCCAATTACTGTTGCACGATTTAATCTAGACATTAATTGAATGCAAAATCTAATAATTCACTTATTTGGGTGAACTTTTTGTTGCTTATTTTTCCTAATTTTTATTTTTCTTCTCTTTTTTGAAAAAGTTAAAAGACATTTTTTAGGAATATAAATAATTTAAAAATAGTGATATTTAATTTCTCATTTCAAAATGTTGTGAGATCTCATGTGAATTGTATAAATTTATGTTTGATTTATTAATTCAAAAATATAATAATATTATCAAAATTTGTTATTGATTTCCATCATATGTATAAGGAAGCAAATAGTGTGACTCATGCTCTTGCTTGATTGCAGCGGATTGTGAGAATTTATGTACTTGAATCATAGATTTTCCTCGTTTTGGACGTTAGTTGATTAATAAAATTCATTTAATTATTTTGAAAAAAAAACACATACTGTGTTTTAAATTTTGATTTTTAAGAGTCTTTGGAAGATGATCAAACAAAACAAATATATAGTATTTTCGCAAAATAATTTTGTTAGACAATTAATAGGGGTTGTTGCAACCAATCCTAGGGAATTTTGGGCCTCAACCTTATGTTTGGGCCTTTGGTTGATTAAGGCCCATTAATTCATACATCATCCATTTTATTTTTATTTTTTATTTTTTTTTCCGACGAGATATGCGTACACCGCCACAATTCCGCCGCGCCGCCGTCTTGCTCCTCCATCTAACTCAAGCCTCCGCCACTACTCACCTGAATCAGCTCTCCATTTGAAAGATCTCGGTCGTTTCGAGTTAGAGATAGAAGGTTAGATCAACTTCGTTTGTTCGATTCCACTATTTTATTTTTATTTTTTGCTTTTTATTTTTCTGTGTTATCTCGACTTACTCGACAGCATTGGCCCCCTTGTTTCGTTTTGCCTGTGTTTATATATATATTTTTTTTCATGTGTTATCTCGATTAAATTTTTTAATACTTTTTTACTTTTATTGGTTAATTTCGTTGTGGGTTTTTTTCCCTCTATTTTTATTTTTTGCATTTTTATTTCTGTGTGTCTTCTGCTTATTGGAAAATTTTATCCTCTTAGTTTTGTGGCAAATTCTTTTCCTGTGTTACTACTGAATTTTATTTGGTAAAGAGAAGTTGTGTTTTTGGCTTAACTCTGTTTTATGTTTAAGTCTGAAAAAAGGAAGGACAAATCTCTCAATCCAATACTCTTTAACATTAATTACCACTTGTTTTTATGTGTTTATGTGTTCAGAGAGGTGAAGGTACCAACTGATTGTAGAAATGAGTCGAAATTCGAATATGAAGCAAGATTTTTTGGCATACCTGAACCCAGAAATCACGATTGATATCTTCTCAAGACTACCGATTGGAAGCATTATTCAGTGCAAGTGTGTTTGTAAGTCATGGCTCGAACTGAGTTTGTTAACTCCCATCTTTCTAAATCAGCTACCGGCCTTGCTATCCTTCAAAGTTATAACTTTGATGGCCCCTCGCCCTCAAAGCCATACAGATTTTTTGAATTTGTAGAAAACTCGATGCATGTAGTCTTCAACATGAGCTTCCCTCATGATTATCAACAAATACATAGTTCAGTGAATGGATTGCTCTTTTCGTTCAATCTAAATCCAAAGTTACGGGCTTGTAATAATTTCATATGCAATCCAATCACGCGTGACTACATCAAGCTTCCTTGCCCTCATGATTATCCCTCCTCACAAGTTCAGGTGGACACATTTGGATTTGGAGTGAGCAAAAAGAGCGGCCGATATAAGGTGGTTAGGCTTTTCTATGAATATATTCCTACACTCTTGAAAATGGATATTAATGAAACAAAGTGTGAAGTATACACTCTGGGAACAGGATTATGGAGAAGCATTGAACCTAATATCCCGCTTAGATATGGCAGCTGTAGCTCTTATTCTGAAGTGATCTTTCTGAATGGAAATCTTCACTGGCGGGGACGTGTTTTGCAGGATAGCTCTGTGTGGATTTCTTGCTTGGATCTCGAAACAGAACGTTTTGCCATCTTTTCTGCTCCTCCTATTCAAGCTCGTTGTCATTCTGCCATTTCTGCTTTGGAAGAATGCCTGGTTTACTGCGATAATTCATATGATGAGAGAAAGGAGATTGTTATCTGGTTCATGAATGAATATGGGGATGACAAGTCTTGGAAGAAGAAATTTATCATCACCAAAAGGTCTCCTGTTGGTTTTTTTGGAGAACTTCGCCCTATCAAAGTTTTCGAAAATGGTGATATTTTGATTGCAAAAGATTTCCACTACAGAATATTACGCTACTCCAGCAATACTAAAACTATTGAGGAAGCTGATGTGGCTGAGTTATATAGCATTGGATATGATCTTATTATCGATGCAGTGAGTTATACCCCAAGCTTTGTTCCACTCCATACCTTCAAAAAGAAGAATGTAAGATCACCCTAATTCCAGGTATAGATGTGTGTGTGCCTCTGCTTGTGTGTAGGCATTATTAGGATTCTTGATATTTTTTTCACAAGTTTTGAATCAACTATATATTTTCAACATCTTATTTTATCGTGTTTATTATGGAAGATATATATATTTTTTTACTTGATTGTTGTATTATTTTAAGTTTTTAAGAAAAACCTGGTGGAAATCATATGAATGACTCTTAACAAAGTATGTTCCTGTTCGTAGCAAATTATGTATCTATTTATAACAAATAACCGGTTGATGTATGCCTCTGTTCATAGCAAACTATGTATCTATTTATAGCAAATAAGTCATTTGTTTGGCCATTGTTTATTACTGGTTGATGTTTTGTTATCGTATATTGTAGAGTACAATATCATATATATATATATATATATATGTAGAGAGAGAGAGAGAGAGATAGACATGTTAACAATGTTATATGATTATGATAGTGAGTAATATTATTTTTTTAATGGCAGGAAATGTTGATTCATTCATGGGATCGTTTGGAACTCATATGCCAGAATATAATAATACATCTTTAAAGTTATTTGTTGGCCAGAAGTTTAAAACTCTTGAAGAGGGAATTATTTTTTATAGGTATTATGTTGAAGTAAGTGGTTTTGATATTTGTCTTGGGTCAGATAAAAGGTTGACGATGGTGTTATTATTTGAAAATATTTGTACTGAAATCGTGAGGGGAAAAAATTGCTTCTAAATGACGTGAACAATGATGGTAAAAAGAAGAAGAGACAGAGTTTCAAGAAGAGTGAATTGTATGGCTCGTTTTGGTTCTTAAATGCGTTTTTTTAAAGAATTGTTGGTTGCATGGGAAAATAATGTGTACCAGGTGAATTTTTCAGTATGAATCTATGCAACCTGAGTACAAAGCATTCAAATTATGTATTTTTTTCTTATTACCAAATATATAACCGAATATTAGCAAATATTTATGTACATTAGCTATTTTTGTGGGGTTAGTCTATATTTATACAACATGACTACCATACTTGACTAACATAATAATAATTTGCTATAAACAAGTAAATAATTAGCTACAAACAGAGGAATAATTTGCTACAATCAGATAAATATTTTCTATCGAAAGATGAATAATTTGCTATAAACAAAGGAATAATTTGCAATAAACATATGAATAATTTGCTATAAATTAATAGATAAAGATTTTCTATCAGAACATGAATAATTTGTTATAACCAACGGAATAATTTACTATAAAACGAATAATAATTTGCTAACAATTAGCAAAATTAAGATTTTTTACTTAAACATGAGCATTACATACTACTGTGAGCTGTAAATGGTCCATCCAATATGAACCTTTGAAGTATCAGTTGAACAATAAACGAATCACAAATGATAACCAAAGAAATATTTTGTGTAGTCAGTCTATATTTATACTTGATAACTCAAAATTTCACACATTTTTTTAGGATATTTAGCAAAACTAATTTGTTTGATTACACTGTTAATTATATATGTTCTCTCGTATATTAATTATTTATTGTTTATCTTATTATGACCTTGCATAATTCCAATATTTTTTGGCTAACTATGTTGGGAGTATGTGCTTTTACACATATTTTGGAATTTACAGAATAGGAATAATTTTATATAAATAAAGGAATAATTTGCTATAAACTGAATTATAATTTGTTAAAAATTACTGATAGGATTCCACCAATTTTTTTTTCTCTGCTTGAATTAGCAAACTTAAGTTTTGAATACTTTTTTTAATTTATCTGCTACGAATTAGCAAATTTAATTGTCGTTTTTTTTACTTAAAGATGACCATTGCAGACCAGTGCCAGCAATAAATGGCTCAACCATATTAGGAATCTATCTATAAATAGAGAAATAATTTGTGATAAAGAGATGAGTAACTTGTTATAAAATGAATAATTGGATATTGCACTACATAGCACCATATGATTTCTTTGATTTTCAAGTTTGTATATTCATCACTTGCACGCTTCCCAACCACCTTAAATGCTTTGTTTTTATGTGGTGAATCTCTTTGTCCATAATCAACAACATTCACATCATTGCGCCTCTTTATCCTAATCTTGTGTACATAGACCTCGATATCTGAATCATAAGAACAATTTGCTATAAACAAATGAATAATTTGCTACAAACAGATGAATAATTTACTATAAATAGATAAATACTTTCTATCAAAAGATGAATGATTTGCTATAACCAATGGAATAATTTGCTACAAACCAAGGAATAATTTGATACAAACAGAGAAATATTTTCTATCAAAACATGAATAATTTGCTATAAAACGAATTATTAGTTAGACTGAATCAAATTTGCACAAAATTAACTCATTGTGCTTGCGTAATTATTAAGCCACTAACCATTGTGTCCATTTCTCACCTTCTCTTTCTCTCATCTCCTTCTGAATGCCTCAATTTTGCATCTACATTATCATATACACAATATATATAAAAAAATTATCAATATTGTATTGAAAAAATACACTGAAACTCATCTCTAAATACATATAACACAAACAAAAATAATGGCTAACAATGCATATGTAATTTGCTAGCGTATGCATTCTGTTTTGCTATCATAAATAAACAAATAAAAAATAAATAATTTACTATAAATTTTAAACAATGTATTTTGAAAGCACATTAATATCGAAGTAACCCGATTCTCATAAATGAAGCTCAATTTTTATTTTTATTTCAGTAACCATAATATTTGCTAACATGTTCATATATATTTGCTAAGTACAATAACAACAATTGATATTATAAACAAAAAATCAGATATAGTACATTTCATCTTCCATGATCTTCAGATATACTACGTTTTAGCAAATTTTTGCTAACGGCCTAAGGCTAATTTGTTAACATTTATTAATTGAAATTTCAGAAAAAAAAAATTGCTAATGTGTTCAAATATATTCGTTAAATATAATAACACCAATTGCTATCATAAACAAAACATGCATACTTTGTTATAACCAACTAAATAGTTTGCTAAACACATCGAAATAAATTGCTATCAACAAATTATTCATTTGCTAAAAATAGAGTAATATGGAAACCATGCATAATTTGTTATAACCAACTGAATAGTTTGCTAAATATATAGAACTAAATTGCTATCAACAGATGAATAATTTGCTAAAAATAGAGTAATATGAAAACCATGTATAATTTGTTATAACCAACTGCACAAGAACAAGTTGCTAAACACAAAAATAAATTGTTATCAACAAATTAATAATTTGCTAAAAATAGATAAACATGAAAAACATGCATAATTTATTATAACCAACTGAATAAGAACAGTTTGCTAAACATAGATAAATAACTTGCTATCAACAACTTAATAATTTGCTAAAAATAGAGAAACATGAAAAACATGCATACTTTGTTATAACCAAATGCACAAGAACAATTTGCTAAACATAGATGAATAACTTGCTATCAACATATTTATAATTTGCTAAAAAAATACAAACATGAAAAACATGCACACTTTGTTATATTCAACTGAACAGTTTGCTAAACATATAGAAATAAATTGCTATCAACAGATTAATAATTTGTTAAAAATAGAGTAATATGACCAACTGCACAATTTGCTAATTACAGATGAATAAATTGATATAAACAGATGAATAATTTTCTATGAAACGAATGATTAGTTAGACTCATTGTGCTTGCGTAATAATTATGACACTAACCATTCTGCACATTTTCTCGTCTTCTCTTCCTATCATCTACTTCTGGCTACTTCACTTTTGCATCTACATCATTGTATACAAAAGATATATAAAAAAATTATCAATATTCTATTAAAAAACTAACCGTGAATAAACATCTAAATGTGAAAGTATGTCATTTTTTACAATATCAAGTAAATACCTTTTGTCCCACTTCCTGATATGCCCTTTTTAGTACGACCACCTTTCCGATTACCATCTAAATAGCATTAATCCATACAAATGCAATTATGTGCTATAAACATAGAAACAAACTGCTATCAACATATACCAATTTAGTAAATACCAAATGAAATATTTGCTCTAACAAAAGAATAATTTGCTACTAACAGTGTAGCGACCCGAACCTAAAGGCCCAGATGCTAACGAAAACACACACCCAAATAATTATCAATAAAAATTTTTGCAATTCACAATTAATAATTTTTCGTGAATATAAAAATTTGGGCAGCATTCCATTTAAAATATTCAGAATATCCACGCTCACAGGCGTTTACCATTCAAACCTGTACGACCAAGACTAGTCAAAATTCAACCTTCAACATTTAAAATACGTTGTATAGACCACAATACTCCCAATTAACCTTATAATAATTAAATATTTCATAATCATAAAGAGAAAGCATAAAATTCATGCTTATTGACCACAAAACTACACATAATTAGTAATTAGAAATCGTAAAAGTGGTCAATGAAATAGGAAGCTCCACTAGTCCATGTTAGCCGCCAGCCGTCATCAAATACCTGAAAATATTATGAAAAATAGATGGGCTAAGTGCCAGAAAACACTCAGTGAGATTTTAAATTTCTGAAATATACTTGATCATTCAATAAATAGTTTGTATATTAAACATATTTGTTATAATGCCCATAAAAAGTATGTGCTCATTAACATACGGAAGATTAACTCAATATGGTTCTCTATTATATAAATTTCACCGAAATGATATATTTGTACCGTAGTACCATAATTACACCATCGTGTCATACCACACCGAAGTGCTATATCATACTGCACCGAAGTGCTCATACTACACCAAAGTGCTCATACCGTACCGAAGTGCTATATCTTAGGAACCATAGAGTTCAGTATCTTCCAATGAACAATAAAAAAAATATTTTGAACTTTGAAACATGCTTTAACATAAATATATACCATCCACGTTTTTGAAACATAAGTCACGTGTTTGATAGATATAATTGAGCCTAAAAGTATTTTGAAGCATATCTTATCATAAACATATTTCATCATAAACATAACATGATTTTGAAACATAAGTCACGTGTTGAGTAGATATTACCCATCTTATAGCTATGATAGCTAAAGTTTTAATCATATCATGCTCATTCTAATCCTACCATCTCGGGTAAGGATTTATTTATAAGATCATATTGTAAGGACACACTAGAGTGCTGATCATAAGTCATAGCATAAGGAAGGGTCAAGTGACCGAGTTCCTAAATTAACAACAGGAATGACAATACTAGATGATCTAGCAATAATCTTAGTTTATGATCTACTAAAATAGGTCACAACCTAGAGTGCATCATCTAGGTCTCATTCCTCCATCAATTAGTAGCATAACATCATCACTTATAAGGGATACTGAATCTATCTTGCAAGGTATCATACGGCTAAACAATGCTTTTATAACATAATATTAATGCCAATAACAATCTATAATTATGATCATTTAAATCTTATAACAGCTTATATCATACAAGTATTCAATATCATGCTGCAAGTAAATCATTATCCCATAAATTCGCATTTAATAGTTCAATGCTCCATAGATCAACATTCCATTTGCACATATACGAGTATAGAATTACCCACCTCCTTTAAAGTCCTTGGGTAGAGCAGTGACTTTGGATTTGTTCCTCTTATTTCTCAAACTCAACTCGTCCTGCACAAAGTCAATTAATGACTCATTAACCCTATCGAAATCCTAAGGCCCAAATATATAATTAAAGAGATTTAACCCCTGCTCTTGACTACGACCTTAGCACGAAATGCACGACTTTTAAAAAAAATTCTACTTGATTCGATGCTTAAAACGGATTTTGATAAAATATTAATCATCCCAAAATTTTCAAAATAAATAAAGGATGATCCAAAATTTCACCCGTCGACAATAACTATCGTCAAATGTGTTCGTTTTATCTCGTTCCAAAAATAATTGGGCCGAAAATAAAAATATTTATAGACGGGCTCAAAATGGACTCAAAAGCCTAATACTTGCCTCTTTTAAAATTAAAACGACTTGTTTTAACAATTGGACCCTGAAATAAAAGATTGGGCTCGTATTTGATTTTGGGGCGTTACAAACAGATATCTATGTGCTATAATCAAAGGAATTATTTGCTAAAGACACATAAATAATTTGTAATCCTATATATTGAAAGAACACCTATAATATTGATCAACGACCATTTTGTTTACACAAAAATGGCTTTATTTTTAACGTGATAGTGTATTGGAATCACTAACATATATCAATTTGCTATGATCAAAAGAATAAATTGCTACAAATAGAAGGATAATTTGATGCCAACATATAACAGATACCAATTTGCTATGAGCAAATGAAATACTTGCTACAAATAGATAAATTATTTGTTATAAAAAGATGTCAATTGGCTATAATCAAAAGAACAATTTTCAGTAAACATAATATTTGCTAACATGTTCATATATATCCGCTAAACACAATAGTATCAATTGCTATTATAAAAAAATAGATATAATACATTTCATCTTCAATTAATTGAAATTTTAATTTTAATTATCAGCTATTTTGTTGTTGCATTAGTTAATTGGATACGAAAACCACAGACCCATGTCTTGATATTGATGTCCAACAACTCGACATAATTCGACAAACTTTAGAACACCAAAATTTGTCAAACATTAGAACACAAAATGAACCCTATGATGCAAAACCAGATTTAAGTCTTAAACATACTATTTTGAAAGAGAATACAATAAATAGCATACAATACACATATGTATGCAAAAAATAGAATACGAAAATGAAATAGTCAAGAATCACGAACTGAAATGTTGATAAATACCTGGAAATCTTCTCGATAAGTGATAACATCATATTTTACATGTATTTTGAGGTACATTTGAGTGGTATTTCATGGGCATTGCATGCATGAAGTGTTGAGTTTTGCATAGTTTTCTATGTTTTGTGCAATGTCACGTGTTTGTTCATTGTGAAGGGAATTAATGCCATTTTTTGTGTGGACTTCAAATGAGTGTGGGAACACCCTAGAAAGATGGAAAATCAAGTTAGGAACGTGTTGCAAAAAGAATCGGGTCAATCGGACGAGAAACGAGTGAGAACAAAGCAAAACAGTGAGAGGCTGCCGGAGCTGAAATATACTCGCGACCGGACTCGCGATCGGGGAGGTCGCGAATCTGGTCGCGAATCACCTCTTCTCCATTTTACTGTACGTTCGCGACAGAGGCAGGGATCTCCTTTGTTTTATTCGTGACCCGGTCGCGAATTTCAAGGTTGGTCGCGAATTTTCTGCCACGTCAGCGCCACGTCATGCCACGTATTACCACGTGGACTCGCGACCCGAGTCGCGGGTGACTGGGTCGAGAGCGAGGTCGCGAATGCAGCGGGTCTGTCTGATTTTTGACCTATTTTGGGCTTTTCTTAACTTGGTATTTAAGGGATTCAATGCACGAAAATTACACACAATTCCTCCTACCTAAAAGTTACCAACAGAGAGTTGCTGCAGAGAAAAGAAGACGCGAAGAACAAGACCAAAGGATTCAAGAGTGTTCAAGACCAAAGCTAATATAGAATCTCCGGGTTTTATTTACTTTATTCTTAGAATACAATGTTTATTTTGTGGATTGTTTTAGTTGTTTATTTTGCCATGGATAGCTAAAACCCTAGTATTCTAGGGTTGGATTATGATTTATTTATGAAGTTCTTTTGATTCATATTATTTGGTGTCTATGATTTAATTATGTTTTGATTATTCCTGTTTTCTCTGTATTATTTACTTGATCACTAAATGATACAATTTGATGTGTTAATCCATAATTCGAGAGATGAGTTTTAACACAAGATCTGGAATAATTAACTGGTTAGTCAATATCACTCGAGAGAGTTGCGATTAATTTAGAGAACAATAAATCTTTGGAACCATTAGGAGTTGCATAATAGGTATTAAACGGAGACGTTAATATTTGTTGTGTGATCTACAATCTAGGCGCTTCGAGAGAAGATTTAGAATACATGAGTGATTGTTCTAGCATGATTTAAATCCCAACATAGACATTAAATGGATTGATTAAGAGAATGGATTAAATAATGATTATCCAATCCTAGAATGCGTCTTTTTCTTCAGTGTTTGATTTATCTGTGTTGATTTCTACTGTGGTGATTTATTTTATTTATTATCTTTAGTTTTTAATTAGTTAAATCCAACCATGTTTGATAGTCTAGATAACTGCGAGGGGTTAAATTGAATAACTAGCAGATTAATCATTAAATCCCTATGGATACGACCTTGTTCACCGCTATCCTATAAGCCTCGCTGTACACTTGCAGTTTAGGTGAAAATAAATACCGAACAAGTTTTTGGCGCCGTTGCCGGGGATTTAATTTTTTATTTGCTATTATTTATATTTAATTTCTTGTTTTAATCTAGACATTTTTTTTCAATTTATTTTTGTTTAAATTTTATAATCTTCTTTTTCTTGTGATTAGGTTGTGTATGCGTACACGATCTCAGGGAGGATCTCTAGAAAAATACGATCCTGAGATTGAAGCCACCATTCGCCACAAAAACGCAAGGAGAAAAGAAGAGATGGCAGAACATGTAGCACCTGTTACA
This sequence comes from Perilla frutescens, assembly GCA_026008535.1. Classification (NCBI taxonomy): domain Eukaryota; kingdom Viridiplantae; phylum Streptophyta; class Magnoliopsida; order Lamiales; family Lamiaceae; genus Perilla; species Perilla frutescens. The sequence goes on from BRKX01000015.1 coordinate 47,997,261, forward strand.
GTTGAGCAAATGCAGCAGATGCAACGACAATTGGAAGAGATGCAGCGCAGAATACAAGAACAGGAGGCCGTAAGAGAGGCAGTGCCGACACCGATCAATCAGATGTTCACACCAGTGCTCAACCATGGACAGGTTCCCGGTCCAGGCATTAATGCCAACAACTTTGAACTAAAGTCAGGATTGGTAGGCATGGTGCAGCAGCATCAGTATGGAGGCCATAAGACTGAGAATCCAAATGCACACCTGCAACAATTCTTGGAGGTTTGCAGTACAATCAAGATGAACGGGGTGTCGGATGATGCCATTCGGCTTCGCCTGTTCTCATTCTCATTGAGAGACGCTGCCAACGATTGGTATCATTCCTTGGATCTCAGTACGGTGGATAGCTGGGAGTGCTTGGCGCACAAGTTTCTACATAAATTCTTCCCTCCCGGTCTGACTCTTAAGCTGAAAGGCGAGATTACTCAGTTTCGCCAGTTTGAAGATGAGAATCTATATGAAGCTTGGGAGAGGTTTCGAGAGTTGCTGAGGAAGTGCCCCAATCATGGATTTGGGGTGGATCATCAGGTCTGCATCTTCTACAACGGATGCGATATGGAGGTGAAGAGGCTTCTGGATGCCTCTGCAGGTGGGTCATTGCTGAATAAAGGACACGATCAAGCTGTGACGATAATTGAAGACATGGCTACCAACAGCTATCAGTGGACTGGGGATCGACCAGTAAGGATATTGAAGAGAGCTGCAGCAGTTGATGATAGTGATCCAATTTCCAAATTGGCTGCCCAGCTGTCTACTCTGAATGCCACGATCAACAGCAGATTTGATGCTATTGAGCGACCGGTTGTAGATAATCCCATGGGAAATACAGTTGAAGATGTCAACTACATTAATCAGAGAGGTGGCTATGATGGCAACAATTACTGAGGTGGAAATCAATTCTATCAAGGTAATCGATCCAACCTCTCATATGGGAATCCCAACAGTGCACTACAGCCCCCTCCTGGCTTCTCTATAATGCATGGAGTGATCAATGAGGAAAAGAAGCCAAACATGGATGATCTGTTGATGGCGTTCATGGGGAAGACCGATAAATTCATGGGGGAGTCGCAAGCTAGAGTGGAGAAGTTGGAGAATACTGTGGGTGCCATGAGTGTGCAAATGAAGATGTTCGAGAAGCAATTGGGTCAGTTGGCTACAGTTGTAGGGAATCAGCACCAACCGGGACAATTCCCTAGCAACACCACAGTGAATCCCAAGGAACAGTACAATGCAACGGTAAAAGAAATTATACTGTTATCTAAAGTATATATACACAATGGTAATATAAAAAACTGTTACGTATAATACAAATATATAACGGTAAATTTCATGTTTATAACGGTAAATACCGTTGTATATGATGATTTTAGACAACGATAAAAGAAATTATACCGTTATCTAAAGTATATATACACAACGGTAATATAAAAAACCGTTACATATATTGCTCATATACAAGAGTAATAATGAAATACACAACGGTATATTACCGTTGTGTATCATGGGAATACACAACGGTGATTCTCCGTCGTATAAAGTGGGAGTATAGACAACACCACTATATACGACGGTAATGAAAATGAATAGACAACGGAGATTCTCCGTGGTGTATGGCCTTTTTTCTTGTAGTGTCCATCTGCATACTGAGGTTCCTGCACCTATTGTTGCCGCTGCAGCTGTTCCCCTCAAGATGGCTTCTAACAAGCCAAATTCTACCATAAAGAGTCCTCCGACGGGTCCTACAGTGCTTCCCACAGTGACCATCCCGTACCCACAGCAAACCCCGAAACAGAAGATTGATGCACAGTTCTCTCGATTTCTGGAGATTTTTAAGAATGTGCAAATCAACATTTCTTTGGTGGAGGCACTGCAGCACATGCCCAAGTATGCAAAGTTCCTAAAGGATGCTGTGTTTAAGAAGAAAAAGATAGAGGAGTTTGAGACTGTGCACCTCCCTGAAAACTGCAGTTCCATCATCCAAAGGAAGCTCCCTGCCAAGATGAAGGATCCGGGGAGTTTTACGCTCTCCATTACTGTTGGAGACAAGATAGGTGGTTGAGCATTATGTGACTTGGGAGCGAGCATCAATCTGATGCCGCTCTCCTTTTTCAAGAGATTGAACTGTGGGAAACTCAAGCCTACAACCATGTGTTTGCAGATGGCTGACCGATCTGTGGTCCATCCCGAGGGAATTCTAGAGGATGTGTTGATTAAAGTGAAGGATTTCATATTCCCGGTGGACTTTTTGGTGCTGGACATGGAGGAAGACAAGAGCGTTCCTCTCATCTTGGGACACCCATTTTTACGCACCGGACGGGCTAACATCGACCTAGACACGGGGATTCTCACTCTCCGGTTTGAAGATGAACACATTCAGTTCCTGTTTGATGATGGAGGCATAGAGATGGATGCTCGGGGAAGAGAATGGGGGATACCCATTTCCCCGCTTGTGGGAACTTAAGTTCCCAAATTCGTCTGGCTGTCGACGTTAAATGCAGCGCTTGTTGGGAGGCAACCCAATATGTTTTACTTTATTTCAGTTAGTTTTTTTTTCTTATTTATGTTTTTCACTTCTTTTTCTGAGTTATGCAGGTAAAGACCGGATAGATGCTATACTTTGGGGAATAGAAATTTGATCAACTTGTCTGTCGACAAGTTTGGGGGAGGACGTTGAACCCAACCGGACATCCATGTGATCGTTGTAAGTGGTCGACGACACCTACATGCATCTTTGCAAACTTATTCCATTCCGTGGATTTGAATAAGTTTGGGGGGATATATGTTTGTGGTGTCTAGACCTTTATTTTTGTTTTTTATGTTTTTACCTGCTTTACTTGTTTTGTTTTGGTTTTGTTTTCCGAAAAGTTGAAAAATTTTGAATTTTGGTCTTGAATTTTTGTGGGATTTTGATGATATATGTTTTATGGTTTATGGTTTAGTGTTTATAATTAAGATATTTGATTGGGGATGATTTGGGCACGCATAACATGATTTGAAAAAGCATGTGTTTTAGAATTCATCGAGCTTTATTTTGGCCAATGTTGAGCTGTGAGATTTTGAGCCTATAAGACTATTGTCTTAATTTTTGTTCTCGTGTGTTGGTTTTCTATGCACTTGTTTCTCTAGAACTTGCATGTTGTCTTGCTTGAGATTGAGTTTTTGTGCTTGAAAATAGGAGATGATAGTAGGCCACTTTTCTTTAGCCATTTATCCCATACACTGTCCTAGATTCATTATATTCCCTTGCGAGCCCTCTTGTGCCTAATTGCCTTTTCTTTGGAAGCCTATTTGGGAAGTCATTTGTTGATTCTTGTGGAGAAATAGGAAGAAGGGTAAGGAATTATTGAGTTGGGATGGAAAAATGGTGATAATTGGTGAATTTTTGTTGGTACACAAAAAAAAAAAATACTTTGTGAGTGTTGAAAAGAAGAAAAAAAAATGAAAAGAGAACAAAAAAAAGAAAAAAAATGTGAAAAGTGCCAATGAAAAGAAATAAAGAAAAGAGACCAAAGGTCCATGAGTTAAAAGAAAGAAAAAATATAAATGACTTAAGGTGGTGTAGGAGGAAGTTGGAAAAATTCCAACTAGTGTTTGAATGTGAAAAGTAGTTGGGAATAGAAAGTAAAAGTGGTGGATTGTGTTGCAATTTTTTAGTCACTTTAGCCAAATATTCCTAACCTTAACCTAAGCCTACGTTACAACCTTAACGAAAGTCCTATTTGATCTTAATTTTGAGCACATTTGTTTGTCAGTGGAGAGCTTAGATTGCATGCAAGCATATGGTAGATCAAGTGTATAGTTCAACGTTTCGATGAGTGCTTACCCTTATTTTATCATACTTTGAGTGTTTGAGCGAAACACACACTGGTGAGGATCATTGGCTTGAATTCTGCTTGTTGAAATCTATTGCATGTGTTCATGATTTGAGTGTTGTACTTGTTCGTGTCTTTTCCCGATTAGATTTTCGAGGTTGTAGACGATAGATTATATATTGTGGAGTTATGTATTGTTTGAATTCTAAGTTTGGTTTTGTTCTTTGTTTGGGGACAAACAATGTTTTAAGTTTGGGGGAGTTGATAACATCATATTTTACATGTATTTTGAGGTACATTTGAGTGGTATTTCATGGGCATTGCATGCATGAAGTGTTGAGTTTTGCATAGTTTTCTATGTTTTGTGCAATGTCACGTGTTTGTTCATTGTGAAGGGAATTAATGCCATTTTTTGTGTGGACTTCAAATGAGTGTGGGAACACCCTAGAAAGATGGGAAATCAAGTTAGGAACGCGTTGCAAAAAGAATCGGGTCAATCGGACGAGAAACGAGTGAGAACGAAGCAAAACAGTGAGAGGCTGCCGGAGCTGAAATATACTCGCGACCGGACTCGCGACCGGGGAGGTCGCGAATCACCTCTTCTCCATTTTACTGTACGTTCGCGATAGAGGCAGGGATCTCCTTTGTTTTATTCGCGATCCGGTCGCGAATTTCAAGGTTGGTCGCGAATTTTCTGCCACGTCAGCTCCACGTCATGCCACGTGGACTCGCGACCCGAGTCGCGGGTGACTGGGTCGAGAGCGAGGTCGCGAATGCAGCGGACCTGTCCGATTTTTGACCTATTTTGGGCTTTTCTTAACTTGGTATTTAAGGGATTCAATGCACGAAAATTACACACAATTCCTCCTACCTAAAAGTTACCAACAGAGAGTTGCTGCAGAGAAAAGAAGACGCGAAGAACAAGACCAAAGGATTTAAGAGTGTTCAAGACCAAAGCTAATATAGAATCTCCGGGTTTTATTTACTTTATTCTTAGAATACAATGTTTATTTTGTGGATTGTTTTAGTTGTTTATTTTGCCATGGATAGCTAAAACCCTAGTATTCTAGGGTTGGATTATAATTTATTTATGAAGTTCTTTTGATTCATATTATTTGGTGTCTATGATTTAATTATGTTTTGATTATTCCTGTTTTATCTGTATTATTTACTTGATCACTAAATGATACAATTTGATGTGTTAATCCATAATTCGAGAGATGAGTTTTAACACAAGATCTGGAATAATTAACTGGTTAGTCAATATCACTCGAGAGAGTTGCGATTAATTTAGAGAACAATAAATCTTTGGAACCATTAGGAGTTGCATAATAGGTATTAAACGGAGACGTTAATATTTGTTGTGTGATCTACAATCTAGGCGCTTCGAGAGAAGGTTTAGAATACATGAGTGATTGTTCTAGCATGATTTAAATCCCAACATAGACATTAAGGCCTTCTTTACTTTGGATGATAGAGATATCCCACTAATGCAAGGCTAAAATTATACAAAGTTTTGTTGAAATGAATGTGTATAACACAAACATTTACATATTTTTCCTTGTGAATAAGGACTAATTGAAGGATTCATATCCTTTCATAACAAGTGGGTCATGAGTTATCCTTCATCTCCTTCATTTTATTCATATGTTTATATATTTTATCACACCATATATTTCATGTTTTGTAAATTTAACTTTAAATTCATGGGATATCACACCCAATCCCATCCACCGAAGTAAACGAGCCCTAAATGGATTGATTAAGAGAATGGATTAAATAATGATTATCCAATCCTAGAATGCGTCTTTTTCTTCAGTGTTTGATTTATCTGTGTTGATTTCTACTGTGGTGATTTATTTTATTTATTATCTTTAGTTTTTAATTAGTTAAATCCAACCATGTTTGATAGTCTAGATAACTGCGAGGGGTTAAATTGAATAACTAGCAGATTAATCATTAAATCCCTGTGGATACGACCTTGTTCACCGCTATCCTATAAGCCTCACTGTACACTTGCAGTTTAGGTGAAAATAAATACCGAACAATAAGCCTCTACCCGCCACCCCCTTCTGTAGTACGCCTCTGCTATTTTCCGGGTATCAAGAAGCCGACGAGAAACTCGACCAAATATCTGTGAAATCTATTGAAGTAGGCATCTCTTTTTTTTCTCTGCTTTCGGAAATAGTGAATTGCTTTCCTATTAACGGTGACTCTTTGGCTATAAAACCCTAGTGATTCCTAGATACCAGAGATTGACGTGATATTATGAGGGATTTATTTCTGACTCTATTACCACTGTGTAAGTCAAATTCAGTTTAATACACGGTCAATTTGCAATTTGGCCCCTAAAAGTTGAATTAAATCTTGACCATTAAAAAATCATAGATCCATGGATCTAATTTGTTCCTACACAAGGGGGTGATTCTCATTTTAACTCACCCATATATATATATATGTATGTATATATGGGGAAATTCTACCCTACCCATGAGGGTAGTACCCAAAGTGTCCCCATAGATCTATTGGGACACTTCAAAGTGTCCTAATAGATATATTAGGATACTTTAAAGTGTCCCAATAGATCTATGGGAACACTTCATGTACTACCCTCATGTGTAGGGTAGAAAAGCCCGTATATATGTATCTATAAGCACAAAGTTCCTATTAATAGTAACCATGTCATTTTTCCACCAAAACATACCTTTCACTTTTAGTAATCATATTTCGTACATATTAATTTAATTGTGTATCATATTTTATTAATTTTTATATATTTATCTATATCTATAATTAAAAAATATTTTATTGCCACAACTTATTTCCATGTATTTAAACTGACGAAAAAATGTTAACATTTTTCAATTTTCCAATAAAAAAAATCAAATATGATATTGAATATTGTTCTTCTTTTTCTTCTACTTTTTATTTTTATATTTACTTTCTCATAGAAATCCTGTCTACTTTTAAAAACATAGATAAACCAAATTATACTGAAATTCATTTTCTTATTATCTGAAAAAAGAGACAGCCGAAATTTATTTATACAATTCATTAGAGACAGCCGAAATTTAGCATATCTAATCTTCACGTTTATATCACAAGGCATAAATTATGCCCAAAAGGTCACCTTAGTTTTCTTTAAAAATCCAATTTGTATATTTTTTTTTGTTATAAAAATCATGATACAATAATATATATATATATATATATATATAATCATATAATATTATTAATTAAACATTTTGACATAATTATAATAACTTAATATGACCCCAAAATTATATCTCATTAATTACCTAAATCAGTTAAATATGTCATAATTATGTCTAATTTTAGTAAACACTTAATGACATTTTCTTATATATTCTAAAATTTACCCAAGCTCATGTAATTGCATGGTTATATTGTGGAGAGAAAAGTGATACACAAAAACTAATATATTAATTAAACATAATTGTGTGGTTAATTCCCTTGATTAATTGTCGTAATTTTACTAAAATGCAAGCCCATATATAGTTATGTAATTAGTGTTAAATTAAAATATTTAATACACACATATATATGGCGGATCCAGAAATAAATATTGAGAGGGGAGGCACATTATAGTCCATGATAAAAAAAAAAATCCACATAATCAAATAAACATACATTAACAACGTAATATAAAAAAAAAATCATAAATTTAAGTAAGATGGAATTGTATAAATATTTAGCACATTAAAAATGCTTTAAAAATTAACACTTGGTGATGTTGTAGTTGTGCTCATTTGAGGAAGTGCCGACAATTGAAATATGCGTGTTTCCATCGATTGAAAACGTAGCAAGATCGATTCATTTTCAATTGTTAAAAACAAGTCCCTCTCAATAAACATAACTAAACTATCATTCATCTACTCATCTGTCATTCGATTGCGTAAATCAATCTTGACAATCTTCATAGTAAAAAACACTCTCTTAATAGAAACAGTATCAATAGGTAAAACGTCAACTCAATCATACGATAAACCAATGGAAAAACTAAACTCTTACCAGATTTAATCATTTCTCGAGCAAGACTTTCTAAGTTGGTAATTGTAAATTAAAAATTGAGGGTCACACCTAACATTAACAATGAAATTGCTAAGTTGTTGCGGAAGAAATAAACAACCAATTGTAGAGAAGTCCTCATCATAATCACGAGCAAGACACGTGAGTTGATCAATATTGAATTGCGAAAAAGAATCTCTCAGATCAAGACATGCGATGCAACGAATAAATTCAGTGCCAACTTCTGAAAAATGATTATTTATCTCCTGGATAATCAAATCAACAAATTGACATTGAAAGAAAAATAAGATTAACAACAATTATAAATTTCCAACAAATAAAATAAACATAATATATTTAAAAATAATACCTGATAAAAAATCTACACGCAATAATAATGTAAAATTAGTGAAGGCCTCTCCACAGTGAATGCTGAGTGCTGGTTGAGGGCTGACCGACGACCATCCAAGGATAGAGAATTGGAGAAGAGAAAGAGCTGCTGCGCTTCCCCTTTTTTTGAATTAGTTTAGGTAATAGTTCAATATTTCAATAGATTGTTTGTTGAATGTTAATTGTGTATGAAATAATGAAAGCCCATTTTTTTTAAAAGCCCAGTGAATATTAATTATATTCAAGTTTCAAGGCCCACTAATAAATAAATAAAAATTGGGAGGGGAAACATAATTCTAATCTTAGAAAAAGATTAAAAAATGCGTGTGTGTGTGTGTGTGTGTGTTTTGATATTGAGTGTGGATTTCAGTTGATGCTTCAACTTAAATGGAATTATAGATTATAGATTCTTGATGACATTATTTATGATATTTGTGTGATTCATTCTGCAGGATTGATTTTGTATGAAGATAATTAAGTTTATATTTGGAAGCAAATGGCATGGCTCCACTCTTTTGGCTTATCAAATATCTTCATCCTAAGAAGAGAAGTTGATGGCTTCATATTTGCGTTGGGTTCAATTATATGGGGCACTTTTTTTAGATGAATATGAAATTTACACTTATTAATATGTTTCTATGACAAGATGGTTTATGGATAACTACAATTGACGTAGTAAAGTTTGGCCGTCAATTACAAGAATGATTTTGTGACCTCCAAGTTCACGAGCTAGCGCTAACCCCTCCAGGCATGCAAATCCCTCTACAATATCTGATAAAGATTTCCTCCCTAGCTTCTTACATCGACTCATTACAACCTGACCATCCATATCTAGTATAATATTTGCTATCCCCACTCCATTAGTTTGATGAGCAGCTGCGTCAACATTAATCTTCCAGAAGCCTTCCCGCGGTTTTTGCCAGATGTTCAACATGCATATTTTTGTCATCAATATAGTGTCTTATTATACAATTATTATTTTCATACTGAATTGCACAATATTACAAATTTTAAAAAATATAATTTACATGCATCTCACGTGCGATGCACGCGAGAAATACTAGTTATAAAATATAAGGACAGTAGAATATGATATGATAATACATATCATATCATATCATATTAAAGAAGAAAAAATAAACAAAATATTATAGATGAGCAGAGCCACCCCAATACCCACTTGCAAGTTCCATATTTCTAAAATAAAATATTGTTGATTTTTTTCTTTAAATAATATTGTTGATTTTTTTTTTTTTAAAAGATTTTTTTTTATGGCTATTGCTTTCCGACTAGTCATGATAGGTTTGTCCTATAAATATCACCAATCTGTGCATGAAAACAAACACAGAAACACACGCACGCTGACGCAGAGAGAGAGAGAGAGATGGGGGGTTTCAGTGAGAAGCAAGAAGCATTAGTTAAAGAATCATGGGAAGTCTTGAAACACAATGTGCCCGAGCTCAGTCTTCGTTTCTTCACTTTGTAACTCTCTCTCTCTCTCTCTCTCTCTCTCTCTCTTAAATTAATACTTATTGTTAATCTTGATTTGAATTGCAGGATTCTCGAGATTGCGCCAGCAGCAAAGAACATGTTCTCATTTCTTAAGGACTCGGACGAAATCCCACAAAATAATCCCAAGCTTAAGGCTCATGCTGTTAAGGTTTTCAAAATGGTCAGTACTAATTAAAAATCAATTCGATTTTGTAGTTTTAAAAGGTTGCTTTTAATCGAAGGATTTTATCCAAATTAAGGATTTGAAGGAATCCTTTTTTTAAACAACTTCAAATAGATTTTAAATCTATCAAATTTACTCGGAAAAGAACCCTATGAACTTCCAATGCATTATAAACATTTATACAACCTAAATGAACTTTTTTATTGTGAAGATTAAATATATTTCGCAACTTTTCAATTTAAATGCATTCGAAATGTATTTTTGTACTAATATCCCAATGCATATTATTTTCCTAATAAAAAATAACTAATTTATATATGTGTGATAAATACGAGGTAAGACATGTGAATCGGCGATTCAACTACATGAGAAGGGTGAAGTAGTAGTTGCAGATACTACGCTCAAGTGGCTAGGATCTGTTCATCTTCAAAAGGGAGTAATTGACCCTCATTTCGAGGTAATTTTTTTTTATGATCTTATTTGCAATTTAATAAATATTATTCATAGAATATCACCCACCGTCATTACTCATACTTACGTTTTGAGTAGCTCGACATAATTAGACGTACGTTGAATTCCAATTCATTATCTTTCAATTATACAACTGCCTACTTCATCATCAACCCATAGCTATAGAATAACTCCAATACTTTAACCATGCCATCAGATTCTTTTTTCTTTTTTTAATCGTCATAAGATCCCTAATATTATAATTTTAGCCCCTTAACTTTGATATCATTCTTTTTTATAATAAAATAAAACATTTGTTGTAGTATGTGTGCAGCTTTTGCAGTTGTAATGTTGGCTTCGTTATAACCGGGGAATATTCCATTTTCTTTACTTGATTTTTATTTTGTTTGAAAAACCCCGATATTTCCTAGACTAATTAAGAGTACTCGATAGCAAAAAATTATTGCAATGTCAATTTCACCATAATCTCTCAAACATTCTAGTAATTGACAATTTACTTTATACCTTATTTTCACAATAAACATCATGTAATTATAAATTATACAGTTACATTTATATACACATGGCTTGTATTAATAAAAAACCATGTATTAAAATCGTATTAATACGATCACATACAGGTTGTGAAAGAAGCGTTGCTGAGAACAGTGAAAGAAGCGTTGGGAGAGAAATGCAGCGAAGAGACGAGTGATGCCTGGGCAGAAGCCTACGATCAGTTAGCAACAGCCATAAAAAATGAGATGAAAGCAGAAGCAGCTACTTAATTCCATCCAATCCTCTAAATTCCCAATTTAATTCCTATGTTGTAATGTGTTACTTCTCTATATATTCATGTCACAGTTGTTTGAATATACTAGTAGCGTGAAACAGTCCAATAAATAGTTGAGTCCAAACTACAAGTGAGAAACAAGAAAAATAAAATAACTCACCTTCAACCAAAAAAGAAAAAAAGAAAAAGAAGACGACTTCAACACACATAAGAAAACTTTATATGTGCTAGTTGTAATCTTTACTCCACACTACTATAAAACGAACGATCAGCGGTTCGGAACAAGATTCCAAGCTTTACGCATGATTTCATCATCTACAAACGGACGTAGAGACCACATCTGGCAATAGGTCTCGAGTTCTCCCTGTGAAGACTTGTGGTTGAGGGATGATGCAATTCGGGCCTGCAAAAGCATGGATTTATACTCGGAGGTCAAGAGAAGTGTCGTAAATTGTTGTGGCCTGCACAAGTTGAGGGCAGAAGAAAATGATGTAACGAGTGGGAGGTGAAGGGATACTACTTACCTGCATCGTGTAGTCTTGTTTCACCATACTGTATATTATGGCCATCGTGCTAGCATAGTCTGCAACTTCAGGTCTTGAAACAGCCGGTGAGGGCGATTCCTCCTGGAAAATATAAAATTACCAACGGAAGGAAAATACTTTACATACCAGACTTCTCAAACAAGGCGGAGAAGATCTTAACTACGGTTTTAATTGAACACGAGAGAGAGAGAGAGAGAGAGAGAGAGAGAGAGAGATTTACTTGGTCGCTTGAAGTAATACATGAATCCAGGTTGCAACTAATATCTTCATGTCTCACCTTTGAAGTTTGCACAATGGATGCTGCAACCCCCAGAAGGGATTCAAGTTCATCGACAACAACTTTGGCTACAGTAAATATCACATTCAGATTTCAAATAATTAGCTAAAATCAGAAAATCACACACCCCCACCCATCTAAGCTCCCCAACCAAAAAAAAAAAAACAACAGCAGCTACTACAATAAATAACAGATAATTGAAGGCATTTAACTTGGTCAATGACTTCTGACTAGGACAATGAAAAAGGAGGCAAGGAACAACGAATCACTCGATGAATAGGTTCAAAAATTGATTACGTCAAGAAACATATGCTTCTTCCATTAATTTACTGTCCATCTTAAAAATTGAAAAAAAAATTAAGCATCTCACATTAGCATCAGTTTCCAACACCTAAATTACACCATATTTTGTTATATGGGTCATTCATATTCTAAACCCACTGTGTGCGTTATTGATTCTGGATTCAAGAAAAAAAGTAAGAAGGAATTACCTTTATTTATAAAATCTTGAAGTCCAAGATGGCACGTGTGCACTTCTGTAAGATATCCACAAATTATTGAGGAACAAAACAGAACCAAAAAGATCAAGTTGCAATACTATGGAAAAAGTAAAGGAAAGAAAAAGCAGAGAAGCAATGACCTTGACAATTAATGCCCATATAAGCAAATTTTTAATGTAGAAAATTTGTCCAGACTTACACTTGCTCACATTTTGTACACGGTCATGACTGTTGGCACATCCAGCTTCAAAATATGACAAAACCCTTCTCGTTCCATGAGCATGAATAATACGCTCCACCAATGTAGACGTTTTGTCGATTGGAGCCCGTCTTAAGAACCCTGGTGAGATAATAAGTAGATCAATAACAACTGGTAATATCTAACAGTATTCATCAATCAATTATAGCTAGACTGCAATCATGCTATCAAACTTTCAAATTGTTACTCTTGCTGCAGATGATTAGTGTAAATTAATACTCATAGATAAATGAAAAGCGCAAGCAACTCAGAAGATCCACTCACCAAGTGCTTGCTGAAAGCTAACAAGCAACCCGCTACCCACAGACACTAGTTCTTCAAACTGCGTAATCCTAACATTGAAATAAGGCAATAAATTTAGCTTTCACCCCATAGAAAATGATGAAAAAAATTACTATTCAAAAGAAATGTAAGCAGTAACTTCGAAACATGAATCGTAAAATAGAACGGAAGTAAAAGTGTGGAAATTGACCTCATCATAAAATCTGAATATATAGCAAGGATATTCTCCTTTGATTCATTCAGCAAATATTCGCCACTATCCATTCTGCATTGCAATAGAAAATTAACATCAAAAATAATTTCCTATGTATACACACATATCTACTACTATAGAGTATAGCCCATGCAATACAAACACAAATACAACATACAACTAAAGGCAACATACGCACATTAATTCTTCTTCATCGAGCTATATGACAGCCCAACACCGGCGGCTCACTAACAGATAACAGGTAAAAAAAAAATCCACACACATGCATACTCGTCTTAGACTCTTAGTCCCAAACTGGGTGCAAATCCCTATTATATGATGAAAAATTGAATATACATAAGGTTTACCATTTCATTGCTCTCAGGAATTAGGTAATTTCCATTATCATATTCATAATACTGTTTTTTTTTTTTGGACAAGATTCGCAAAACGATAGCTTAAAAGGCAAAAAAAACTCCAAATGTCGGGTCTATCCAAAGAAGTTCACTGCCCAAATCTCCAATAATAGCTTACATTGAATAATTTATGTTGAAGGCGAACGGGATCCGGGACTCCGAGCAGTCCAAATATCGATTCGAGCGAGTGACAGCGTCGTAGATGGAGAGAGAACCTGCGGTTACTGGTCGGAGCTGCTGCTGCGCACGTCAGACCTCCGGCTGCTGAAGGCAAAAGTCGCGGTGCGGACTGCGGAGGTGGGGTGGAGATCGACAGTGGCGCCGGAAGTAAACAAGGGTTTTGGGATTTTGATTTTTGGGCATTCAATTTTGATTTCGATACTCGTCTAATTTTTCATTTTATTTTGATTTTGCGACTTTCGAGAAGAATGAATGACTAATCCTTTGATTTTTTTTTTTTAATTAATGTATTTACTAATGTAGATTGTAATGATGTAATTTACATTAGTAATTGACTCAACAATTTATTTATTTTTTGAGGGAATTGACCCAATAAAATTATTATAGGAAATACTTGTCATTTTTGGAGACAATGAGTATTATAATAACATTACTACTTATATATTTGATAAAAATTCACAAGAATTTCACATTTTTAGTTTTGATAAATTTAATTAAATACTTGAATGGTAATTATGAATCCAAATTTTAAATATATTACTAATTAGTTGTACTCATAATTGTAATCTTGGTTAGTTAATTATATTTCTGCTCATGTTAGTTTACTCTTTAGCTTGTTCACAATTCAATGTAGAAATATTAAAGAGTTTTTTTTTCTTTCTCTTTGAAAAAAATGGAATCAGAAATATAAATATTAAAGAGTTTTTCTTATATCTCTTAATTTACGTATATCTCATTTTTCTTTAATTTTTTTGATTATTTATTATAACTTTTAGTTTTCAAGATTGAAAAAAAAAATTATTATTTCTTACATGTAATGTCAAGTTGTTCACTTTTAAATAATAGTTTTAAAATTAAATTTAGAATAAATATCATAGTTTTTACTAATTTTTTTATGATAAATTAAACATACTAAATACTACATTATTGTATTGAATATATTGTATTAAGTACTTTAGTTTAATTATGAATCCAAATTTTAAATACATGTTGCGAATTCGTAGAATCAAATGGATTCAAATATAATTAATACCTCCGTTTCATAATGTTTGTTGTTTTGTTTTTCTTTTATCTGGAATTAAGAATTAATTTCGTGGACAAATATACCCATCCCTTATATATGCCATAAAATCTAATTCATCTATATTTTCCTAAAAAATAACAATATTTTCTCTCTCTATATATTTTTCTCTCTTCATATATTATAGGTAAGTTAAAATCAAAAAATCTTTTAGGATTTGAGAGGGTTAAAATTGGGAGAGAAGATGTCAAATTATATAAAACAACAAACATTTTGAAACTAAAAAAAAAACCTTAAACAACAAACATTATGAAACGGAGGTAGTATTAGATTAGCCATTTCTTCTTTTCCTTTCAATCAATTTTATTTTATTTTCTTTATTAATCACTTTAATTTATACTTATAATCATGTTAGTTAATTAGTTCACTACTTATTTTAGTTGATTATTTTTCATTAGTCATATCCGAAATTCAATACATAAATAGAAAAGTGTTTCTCTTATATCTCATAATTTATGTATATCTCATATTATTTTTATTTTTTTATTATTCTTTTAATTTTTAATTTCTAAGATTGAAGGAAAATAGAATATTAGTATTTATTATATTTCAAATATAATATTTTTGTTGAGCTTTTATAATAAACTTCTTAAATATTATATTATTGCATTGTTTTGATATATATATATATATATATATTTGATTAAATGTATGTGCTTTAATTCTAAATCCAAATATATATGTCGCAATATTGTAGAACTGATGAACTCAAATGAAATTATTGTGAAATATTGTACCTAATTACAACATTATATTTATGGATGTGAAATGAACAAAAAATAAATAAATAAAGTAGGTATATATCGGTATATTGATATACTGTATCATATCGAGATACTGATATACGTACCGTCAAATACCATGCATTACGCATATTTCACTATATGCCAAAATATTATTACTTACTGAAAATGAGTATATACTGAAATAGTGGTATACCTATATTTCATACCATTGATTAGGGGGTGGCAAATCGGGCTGCCCGATCCGAAATTAATTAAGGCCATAAGTGCGGTATTTTGGTATTTCTCTCCCTCCCTATTGGGATTTGAGAGTATTCATTAATTAAATCGAAACTATAAAAAAATGAAAGCAACAACATAAGATAAATATACAACAAACACCCTTCACTATACTTATTTCTTTTGATTTCATAAGCTCATAGCTCACTACATGCATCACTAATCTCACTACATTTACCTTCCAAGAACAACATTCTCAATACATTGAAAAAACACATACCTCCAAGACTTAACAAAATGCAAAACCCCACACAACCAAGAAACCAACCACAAAACCAGGTCCAATCCCCCCATAAAACCACGGAAACAACCAAACGCCATCACCTTCTTCTTCATCCTCACTCCCACCACCGCCGCCTCTTTCTGGCGCTGGTGGATCTCCATCGCATCCTCTGCCGAGCGGAGCTCCACACAACCCGTCATTCCCCGCGTACGCCGACGAATCCAGCGTCCGGAGCTGGTATCCCGTCGGTATCCGACCCGACAGATTATTGAACGACAGGTTCAAGTAGCTGAGGAAGTGAAGGCCCGACAAGCCCTCCGGGATCCGGCCCGAGATCCGATTCCTCAAAAGATCCATCGAAATCAACTCCCTCATCTCGCCAATGCTCTCCGGGATTCTCCCCGTCAGCCCGTTTCCCGCCAGATTCAGGTTCCTCAGCCCGGCGAGCTGCGTGAGCCCCTCCGGGATTTCTCCGGCGATGCTGTTGTTGCTGAGGTCCACGGATGTGAGGAACGGCATCGTCGTGGTGTAGAGGCGCTCCATCCCGCTCACGATCTCGGAGAGGCTCGCCCCGTAATCGACGTCGAGAGTTAAGTAACCGCCCGAGCCACGGCCGGCGATCATGGCGGAGACGTTCCCCAGGCACGAAGGGATGGTTCCGACTATGCTGTTTCCCGCCAGATTCAGCAGCTGGAGCTGAGGGAGCTGGCAGAGAGCCGGCGGGATCGCGCCGTGGAATCGGTTGGACTGAAAGCTCAGGAACGCAAGATTCTGCATGTTCGCACCGATCCACGGCGGGCTGGCTCCGGTAAACGAGTTCTTCCCCACGTCGAGAATGTGGAGGAACGTCATGTTTTCAAGGGACGGCAGCTCGCCGTGGAAATTGTTGCCGTGCAGATGCAGAGACGTGAGCTGTAAACCGGCCAAGGATTTCGGGATCTCTCCGTAGAAATTGTTGTTTGTGAAGTCCAGCATCGACAGCTTCTGCAAATCCCCGATGCAATCCGGCATTCTCCCCGAAAAATGGTTGTTAGCAACGTCAAGAATCATGATTTCCTTCATTTCACAGAGAAAATTTGGCAACGAACCGTTCAGCTTGTTGTTTGACAGTATCATCACCTCCAGAGACATGTTCTTGCCATTTTGAACTGGATTAATGCTGCCCGAAACCATGTTGTTGGAGACGTCGAAAAGCAGAACGTCCGAGGGTAACGGCCTCAACGGCCCGTGGAAGCCGTTGGAATTCAATATAAGCCGTCTGCCAGGGCTATTAGTCTCCTCAAACTTTGGCAGTTTCCCACTTATGTTGTTTTTCGACATGTCTAAGTAGTGAACGCGTGAGTACAGCTTTTCGAACCAATCGGGCAGCGTGTGTGAGATCCCTGCTTGCAAAATTCTGAGCTCCACGACGTCTTGTTGTGTTCGTAGCCACGAGGGAAACAGAGGTCCGAGCGTGCAAGAAGATAGTTTAATGGTCTGCAGTTGAAAAGGAGGAATCCAATGAGAGCTGATGTTGAAAGTTATGCTGTTTTGGTGCATAGACAGCTCAGTTAACTTGGACAGTTTGGCAAAATGTGAATCTGACACCATCCCAGAAAGTGAATTGTTGGAAATGTCCAACTTCACTAGATTTGGAAGCTGTCCGAGGCTTGAAGGGATGCTGCTGCTGAACAGATTGTTACTCATGTCCAACTCCCTCAGAGATGTTAGTGTCCCTAAGGAAGGTGGGATTGGCCCGTTTAATGAGTTGTAAGATAAACGAAGGTACTCCAGATCGTGGAGACAACCAGATTGGTTCACTCCGAAATCTGGAATACTTCCTGTGAATCCAGTTTGAATTAAGTCCAAGAATTTGAGATTGCAAAGATTGAGGAGGCCTTTTGGCACTGTTTCTTGAAATAGATTCTGAGATATGTCCAAATAAGTGAGGTTTGTTAATCTGAATAAAGAATTAGGCAGTGAAGAATTTAAGAAATTACGCGACAGGCCAAGGACTTTGAGAGATGACAATCTTCCCAAATCTTCAAGAATCGGACCATAAAATCCATTACCATCAAGACGGAGTTCAACAAGGCTGCTAATGTTGAACAACCATGAGGGGAGCTCGGAGTCTATCGTGTTCCACTGGAGATCAAACGACACAAGAGAGGTAAACCTAGGGCGCGACAGAGGATAAATAGAGGGAATCAATGTATTAGACATGTTCAGTTTTATCAGAAAAGGAAGCATGCTGACAGAATCCAACCAATCCTTAGCTGTTCCGAGGTGAACACCTGACAAATCCAAATGTCTCAAAGAGGAAAGCCTAGAAGCCCAGTTAAGACTGTTTGAAATCAATCTGTTTTCCCAGAAATCGCCCATGTCCAAGAACTGCAGCCCGGAGAGGCTTCCAATCTCAAATGGGACAGTTCCTTGGAAACGGGCTACAGAGAGATTGAGATGTGTCAAACTCTCGAGCTCCCCGAAAAACCTAGGAATCCCAGAACTGGAAAAGTTGTTGTAACTCA
The DNA here is from genome assembly GCA_026008535.1 of Perilla frutescens. Lineage (NCBI taxonomy): Eukaryota > Viridiplantae > Streptophyta > Magnoliopsida > Lamiales > Lamiaceae > Perilla > Perilla frutescens. The sequence goes on from BRKX01000015.1 coordinate 48,015,931, forward strand.
GGTCCAAAAACAGCAAGTTTTTGAGATCAAGTAAAGCAGGATTTAGCTGACCTGACAGGCATGTTTTGCTGTAACTGGCAACGTAGGCACTGTCTTCAGCATTGTAAAACCTGTCAATGTCGAAAGGCGTGGGGTTGTGAAGGTCTAGCTTCAACACATGGCCTGTCTTGTTGTTGCAGGTGATCCCTTTCCAAGAGCGGCATTCTTGGCCAGTCCACGACGAGAGGCGGCCCGTCTCGTCTGTGAGGCTGTTCTTGAATTTGATGAGTGATGATCGCTCTTTGTTGATGCATTTAGAGCTTGATGAATCAGTAGCATCAATAGTTGATGTTTGTATGCAGAGAAGATTGAATAAGATGAATATAGCCTTGCTTGAGATAGCCATGCTTGTGATTAATGTGTGCAGAATGCAAGAATTGCTAGTAAATTTATTGCTTCAAGTCAATGTTGAAGTAGAAGATAATGTTTTCTAAGATTTGTTGAATTGAAAAACTTCACCTCTCTTTGACATACGTGGCAACTTCAAGAACATGAGTAGAGATCCTCTAGTCCCAAGTTTGTGTGCCAACATTAAGATTATATATTATTAATAATGTTTTTTTATAAAAATAAATTTTATTATAGAATAACTAATAATAATTAATATTTATTGCTAAAAAATGAAATTTTAAAAAATTATATACCCTAAGTTTGGAATAATTAACCCCAAAAATCAATTATATTAACTAAAAAGTGAAAATTAAATATTAAAAAATAACTATAAACCCTAATTGGGTGGGATAAACCCTAAATAATAATGTAAAATTATAATAAACTAAAAGAAATTAAAATTGAAAAATAAAATAAAAGAAAACGTAATATTTTTGAGACTTGGTACACGATTGGCACACACAAGGTGGGACTAGAGGATTTCAAGTGCAAGAACATGGAAGTTTCATAATCAATTTTCAACTTTTTTAATTGCGTTTTGGATGTCGATATCGGCAGGTATTTGTTTATATTAAAAGGTTGACAGAAATTGGAATTATAGGTTAATTTATTTATTAATTTTCATTTTGAAGGGGATGTCAAAATTATTAACCATTAATCATTCCAATAAATTATTTCCACCAGCTTGGCTCTTCCTTACGACAAAATAGTCACGCCAAAAATCATGCATATATAAGTCATAGTCAATACCGAATAATGGGAGTTATTAAATGCACCACCATTTTTTCTTTCTGCACTACACATTATTTTTCATTTTCTTTTATTAGTTATAATTTTACCTAAAACCTCTTACTAATAACAAAAAAAGAACAAATTTGCATTCCGTTCGAAATCGTGTATTCGAACATCCTGGATATGTTCGAACAGTATTTAAATAAAAATTCATGGAGTCTGTTCGAAAAAGGATTTTCGAACAAACATGATGTGTTCGAAAATTCATTTTTGAACGAGACTTATTTTGAAAATTATGCCTGTCCCACTGTCCGAAACTGGAATTTTGAAGAAACATGATGAGTTCGAAATTTCATTTTCAAACCACTCTTGATTTTTTTTCTTTTTAAATAAAGGGCATTTAAGTAACTTCAACATTATTTTTTTTTTATGCATGTAACAACTCCCTATATATCTATATATATATAATAACACACTTCTAACCCATTTTTTCCCTCCCATTTCAAAATTTATTTATGGAAATGTATAATTTTAATTATTATGGAAATGGGAATTCAATTATCTATTGAAAGTCTTACCATAATTAATTATATTAAATATAGCAATAGCAAGATAAAATAAAATCAAAATGAAAATAATAATTGTGATAAAAATTAATATTGTACGTTTGAGAAATTTAGAAGAGTGGAAAAATGTGAGATTTTTTTTTTTTAATTTCAAATTACACTTTTAGTAATTTTTTTAAAATTTATTTTTACTAAGGAAAAAGTGTTGTTTCAAGAGAAACACTTTTACTAAGAAAACAACACTTTTCACTTTAACTATTGAAAAGCTAAACTAACAAAACCAAATACAACATTTTTTAAAAAATTCAAATCAAACCAACAAAAATAATATAGATAACCGAACCAAACCAAACCATAATTTTTTGGTTAGTTTGATTTGGTTTTCGGTTTAACCGAATTTTTTAGTAATTATTTTTATTTTTTCGAAATAATTATATCTAAAGAGAAAAAATGTACTCAATAGATGACAAACCATATATTAAATAAGTAAATAATTTAAAATTTCTATAACTAGAAAATTGAACTAAATATTAGAATTACTAATATTATTTAGGTATAAATACTTTTTAAATTTATTAATTTAGATATAATTAATATTAAAATTATAAATCATAAATTATAAATATAGTGTGCATATATATATTTTTTGGTTGGGTTGGTTTTAACCAAAATATTTTTTACTTAAATCGAAACCGAACCAAACTATAATTTGGTTTTAATATTCAAAATCAAACCAAAATTAAAGAAAAAATGACCAAAACTAACCGAACTAAATAACTTGGTTTGATTCGGTTTTTGGTTTTGATTCGATTTTGCACTCCCCTACTTATATCCAGAAATCACTTATACAATTTCAATATTTTTTATACTTCAGTTTTGTAAAAATTATTTATTTGTATTCATAAATAATTTATATTATTCAAATCTAAATGCATAAAATGATCTCCGTGCACCGCACGGGAGAAATACTAGTTTAGTTTTCAATTAAACTACTCAAAGACATGAAAATTATGCACAGAAATAGTAAAATACGAAATGTAATAGAAAAATTTTCTATTAGGATTGGGCCTTTAGCATTTTTTTTTATTGAGCACTTTATCTTACTTCATATTTAAAAAAAAAAAATGATGAAAGATGTCCCAAAAAAATGATGATAGATGAAATTGTTTTTCAGCATTCGAATCAAGTTTATTAATTCCGTTTCCGTCGAGATTTTATATTTAATAATGAAATAAAATACTTTGGCATTATTTCTAAAAGTAATTTTTTGTCATATTATATGAATCATAAAAGTACTTAAATTATGTTTAAATATAGTTTGTAGCACATTCAATTATATTTTGAAACACAAAAACTTCCCTGCAGCGGATGCAAATAACACTATTTCAGACGAGTCGGATCCGGGTTTTATCCGACCCGATGTATATAAAAAAAAATCCGTTCCTTCCACTATTCTCATTCAATCCTAACCCTAGTTTCACGCTGAGTCAGAGAGAATCGCCATTCTTTCATTTTTTTCCCCTTTCCCTTCACGATCGAAAACCTTAGTTTCAAGCGAAGAGGCACCGTCATTCGTTCAATCGAATTTTCCGACAACCGTGATCCCTGCTTTGAAGCGAAGCAGCGACGTTGTGATTTCGATCGAGTTTTCTGGAGATTTTCTTCAATACGATTTCATTCCAGGTTAGTTTCTTCGCATTTTTAGGTTATTTAATCACTTTTTAATTTATAATTTTCTGTGATTTCTTTTAATGTAGCACCTAATCGTGTATCTGAACAAAAAATAAAGATATGTAGTTTGTGTTTGATCCATTTTCGTTGCGGTTTTTTTTCCCTTCTCATATTTTTTGTTCATGTTCTTTGTTTGATTTATAGATACATTATGTTTGTTAACGTTCTCAAATTTCCTATTAAGATATCATATGTTTATGAATGGGGTCAGATCTGATATATGTATACAATATATTGTTGCTTCAAACTCGATTTCTGGAGTGATTGGTAGATATTTGATATACATGTTTGTTATTTGTTGTTCTGATTTTCTTTGTATGTGTTATTCACACTTCCGAGTGAGTTTATTATAATCAAACCATACCACAGTATCAGTGTTTACACAGTTAAGTATCATTCTATTCACATATATATAGCAGTTGCATACGTATCTGTCTTATATACATACAATCAGCAGACTGAGTTTTGTGACTTGAAAAATGATGTCTGGATTAATTGAATATAACTTATTTTCATCTCTATTAGTTGTTGTTGTTGTGGTTTTCTCTTAATGTTTTCTTTTGTTAGAGTTTAGTATCACTTTTTACTCATTATAGTATCATGCTATTCACATATAAGTATCACATAAGTATGTCTCTGTCTTATACACATACAGTTAATGGAGTCATTTTTTATAACTTGAAAAATGATGTCTGGATTAATTGAATATAACTTATTTTCATCTCTGTTAGTTGTTGTTGTGGGTTTCTCTGAATGTTTTGTTTTGTTAGAGTTTAGTATCAGTTTTTACCCATTTAAGTATCATGCTATTCACATATAAGTATCACATGAGTATGTATCTGTCTTATACACATACAATTAATGGAGTCATTTTTTGTAACTTGATATTTGAGGTGTGTTGTTTATATTGCAGGTTTCTAATGTTATCATTTGATTTTATATTTTGAATGGCAGAAGAATTCTGGTGGCTTCGACTGTGGAGTGTTTGTGATGAATCACATGGAGAATTTTGATGGCGAAGTTTACTCATGCCCTGATTTGATGAATGTGAGTTTTTGTTATATATTATTTTTGCTTTGTTTTATTTTTTTGACCTTTTATTCTTTTTTTTTTCAGTCGTGCGATCGAAGAAAACTACGAGCACTATATTGTGCTCGTATTGTTCTTGTGGGTACCAATGATCTCAGATTTGAAGTTCACAAATCTGTTCTTGCATTTTTGAAGAGAAAGAAGAAATGATTATGATGAAGTTTTTCTGGATGTGTTTACATCATGATCACAGTGATCTAACTGTTGGATTATGTGTTTTTTTGTGTACGGGAAAAAATATTGTTGATTATGGTTTATACGTATACGTATGTTTCTTGGGAGAATACTCTTTTATGATTTTGCTTTTTTTGTTGTTAATGATGAATAGATGGATGTTTCTGAATGTATTAACAATGGTTTTATGAAGTATTTTGTTTATCATTTTTATGATTATAAAATGGTATTTTGGATGTGCAAAAGTTTGCTGTAGGTTTTACTGAAAATATGCCAATTATATAAAAAGTATCAGTTAATATTAAATGAAGTGTCACTTAATTTGTAATTTTGATACATTGCAAATTTAATAAATGGTGAGTGTGTATGAATATTCATAGCTAAATATGCTTCAAATGTAGCTGTAAATTTGTTCCTTCATCATTATTCGTAACTTGAATTTTAAAAAATTAAATTTTTTTTAGACATAATAATAATATCATGTATGAAGTATAATAGTATTCGAAGGGATAAAAAACAGTACCATAATGCAGATTGAATCAAGTGTACTAAAGATATTAGCAATCGTTGTTTTAATGAATAAAAAAATGATTTGTCATAATTGAACGTTTAATAAATGAAATTACATGATAAAATCTCAAACTAGCAAAAATCTAATCAGTGCTTTTCCAATATAATTGTAAGATAAAAAGTACCATGTTGTAAGCAAAAAAGTATCAATTCTAATGAAGACATGTATCAACCTGATATAAATTTAAAACACTCGAGGATTGAGAGTTTTCGATCCAAACTCATTCAACTGAGTTGAACTTGCTGCATTATTTGTCTTTTTTTTTCCCTTCTCAAGTTGTCCTTTAATCATCTTTTTCCTTCCATTTGTTGTTGTTCTTTGAGGATCAAGTACACTTATGTCTTGACTCCATTCCTTCCTGGAAAGCTCGTGGTTATGTTCTTGAACATGTTCAATGACTTCAAGCAATCCATCTTGGTCTCTCCTTAGCCTCAATGATGCTTTACAATTTGTACGTGTAATATTTCTTCTCCGTGTCCACTTTTTTTCTTGATTGCTCAGAGGAACAATTTCTGTAATATTTTTAACCCCCTCACTTGAACAAACATAATATTTCTCTGTCACGGCACCAGTACTATTGCGCCTTTGAGTATTTTTCCTGACACTAAATCCAACTTCCTGAGCATGTAGACAGTATAATTGATACATCTCTTCAAAACTCTCTCTCTCTTGGATAATGTCTCATTATTATAATTATTTTACGTTTTAGCTCTTAATTTGAAAGATTATTTAGATTATTTGCAATTTGAAAATATAATTTTATTTTTATAAAAATTGTGCAAAACAGCATTATACGTAACGGTTGCAAAAAAAGTGTTATATAAATACAAGAATACGTAACGGTTTTAAATAAAAAGCGTTATCTAAATACAAGAATACGTAACAGTTTTAAAAAAAGCGTTATCTAATTGAAAGAATATGTAACGGTTTTTCATTAAAGCGTTATCTATGCTATGGAATATGTAACAGTTTCTAAAAAAAGTGTTATCTATATTATGGAATATGTAACGGTTCCTTAAAGAATGTTATCTAAAAAATTTAATACGTAACGGTTTTATAAGAAACCGTTACGTATAATATATGATAGGTAACGATTTGTTATAAAAACCGTTACGAAAGATCATAATACGTAACGCTTCATTCAGTATAGATAACGGTTATAAACCGTTACGTAAAGTGATTATAGATAACGGTTAATAACCGTTACGTATACTGGGTAGAATACGTAACACCACTATACGTAACGGTTTTGGAATGGCATACGTAACGGACAATAACCGTTACGTATGTGCGTTTTTGTAGTAGTGAATAAAAAAGTAACAATGACTATAAAATAAAGTAGCACAGTATGTAAAAGTCTTGAAATACATAAGATTAGATATATGATCTGCTTCAATCAATGTAATGTTGTCTTCATTTTCGTCAGTATATTCATGATGCTCATCCCCAGATTTGTCAAGAATAACCATATCTAATTCATTATCTGCCAAAATAGCTTGTTCATCCTTTTTTTTTTATTTTAACAGTAAATCCAAAAATAAAAATAAAAAATCAGAATTTCAACTCAAATTCTATAAAAGTACGTCCAATGATGTTGTCATAGTTGATTTTACCTCAATTTGGATGAATCCAGATCCAATTCAGATTTGCAGTTGAAATTTTGATCGACTTTAGCTTCGAGATTCCTTAATGGTGGCGTCGATTCACTCTTTGCGGTGGTCGCAAACCCTAACTGGCGGAAACGACGTGATATTTGAATTCGGTATGAAGGTTGACGGCGGCGATGATGCCAAGGTTCACGGCGGCGATTCTTGCCTCTGCGATCGCGAGAGATGCTAGCCGATGTTGAGCTTCGGTTATGATTTTTTCTTTTGGGTTTGAGTTGCATTTTTTTTTTTAGATTAGGGCTGGGTCTGCATTCTATTGGGCTGGATCCGAATTGTATTGGGCCAGCCCGTCTGATATAGTGGTATTTCCATCTGGTGCAGGGAAGTCCAGCTCATTTTGAAATAATATTAATCTCAAAAAATATAATTATATTTGAGTCGTAATATGCAATGTTTATATTTCTGAATGTTAATATTAATTTGTTAGAAAATATTACTCACCTCTACCCGGCAAATATAGGATCAGTTATTCCTTTTTTTTTTATCTAACTCAAACAATTATGCTTCACTTTTTTTCCGAGGGAAAATCCCTAATATACCCTCAGTTAAGTTTTGTTGGAACCACCACACTTTATTCAATCATGAATATTTTCGAAAGGTTTTTTTGATAAGTTTTAAAGATCGAATAATTATAAGGCTGCAATAGGAAATTTGTGGGGTTTACTTAAATTTGTTCCCAAACTACATTAAATATGTATACTTAGATATTTGGAATATAATTGAGGGACCACGTTTAAAAACAAATATAGGCTATATAACTTAAAATTCATATCTTGCCGCATCAATGGGCAATTTGATTTCGATGTTACATAATGTAACCCTACTTCTCTCCCGCATTTGTTATTCCAAATTATCGATATTATTATATTTACGGCAATTCTTCCGTGCACTAGGTGGATATCTGACAGTTCACACATTGATCAAAAAACGTACATCAAAACAGGTGATACTTTCTAGGATACAAGTAATAATTTTTGAATTTTGAGTGATATTTTTTAGTGTTACAGTTGATACTAATTTTAATTTCTATTTTTTTTTCAGGCCTATACTTTTTAAGAATACGGGTGATACTTTTGACTTTTGAGTTATACTTTTTCGCATTACGGTTAATATTAATTTTGACGATTTTTTTTTTTTATGAATACATTGACCATACATGCATCTAGTGCCCAAAACCTGCCTTTGTATTTAATATTTTATTCTTTGTCACACACTGTTACTTATCTATACTCATTATCTGTACTTAAAAAGTTAACATACCATATCCATAATCCATTTCATGCATTAGCTATAATAATAGAAGAAGAAATCTGGTGAAGAACAGGTAAAGCAATGATTGATTTGGGTGCAAAGTGTGACTCAAAATGAATAGTTAGAAAGCAAAAAATCCAAGAACTAAAACCAACTGTAATAACGCCAGAGAAGAAACAGACCCCACCTCACCAGCCATACCCCTACCATCACCATTACCCTCTCTCTCTCTCTCTCTCTCTCTCTCCTTCTTCTACTTAACCCACAAACCATCATTATTACTTACATTCTCTGCAACACACACACTCACACACTCACTAACTATTTCAAGAACTGTCTATATTTTGGCGTATGCCACCATGCTCTTTTTCTTTTTCATTTTTTGTGTGTTTTTAGAGAAGTGAGTGAATATTCACACACACACACACACAAAAAAAGAAGCAAATAATTAAGAAATGATAAGAGAAAAGATTTTCAGACTGCACAGACACAAGTCATCATCATCATCGTATTCTTCATCAGCTGGGACTGATGCATCTGCGCAGAAATTTGATTTCACTTTCTCCAACATTCAGGCGAATCAGGTTTGTATATATGTATACATACATTTTATCTGTGTATCTATATTTCTTGATTTTATTTTATTTTTTCATTTGGGAAAGTTGATTTCGTTTGATTCTTGATGATGGTATATGCGAATTTTATTTGGTGTTAGTTTGTTGCGAAGCAGTCTATTTGCACATGTTTTCTTATCCATATTGTTATGTAGTAACATGGGCCGGTTAGGAATTTCCCACAACTAGGTTGTCTCTTTTGTATTTTTCTGGACTATATATTTTATTTATTAATTATTTATATGAGTTTTAGCAAATTTATAAGATTTTTTTTTTAATGATAAAACTATTAAGAAAATTGGTAGTTAAGAGATTGTGACTTGTGATGTGAGTGGGAATTAAATGTTTTTGAACATTTTGATTTAATGTTTGATTGGTGGATGATAAATATGTTTGAATCTAGAAGTTATAATTGTTGCCCTTTATTATTGATACAATGGGCATGTGCAATAAAATTGGGTGTTATGGCTACTACTTATAATTTATATAGGCTTATTAACCAATTAAACTAATAATTTTGTGGGTATTATTCAAATTAAATGTAATAAAAAGCTTTTTACGACAGTAAATTTTGCCCCCTTTGCTCTGGGTCAGAATTTTGTCACCTCCAAGTTTTGAGTTAGTAAGTTTGGAAATTTTACATTTATATGAAGTTTAGAATCGGTTTAAATTTCATATTGCACTTTGTAGTTGGTCGATTTCTACAATTAAATTTGATATATTGTTCGAGCTCTGGCAACCTATTAGATTTTTCGAGGCCGAAGAAGGAAGTTAACAAAATGAGATTTAACACGTATATGGAGAATCAAAAATATTACTAGCTTGATTGTTCTAAATTCGAATGCCCTTGCTTCACTCCTTAACTTCACCTATATAGATGGAACTGTTAACCTCTCTTCCTAAAAATAAGGGATTCTCCCTTATTTCCAGGGATAAACACTTATCCCTACCATGATTTTGACCGAGTCTCGTCTATCTTAAAACGTCCCCTTTTTGACTTAGTCTCCTAGCTGCGAGCTCTACCACAGCTTTGGTCTTTATCCCCCATTTGTCATCAATACTCAAGACCTCTGATCGTTGGGCTTCGACACGCATTTATTAGGCCCCAAGACCCTTGAATGGGTGTGGGCCTTGTAAATTGGGTTTTGATTAAAATAGACCTCTACAATTAGCCCCTCATTACTTGATGCTCGAGGACCGAGGATCATGTAATGAATACCCTCATAATCACTAAGGGACGATCGTAATGTATTCCCGATGATTTGTTAAAGCCTTAAGCTTGACTTTTATTAATAAGTGATCTCGAGATCGAAGAAAGGTTTCGCAAGACTCCAGACCTGAACGAAGGTCCTGAGGAGCTAAAGAGGGTCGTGAGAGCAGACCTCGTTAGGCTCCAGACCTGATTAAAGGTCCTGGGGAGCTCACGACCCTTTTTAGCTCCCCAGGACCTTTAATCAGGTCTGGAGCCTAACGAGGTCTGCTCTCACGACCCTTTTTAGCTCCCCAGGACCTTTAATCAGGTCTGGAGCTTAACGAGGTCTGCTCTCACGACCCTCTTTAGCTCCTCAGGACCTTCGTTCAGGTCTGGAGTCTTGCGAAACCTTTCTTCGATCTCGAGATCACTTATTAATAAAAGTCAAGCTTAAGGCTTTAACAAATCATCGGGAATACATTACGATCGTCCCTTAGTGATTACGAGGGTATTCATTACATGATCCTCGGTCCTCGAGCATCAAGTAATGAGGGGCTAATTGTAGAGGTCTATTTTTATCAAAACCCAATTTACAAGGCCCACACCCATTCAAGGGTCTTGGGGCCTAATAAATGCGTGTCGAAGCCCAACGATCAGAGGTCTTGAGTATTGATGACAAATGGGGGATAAAGACCAAAGCTGTGGTAGAGCTCGCAGCTAGGAGACTAAGTCAAAAAGGGGACGTTTTAAGATAGACGAGACTCGGTCAAAACCCTAGTAGGGGATAAGTGTTTATCCCTGGAAATAAGGGAGAATCCCTTATTTTTAGGAAGAGAGGTTAACAGTTCCATCTATATAGGTGAAGTTAAGGAGTGAAGCAAGGGCATTCGAATTTGGAACAATCAAGCTAGTAATATTTTTGATTCTCCATATACGTGTTAAATCTCATTTTGTTAACTTCCTTCTTCGACCTCGAAAAATATAATAGGTTGCCAGAGCTCGAACAATATATCAAATTTAATTGTAGAAATCGACCAACTACAATTTGGCGCCCACCGTGGGGCTTCGATGATACTACAAGAGAATAATGACTCATGACGATAGCCGAAAGGACGTGTTGATAACAACATGTTCTCCAGCGATATACAACGGAGGTTGAGGGTCGCAGATCCCAATTGTACCTCCGGAGACCTGCGAGACTGCAATCGTGAATCCCCTCACGATTTGCAACAGTCGACTCACTATGAAGGCTAGGGTTCAGGCACCATCCCGACATCTTCCTAGTCTTGCTCATTTCAAAGCTACTCTATGAATCCGCTCTCCTCTGCGAGAGTCTAATAATTCCCGATTCGTGAAATCTGAGACTGGGTTATGGTGGCAGCTAGGGTTCAGCCTATCCCTGCCACTCCGGCAGCCTCAACCAATGCCGATGGTCTCTAAGCTCTGACAACCCTTAGTTGAAGCCTTTCTTAGGATGAAGTTACAGCCACTCTCTCATGCGATTGAATCAAATGCGTACCCACTCAGGATATATAAGTGGACGTCCACTATATTTCTCATCGGGATTACCCATGGTTAATGCATTCATGATATCACTATATGTACTATCGTGAGTTTTAAGACGTATGCTATGTCATTTGGTTCCAGCTTGAAGCTACATATGCTACGAGAGGTTCGGACTTTTTATACTAAGTCAAATGAGCCACTATTGCGTCAAAGATATCAATTCTTTATAGGCTTGTATTCAGAGCCTCGATTCGAGCTCCCCTGGACTCGCATTCGAGTCTGGAGCTCCCTCGAGGCTTGCTCTCAGAGCCTCGAGCTCTCCCAGACTCGCCTTCGAGTCTGGAGCTCCCCTGAGGCTTGCTCTCAGAGCCTCAAGCTCCTCCGGACCTGCCTTCAGGTCTGGAGCTCCACGAGGTCCACTCTCACGACCTCTCAAGCTTCCCCAGGACCTGACTTCAGGTCTGGAGCTCCACGAGGTCCGCTCTCACGACCTCAGAAGCTCCCCCAGGACCTGCCTTCAGGTCTGGAGCTCCTCAAGGTCAGCCTTCACGACCTCGGTAAAGTCTCTCCAAATTTTACTTCCGAGTACGCATCCGAAGCTATTATAGAATCAGTATCTAAGCCTAGGGCTGAATCGGGGTAACGACCGGCGAACATCGACATTCATTACCCGATCCTTGAAATTCAAGAATCAAGTAATGAGGAGCTAATTGTAGAGGCATTTTTCCGCTTAAGGCCCAAAACTAAGGCCCATAAAGAGTTCAAAGGCTTAAGGGCCGAAATCAAAAGGTCGAAGCCTTAATCGAGGCCAACGTCTCGAGGTCCAGAGGCCTCGAGGTCGACGTCTAGAGGTCCAGAGGTCCAGAGGCCTCGAGGTTGACGTCTCGAGGTCCAGAGGTCCAGAGGCTTCGAGGTCCAGAGGCCTCGAGGTCGACGTCTCGAGGTCCAGAGGTCCAGAGGCCTCGACCAAGTTTGAACAAGACTCTTAAAGAAGACCAAGTCAAACATGTCCGTTGAAGATAAGTGAGACCCAGTCAAAATCCTAAAAGGGATAGAAAGGATCCCTTGAAAAGGGGAAATTGGTTAAACCTTCGTCTATATAAAATTGGTTAAACCTTCGTCTATATATATATATACGTCCCTTTTATAATGAGGGGGATATAATCATCTATTATTAAAACACTACGCAATCATTCAACTTTAGGGCTTTATTCCTCTACCTTACTTACTGCTTTATTCATCTATTTTTCTCCGTTCGATCGTCAACCCCTTGACGGTCCTTCGGCTTCACGATTTTTTATCTTTGTTTTGTAGATCGTCGGAGCCCGGATCCAAACGAAATTAATTGCAGAATTTTGGTTATACACACTTTTTCATATTTCACTGTTAAATTTATGATATTAATAATATTTATCATAGAATAAAAATTAATTATAACACAAATAATCATGGTCAATATTTATTAACAAAAAAAAAAGAATTGAAAATATTATAAAATTTAATTTTGAAATAATCAACCATAAAATGAATTATTAATTGAAAACTAAAAAATTAAATACTAAAAAATTATTATAAACCTTAATTGGGTGGGGTGAATCCTAATAAAATAATCGTAAAGTTAAACTAAAATATGACAAACAAATGAAACTGGTGAAAAAAATACAAGAAAAACTCATAATTTAAAAATGTAATACGAAGTGTAACACTGAGAGTGAAAAAATGAAATCTCGTTTAGAACATCAGTTTGATATTTGCTTGGATGCAACTTTATATAAAATTTCAATAATATTATATTTCAATTGGAAAAAAGACAATTGGATTGTCTAGTCTAGGCCAACTAAGTTCCGAACGAAATCGTATATTGCATTTTTGTGTTATATTCTCTATTGTATAATCATTTTTTTTTTATTTTTTCTTCAATTTTAATTTTTTGTGCTTTAATTTAATTTTTTACACTTGTTTATTCATGATTCATCCTATCTAATTATTACATATAATAATTTTTAAATAATTAATTAATAACTAAAAACTGAAAATGAAATACTAAAAAAATATAATAAATCATAATTGAATAGGGCGTACCCTAACTAACAAGTATAAATTAAATTATAACACAAAAAATTAAAATCAAAGAAAATATGAAAAAAAACTAAAAAAATAATTGCGTAATAGGAAATACAACAAGAAAATGCAATGATTCAATGAACAATTTCATCCGGATAAGTCCCTATTTATTTAAACAAAGTTCATTTATATGTAGCCAATGACTATTACAGATTTACAATATTAATTTATGGCTGCATAAACGTTACAAAATTAAATATTTGTAACAGAAAATCGTATTAATTAAATTTGTTTATGTATCTTTCTTTCTCTGGCAGGTACCAAAAGGATGGGACAAAATTTATGTTTCTTTGATCTCTTCAGAATCAGGAAAAACAGTTCGTAAATCTGGAAAAGTTGCAGTTAAAAATGGAACTTGTCAATGGACAGAAACCTTTGCAGAATCAATATGGATTTCAGACATTCATACTTCAAAACAGATGGAGGAGTATCTCTTCAAATTTCTTGTTGCAACGGTCAGACATTTATTTTATTTTATTTTTAAAGATTTTAAAACATTATGTTTCTTTCTAATATAAGCAAAGAAATCCCAAGATTGATATTCTTGTATCATGTTTGGATAATGCATAAAATGGCAATTTGATTATTTATTACAGGGATCTTCAAAATCTAGTATTCTTGGAGAGACTGCACTGAATCTTGCAGCATTTTTGAGTTCAGAATCTCCAGTTTTAGTTTCATTGCCGCTCAAAAAATGCAGTTATGGGACAGTTCTACAAGTAAGCTTGCCTTTGTTTGCTTATCATTTACATTTTGGACTAGAAGATTTCATGCACGAGTATTTATATATTTCCTTGATTCTTTTGTATGAGAGAATCTCTATTACATAGAAACAGCTTTATTTCGTGTTGACACGACGTTTTTCTTGCTTCTTTGCAGGTTGAAGTGAAATGTCTAACACCAAAAACAAATCCCAGGTTTGTGACAATGCTGTTAAACTCTTGTTTGTTCTGTATATGTAATTTCTCTTTTTCATTTTCTTCTCACTTTGCTTGTGAATATTGATGCATGAAATTGCAGGGATGAGAAATGGAAAGGAATGCATGCAGCCAAAGATGAGAATGTTGCAGATCATGACAGCATAGAAAATCAGTCTGTAGTTTCAGACAGCACAACTGCAAAGAGTAGTGAATCTCTCTCTAGTAACAACGTTGTTCGCCCCATGGATGCTGCTAGCAGGGTAAGATCACCCTCTTAAAAAAGGGATTTTTTTCATTTTTTCCCCCATTTTTTTGGTTTTTTCAAGGATTTTTCATTGTCATGAACACATGAAATGTCTTGAAGATGTGGTTTGGTCTAATGTGGAGTAACTTGTTCGAACTTGTTGGGATCAGGAAACGAGCTTCTCAGCATCAGTATCGCGTTACAGCTTTGATTCAATGGATGATTCTGTTGGAAGGCAGAGCTTTTCATCACAGAGTGAGAGGTTTGGAGGGAGCAATGTTATGGGAAGACAAGACTCGATTGAGTCGAATGAGAGTGCATCATATAGCTCTTACTCTGCACATGGTGGTTCTGTTAGATCAGTTAGATCACACCAGAGCCCTTTCATGAAAGAGAACCATGGTAGGAATCAAAGAGAAGAATTCAGAAAGTCTTGTCATGCAGCTGCTACATCACTGCAGCTGAATCTCCCCTCGTCTAGGGATGATGCCACGGTTCAAGAACTCGAGGCAGAAGCAAGGATGTGGGAGCAGAATGCAAGGAAGTTGGCTGTTGAAATGGAGAGATTGAGGGATGAGTTATCTGATCAGAACTTGAATGTGACAAAGGTGAATATGGAACTTGCTGCATCGCGGTTGGAGTGTCAAGAACTGACTCAAGAAATCGAGCAGTTGAAATCCCTCGTGGAGGAGTCTGAGGTGAAGCAAAACGCAGCTCAAAACTCGGAGATCCAAGAATTAGGCAGTAGTATTCAGAAGGAATTGGAAGATGAGATTAGGTTCCAGAAGGAGGAGAATGAGAATTTGTGCCTGCAGCTCGATAAAACTCAAGAGTCGAATATTGAGTTGATATCAGTTCTCCAGGAAATGGAGGAGACTATAGATAAGCAGAAGATTGAGATAGAAAGGTTGTCAGCTAACAAATTAAATCGTAATGATCAAATTTCTTTCAATGATGGTGATTTGGGCATTTATGAGATGTCTGCAGCAGATGTCCATGAAGAAACTCCACGGGAAAACAGCTGCACAGTGTTGCAGGAGCTGCAACGGGCTTTGCAGGGTGAGATTTCAACTCTTGAAAGTGCGTTTCAGGAGAAGATCATAGAGATAGACATTGAGGAAGATTTGAAGAATCGCATTGTGAAGGAGTTTGTTGTTGAATCCAACCATATATTAGCTGAAAAGGAACAACAAATCATGAATTTGGAAGCTGCATTATCTAGTGCAGCACATCTAGACCGTGTTGATGGAAGGAAAGAGATTAAACAGTTAAAGGAAAAGGTACGTGGGCTCGAGGCAGATTGCAGCGAGCTCACAGAAGAGAATCTTGAACTACTATATGAACTTGAAGAGTTAAGAAAGATTGTGTCAAAAAATGGCAATGTGTATCACCATAATACATCTGGATTAGGCCAGCAAGAGCTCTGTATCGAGCAGCCTGTGGAGGAGAGCGAGAAGACTGAGATTCTTCAAGAAGAGATTGCTGATCTTGAAGACATGGAGAGTATAGGAAAGGATGGCATCTTCGTCTCAGAATGCTCGAGCAAATCAGCAAGTGACGTGATTCTGATCAGTAGCAGCATAGCCTCCCATGAAATGAGATTAATGGAATCAGAAAACAACCAAACTGAGTTGATGAAACACTTGTCTAATCTGCAAGAAGAGAATATTTACTTGCTGCAACGCGTATCAGGCTTAGAAGCTCAACTGAGATACCTTACTGATAGAAGTGAATCAAGCCGTTTGGAGCTGCAGCATTCGGTATCTCAAGTTATGATCCTCGAGAATCAAATCAAACGACTGGAAGAGGAAAATGAGTCACAAATGGTTGGTTCGAAGGAAAAGTTGTTGGAAATGCAAAATCAGTGGTTAGAAGCCGAGGAAGAGCGTATATCATTAGGCGAAGTGAACATAAGGCTGCAGGCTGCAACTGAAAGTATTATGGAAGAATATAACTCCTTGCAGAAGTTCAATGGAGAGCTGAGGGAGCAAAAACTGGAGTTGCAAAGCCGGTGTATGGCCTTGGAGTCGAGAGCAAGAACATTTCAAGATTGTCGTTGCAGCTCTGCAGAAAGTACTGCGGATTTGAGAGTGAAATGTTCTTTACTAAAGGAAGAAGTCCAAAATCTAGAAAGATCAGACAAGGAAAATAAGGCAGTTCTAACATCTGATCAGGAAAAGCTTCTGATCATGTTTGAGAGCATGATGGATAGTGAATCGAAACTCAAATCCATCATCAACGAGCTAGACTCAAATCTAGAACTTTCCGAAGTGGAAAGGCTTCGACTAGCAGAAGAAAACTCTCTCTTACATATGCAGTTAGAGAAAGCATCTGAGCTGCAGAGTGATATTTTGGCCCTAAGGGTCTCAGTTCAAGAAATTAAGTCCCAAAATCAGCAACTCCAAGCCTCACTCAAGTCTGTGTCAAGAGACTACGAAGAAGCAAAACACGAAAAAGTTACCATGGTTGAAAAAATCTACACCCTGCAGAGAGCAGTGACGGAAGAGAAGAATTGCAGGCTCAAGAAAAATGCACTGGAGGAGAAGATCCTCAGGCTAGAAGGTGATCTAATCGCGAGAGATGCATTAAGCATCCAAGATGCAGAGATGAAAAATGAGCTCAATCAGATTAAGATAGTTAACAGCCAATTGTTGATGAAGGTTAAACATCTTGAAAATGCAAGAGAGGAGGGCTTAGAACACGAACCAAAACAGACACGAAAAGCTGAAGAAATTTGTAGTAAATCCACATCAGAGTCTCATGACACTTGTCAGCCTCAAGCTCAGGTTAGTCTCATCAATCTCTCTCAATTTGTCTGTCTGTAATGTCTTTGAACGGGGCACATACTCGTTGTAATGTGATCACATGACAGTCTTCTTCTTCTTCTTCGCCTTCCAGATTTCTCACAAACAAGATAGTCCTGCAACAGATTATGAGTCCAGAATTCTGCTTCTCGAGAATGAACTTGCACGAGCCTTGCAGGCCAATGGCGCGTATAAATCACAGCTTGAGAGGTAAATTTCTCACTCATTCATTGCAACGAACTTCAAACTAGATTTTTTTTAGCATAATACGGAATCTGAAACTGCTGTTTGGATCTATAACTGGCAGTGATGAAGCAGTTCCTTCAAAGAAATCGACAGAAACCAATGAAACTGGAAAAACTTTGCTTAAGATATCACAGCTTGAAGCTGAGTTGCAAGAAATTCAAGATCGCTACTTCCAAATGAGTCTAAACTACGCAGAGGTGGAGGCTGAAAGAGAGCAGCTCGTCATGAAACTGAGAGCTCTCAACATTTAGAGCTGGCGCGATTCTTGGTCATGATCAGTCATACATAACTGCGCGATGATCATGTCTGAAAGTTTTGCTATGCAGAAGTTGAAGAATGGATTGGATATTGTAGAGTGTACATGAGATGTTAGAAGGGAGTAACCATAAACAAATTAATTCTGGTGTTTTTTCTTATATTTTTTGAGAAAAAGAAACTGTTGTTATTCTTGAATGAATCTGTTTGGAGGAGGTTCCAACATTTTCCTCATGTAAAGCGTTTGCTGCTATTTTGCCGTAGACTACAGAGGAATCCTCTATTCTTTCCACTACAGTTACTGTTATATCTTCGTATTACATGACATCTTCGTACTAGAGTTAGTATTATATCTTCGTACTATATGACATTTGATGTTTTACTATCATTTATGAACGTCACTAATTCTTTATAAATACTCAATTTAACTTTGTAATTTGTGCTAATTGCCAAAAAAAAAATCTAGACACAACTTTTATTTCTAACCGTCCATTTTTTTTATACTCCTAAGAAAAATGAAATCTAGACTCAATTTAACTTTGTGAATTTGATACTCCTAAATTATTTCTAACCGTCCATTTTTTTTTGAACTGCTATTTAAATCAAAATACTTTTAAATTCATGTTTAAATTGTAAATTTATCATGAGGTGGTGATATGTTTGGAAATTATCCCTTGCATTTACTTTAAGAATTTGGACGGATTGATTTTTTTTAAGTTAACTGAATGTTGAAATTATACAATCAATATTTACATTCCTTGTATATTATGACGCACTAATTTTTTATTTTTTTATTTCTACAGCAATTTTTTATTTTCTAAGTTTTATAAAAGGGCGTTATTATTTGCACAACAATACTCTTTGTATCACAAATTAAATAAATTAAAAAATAAATTATTTTAAAATGACTTAAATACCGTTAACTAAATAAAAAACAATAAATTATTAAAAAATAAAAAAAATCATAACTCACTCCCCCCACCCCACCGCCTCCATGTCTTGTATTCATCAAAGCATCTCGCCAGTCGCCACCCCCACTTCACCGTCCCATCTCTCCGGATCTAGATTCCCACCACCATCTCCGCCTCCGGAGGCTACACGTGATGGTGCCCAAAAAATGAGTGATTGTCATCTTCTCATCGTCTTCTCCTCCGGTGGCTAACACTAGCTTAAAATATGCAAACTAACGCGGCGAACTAAATTTTTCGAATTAAGAACAACTCCAATGCTAAATAGTTATTTGGTGCAGATTCTGCACTATCTGTACCAAATAGGTGAAATTTCAGCACCAAATTTTTTGGTATCTCTAATGATCTGCACTAAATATTACATCAAATAAGAATATTCTATTAAAGATTTCATATTGTCATATAATTAAAATATGAATATGTTTAATGACTTAGTTTTTTTTTAAATGATAATTATTCAAAATTAATAACTATTGATTATATACATTCAAAAAATATGATATTAAATAATTATATATTAATAAAAAATTATAACATATAATGTACTTGGAATAATAAAAGTACTCTAAATGATTATCAAACTCTTACAATTAATGAAAAATATTACAAGACTACAGCACTTATGAAAATACATATATTTTGGCATCAATGTTCATAATTAGTATATTTTTTACCACATATGTTCCACTAATGCATTTTCATTTGAAGCACAATGTGATCATCTTTGTTTTTTATTTCGTTATATCGTGCAATAAATTCGTTGAAATTGTGTTTTGATTGAAATTATTTATTTAGATGATTTATAATTTAAATTAAGTGAATATATAATTTATAAATTAAGTTAAATCTATTGGATAATTCATTTAATAATACTTTTAAATAATAAAATAGTTCATTAAATATTTTGGGACCTATCAACGTCAATTTGGTGCAGTACCAAATCTTGGGACAATATTGGAGTGAATTTCTGCCCGAAAATGATATTTTAATTCAGCATTGGAGTTGTTCTAATGGACTCATGTTCTAAAAATCGTTCTCAAAGATATCTCTGATTTTCAAAAAGTAATTTTCGAACATAATCAGAAATTTTTAAAAATTCACTTTTCAAACTTCAAATTTAATTTGTTCGAAAAATTATTTGCGAACATGTTTATGGGAATTCAAAAATTGTTTTCCGAATGGCCAAGTTGAATCCATTTTTTTTATCAACGATTTGAATCCATTTTTGTTGTCTTCTTCTCGGTTCACAAATGTGCTAGTTCATGAGGAAGTTTGAGGGTTTTGGTTGTTGTCTTTTTGATCTCCGACGGAGGCTAGGTGGTCGTTGTGGTTGTGGGTGTTGGGTGGTAGGTCACCAAAGAAGAAGGGATTGGTGGTGTCGATCTAGGCGATGGTGAAGACGCTGATGGTGGTGGATGTTTTTTTTTTTTCATTTTTCTTATTTAATAAGAAAAGTAATTTTAATGGTATTTATATCATTTTTAAATTATTTTATTTTTTCTCTATTTATTTTACGGTGCCAATAGTAAAAATTGTATTGCAGATAGCAACTCCATTATAAAAATTAACATTTTTTAAGGGGATATGGCTTTTCTAAGTTGTAGAGAGATTGACACCTTTTTAGGGGAAATAGACCTTATGGTTCCTCAACCACTAATACATCATTTTAAAAAAATTGTATTAGAAAGATAATAAAAAAATATTAAAATGTATTAGTGGTTGAGTAGTACTCCAACCTCTACGATAGAATTTCCCCATTTTTATTTAGCTGGATTGAGAATTGAGATTGATATTTGGGCCTCTCATTCTTGTAAAGAGGAAGGAATACTAACTAAGGTAGATCCGTGGCACATGGTACACTCTTTGTATTACACTTTTAAATTATGAATTTTTCTTGTATTTTTTTAATTTTTTTTATGATTTAATTTAATTTTATTATTATTTTTAGGTTTCACGTCACCCAATTATGGTTTATAATTATTTTTTTAATATTTAATTTTTAATTTTTAATTAATAATTTATTATTATGTTTGATTTTCAAAATTATGTTTTATAATTTTTTTAATTTATTTTTTTATTCATAAACGTTGATTATGATTATTTATATTATTGTTAATTTTTTTAATAATAATTATAATTAAAATTATAAATTTAATAATAAAATGGGAGTTTCTATTTGCACCACTCATTTTACTCTTTGCACCACAAATGAAAAAAATAAAAATAATAAAAATTAGAACTTACATAAATACCCTTTTAAGTTATTTTTTATTAAAAAAAATAAAAAAAAATCTCCCATTCCAACCATCGTCTGCAACTTTTGTTATTCACCCTTCCCGCAACCCCCACCCCCACCTCCATTCAGCCACCATGGCTATCAACCCCAGACCACCTCTCCTGCCTTCTGAGCCTGAGTAGCAAATGCACAACCATCTCACATGAGAAGAAGAAGAAGAGGCAGGGTTTGGGTGTCTGATGAAGTATAGATTCGGCCTCCCCTGCCCTTCTGAGCCTGAGTAGCAAATGCACAACCATCTCACACAAGAAGAAGAAGAAGAAGAAGAAGAAGAAGAAGAAGAAGAATTTGGGTGGAGGAGGTGGGATCTGGGGAGAAGACAAAGGTGTGGGGGTGGGGGGCTGGGAGGAAGAATGGCGTCGGTGGTTGGGCTTGGGAGGGAGGATGACTGAAGGATTTCAATTTTTTGTTTTTTTTTTAATTGATTTTTTTAAGTAAAATAAATATTTTTAGAGAGGAGGGTATTAATGTAAGGCAGTTTCTATTTGCACCACAATAATTACTCTTTGCACAACAAAATAAATTAATTAAAAAATAATTAATTATGAAATTACTTAATTGCCCTTATTAAATAAAAATATAAAAATTCAAAATTAAATAAAACCAAAGAAAAGGAAAAAGAAACAACAATGGCTTCTCTTCCTCCGATTGCGACGAGAGCATTGTCTCCTCGCCTTCCGCCGAAGCTGAACCGGACGAGGGGAAGAAGTCGGCGATCTCAAACCCA
The DNA here is from genome assembly GCA_026008535.1 of Perilla frutescens. Taxonomy (NCBI): domain Eukaryota; kingdom Viridiplantae; phylum Streptophyta; class Magnoliopsida; order Lamiales; family Lamiaceae; genus Perilla; species Perilla frutescens. The sequence continues at coordinate 48,038,037 of BRKX01000015.1, forward strand.
CCGGCCATTTGGAGTCCGTCCTTCAATATCTTGATGAGCGTGTCTTTATCGTTAGACACCTTCCTGAAGACGGCACGGCAGGTGATGGAGCTGAGCATCGAGAAAATCATGTTGCTGATGTCGATGGGTTCCCCGCCGGCGGAGAGGCAATGAATGGATTCGACGAGGCCAGAAACCCCATCTCTCCCGATGGAGGCGAAGGAGCGAACGCTTCTGGGGCTCAAGAGCTCCATCATGCAGATCTTGCACATCTGTTTCCAATACTCACCGTAGGGGCTGAAGGCCATGTCGATGTAGTCGTACCACAAGACCTTGATGCCGATGGATTGAGGCCTGTCGGCAAAGCAGGGGTTGTTTTCTTTGAGGATCTCTCTAGCCAGTTCCGACGATGACACCACGATCGTCTCCAGTTCGCCCAGCCTCAACCGCATCAGTGGCCCGTACTGTTTCAACAGGTCCGCCAGAGACCGGAAGGGCAGACCGCTCATCTGGTGCAAAGAAAAGGAAAAAGAAATAACAATGGCTTTTTTTCTTCTGATTTCAGTTTTTTAAAGTGAGACATACATTTTAATTGAAAGAGTATAATTGTCAATATTAGTGATGCAAAGAGTAAAACTAGGAGTGCAAGGAGCAGTTGTGGTGCAAATAGCAAATTTAGTGGTGCAAATAGAATCTCCCTTAATGTAAATGCGTGTGGTGTAAAGAGTAAAATTTGTAGTGCATTGAGTAGTCGAAGTGCAAAGAGTAAAACGAGTAGTGCAAATAGAAACTCCCTAATAAAATATGGAGTGAAGCACCACCAAAATATATAACAGAAATTTCAACTCCGTACATAAATTGACATTTTAAACATCAAACTAGGAAGTAAAGTAATTATCTTTTGACAGTTAATGAGAGTGAAGTTGGGCAGTTTAGAGAGAGAAATTGAGCAAAAGATAGGGCCGGCGTAGCGTAAAAGTAGATCGAAGAATGTCGAAAGCAGTTTCGGCGGAGGTTGGCGCAGCAGATTCAGATCTAGGCATAGAGAGCAAGCGGCAGGTGGTTAAGAAGTCCCTGTCGAAGATCGAAAATGCGGTGAAGGGGTTGGATGAAATCCTGGCAGTGGAGTATCCGAAGTTGAAATCCGAAACGGGCGAGCTGAAACGGATAGGAAAATATTTGGAGGAATTGAAGGTGTCGATTTCCGAGGTGAGTCACGAGAAGCAGCCCCCGCACGAGGGCGATCGGCGTGAGAGTCTGGACCAGCAGGAGTGGGCTGCTCTTAAAGAAGATGATGAGACCCTGGCGAAAAATGCCAAGAAAGATCTCGACGAAAATCAGCTCAAGTGTTTGCTGTGCCTTGTAGAATTTCCGGAGAAGATGGCCATAAAGAAGAGGCCTCTCATTTATTGGTGGATAGGAGAGGGCCTAATCAGTAGAGAGGAGAGCGAGGAGAGCAAGGAGAGCAGTACGGCTGAGGAGGTTGGTAGAGAGGAGAGCAAGGAGAGCAGTACGGCTGAGGAGGTTGGCAATGGCGAGCAAGTGTTTCAAAAGCTACTACAGAATTATTGCATTAGACCCAGCAACAGCAGCAGCTTTATGGTGTACCCTTGGGTTCGCCGGCCTGAGGCGCGCGCGGTTCTTTGGCCCAATGAGCCTTCCAACGGAAACAAACGGGTTTTCTTGAAGGCAGGGAATAAATATGATGTTCATGAGAGAGAGACCACTGTTGTGAATGTGGACAATCAGTACCTGGGAACCAAACCGGAGTGGCAGAATTCGGAGGTCCTGCAGCTGGGGCTGTGGCGGAATTCGAAGGTCCTGCAGCTGGGGCGGTGGCAGGATTCGGCCACCCACCACATCGAAGTGGACGATTATAAGACGTTCTTGGATGGGTTGGACTCCCAGGAGAAGCTCAAATACCTGAGCCTCCGAGGAATTTCAAGAATCGAAACTCTGCCTCGATCCATTAAGAAGCTCACCGCCCTCCAAATTCTGGATCTGAGAGCGTGCCACAATCTGGAGAAACTGCCTTCGGGCATTTCGGAGTTGAAGAGTCTGACGCACCTGGACGTGTCGGAGTGTTACTTGCTGGACAGCATGCCCAAGGGAATCGAAGGCCTCTCTCTCTTGCAAGTTCTGAAAGGGTTCGTGGTGAGCAATCCCAGTAGAAACTCCTGCAAGATCGCCGACCTCGAGCGCTTGACCCACTTGAGGAAGCTCACCGTAAGACTCGGCAACGCCAACCACCAGCTCCCGAACTTGGGCAGATTCTCGGCTCTCCGCATTTTTACTATATCGTGGTCCTTCACTGTTCCTAAGGATGCGGACTCTAGCTTTCTTCACTCTCTCGATCTTGTTCTTCCCAAAAAACTGATCAAGCTGGACCTCCGGTCCGTGCCTTTCAAGAAAGTGCCGGAGTGGCTGCAACCGACCAAGCTGCCATACAAATTGGAGAAGTTGTACATCAAAGGTGGGAAGCTCGAAGACCTCAACCACTCTCAGTACGGGAATATCAAGTTTTTACGTCTCAGTTATCTCAAGCAACTCAAGACCCATCAATAGGAATCTCATGGAGTTTCTGTAAACACCTTTAAATAAATAAATAAATATTTTTGTGCTTTTGGTTGTAAATTGTAATGAAGCAATTGATGTTTTGCTTTCGATTTCTCGTGCAAGAAGACTAGCTCGTATTATCTGATTTGGATGTTGTTTTAGCCAAACAAGTGGTATCTCGATTCCTTATCAGGCTTCCATTCGGCAAAAGAGAGCAGCGGTGGTTCCTTTTTAGCTGAGGAGGAGGAGAGTTCATCACATTTGTGGTTGCTGATGCTGCATTTTGGGTTGGGGGAGCACTTCAACTGCTGCTTAATTACTACTACTTATTCATTATCAAATTACAGAATAAATAATCAATTAATAATTAAAAATTTAAAATTAATAATTAAAAAATTACATTGCATTCTAATTCGGTAGGATGAATCCTAAATAATAAGTGTAAAATTAAACTAAAGCATAAGAAATTGAAATCAAAGAAAAAAATTGAAAAAAAAAAAACTTAAAACAATCGAGTGCGCAATAAGGATTGCAATATCAAATATGCAATATAGGATTTCAGCTGCAATTTCACCGGACCATAGCCATTTTAATTTGTTTGATTAATTTTTTTATTTTATAAAACTGGATGCAAATTTAATGTGAATAACGACATACAAAAAATGGCGAATTGGTATATATATATATATAGAATTGATATGAGCGATTGATTTGCACACCCTTGGTGTTGCAGAGAAGAATAACTCTCTCTTGTGTGCAAATATTCATTTCTTCTTCTCCTCTCCCATGCCCCCCTTTCTCTAAATTATTTTCCTTTCTGCTTTTTGTTCTTTTGGTGCCTTTTCTTTTTAAGATATGCACTTTAATTCATGGTTTCTCTCTCACAAACAAAAAATCATGATCTTGTATCCACAATTCTGATGTATCCACCCAATCGTTAACTCAATCCAATGCAAGTGAAAATAATTAACTTACAAAATCTCACTTCATTGACAAAAATCCTCTTCGGCTTGAATAGGAAAAGTTAGAGTCGACTCGATTTGCTAACCACCATTTGGGGTTTTCTACAATTTTCTATATTTTGTTGCAGTTTAGATTTGACACAATTCTAGTATTACACCATTATTGAAGGGTGTAAAAGTTTACTTATAGTAATCAGTGAAGGAAAAAAACTCATTAGAAAATTGATGATGATGTTTTTGAAACTTTGAACAGAGGCACTTGCTACCCTATAATTAATTGTTCTTTGATGATTGGATCGATTAGTTGCCGCTAGTTTTTCTAGTTCTTTCTTCTTCCATAGTCTTTTTAATTAATGAAGATTGAGATAATTTTGGCTCTTAATTACCTCGTGAGTCGTGAAGATGGTGTTTTCAATTAATTATTCAATGAATTAGATGAATATGAAGTTGAAGGAGAAATGCTCTTGGATTTTATTGACGGGTGATCTTGGAGAGAGAGGGGCAAGTAACGACGATGGAGAAGAAAGGGCTAAAAAAATATTAAAAAAAAAAAAAAGTTGCTGATGTGGCAATGACATCAGCGTCGCTCACATTCAACACCTAGCATAACATCTCTCTCTATATATATATATATGACAAAGACTTGTGTTAGACCGTCTAACGGGTCATAAATCATTAGACGGATATTAAGATCCGACCCGAACCCAGGTCAGAATGAAGTGTCACCAGATATGAAGCTAAGTATCATTAATCATAAATTGAAGTGTCACATACTATGAACTGAAGTGTAACCGGATATGAAGCAGCATAAGTCTTAACAAATTTTATTATTTTTTTAGTAATATATTTAACTATTATGTGAAGCCTTATCAATTGTAACGTGAAGTATCACTAACATAACGAGCATGTACAACGAACTATCACCTTGAATTATTAAAGCAAATAACAATGAAGTGTCACCGGATATGAAGCTAGGTATCACCGATCATGAACTGAAGTGTCGCATACTATGAACTGAAGTGTCACCAGATATGAAGCAATGTGAGTCTTAATAAATTTTAATATTTTTTTAGTAATATTTTTAACTATTGTGTGAAGCCTATCAATTGTAAGGTGAAGTATCATTAACATAAGAAACATGTATCACGTTGAATTATTAAAACAAATAACAATGAAGTGTCACCAAATATGAAGCTAAGTATCACCAATCATAAATTCAAGTGTCACATGCTATGAACTGAAGTGTCACCAGATATAAATGAGGATAGCGGGTCGGGTTATAATCAGTCTAATGAAAGTAACCCGTTAGACCGTCTCACAGGAGACCACCCCTATATATATATATATATATATATATATAAAAGGAAAAAGAAGACCCAAATTTTTTCTTCTGTTTTGTGACACATCGAACTGTAAATCAGAAGCAAAACTACACTGAGTTTCATGAAATTTTAACTACAGATTATGGTGCTACATAACTCCGATGGAGTGCAGTGGAAGAATGCAAAACAGCTCTGTCTATGCACGTACAGCATTCGAGTATAGATGAAAAGATCATAAGAAACAGTAGAAGATGATACAGATTCATCTGCAGAAACAGTCACACAATCGAAGCTTATGCAAAGTTGAGCAATGCTCTTGATAGATTTTCCATGAAAGAATTGGCATATATTATTTACGAATGAATGAGGAACCAATTAGCGCCAATTGATGTTCGACAGTTCAGTACAATGCAAGGCGTGGACGTATAATCATGAAAAACAGCAGTAAAGTAAACACTCTACGGATAAGAACCTGGGAGCTTCGAAGAAGAGACGGAGAGAGAGAGAGGCGCCATCCACAGCTCCACCACATCTTACCACAGTTCTTTAGAACTGGTTATTTCTTGTTCTCTACATCTTTTCTACAGTATGGAATAAGCTCTAATCACCTCAACAATGGGTGCTCGACACAGTGGACATTTTCCTCCTCCACGTACCAACTCATTTGCACATTTAGAGCACGTGCACATATGCCCACATCTGTATAGAGAGAGAGAGAGAGAGAGAGAGAGATGGATGTGAGGACTAAGATGATCAGTAAAAGGAGACACTACAAGACACTCTTATCATTAGCCACCATACCTGTACAGTAGGGCATCAATATGATTATCACAGCATACACAGCAGGTGCCCTTTCTAACATTACCCCATTTTGACCCATCTTCTGATGTCTCGGCAACCACTGCATTTTACAGAAAAGTTATGATAGCATTCATCTAGACAATCAATGGCCAGAAGAAGTATTTTACAACTCTCCGAGGAAACTATAAGGAATGCATACCTTGTCCACCAGCTGATCGATTGAGAGCAGCTGAAACTTCCTGTCTAACTGAGCGCTGGAGTTCCAGTTGCATATCCATGCAAGCTTCTAACATCCTCTGCATGTGATTCATGCCTTGCTGAAGTTTGGCAACATCTGCTCTAAGATCATTAATCATCTCCAATTCCTGCTAAAAATTAGAAAGAATCAAAGTGTTCAGTTGAAAAAAGTTGCTGCGTTGCTGCATTTTCCATTTTCTTTTCACAGGAAGAGAGAAACAATAGATAACTTACAAGTTCTGAACGATGAACACTGTGACGAGACCATCCAGGATGTTGAAAATCATGATGCCAAAGAGGTTGCGGTGGTGGTACTGGAGGAGTCGGTAAAACTAATGCAGGTCTAGCAGTAGCATCACGCTGATCCTCATTTGGCTCATCATTTTGTTGGTCCTGGTTCCTCTCAGGTGATGGAGGAAGAGGCAAGTTCCTGTGAAGATCCCAATCGATCGAATCCCTCCCTCGCCTTTCCACATATGATTGAATCAACTGATCAAGGCTCTCACGGAAACCACTACGAAGAAGATTGGAAACGCTCCTCCTACAACAGGATATTGAAGTAAGTTCAAAAGACGAAATTAGAAGAAAAGGCAAATTGAGAAACATATTATATGAGACAATAACCTGCTCAATAGTTCCCTGAGTTCCATGCTGTACACATTATCATCATCAGGCGGGTGGAACCTGGTAATTCTCCTGGAAGGAACTGATCGCCGCATTCTTGGTGGGTCTGAAGGCCCTTCTGACCAATTGTCCACAGCCTCTCGTGAGCCATCATCAGGCCAAACCTCATGGCTTTGTGGTAAACGAAGCTCTCCATCTTCAGTTACTGCTGCTTCTGAGGGCCAGTTGGAAACAGAAGTCTCCTGCCAATTCCGTCCTGTGCCATCTGAAGTTCCATGCATATGTCCATTAGAGACATTATGTGCAGATTGTACATTTGCTCTACCATCTTCAGCGACCTGACCTTGCCAATTCCTTCCCTGAGCAGGTGCAACATGTTGAAGTGTAATTTGAACAGCTGGACTGTGATCCATAGTCCCCATTCGATCTGGTAATTGAACACCAATTTCCTGGTTCCCATGTGGCACTTCCTGTGAAGCATTTGTATTACTCTGATCATTTATAGAATCACTGTTGCCAGTGTTAGCTGATGTCTCGGGATGACTGCTTACTTGACCACGAACTATATTTTCCAATCTGAAACGGAACCCTTCCCTAAATGGGAAGGCATCAATCAAAATCACAAAAATATCTAATATGTAATGTGAGAATGATCAGCATGTGACATACAATAACATTGCTTACTAGATCAAACACTAAGGAGCAAACCTGAGAACTATTCCCATTTCAATATAACTTGTTAACTATAAAAAATTCTTCCCATAATTCGGGGGCCTCAAAAAGTAAGATCTTTTCCACTCAGTAACCTTTCCCCCAAAAATTTCCATATTAAATGCAGTATTGTGACGTCACTAGCTCAAACAAAACTTTCCTATCAGTTTTCAGGGATTGAACAAGAAAAGAAAAGAAAAGGTTTGGGCAACTGTAAGCCATGTTCATAAATCTTTAACTTGTAAATACCTTAGCAGCACATCTACATTGTTGTGCTGTTAGCAACAGGTTTCAATTAATTCCAATCACATAAATTACAAGCAGACAGCAGTCTGTCAGATAATTAGTTTAGCATAATCAACTACTCTAATGATAAGATCAAAATATTAAACAGGCATTACTTATTCTACAAGAATAAGAATTGTGTTTCTCTGGTACTTCTTGAACAAAATAATCAGATCCCATGACCAAACTGACTAAAATGATACATTAAAGCATAAGAAACTCAGACCGTGATAAAAACAAAAGGAAAAAGGCAGGATAAGAGAAATCCAAAAATCAAAAGTAAAATGTGCAGTAAAATAGACTGCTGGTGCATAACTTAGACAATGGGCATACCTCAGGCCAGAAACTGTGTGTCGCTGTCTTAACTGATTTATCTCACTAGCCGCCATTGAAGGCGGTCTCTCTTCCTCAGCAGGCCTCTCATTTCTTAAGAATCGGCCTCTAAGCAGAGACTGAAAATTTAAAGGTATCCTTCAGAAAAGTCTTTATTTGTGGCAAATGATGAACAAGTTTAGGAGGGGGGTAGTTTAAAAAAACAACTAGCAATAAAGTTCTTATTTGAATATTGAGATATGACCACTATTAAAGGCCTTTTAACAAAGAAAGATCATGACAAATTCTAATTGAATGACTGACAAAGGCATCAAGTCAATTCCAGGATAACCCGGACGCATGTAAGTGGAATGATGTCAATACCAAATCCCAGAACAAAACGGGAGTTACAATATAACAGAAAAACCCTACAAGTAATTTTTCCGAACAAGGAAATGGACACTTGTATTGAACCTTTTCCTGATAAACAATTCATTAATGGCCATGAAGCAGATATTGTCTGCAAACACCCAAAAAATATCAAAACTAATCCAGCATAAAATCGGGATTTCCCACCTTCAAAAGATGAGTAACTCACTGTAAAAAAATTGTCAGCTAGTTAAAAAGATGATAGCATGCTCCTATGTAGGGATAACTTACCCAAGCTACATAAATTTTTGTTGATTTCTCTTGGAAATTGGAACTCCCTAACTTAAGCATAGATTAAAGTATAAATGCTATATGTAAACTCTTAACCAACCTGATAAAAATCACGCATCCAGAAAATTAGCACTCGTTAATGAATGATGCCACTAGTATCAAACAAAGATTACTTTGTTTATAAAATTACCTGAATACGATTGCGGTGTGCAAAATCAGACACAGCACGATATTCCAGCAAACCCTGCAGTTCCCGCTGCCTTTCCCTTTCAATCCTCACAAGCAAATCAAGCACAGCTTGTCGACCCCGTAACCTCAAAATATCCCTGCGAATATGTTCTGGCTGGCCTTCATCTTGGTCAGTAGCAGACCCTTCACGAGCACCATCAACTCGGCTGTCAGTCCCAGTTTCTCGTTCTTCCCTACGTCCACTGCGAGACCCTCTTTGCTGACTTGTCATTTGCATCCACTCCCTTACAATCCTCACCCTCTCACGCTCAGTTTCTCCAAGCCATTCAGCTCTTGGACTATCATTCCTTGGCATAAGATTGGAAGAAGCATCACTAATACCACTCTCCATCCATCCACGAACAATTTGCCTCACCCTTTCCCTTTCAACTTCTCCAAGGTCAGGAGATTGCTCACGACTAGAATTGTCATGGTCCCTATTCTCATTCTGAGGGCCTAACTGATCATTTGCCCAAGTAGCATAATCATTCTCACTCTCAGTAGCATCAACCAGACTACCCTGATTCTCGCCCTCCCTGCCTTCCTCTGTATTTATAGATGCATTCGTGTTAGAGTCGACACTCCTCTGCTGCCTCAATCTCTCCCTTACTCTCCCCCGAGCACGGTTTAGTACATGCTCATCCTCTAACTCCCGCCACATCTGCATGATAGATGATGCTCGGGTGCTGAGGGTTTCCACATTCCCCTGATGCCTTGAAGTTGGGGACTGTGACTCCCTCAAGAATGATGAGTCAAGCATCGACACTGTGTGTAAGCCCGCAAGCGCCATCAACTCAGACTCGCGGTTCCTCCTCTCGATCGTGGTGATCATCTCCTGCGCCTGTCTGGCAGCCCAACTGCTCAAAATCCTCGAGTGACGCCTCCTTGCAGCAGAAGATTCTGCCAGGTCATCACCATCGAGATCTGACCTCCTCCTCCTTCTGATGAGCTGTTCCGCTTCATCCTCCTCTTCCTCGGTAGTAGTTGTTCTGGGAGTGCTACAGGAAGCAAAGGACATGTACTCATCATAATGCCCATTCATTAACTCCTCCAAACCCCTCTCGAACTCAGAACGAGTGTCGTTCTCTGTGCTCTCAGGTTTCTGCTGCAGCTGTTGACGAACATCATCCATGCCTTTCTGTCTGACCCTAAAAAAGCTACCCTTCCCAACTCAAGTCACCCCAACAAAAAGCCTAAAACTCAAACATTAACCACAATGGCACAAACCCACACTCCCCAAAGTATAAACCGCATAAAACAATCACACAAAAACCCAATTTCCACAATCAGGAAACAAACCAAACCCTAGACCCAACAACCCATGTTTGGGATCATAATATCTCATTGAATTGTACTCTATCAACCGTTCCAAACCACTGCGTGCACTCATACTATCACCTGATCAAACAAAATTGACAAATATCACCACTTCTAGCAACTGCAACCTCCCGTTAATAAAATACACCATTAATAAATTAAGATCCAAGAAACAAAATTAATCACAAAATGAATGAAATGAGGATCGAACTCCGATAACCACGACGCATATCGAAATTCACAAGATAATTAGATGAAGAAAACGTACCTCTGAAGCTGTACTCTCTTCGATTGCAGTGTGGGAATTGGCAAAGATAAAAGAAAACCCAACTTTTCACGTAATAATTATCGGTATGCAAATATAATATATATGTATATATATTGAGCGTATAACTTTCTGTGTATGACGAGTGTGTGCTCTGTGTGTGCTAATGAATAGCGTTAGAAAGAGAAAAGAAGGCAACTGTATGAAATATCATGAGAGAGAGAGAGAGAGAGGAGAGAGAGGAGATGAAGAATGAGCCATGGAAATTTATAAGGAGCGAAACAACAGGGTCTTTTTTGACACATTTTTTTTATACTTTTATTACTAATTTTTATTTCATTTTATTCTATTTAAAAAATTTTAATTTAAGATTAGGAGGGAGCGTGGGAGCGTCATTTGATGAAAGATTAAAATTTCTAAATTTTAACATTGTGATAAAAAATCTTTGAACAAAATTCCTAAAAAAAATTATTCATATTTCATCCGTCCCGATTATATAGTCCATTTTATCTTCGCACGTAGATTAAAAATATTTATGAAACAAGATATTAAAGTTTAACTTTCAATATTACCCTTATTTAAAATTTATGACTTTAAAAAAATTAAGTGGTTAATTTTTAATTTTCAAGACCTAACAAGGATATATTTATATATTACTATGAAAATTAATACTATTTATAGTTACGAGATTATATAATTTGGACATTTCAAAATAGTAATAGAGATTATACAAATGGGACGAATGGGAGAATATTTTAAGTTGAATTTGTTTAACCATGTAATGATATGGTTATTATTTTCCTTTTTATGAATTTTACCAAGTGGTTATAGTTAGTTAATTGGTTGATATTATGATACGATAACATATATCGAACTATCTAGCTTAATTGTTAATAGTCTTCAACTTATAGCTTTTCTATTTAGTTTTAGTTATGTTATCGAATTTAAATTTGAAATATATAAAATAACGTTGATGGAATTGAAATATCCAAGATTAATTCTATATATAAGTCTTTGTTTTAATTGTGGCTATATTTAATTATTATTCCATATAGAAATAAAATAATTATCTCGTGATGTCAAAAAAATAAAGTATTATTTCGTGATTGCTTTGAGTAAGTTTGTGAATTACTAAAATAGCCTTTCTTTAATAGATATAGAACTTTGAAGTCCATGTGTCAATAATAAATAATTTCTTCATGTAAAACAAAAGGTGATTGGTCAAAAGCGAATGAACAAATATTTTAGTACTTTCCAAGTGGAATTACCTTGAAAAAGCCACTCTTCATAAACGAAGAATTTTTTTGCCCACCTTTATAAAAAAATTACAGTAACTTTTAGGGAGAAATTTATATATTGACAAAACGCAAAATCTTCCCAGAAACAAATGTAAATAACACTATTTCAGACGGTTCGGATTAAACCCGCGCTTTGAGTCGGTCAACGTGGGTTAATCCGCGTTGACCGGGTCAACCCGCAAAAAAGTAGAAAAAAACGGTTAAATCAGTATCAACAGTCTCACTAAAAAGTATCACCAAAAATTCGAAAAGCATCATCTGTATCATTAAAAAGTAAGGGGTCTGCTAGTTATTGTATACTTGTTTATTTAGTTCAAATTGTGATTTTTCCCATTCAAATTAATGTTTAGAGCTTAGTAGTTTAGAGTTTTTTTAGGGTTCATGTTTTTTAAAGGGTTCATGTTTTTTAGGGTTCATGGTTTTTTATGGGGGTTTTGTTAGAGTATATTTTGTGTTTTTTAGAGTTTTTTTGGGGTTTTTTGGAGGGTGTTTTTAGGGGTTTGTTTTGTGTTTTTTATGATTTTTTGGGGGGTTTTTTAGGGGTTTTTTTTTTTAGGATTTTTTGGAGGTGTTTTTAGGGGTTTTTTTTTGTGAAATTGGATAAAAAAAATGAAAAAAAGTCAAAAAAACTGCCCAGAAAAAAAAAAAAAAAAAAAAAAAAAAAAAAAAAAAAAAAGACGGGCGCTTGGACCCCACGCGCTGTCTGAAATAGTGGGTGCTACATGGAATACCTTCTCTTGACAAAATTATAATGAAATTGTGAAATTGTGGTAGGCAAGTAAGATTTAAAACATAGTAATTTTTTAGATAATTTGTATTTACTCTTGTACAATACCTATAGACAGGCCCCATAAAATTTGAATTGTGTCAAAATTTGTACTTATATTCTGCAAAAGTTTCTTTCTAAGTGTTAAACAATATTAATAGCAGTTAAGATTTGAATTCAATATTCCAACCACCCACGTCTAGGGGTGGGGAAAAATACCAAAATATATGTTGGGTATCAGTACCACATCCTCCGAGCGACCTCCTGTATTTACCGAACGATTCAGCCATGGGAATTGAACTTGTATGGCTCAATATCAACTACACTTTTACAGACACTCATTTGGTTGCAGAACTTCACAGATCGAGCGTCGACAAAGGGGATTCCACCAGTAGTTAGGCCACAAGCACAGAGCCTCCTCAAGCACCAAACCCTAACCCACAATCTATCTCACACAACCCAGTAATTACACTGAGAGGGTGAAATTACTCTCACAAAGAGAAGAAGAAGAAGAAGAAGAAGAAGAAGAAGAAACAAAAAAGAAGGAGAAGATGAATCACACAGAAGATCGGAGGAAATCACTCAGCTTACCAAGATCACTCGAAGAACTCTCTCTCTCTCTCTCTCTAAGAACTCTCTGGAAGCACGTGAGATAAGGAAACAAAATAGTGAACAGTAACCGCTATTAGATATTAATAGGGCGGCTAATGAGGATTAGGGCATCAGGGTAATGGGCTGAGCTGCTCCTGTGTTGTTGGGCCGAGCTACAACTGTTGGGCCTCACAGATAATGGGCCTATTTATCAATAATATCGAAATGCCGCACTTATCGTACTGAAAAAATACCGAAAATATTGAATTTTCGGTACGGTATGATACCGTATTGATAATTTTCGGTACGGTATCGATATGAAATTTAAAAATTCTCAATATACAGCGATATTCGGTATATACTGCTATTCGGTATACCGTATTTTCGGTATATACCGATATTTCGGTATATACTAGTATTTCGGTATATTAGTATACCGTACCATACCGATGATAATATTTTTTTATTTTATTTTTTTACAACTTATGGTTATTGACTTATTGTAGTACACTAATTTCTTTTGAGTACAATGTACACATGACTACAAAATATAATGAGTGACAAATAAATATCAATAAAAAAATTAATCAAATAATTATATTTAAATTATGTTGATCTACAATATTGCAACATATGTTTACAATTTGAATATATTATATAAATCGGGTATAATTTAAACTATTACATAATAAATTAAACAATTGAAAGTTATATGTAATAACTAAAAAATAGTAATCTTATTCCTTTTTATTATTAAACACATAACACTCCTCTCCAATGTTAAACACTAAGGATGTAATTGGTACGGTGGAATGGAATGAAATAGAATGATCATTCCTATGTCCATTCTCATTTCACCAATTGGTATGATTCAAAATCGGAATCACCATTTTCGATGGAATCCTATTCCCAAAGGAAGGGGAATAGTCATTCTACCTACCAACATGAGTTTAGTTATTCCCAATGACCAAAAAAATTAATATATGATATATTTATACATAATCATGTTTTATAATATTATTTTATCATATTTAGAAAAATAAAAAAAATCAAATTAAATAATTTATTATTTTTATTATTATCATTTCTTAATTATTTTTATATTATTTATTTATTTTCAAAATATAATTTAAAAATATATGTTAAAATTAAATTTTGATAGCTTTTATAATTTTGTTGAAGAAAAATGAAAGTGATGCCGAAATAAATATACCATAAAAATATGTTATAATACAATATAAAATATTTATATATTTTATATAATTTAATATATTCAAATGAAAAATTGAAATGTTAAAGTATTTTTCTATGAAGTAAAAATATTTTTATTAATTTGTACAAATTATTATATACTGATTAATTAAATATTTTAGAATAAAGTTTTTCAATAAAATAAATAAATTATAATTTGCTAAAAAAATTAGAAAAAATCATATACTAAAAAAGAAAAATGACATTTAGAAATATAAAAGATAGATTAAGGCACGTGTTGATATTTATTAGCTAGTACATACACTTTATTCTGTTATAAGAAAATTTTAAAGTAAATAAAATATTCATTATATAAGATAAAAAAAAAATATTTCATTTTGATCTTCATTCCGTGGACATACCAATCATAAGAATCGTTATTCCATTCAGACCCTTATTCCATTCCTAAGTTCATTCCATTCATACTTAATTCCATTCAATCATACCAATCACCTCCTAAAAGTTAGTTATAAGAGAAATAAAAGAAAATTACTAAATAAGAAGATAAAAAAATATTTTAGAGTTCATTAAATTCTAAAAAAAATATAATATTTAGTAAGTTTAACATAAAACCTTAGAAAATATATATAATAAAAAATACATAAGTTATGAATTGAAAATGAACATTTTAAAAGTATAGATAATAAATAGCAACCTTATATTCTTCTCTAATATTAAGCACTGAAAGTTAAAAAAAGTAACAAAATAATAATAAGAAACTAGAATATATGTAAATTATGAGAATAACACTTTGATGTTTAGATATTGAAGGTGAACATGACTAATAAAAGATAATAAACTAACATTATTACAATTACGACTTATGAGTAAAGTAAGTTACAAGAGAAATAAAAAAAAAATACTAAATAAGAAGGTAAAAAATATGTTAGAGTTCATTAAATTATACAAAAAAAAAATACAATATTTAGTAAGTTTAACATAAAAGCTTAAAAAATATATACAATAAAAAATACATAAGTTG
Source organism: Perilla frutescens (assembly GCA_026008535.1). Taxonomy (NCBI): domain Eukaryota; kingdom Viridiplantae; phylum Streptophyta; class Magnoliopsida; order Lamiales; family Lamiaceae; genus Perilla; species Perilla frutescens. The sequence continues at coordinate 48,053,184 of BRKX01000015.1, forward strand.
TGAATTGAAAATGAACTATTTAAAAAAATACGTAATAAATATTAACATTATATATTCTTCTCCAGTATTAAGTACTAAAAGTTCAAAAAAAAAAAATAATATGAAACTAAAATATACGTAAATTAAGAGAATAATACTTTGATGTTTAGATATTGAAGATGAACATGACTAATATTAAAGATAATAAATTAACATTATTACAATTATGACTTATGAGTAAAGTATGTTATATAAGAAATGAAAGAAAAATACTATATAAGAAGAGAAAAAAAATGTTAAAGTTCATTGAATTCCTAAAAAATATAATATTTAGAAGGTTTAACATAAGATCTTAACAAATATATATAATCCAATTTAATATAAGTTATGAATTGATAGTGAACAATTTAAAAATATACATAATATAAATAGTAACCTTATATTTTTCTCCAATATTAAGCACTAAAAGTTCAAAAAAATAACAAAAAAGCAATATGAAATTAAGAGAATAACACTTTGATGTTTAGATATTGAAGTTGAACATGACTAATATTAAAGATAATAAACTAACATTATTACAATTATGACTTATGAGTAAAGTATGTTATATAAAAAATAAAAGAAAAATATTTCATAAGAAGAGAAAAAAAGGAAATAAAAGAAAAATAAATAAAAAAGAAGAAATACTTAATCAAATAATTATATTTGAGTTCATTTGATTTTAAAATATTGTAACATGTATTTAAAATTTAGATTTATAGTTATAAATTCAATATTTAATCCAATATATCAAATTTGGTTGTTAAGACATAGACTATTAAACTTGTTTGGTATTGATATTTTGATTATTGAGACATGAATTTTTATGTTGTTATTTGTAAAATTTAGATCGGTACGACATGTAAAATTCGGTATTTTCGATATACCTTAAAATTTCAGTATTTTCGATATATCGTGAAAGTTCGGTATACCTAGAAAGTTCGTATGTTTGGTATAACGTATAATATCGGTACGGTACGCTATATAGAAAATATCGGTACAATATCAATATCTGTTATGGCGTATACCAAAACTTCGGTATATCGAAAGTTTCGGTACGAGAACGGTATGAAATTTTTCAATATCGAAATTTCGGTACAGTATATGGTACATCGTAAAATTTTCGGTATGCCGTACCTACCCACCCCTACCCACGTCTTCCTCTCTCTTCCCATATATATATATATATATATATATTAATGGCAGTTAATGTTTTAATTGTGACCATATATATTAATTGTAACCCTTAGAATAATAATCATAACCTTTAAAATAGTTATAGAAACTAATCATAACCACATATAAATTAATCGTATCCACTTAGTAATTGATCGTAGCCCTTAGAAAAATAATCGAAGCCTTAATAATAATTATAGAAATTAATTGTAGCCACCTAAATATTAATCACAGCTTTTACAAAAATAATCGTAGCCTTAAAAATAATTTTAGAAATTAATCGTAGCTACTTAGAAATTAATCGTAGTCCTTGGAAAAATAATCGTAGCTTTAAGAATAATTTTAAAAATTAATCGTAGCCACTGTAATATTAATCGTAGCTCTTAAAAAAATAATGATAACCTTAAAAATAATTTTATAACGAACCGTAGCCATTTAGAAATTGATTGCACCTTTTAATTTATAATTGTAGCTATTATAATATTAATCGTACCTTTGAAAACATAATGTTAGCTGTCATAATATTAATCGTACCATATGGCCACAATTACTATAATCGTGGCCAATATTCATCGTAGCTAATAATCTTTTTATGGCAAATTCACTTCATTTGACACTATTAATCATAGCATATGCCATAATTAAATGGCGTAGCTATCATAACATTAAATTTAAAGGCCACAATTACTACTAAATTTAAAAGCCACAATCATATTAAATTAATCGTGAATTTGCTACTATCAAATTTCAAACCTACGATTACATTTATAAATTGTTGCGATTATATTTTACAAACATATGATTAAATTAAAAGGCCACGATTATGAAGCTACAATTATTTAATAAATGGTACAATTATTTAACATATGGTAAGATTATATTTTCATAAGCTATAATAAATAGTGTATAAGTTGTTTCGGGAATTTTAAGAATCCATTTGATTATACTATAGTGTATATGTTGTATCGGAATTTTACTTGTAAGAATCATTTTGATTATATATAGTGTATATGTTGTTTCAGAAATTTATAATCAAGAATCCATTTGATTATACTATAGTATATAGATTGTATTGGGATTTCACTTGTGAGAATCAACTTGATATACTATAGTGCATAAGTTGTTTCAGAAATTTATAAACAATAATTCATTTGATTATACTATAGTGTATAGGTTGTATCGGAATTTCACTTGTGAGAATCAATTTGATTATACTATAATGCATAGGTTGTTTCGGGAATTTATAATCAAGAATCCATTTGATTATACTATAGTGTATAGGTTGTATTGGGATTTCACTTGTGAGAATTAATTTGATTATACTATAGTGTATAGGTTGTTTCGGGAATTTCAAGAATCCATTTGATTATACTAGTGTGTAGGTTGTTTCGAGAAGTCATAATCAAGAATCAATTTGATTATATTATAGTGTTTATGTTGTTTCAAGAATTCATAATCGATAATCAATTTGATTATACTATAGTGTGTATGTTGTATCGGAAATTCATAATTTTGGTATAGACTAGTTTATTTTTTCTTATAATTAATTTGGTATGGGCTGCCTGAATGCACTAATGGGCTATGAGACCTAATGGCTAATTTTATCAACTTGTTGGGCTTGAATCTTTCTATAGGATGTGTGAATCTGAAAGGCCCAACTTAATATATTAGAAAACAGAGCCCACTATTTGTTAATTTGAATTCAATATTTTGCACGGTTTTAACTACAAATAAAACAGTTTTCCATCTACTATTGAAATATTGGGATAAAATCATCTAGTTCACTTTCATGTCCTATTATTATACCCCACTATGAAATTTAATATTGTAAAAAATATTTATTATAAAATAAATTTTATTATAGTATTACAAATCAGAATCAACATTTATTGCTAAAAATTATTTTTATTTAAAAATGTATATATCCTACTTTTGGAATAATCAACCATATTAATCAATTATATTAACTAAAAAACTATAAAATATTTTTATTAGAGTATTACAAATAATAATCAACATTTATTGCGAAAATTGTAAATTCTTAAAATTTATATACCATACTCTTGGAATAATCACCCACATAAAACAATTATATTATATAAATAAATTATTTAATTTGTTGCGATATTTTAATTTCAAATTTATCTCAACCGTCCCACTTAGGAAGCAACTTAAGAGAATATAATTTTTTTTACAGTTGTCATACATTATATTTATTTTCCCGATTATATTCATGAATTTTGTAATGTAATTATCCACAACACTTAAAAGGGGTATAAATATAAATCAAATTGTTGTGTCTTGTTGAAAGTAGTATCATATCTAGGTTATAAATGATGAAACCCTAAACAAATTGCTTACAGAGTTCTCAAGAAAACTTCTAACCCACATTCTCTGAAAAATTATGCCCTTACAGAGTTTCCCAGAAAATGGCATGTCGGAGATCGTGCGCTGAAGCAGAGGTTGCGGACCTCGTCAACCAACTAGTGACAGCAACCTACAGAGTTGACCTAACCAACACGTACACCTTGGGCTACTTTGGTTTGGGCGCTGTCAATAGCATGAGTGAGAAATTCGACCGAGTGATCAACAGACAAGATGTAGTGGTGGAGATTCTGAAACTCAAGGACCGTCTTCTTGACTTCAATTAGTTCTTGGGACTGTCGGAGTGATGTACAAGGAGGATTCAAATACTGTGGGCATTACTGAAGAGTACTTCAAGCAAGATTACGAGGTATGATATATAATCCCTAGATGTCTTCATCTATCATTTTGTTATATGTTTAATTTTGTTGAAGATCCTGACTCCATGCAGTAGCAACGCAACACAGGAAAGCAAAGTGAAGGGAACGCTCTCACTCATGCATGCAGTTGCATGTCTTATCACACGTGCAATATAACTGTCCACGTGTCCATGCAGAGCTACATGGACCACTTCAGAGTTATTCACAGCCATTGATGTATAGTTGACGCGGATCTAAGCTCCTGGCCGTTGATTATCACTAGAGATAGTTAGCATAATTGTGTTTGTATAAATACAATAAAGCACATTATTATCTGTTGTAATTTTTCAAAACTATTGAATGAAATCTGAGATATTTTTCCTCTATTAGCGGTTTTATCATGGTATCCAGAGCCGGATTATTGCTCAAACTAAATCTATAGTTCGATCCGTGATTTCAATCTTCTCCGATTACTGATTAATTCCACAATTGATTTCTGCTTCGATCGGTTGAAATGATGAAGAAGAATACTCAGTTTTCATGGCGCCAAGCTCGTGATGAAGAGCTTGGATTCATGGGGAATAATCCTCTCAAACAAGGAGAACAGAGTGGAGTGGGGAATATACATCGCAATCCTGGACAATCAGAGGTGGATTCTACTACACAGATTTAAACCAACAACAATCGCGAACAATCTGGAGGATTGCAGGTAGGATACACCAAGGTGGAGAGCACAAACCATCGATTCTTGGCCAATGATGAACTATATCTTGCTCCAACCGAGCATCCTGGTATGTCTCTTACCGCGGATTTATTTGATGGCAACAATTTCCATTGTTGGAGTAGGTCTGTTAAGAGAGGCCTTTTATCTAGAAATAAATTGGGGATTGTTGATGGAACCTTACCTCAGCCCAGAAAAGATTCGGTCGACTACATGCAGTGGTTAAGAGTAGATTACATAGTTTTTAACTGGATATGTAATTCAATGATAAAAGAGGTGGCTAGGGGTTTTAATAATCTGGAATCCTCACAGCAGCTATGGGAGGAGCTACAGAAGCGATTTGGTAAAAGAAATGGTCCTCGAATCTATAAACTAAGGAGATAGTTAGCCAGTTACAGTCAATACAACCAAAGTGTTATGCTCTACTTCAATAACTTGACATCACTTTGGGATGACTTAGCCTTGCTCAAGAACTCTAGAGCATGTATTTGTGCAGCACAAGATGATATTAAAGCTGATTTGGATGAAGAACATCTTATGCAATTTCTAATGGGTTTAGATGACTGTTATGAAATCATAAGACAACAAATTCTTATCCTTAACCCTCTACCTAATCTTAGTCAAGCATATTCAATGGTTCTGCAAGTTGAGGAACAAATCAAGGTTACAAATCAACTTGCAGAGACTATGGAGCATACAACTTTATTTGGAGCACATAAAGGAGGTTATAAAGTGGACAATTTTAAAATGAGACTCAGCAAAGAGGAGAAGAGTAGACTCAAGTGTGAACACTGTGGTGGCATAGGACACATGAAGTCAGATTGTTTTGATCTCATTGGAATTCCAGACTGATACAAAAAGTTTAAAACTGAAAAGAGCAAGGGTAAGGCACATTATGCATTGCAGCAGGAAGATGACACATGTAGTATGGAGGGAAACTCATCTAAGAACATAAAATGAGGAGATTTATCTAAAGAAGCACTTACTGAAGTAAGACAGATGATTCAATCAGAATTTGCTAAGCACTTCTCACAGCTCTTCCAAAAGGGAGGAAGAGGAGAACACTCAGAAGGGACTGCTAACCTGGTTGGTATGGCAGAGATTGACCTGGGGTCTTCCCCTATTGATTTTAAAGGTCATTATGCTTTTGGAGCATCACTTAGAGTTGCTAAAGCAGAGTGGATTGTGGATTCAGGGGCAAGTCATCACTTGTGCCACTATTTTGGATTGCTGACATACATAAAGAGAATCAAACATCCTTTGTAGATATATATATACCAGATGGTAGTAGCATCTGGGTGTATTTGGCAGGAACTGCTAGAATAAATGAACATCTTACACTCAAGAATGTGTTATTTGCTCCACAATTCACTCACAACCTACTATCTGTAGGACAATTGACTAGAGATTTAAATGGAAAGCTACAGTTTATGGCATCTCATTGCTTGGTTCAGAAGAGAAGCAATGATAATGTTCTAGGAATTTGCAAAATGAAAGGATCACTATATGTATTTCCTCAGGAAGAATCTGGTATAGGAATGGCTCATTCCATACATACTGATACAGACATGGTTAGATTGCATGCCATTTTGGGTCATCCCTCTGCACACACTATGGAACATCTATCAGGTTGTAGAAAGAGACTCAGAGAGGATGAGTTATAGATTTTGAAGACATGCCAAGTATACCATCAAGCTAAACAACAACGGAATCCTTTTCCCTTGTTACACAGAAGAAATGCTGAATTATTTGACTTGGTTCACTTGGATGTTTGGGGTCCATGTAATCAAGACAACATAACAGGAACATCATATTTCTTAACTGTTGTTGAAGATCACAGCCGGGCTACCTGGACTTACTTGTTTAAGTCTAAGACACAAGTCTGGTCCTTATTGAAGAATTTTGTACAGATGGTAACCATACAATTCCACAAGAAAATTAAGGTAATCGGGTCTGACAATGGAGGAGAGTTTGTCAATCATGGAGTACAGAAATTGTTCCAGGAGAATGACATATTACATCAAAGATCTTGTCCCTATTCACCACAGCAAAATGGAGTGGTTGAAAGGAAACATAGACACCTTCTACAGGTGGCTCGAGCATTAATGTTTCACAATAAGCTACCCTCAACTTTCTGGCCTCATTCTATTCTTCATGCTATATGGCTTATAAACAGATTACCTTCTATTGTGTTAGGGTGGCTTTCTCCCTATGAAATTTTATTTGGAAAAGCACCACAGCTGGAGCAATTACAACCTTTTGGTCGTCTTGTCTATATGGGGAATACATTGCCCTCTAAATCCAAATTTGATGCTAGGAGTACTCAATGTATATTCTTGGGATATTCACCCCACAACAAAGGTTATATTCTATATGATCTGGTGAGCCTCAAACTTCATACCAGTAGAGATGTTTCTTTTATCTCAAACCAATTTCCTTTACAAGATACCAAGTTACCTACCTTACATTTTCATAGCTTTCCAGTACCTACTCCTCTTACAGATTGCAGGAGTGATTCTGTCTTAATCAGCACACCTTTACCTCAAGATACTTTACCTATAGAGACTACTACTACAACCTCATCACCTGTCTCTGACACAAATGGTTCACAATCTGTCATAAATTGTATTCCCCTACTCAGAAGAAGCACTAGAGTTTGTCAACCTCCTTCTTATTTGAAAGATTATGTTTGCAAATCTACAAACATGATACCAATTCCAGACTCTGCTGCTAGTTTAACTCCCTAAGCATACAACTTTTTTATTGAATGTTCAGACAATAAAAGAGCCCACAAGCTATTCAGAGGCCTGCAAGTCACCAGAGTGGGTTGCAGCCATGACTAAAGAACTGGCAGCCTTAGAGGAAAATCAAACATGGAAGATAGTTCCTTTGCCTTCTGGCAAGACTGCCATTGGATCTAAATGGGTTTTTAAAGTGAAACTTCACTCAGATGGAACCATTGAAACGCTATAAAGCCTGTTTGGTTGCTAAGGGTTACAATCAAGCTTTTGGAGTGGATTATCATGAGGTTTTCTCCCCAGTGGCCAAGATGGTGACTGTGAGATTATTTTTTGCTCTTGCAACTCAATACTCTTGGCATCTTCATCAGATAGATATAAATAATGCTTTTTGCACGACCATTTATCTGATGAAATCTACATGGATATACCACAGAGATACACTAAAGGAAGGATTGGTGAGGTCTGTAAACTTGTCAAAAGCCTATATGGATTGAAACAAGCTTCGAGAGAATGGAACCAGGAATTGGGTAAGCATCTCACCTCTCTAGGCTTCATTCAATCCAATAGTGATCACTGCTTCTATCTTAGAGGTAGTGGCCTTTCTTTTATTGCCCTTTTGGTGTATGTTGATGATATATTGCTCCTTGGACCTTCCTTTGAGCAAATATCAACTGTTAAGACTTCTCTACATAATGCCTTTACTATAAAGGATTTAGGAGAAGCAAAGTTTTTCTTGGGTATGGAAATTGTCCGCTCTTCCTCGGGCACTTATATGTGTCAAAAGAAGTATGTCCTTAATCTTCTAGAGTCCACTGGGCTTACTGGGTGTAGGGCAACAAGCACACCTTTCCCTCCCGGCCTTACTCTACACAAGGATAGACCTTTATTGCCACAAGCAGATTCCTATAGACGACTGATAGGAAAGCTTTTGTATTTGAATCTCACTCGTCCTGATCTCTCATATGCAGTTCAACAATTGAGTTAGTTTATAAATTCTCCAACTCAAGATCACCGGGATGCTGCAACTCATGTCTTGAGGTACCTCAAGGGTACTCCCTCTCTTGGCCTGCATTATACTCATTCGAAAAATTTTGAGTTCACAACCCATTGTGATGCTGACTGGGGGTCATGTTCTGATACACGCCGGTCACTCACAGGATATTGTATATCCCTTGGGACCTGCCTTGTTTCATGGAGATGTAAGAAAGAGGATACTGTTTCATTATCCACAGCGGAAGCGGAATATCAAAGTCTTAGTTATACAACACAGGATCTTCTATGGCTGTCATTCATGATGAAAGACTTTGCTGTTCCAATCACGTTGCCTATTATTCTATATTGCGACAATCAAACTGCAATTCAGATATCCCAGAACCAGGTCTACCACGAGCGGACTAAACATCTTAACATTGATTGTCACTTTGCGAGGATGCACTTTCAAAGTGGTTTTATTATTCCTACTTATGTTCCTTCTATGTCGCAGCTCGCAGATCTCTTCACCAAGTCATTGTCTGGCCTCAGATTTCGACACCTTCTGTCCAGTCTCCGACTTGGCAATCTTCACCGCGTCGGGACTGCGGGGGCTGTTGAAGATCCTGACTCCATGCAGTAGCAACGCAACACAGGAAAGCAAAGTGAAGAGAATGCTCTCACTCATCATGCAACTGCATGTCTTATCACACGTGCAATATAACTGTCCACGTGTCCATGTAGAGCTGCATGTACCACTTTAGAGTTACTCACAACCATTAATGTATAGTTGACGCGGATCTAAGCTCCTGGCCGTCGATTATCACTAGAGATAGTTAGCATAATTTTGTTTGTATAAATACAATAAAGCACATTATTATATGTTGTAATTTTTCAGAACTATTGAATGAAATCTGAGATATTTTTCCTCTATTAGCGGTTTTATCAAATTTAATCACATGTTTTATGCCAGCACAATTTAGGAGTCCAAGTAGATGAAGCACTTCCGCTATACCGGTGAACTTATATTTCCCGATCTTTGTCCGATCTTCGTGGTCGGAGAGGTCGATTGCGGAGATTTCAGTTGGTTGATGAATAGTTTCCAAGTTAAGTCAATTTTTGTGTTAGTTTTTTTTCTAGTTGGTTGCATTTTTATTTTTATTTCTCTGACTTTGTGGGATTTGTAACATCTTTAGCAGACGTTTGAAGGATTGTGGCTGCCCGAGACGAACGAGATGCCGTTGAAGAATTGGGGCATCGGTGCCAGATTACACTGTGAAAAGGGCGATGATCGCAAATAAACTCTTCTCTCCTCCGCGGATTTGGACGATTGGGGTTTCTAGATAATCTTCATATTTTAAAAAACTTTCTGTTAATTATTATATCATCTTTTGTAATTTAGAAACTTGTAAGAGATCGAACCCCATGGATATTTCTCAAAAATTGACAAATCATCCACGACATGTAGATATTGAATATCAATGGTTTTGCAATGTGTATCACGTCACAATAACAGACCATACACCACCAACAAATGAGCCAACTTCAATACTAACTGCCCGCCGCCCTTACTAGCCAAACAAGCAATTTCAAATGCCTTCTCAATGTTTTGTAGTTTCATGAGTAGCTTGCTTTCAAATATGTTCTTGTAGATGCTAGATTTCGTTGGCAAGGCTTCAGAGGCACCAAATTTGAGCCCGGTAATGAGGAAATACTCTTTCGGCCCAAACACAAAGAGACGATCATTAATTTTGAATCTCAACACTCCATTCGAACTAACTCGATCCTTCGTGTGCAAGAGTAGGTGGTACACAAGCTGCCCTTTGAACTTCATCTCCTTCATGTTCAACAAATGGCCGAAGCATGACCTGCTAAACAATTCATAATTCTCCTCATTCAAACTTTCTCTTAATGCATTTACCGTGCGCTGTAGATAAGAACGACATGAAACTAAAGCTCCTAAAAAACGACGGGGATATATATTCAAAGTACAACAGGAATCGCCAGTAAAAGAGTTGTTTTGGTCAACATAAATATATATAATACATAGATATAATTATAAAAGAAATGTATATAAGAGAAATTAAGAAATTTCAATGGATCAAAAACCATAAATATAGATTTGCATATATTCAGTCACATTTAGTTCTCAAACAAAACACTACATTTTTAATAAAAAAAACTTATTACTCTGGTAATGAAAGAATCTTGATGCACTAATTATTATGCAATTATCTGCAACTAACACAGGTTACTGTAATATAGTAGTGAATCGAGTATTGTATCTACAGGGGCTGAAAATAAGACCACACTGAGTACTAAGCTAAAAGTTCTTTATTATCCAGGCTACCAATTTATGGGTTTACTAAAACTAGGCACAAATTTAAATTAAATAAGAGAAAATAAACAAACTTCAAAAGACACAAATAAATCAATTAAACAAATAACCAAACTCAATCAATTAATGAAATATTAATCCTAGGGAATGCAGTACACATATATCCAATATGTCTTAATTCAACCCTAATAATTCTCAATTTAATCCGATTATTGGTGAGGAATCAGAAATATATCTACCTATTTCCGTCAGGTCTCAAGGTAAAAGCAGATTAATAAATTACCTATCACTTTCATCTCTAGGTTAATTTATTAACTCCCGATAGATCAACATATTAAATCTCCTACAGATTCCAAAGAACGTGTATCAAAGTGTTCAATTAATCCCACTAGTCAATTATCTCCGCCAGGACTCAAATTAACTAGCTAGCATGCAATTAATTATGATCAGTAATGAAGCATGAAATCAAAAGCACTTGAACATTTGAACACAATAATCGAAAGGGAAAAATAACAAGATTAAATTAAATTCATAGATTCAACACGCTTTGCAAACCCTAGAATTAATAAAAGGACTACTCACTCATAATTAAAGCCATGAAAATAATGAAAATAAGAATAATCATTAACATAATATAAATGTCACAAGATTAGAAAAACCCGGAATGATGATTCGTTGAATAGAACTTCAAATCTCTAATATTCAATGTTGCAGGTGAATCTCGAATGTAAAATAAAAAGAGAACTCTAAAATAATGATAAAAGTCTCTAAAAAACGTCCAAAACAATCCTATATATACTAGGTATCGAAAATCCGGGCCAAAAGATGAGTTCGTGGGCCGAAAACACATCCGGAGACAAAATCCCGTCGCGCCCGCCGACCCATAAGTGACTTCCTACCGACCGGCGGTCTTGCCCCGCCGATCGGCGGCAAATCGGCGGATTTCTCTGCCGGAATCCGCCGGTCGGCGGCCTCCTCCCGCCGGTCAGCGGGTTGCCCGGCAGCTTTGACCCCTTCCACTGTTTTGCTTCGTTCTCTCTCGTTTCTCGTCCGATTGACCCGATTCAAGTTGTAAAATTACCCCAACTCGATTCTCTATCTTTCTAGATTATTTGCCAACTGAATTGGATCTTCAAAGTATCCTAGTTTTTAGCTTGAACTTCAACAAAAACAATAAAACACGACAAAACACAAGAAAACCTGAAAGTACTATAAAACCTCGACTTAAACATTCATTAATCTTCAAATATGGTCCACATAAACACTCAAATGCATGCAAAAGCCATGTTTATCAATTCCTCAAACTTGAACCATTGTTCCTCCTCGAACAATGAAGAGAACATTAAGAAAATATAAACATGGGGGATAAAAGTAAACTCGATCATAAATGCTTCACGAACAAGCTTAAACAATTTTCAATTGGACAAATTCAACTTCCATTAACTCATCCAAATTTCTGCACAATTAATATCCGTAAACAAAAGCATGAACCTCAACGGCATGTGTATCACTAATCTCACAAGTGTATTGAATAACGCTCATTGAATCAAATGCAATGCAAAAGTGTTACCCATAGGCTTGTCAATCGTCTAAAACACTCATACTAAATCATACAAGAATAAAGATCAATGAGGTCTTTGATTCGGGATGTAATGTCGGGACATTGGTTAAGGTTAGGAAATTTGGTTAGTGACTCAAAATTTTCAACCCACTAACAACCTTTTTGTACTCCAAACCCAAGTATGGATCTATAATCCATCCTCTAACGCTTTCCCACTCTATTGCACTTCTAAATATGTTTTGTGCACAAATTTATATTCTCTTATGCTCATCTCAACAATAAGTATACAAATAAGTTAACAAATAGCAAAAATTCTCAATTGCTACCTTTTAACATTTGACTTTTCTATTTATCTTTTCCACACAATTTTGTCTTTTTTTTTCATTTTCTTTTCTTTTTTTCATATCGAGCTTATGAGAATCTTTTCCACCCCAATTTCAACATCTCCATTCTCTCCCATAAACAACACTATTTTTCACAAAAATGTACCCTTATTCACCTTCCGAACCCCCTATCATCCAAGTTCATGAACAAAAGGTAATTATGGCTCAAAATTGGCTAAAAAGTTCGACTTATCCAGTTAGTGTTTAGGAATTAATGTGGCTATGAAAAGATATCCTTAAATCACTTCTAAATTCTTCACATAATCGAGCTATTCGAATAGAAACCATGGCAAGTTCTAGATACACCAAAACATGCATGACAAACACTCATGAAAGAAATCAAACTGTGCAATGATATACAGTTAAGGCTCAAAAAGCTCGCAGGACTGTTCATGCTCTATTTATTTCAATTCCGAGTACATTAATTCAAATAAGTCAATATTAGTCAAATTCACGCAATATTTTCAAAATAATGCTCCTTTTCATCATTAGCATTTCACGAGTTCACCAAGACACAACTCAATATAACAAAAAAACACAAAAACAAACAGATTCCAAGAAATAAATAAATTAAAAAACACAAAAACAAACAGACTCCAAGAAATAAAAGAAATAAAAAAAACACGTGCCAAACATATCATATCTATCTTTATCCCCCAAAATTATTCAACTGCAAAGAGAATAAGTTTGGAGAGAACCAAATAAAGGATGTGTTTGGAACGAACTCACCGCGCACAAACAAGGAAAAAAAAATCTGGAAACCGGCATGGATGATCTCAAATCAGCTTTGTGCTCCAAAACTCCTTTATACATGTTAGCACACTAAAACAAGACACTAAACAAAAAGAAAATAAATAAAAACAAAGCAAGTAAAATGATGGGTTACCTCCCATCCAGTGCTTTATTTAACGTCTTTAGTTAGACGATACCTCAACAGTCAACGAGGTCGAAAACAACACTCCAGCCAACAAAATGATCCACTGCCACTGCTTGCTTTGCCGGTGCCACTTCAACGAGCATAGTCCCTTTCACATTCTTTTTTCGGAAGACCCGAAATTTAACTCTCATTTTCTTAGGCGATGGGGCTGCAGAAAATCCCCCATCATCTTGTAAAACTATGCACATCTCAAATAGATGTGCTTTTGGAGCTTTAGGAACATGTATTTGTGGCCCCTTTGTCACAGGTCTTTCTTCCGGCTTGTCATTCACATCATCCATGAAGCTGTGGGCCAAGCTCACCTCATCACACTGCGGGACTTTCTTTGGTGGAGGATTTCAAAAAATAACTCTTTCTCTATCAATCCCCAAAGTCATTAGGCCTCTCTTCAAATCTAGCTGCGCCTCACAAGTAGCAAGAAACAGTCTACCCAAGATTAAAGGCATCTTAGGGTCTTCAGGCATATCCAACACTACAAAATCTGCAGGAAACATCATGTTCTCAACTTTGACAAGCACATCTTCAATGATTCCCCGTGGCTTGGCATAGGATCTATCCGCGAGCTGGATTTTCAACTCAATCTTCTTCAAAGCCCCCAATTTCAGCTTCTTAAAAATAGTGAATGACATCACATTTATGTAGCTCCAGAATCACATAGCACTCTCTCAAAATAAGACCTCCCAATCTTCACTGGAATGGTGAAGCTACCCGGATTTGTCATCTTCAACGGTAACTTCTTTTTCAGCCACTCACTGCATTCTTCCACATCCTCCACCTTCTTCTTTCTTGAGAAAGCTTCTTTCAAATTTCTAGTTCCACCCGACAAACATCGTAAAGTATCGAGAAGAGAGATATTGATATGTACCTTCTTGAAGATATCGAACAAATAATCTGTCTTCTCATCTTCTTGCCTTTTGCCTGAAGGAGTAGTGGGAGCAACACCATTTGGATGAGCAAGAAGCATAGAGACCGCCGATTTCTGAGCTGAAGAAAACTTCACTTCAGCTAGTTCCACTGCAGGATTGCTCTTTGTCTCGCCATGTACCACTTGAATGGCATTACAGTGTGCATTCGGGTTGACCTCAGTGTAGCTTGGGAACTGTCCCGGCTTGTGCTGAGTTGCCACTTGGTTGGCTAATAGCTCACTTGGACCTTCAACATGTTCACTTGCTTAGACAGGGCACTCACTGTCCCTTCAATCTGTGTAATCTTTGTACCAGTGGCCCTGATAAATGTGTTCTGATTAGCAATCAGCTGTGTCACCATCTCTTCAAGTGAAGGCTTCTTTGGCTCCGAAGGACCTGCAGCAGGAGCAACGAAAGCCGGAGGTTGTAAGGGGTGGTTGGGATTGACATAGGAAAAATTTGGGTGATTCTTATTGTTTGGATGATACGCCAGGTTGTTGTTCTGGAATCCCTGCGGCCCTTTGATATAGTTGCCACCACTGTAGTTCCTTTGGTTAACAAAGTTGACACTTTCCATCGTAGAGAACTCTGAGCCTTGCTGTTGGACGGAGTTAACTTCCATCTGCGCGCACCGCTTCTCGAGAACTTGCTTTCTCAGTAGTTCAATTTCAGCTCTTAGCTCGTCCACTCCAAACTTGACCACTGCAGCTGCTGGCCTTGTTTCTCGCCTCTCCATCAGCCACTAATAACTGGTAGCCACCATCTCCTCAATAATTCGCAGTGCTTCAGCTGCAGTACGATTTACCAAACATCCTCCAGCTGAGGCGTCTACCAGTCTCTTTGTATTGTTGGTCAAACCACTGTAAAAGTACGTGATTTGTTGGTCAACATTAAATCCATGCTGTGGACAAGACCGCAGCAAGTCTTTGTCCCTCTCCCAGGCTTCATAAATGGATTCATCTATCATCTGAGAGAAATGAGTGATATCCACGATAATCTTCTGCACCTTGGATGGAGGAAAGTATTTGGCGAGGAATGCTTGGCACATTTGGTTCCAAGTAGTGATGGATGCTTTGTCCAAGCTCTTGAACCACTCTTTGGCTCGATCCTTCAGTGAAAAGATGAACATCCTCATTCGAATAATGTCGTCATTGACACCATTCATCTTGATGGTGTCACAGATATCCAAAAATGCATCAAGATAAGCATTTGGATTCTCGGTAGCCCATCCGCCAAACTACAATGTAGTTACCATGTTGATCAGAGCAGGACGGAGTTCGAAGTTATTCGCGGCGATGTCGCCACCCCATCTAGTGCCTAAGTATCTGTCAGTCGGTGTCCGATACAGCTGATTTAGAGGTGCTGCTTCTGGTTCGGGGTCCGCTTGTTGAGCAAACCTCTGCTTCATCTCTCGCAGACGTCTAGCCAGTGCTTCCAGATTATTGTTCTCGGTATTCTCGACCATATCCTTTT
Organism: Perilla frutescens; assembly: GCA_026008535.1. Lineage (NCBI taxonomy): Eukaryota > Viridiplantae > Streptophyta > Magnoliopsida > Lamiales > Lamiaceae > Perilla > Perilla frutescens. The sequence goes on from BRKX01000015.1 coordinate 48,069,129, forward strand.
CTTTTCTTCTTCGCTCCTTATTCCTCTGTCTATAAGCTCGATCAGGGGAATTAGGAACAGGGTCTACGTGTGGCTGTGTAGACCTTGTTATAATAAACTACCTGAAGTAATAAATTATTATCAGTAATAATATCAGTGTAAAAATCAAAGTCAGTCCCCGGCAGCGGCGCCAAAAAGTTGATGCACTAATTATTATGCAATTATCTGCAACTAACACAGGTTACTGCAATGTAGTAGTGAATCGAGTATCGTATCCACAGGGACTGAAAATAAGACCACACTAAGTACTAAGCTAACAGTTCTCTATTATCCAGGCTACCAATTTATGAGTTTACTAAAACTAGACACGAATTTAAATTAAATAAGAGAAAATAAACAAACTTCAAAAGACACAAATAAATCAATTAAACAAATAACCGAACTCAATCAATTAATGAAATATTAATCCTAGGGAATGCAGTACATATGTATCCACTATGTAGAGATGCCCACGGTTTCGGTTTCGGCCGGTTCCAGTTAGAAACCGCCGATTAGGCGGTTCCGGAAGGCCGAAACCGGAACCGCACCATGCTCTCACGGTTGCCGGTTACAGGTTGGTAACCAAAACTGCCGGTTTTGAGCAAGGCTGGTTTTCGTCGGTTACCGACGGTTATCCGGTTAACCACCGGTTTTTTGGTTTTTTTTCTCTCCGAACTCGAATTACTAATTACTAAATCGATAAAATTACTAATTTACAAGTTAAAAAACTAAGAAGTATGACAAAACACAAGTTTATTTAAATTTTGATATTATTATATAATTTTATAATTTATATCTTACAATTTACAAGTTATAACTTACAAGTTACAAGAATATTGAGAATACAATTTAATTTATCAAATTACAAATTGTAAATTAATCAAAGTATCAAACTATGAAAATATAAAATTACAATTTACAAATTTACAAATTACAAATAACAAGTTACAAAATACAAATTGTAAATTAATCAAACTATGAAAATATGAAATTACAATTTACAAATTACAAGTTACAATTTGAGCTAATTTAGAATTTAGGAATTAGGGAGGAAAAAGAAATAATTGAAATTTGGGCTTGCACTTCATATGAAGCTGCCTACGTATCCCTTACCTTGGAATCAAAGCCCTCGTAGTTCATTTTACCTTTTTTCCTTGGCGAGTCTAGAATTCGAAGTCGTCGTCCCAATCATCTCCGGTTTGGCTCTCTCCTTCGGCTTCACTCTCTGAGCCAACTTCAATGAGCGGGCCATCCATCAAGTCGTCCCAGCGGTTCTCTTGCTCTCTTAGGTTGGCTTTGGACTCGTCCTTCAACATCATTTGAGTTTCGAGGCGATCCGGTGTCAAATTTGATCTCCGTTCGTCCAACATGTAACCGGATGCACTGAAAGCTTGCTCGACCGCAACTGTTGATGTCGGGACTTCAAAAATCTTCCTTTCCATAATTGCAAGCAAATGATACCGCTCTTGATTTCGGGACCACCACTTGAGAACATCAAAATTGTTGGGACTTGTATTTTCATCATCGGGGGGGGCACAATAGGGTCTTGCAAATACATATCTAATTCATTTTGACTACGCCTAGTATTTTCTCTACTTTGGAAAAAATTTTAGAATTCTTGCAAAGCTCTACCACGTGAAGATGAAGTATTTAATCCTAACGAAAAAGAACTACTAGAACTTGAAGAACGACTCGTTGGACGAGTTATACTATCACCATATTTTAACTCATATTCTCTATAAAGTGAATATATAGACTCATAAATTTCTATTTTAATTTCTTCAGCAGGTGGCACATATATATCGGGATCGGAACCTGTAAAACTCATAGTAGACAAAAACTTGTAATACATGTCAATCATATTGTTAGTAGCACTAAGTTTAAAAGTAGGATCCAATATTTTTGCAACCAAAAAAATATTAGGCACATGATCAAAATATTTAAGCCATTTTTTTACCATGGCTAGAATCATGTCTTGCAAATCGGGTTTATGACTACAAGCATTAAATTTTGCAGCAATTAAACAACAATGATACATAAATTTGCAAATAGTAAGGTAATACACACCAGACAAATCTTTTGTTGCATATTGAAAAACTTGTAAAAGCTCCATTAATTCAATACAATCATCCCAATACGAAGATAATAAAATAAACGATTCAATATGCGTAGCAAAAAAAGAACATAATAATTCACGATATTCCAAAGTTGCAGAAAGCATTTCATAAGTAGAGTTCCACCTATTAGGCACATCTAAGTTAAAAATTTTAGGATGCACACCAACTTCCCTACAGAATTTTTCCCACCTACGTCTAACTCTAACTCTGCCATGAATATAATCAACAACATCACGAATAGGTTGAATTGAGTTATTTAATATTCTAAGTCCATCTTGCATACATAAATTTAAAATATGAGCAATACATCGAGTATGAAAATATTTACCATATAAGGTTGGATTACATGCTTGAATTAATTCTCTAATACTAGTCGTATTAGCACTCGCATTATCAAAATCAATAGAAAAATTTTTATCAAGCATTTTAAATTGATTGCAAATTTTAATAATAGCCTTAGCAATATTAGCAGCACTATGTTGACAGTTAAATCTACGAAAAGCAATTAAACATTTATTTAAATTCCATGAATAATCAATCCAATGCAATGTAATAGCAATATAATGACAATGGATAAATTTATCAGACCAAATATCAGAACAAATGACAACCCTATAAGGAATTTTACTAACAACACTTTTCAATTTCGACTTATATCTTATATGCAATCTTTCAAGGGTCCCAATCATAGTCATTCTAGGTATTCTTTGAATACCAGGATTATAAGCAGCTTTCATACGACGTTCAAAATTCATGCTATCGGCAAATTGAAGTGCTAAAGATTCTTCACAAATAAAATAACACATTTGTTCCCTAGCAACTAAAAGGTCAAACCTAAAGAGTTAAGATGAGTACGGCGTACCTTCACCTTGGCTTTCGATATTTTAACTGCTTACCGGTTGGAAGTTGAGTTGCGATTGAGCTTGAGCACGCCCAAGTTCGACTTGATAATTGTTGGTGATGTGTGACCAGTACATCCCATAGCCTCCTCCAGTGCGAAATTTGTATTGTTTCGGACAATAGTTGCAATACAAATCAAACACACCCGATTCATTCTTCCTTGCCACTTTTCGGAAATGAATAGTGAAGAGAGCAGATTTGAGTGCCGTATTTCTTGTTGGAATGGCCTCCGCCTCCTCCGTGTCGAGATCGATGGATGGATTTCCGCTGAAAGCACGAGATTCTTGAGATCGTTGTAATTCTTCAAACTGGATCCATCTTGCCACTTCTTCGTCAACTTCCATTTGAGAAGTAGGATTGTTGTAAAAACCGCCACCACTTTGATCATGGTAGAAATCGCCACCACTTGGATCATTGTAGAAACCGCTATCGGCTCCGCCATAGGGATTCACATATTCTTCAGGTTGTTGTTGTTGTTGAAATTGAGGCGACGTCGTATCAACATCATCAGAAATATGTACTCCAGAATAAGTACGACGACGACAACAACGTGGAGCTTCGGAACTATCAGCAATAGCTTTGCCTTTACCCTTATTGGCTCGGCTACCTCGGCTAGACATGATGATTAGGGATGATAGAAAATGAGTAGAAATAAAGAAATCGAGATTATGAGAGTTGAGAGAGTTGAGACTTAAGAACTTGAGATTGAGGATTGAGAGTGGAGAGAGTAACTTCGTAAGATTGTAACTTGTAAGAAAACTTGAATGAGAAAATGATATTGCTAGAATAGAGAGAATTAGAGCATAGAGAGAGAGATTGAGAGTTTGGTGTGAGTGAAAATGGTGGAGGAGATGGGGTATTTATAGGTGAAAATTGGGGAGTGGGGGGGAAAAATTTTAAATTTTGAATTTGAAATTTCTTGAAAACCAACGCCCGGAACCGTCGATTTTGGAGCCCAAACCGTCGGTTTTCGGCCAAACTGCCGGTTGGGCTCCAAAACCGGTGGTTCCACGTCATCGATCCTAGTCCGTGCGTTCCTAGCCGTTGATCGAGATCACGCGGATCGTGATCTCGACCGTTAAAAAATAAAAAATAAAAAAATATATATATACAAACCGCCGGTTAACCACCAAAACCGGCGGTTTGTTGAAATTCAATACCCCAAATCGGAACCAGACCGCGTTTTTACGGTTGACGGTTACGGTTTACAAACCGTAACCGTCCATACCAACCGGAACCGGTCGAAAATCGGGAAACTGGCGGTTTGTAACCGCCGGTCCGGTTATGATTGGGCATCTCTACCACTATGTCTTAATTCAACCCTAATAATTTCCAATTTAATCCGATTATTGGTGAGGAATCAGAAATATATCTACCTATCTCCACCAGGTCTCAAGGTAAAAGCAGATTAATAAATTACCTATCACTTTCGTCTCTAGGTTAATTTATTAACTCCCGATAGATCAACAAATTAAATCTCCTATAGATTCCAAAGAACGTGTATCAAAGTGTTCAATTAATCCCACTAGTCAATTATCTATGCCAGGACTCAAATTAACTAGCTAGCATGCAATTAATTATGATGAGTAATCAAGCATGAAATCAAAAGCACTTGAACATTTGAATACAATAATCGAAAGGGAAAAATAACAGGATTAAATTAAACTCATAGATTCAACACGCTTTGCAAACCCTAGAATTAATAAAAGGACTACTCACTCATAATTAAAACCATGGTAATAACGAAAATAAGAATAATCATTAACATAATATAAATGTCACAAGATTAGAAAAACCCGGAATGATGATTCGTTGAATAGAACTTCAAATCTCCAATATTCAATGTTGCAGGTGAATCTCGAATGTAAAATAAAAAGAGAACTCTAAAATAATGATAAAAGTCTCTAAAAAACGTCCAAAACAATCCTATATATACCAGGTATCGAAAATCTGGGCCAAAAGATGAGTTCGTGGGCTGAAAACACATCCGGAGACAATATCCCGTCGCGCCCGCCGACCCATAAGTGACTTCCCGCCGACCGGCGGTCTTGCCTCGCCGATCGGCGGATTTCTCTGCCGGAATCCGCCGGTCGGCGGCCTCCTCCCGCCGGTCGGCGGGTTGCCCCGCAGATTTGACCCCTTCCACTGTTTTGCTTCGTTCTCGCTCGTTTCTCGTCTGATTGACCCGATTCAAGTTGCAAAATGACCCCAACTCGATTCTCTATCTTTCTAGCTTATTTGCCAACTGAATTGGATCTTCAAAATATCCTCTTTTTTAGCTTGAAATTCAACAAAAACAGCAAAACATGATAAAACATAAGGAAACCGAAAGTACTATAAAACCTCAACTTAAATTACCCATTTACAAAGACAAGTTGGGATTTGAATCCTTTGATTACTACACATGGGCCCCACTCAGAGTATTTTTTAACAATGAACAAACCATATAATTTTTTTATAGAGGTGGTTAATATTATTTTCATGAACAGTGGTTTTATTTTTTGTATCAACAATTCAATATTGAATATGTGCTGTAAAATACCAAATGCAATACTAAAATCCAAATTTATAAAAAAAATCCTGTAATATAATCTAATGAATTAGACAGTCAACTATAGTTAAAAATTTACGTGAAAAAGACCAAGTCAAACAGAGAAAGAAATGAAGTTGGTAAAGAAGTAGAAGCAAGTTTTTATTATGATTCACATGAAAAAAGCATAATTTCTGATGGAAAAGTTATGAGTTAACCACATAAATTAACTATGGTTAAAGAAAAAATAAAAATAAGTGGTCAACAAGCATCGCCACGAAATCAAGATTTTATCAGCAATTCAGCATCATCATCACTCAAACAAAAAACCAAACCATTCTTGCTTCTCTCTCTCTCTCTAACTTAAGCTCCCCATCTCCCTTTCTTCTACCCCTTCCCCACATGGCTAAAGATTCTTGCTTTTCCCTCAAAACCCTAACTCCATCTCTAATCACAATCTTTTAAAAACCACTGCAAGAAAATAAAAAATAAAATAAAAACACTCAGTCAGTCACACACAAGAAAAATAAAAATAAAAATAGTCTTCTTAAAATCACTGTAATTTTGATGTAGTTTCTGCTGCCATGGACATAAGCAATTCGGCAGTCAAAACCCCCGATGCTGAATCCGAGACTCCGACCCGGATCCAACCCGTCAAGCCGCCGCCGTCAAGCAACGGCGTGCTGAAGCGCCACGCGCCGCTGCACCTCCACCACGGCCACCCCGTGGTGGTAACATACAAGGAATGCTTGAAGAACCACGCCGCCAGCCTCGGCGGGCACGCCGTCGACGGCTGCGGCGAGTTCATGCCGTCACCGGCCTCCAACCCCACCGACCCCACCTCGCTCAAATGCGCTGCGTGCGGCTGCCACCGGAATTTTCATCGCCGTGAGCCTGAGGAGCCCCTGCTGCTGCCCAACGTTGCCCCGGCGCTCGAGTATCGCCCCCACCACCGCCACCACCCTCCTCCGCCTCCGGCTCCTCGCCCTAACAGCGGCAGCCCCGATAACTCGCCATCTCCGCCGCCGATCTCGTCCTCGTACTACCCTTCGGCGCCGCACATGCTGCTGGCGCTGAGTCATGGGCTGTCGGGGCCTCAGACCGACGGCAACGCTCTGATTGCCGCCGCCGCTTCGCCGCCGCTGCTTAGCTCCAATAGCCGCAAACGGTTCCGCACGAAATTCACTCAAAATCAGAAGGAGAAAATGCTGGAATTCGCTGAGAGAGTGGAGTGGAAAATGCAGAAAAAAGACGAAGATTTGATCAGTGAATTCTGCAGTGAAATTGGAGTGGAGAAAGGGGTTTTCAAAGTGTGGATGCATAACAACAAGAGCAATTTCGGTAAGAAAGAAAATCAATCAGACAGCGCTACTGCTATCTCAAGTCCACCGCCACCCACCAGTAACGGCGGCGGAATGAGTTACGCCGCCGCCGCCGCCACGGAAGACAGTGACAGCAAAGAAAGTGTTGAGTTGCAAGGGTTTCGCCACCACCATCATCATGAAAACACAAATCTTGGTACTAATGGCTCGTCTTCTTCTTGAATCTTTCGCCGAAATTAAGGCTTAATTTAAAAAAAAAAGGTTTTAGATAGTGAGAAAACAAATGGGGATAATTTCGGCTGCAATTTCTTAGATTAATTTCTAATTCCTGCTGATTAGATTTTCATCTTTGTTGATTAAACTGTTTTGAGTAGCTATTTTATGACATGATTAGTCTTGATCAACCATGTGAGTTTCAAAGATGCAGGAATTGTTAAAATATTTGTTTATTTATCATTGTTATAAATCAGTCTCTGCATTAATTACTTAATTCCTTGATCTCCATTATCAAATCAATTCCTCTTTCTCATGCTAATCAAATTTTTTTTCCCAATCAAGGTTTCACCTTTTTCGCTTGGCATGCATGGAAGAAATCAGATTTAAATTAATTAATTGATTCTAAGATTTGTCTAATGAAACACTGCTGTTGGTTTGTCTGAAATCAAGCAGCAAAAAGTGGTTATATTAAACTAATTGGGGTAGTTGTTCTTAATGATTTAATTATTACTTCTTCTGTAGATATCTTGATACCTCTTCTTGATCTGAGCAGAAAAAAGATTAAAAAATTGTTCTTCAAAATGAATTATTCCAAATTTATTAATTTAATCTTGTACTTTAGATGTCATGATCTCTCCTTTTATTCTCGCACCTTTTGCTTTATCTCATCCTTGTAAACTCTATCCCAGTGGACACCACTAGATTAGACATTGCCTTTTTAAGAGTTTGTTTGAATTTCACTTTCTACATGTGATTACTTTCCTAATTAATTAATGTAATACAAATTCATAGTCTTAATACAGACTATTAATAACTTCTTGGGAGTGATGAAATTCTTTTGGTACGGTGCTTCATTTATTTCTTTCTCATAGATAAATCTTAGGTATGAGGTTCAGTTAATCTAACCACAGTTATTGAAATTAATCTGGATATATATTTACTTTCCTTTTAAGGGAAGCATAAATAATTATTGGAAGGTGAAGAAAAGGGTGGCACTGTCTTGTCCACAACCTCTTCTAGTTAGTTGTATTGGGAAATTAAAACACAATAATTAGGGGAAATGGACTTGAGGAGATATTATTTGAATAATCCTCATTTTTTCCGAAATTAAAGTTTCATGACTTATTATTTCAAATGACATTTTAATAGTTAGATTATTACAAAACTATTGTGGTTATTGGTCGCGACCTGAAGACTGACATGAGTAATTCTTTTATTAGTAAAACATAACACTTACAAAAATGAAACCATATGATAATAATTTTGAGTAGTTTTCAATAAGTTGAGTATTAAAAAAATATTTCGAATATTATGATATAAAATTAAAATTTTGCCAATATTATCAGATATTAAAACCTATTTACCCTTAATAATGAAGTCATTATTTAATTAAATTTCAACCTTAAATACAATAACTATGCAAGACTACCCAAGAAGTAGACATTAACTGTAAGCGTACTATAAATCTTGAATACATCTTTATTACTTGAGTTTATATGAACACTCGGCTTCACGTTTCTTTTGCGTTTTAAGAGAGAATATAAAATGAGATAAGGTCTAACTTGGTCTTACAATATACCTGAAATTTCAGTTTGGTCTCGAAACAAAATTTCGGTTCAAATCGATCCCTCAACTTTTTAAAATGTATCACGTTAATTCCTTTATTAGTCCCTAAATTAATTTCTGTTAACATTCATTACTAACGGCGTTAATGTAAGGGAATATGTTCAAATTGGTCCTACAACTATACTCGAAATCTCAGTTTGATCCCGAAATAAAATTTTAACCCAAATTTTAATTGTTCAATGTAGAATATTTTAATCTCATTTTTCCTTTATTAATAATTTTATTATCAGACTATTTTTTTTCATTTTTTATTAATTAATAAAGTCTATAATTAATTTAAAGAGAGTCTCAAGATATTAAAATGATTGTGGATGATATAATTAGTAAATGTATATGTTTCTCTCCAATGTTAATATAATTATATGTACAATTAATAATTAATGACATTATAATGAATACAATAATTATCAATAAATTTATCTGGACTTGATATATGATCGAAGCGATATAAACTGATATGACTAGTTTTCTTCTTGTAATAATCATGAAAAAATAATATTAGATTTTTTTTTACCTTGGCTTATAATTATATATCATCAGAATTCCATTATGTAGACTAGATAGTTCCACAACTTAGTACTAGTTTCTAAAAATATTAAATTCTGATTGAGACTATTGAAAAAGATGCTCAAAACTTTCGGATCCATAGATTGTACATGTGGCTTAGTGTTGGCTTCAAATTAATCTAATTAGGGTTTAATAAAAAAAAAAATGGGTTCAATTTAGGTCAAAATTTTATTTTGGGACTAAATTAAAATTTTGGGTATAGTTGTCGGACTAACTTGAACCTTTTCCTTTAAATTAACATCGTTAGTAATGGACGTTAACGGAAATTAGCTTAGGAACTAAAGGAGGGATTAACGTAATACATTTTAAAGGTTGAGGGATCGATTTGGACCAAAATTTTATTTCGTGACCAAACTGAGATTTCGGGTATAGTTGTAGGACCAAATTGGACCTTATCCCAATACAAAATTGTAGAATTCTACGGTTTGGAAACATATCAACCGTAATATATATAAGTTGGCAAAGTCTCCTATAGATTATCTCAGGCCCAATAAGGCCCATACATCTATCAAATGGGTCGGGATCAACGCGAATCAATTTGCATTGACCGGCGTTGACTCGCAAACAATAAAAAAATTGTAAAAATCAGTATCAATCCTAACTTTAAAAAATATCACTTAAAATTTAAAAAAGTATCATTTGTATCATTAAAATGTAACTGGTCTGCTACTTATCTTTTATGAGTTTATGTAGTTTAAATTATGTCCATTCCAATTAATGCTTAGAGTTTGAAGGGTTCATAGTTTTTTTAGAGTTTTTTATGATTTTTTTTAGTATTTTTTAGGGGTTTTTGTTGCCTTTTTTAAGGTTAATCTTAATTAGGGGTTATATTTATTTAAAAAAATATTAAATTCATTCACTTTTATTTTAGGGTTCAGTAATTCAATTTAGGGTATATATTTATTTCAAAATTAGGTTTCTTTTCAATTACCATTTTTATTTATTTCGAAAAAATTAAATTAATTATCGAGCGCAATGCACGAGCTCACGCGTTAGTGTCGGGTGAGTACATTGAGCGAGTCGCCGAATTTAAAAAAAAATCATTCATTTTAATTTAGGGTCCATTAAATCAATTTTAAGATATATATTTATATTTATTTAAAAAAATTAAATTAATTCATTTCAATTTTTAGGGTTCATTAATTGTATTTTAATGTATACAATTTTGGGGGGAAAAATAAAAAAAAATTGAAAAAAAATTAAAAAATGAAAAAGTAAAATAAAAAAAATATTTCTGGCATGTGTACCTCACGCGCCGCGCGTGTGGCACACACGTTTGGGGTCCACGCACCCGAAATGAATTAGTTTCTTTTTTTTTTCGGGGGTGTTGGACATATACATTTAATGTGTAGGAGACCATCTTTTATAAGTTTGCTTTTAAATATGATCCCCCCAACCAGTTGAAAATTCTTCATTGCATGCTAAAATATTATATGATTTCCAGATTTTAATCAAAATAACTCAACATAACAATAATTACATTAAATATTAATAATTTACCATTTGATCCAAAATCTGGCAACTAAAGTATGTTTGGATTCAATAGTCTTATGTGAAAATTACCTTCCACATTACAAAACATGTGTGGCGTTTCGAAATCCAATGTTCATCATCTTCTCCAAATTTCTACATCTTTTTCATCACACCACCACTAAGTTGAGGTCATTTTTTTTTTATTTGGAAGGTAAGTCATTTTCTACGTAATGAGTTTGACAAGTTTATTCGCACTTCAATCTTCGTAAACGATGAAATATTTTAGTATAATTATCCTAATCTTTATAGTCAGTTGAAACATTTATTCGTATAAAATTAAACTTTAATAGACCATTTTATTTTGGTTGACTTAAAATAACTATGGACATTATATTATATAAATACATATGCTTTTAAAGTTTAGAATATTTTCTGAAAATTTGTTATTTTTAATTATAAATAATATCAATGCATAGATAGTATTATTCCATACACATCTCCATACACTCCGTCGTCACACAACGAACAACACAATAAATATGCTATATATATGTGACACGTCACCATGGTAGTGTGTATGACGTAATAAATATTCTACATGCAATTTAACACGTGTCTTGTTATAATATAAAATGCATTATGATTTGAATATATGATCGCATACAGTGTGTATGTATTTAATTAGTCGTAAATGTATCTATTTAATTGATTACATGTTGTAGAGAATATGAAATGAAATACAATTCAAAATATAAATATTGTACTCCATTCGTTTCTAAATAAGTGTTATTTATAGTATTTAAATTTTGTTTCAAAAAAATGTTATTCTATAAATTCGAGAGAGAAAATTCATCATTTTCACACATTTGCCCTTATTTAATGCATTCATACGTCTATATTTAACTCATTTAATGTATTTACACAAGGGTATATTAGACAACTTAATTAATTTATTAATATATATGTATTCAACTAAAATAACATTTAATTAAAAACGGAGTGAATACATTTTACACAACAACAAGTGAATTGAGAGTGGATAATGTTGTTTTATTGGTAGGGCGGAAGCCATCTTCAACAACCTGAAAGGATGGGGTCAAGATTTGCCATTAATTGTAGGGGTGTAAATGGATTTTCCGAAATTCATATAATTGTTTTCGTTGCACCTTTAAACCTAAATGAATGAGAAATATTATGTTATCCCTAGGGTAATGTTCTAAGTGGTATATTAGATCTATTGTGACATTTTTAAGTGTCACAATAGGTATTTTGTCACTTAAGACTTTACTCTTAGGGTAGCATAGTATTTCCCTGAATAAATTGTGTAGATAAAAAGAGGAAAAAAGAGAAGAAATCAAATCCTTATAATTCTAGAAATTACAAATAAATAACTCAAGGGTCCCGAGCCTCACCAAAACTAAAATGGAAGACTCATTAGTGGGAAAAATCAAGTTGGATAAAAGAATACTCATCTATATATGATAAACAAAAATAATCAGTACCAAAAATATATTTGTTTACAACAAAATTTATACAAAGTAAAAAGAAAAACCCAATACCCGAAAGCATAGAGGGAGAGACCAACAAATCAACAACTCGATTGCCCCTCGAAAAATATGAAATACTCTGGAGTGAATACCATCCAAGAACTGCAAAGTCCAAAACAATATTGCAGCTTTAAACCGAACCCCCGTTATTATTCTTACAATTGCAAACAAATTCTTCGGCTATGTCAAATTGTAATGCCTATCATTGTTTTGTCACACGTTGAAAATCCTGGACAAACGCTTTAAAATAAGTAAATAATAATAAATAAATTTGAAGTTGACTTTCTAGTTCTAGGATTGAAATAGGATCCAATGTATGACTAGGGAAAAATTGTTGTATTTTTTTCCCATCTTCAAATTTGGGATTTTCCAATTTGCTGGGGGTCTTTTTGAATTAACCATTCATATGATCTATTTAGATGTAAAGGTACCCGTTTGGAATTGGACTGAATGTAACATTCCAAAATATTTTAGAATATTTTATTCAAACTATGTGCTTTAAGGTAGTCTAGGAAAGAAATTGGGTCCAAAGAGGACTAAAATAAAAGAAAATCGCAACTAGGAAAATCTATTAAATTTTGTTTTGATCAAAAATTACTATAAAAAAATGTTCTGATTTTTTGGGTTGATAATAAAAGTTTCAAGGATTGTGTCGATATTTGAATTTTCCAGTTTTGAGTTCGAATGAACTCTCAACACAGCTCTAAGCTAAAAAGTAATAGATTTGAATAGCACAAGGCACATCCGTCATTATACAATTTATTTTTCAAACATTATCCTATTCCGTAATTATCATATTCCATCATTATCCTCTTTCTTTTATTCGTTATTATCCTATTACATTTTTTTTCTTTATAAATAGGTGCTTAATGTTTCATTTTTCATTCATTTTCAAATCGAAACGCCGAGCAGCTTCTAGAGAAAGTATGTCTCTAGTTTCTTATTTCAATTCTAAAATAGTAATTTTGAATGTATCAATGCGTAGATCATGAATATGTGATTGAAATGATGATTCGACGGAATTGGGGTAGCCTAGCACACTTGTTGGACAAGGAAGCTTACAAGTTGGTGCCTCGTACGGATGTTAGGCTGTTTGTCGGGTATCCAAGAGGAACAAAATGTGGTTTATTCTATTGGCCTAAGGATCAAAAGGTCATTGTGAGCACTAATTCCCGATTCTTAGAAGAATATTATGTAATGAATCACAAGCGTATGAGAGAAATCATTCTTGAGGAGCTTCGAGGTGGACATTCGAATCATACACCATCTGTACAAGAAGAGGTACCACCAATAACTGCACAATGTGTCATAGAGGTACTTAAAATGCCTTGTCATGGTGAGAGAGTTGTACACTAACTTAATAGATTCATTGGTCTGGGAGAATCTTCGAATTTACCGGAAAGACTGAATGAATTGAATCCCAAAACCTACGATAAAGCGATTCAAGATAACGATACAGATTCTTGAAAAACTGTAATAGAATCTGAGATTGGATCTATGGATCACAATTAAGTCTGGGAGCTTGTAGAGCCACTACATGGGGTGAAACCCATTATGTGTAAATGGATTTACAAAAGAAAGAGAGGACCTGACGGGAAGGTTGAAAACTTCAAAGCCATATTGGTGGTGAAAGGGTACTCAGAAAGAAGGGATCGATTATGAGAAAATCTTCTGACCGGTTGACATCCTTAAGTCAATCCGGATTCTCTTGTCCATTGTTGTGCATTTGGATTATGAGATTTGGTAGATGGTTGTCATGACGGCTTTCCTAAATGGAAGTCTTAAAGAAAATATCCATATGAAGCAACTAGAGGGATTCATTGCTGAAGGCCAAGAACACTTAGTGTGCATGCTTAAGAAATCCATCTACAGACTTAAGCATGCATCGAGATCTTAAAACATCCCTTTTGATGAGGTTATCCAGTCATATGGATTCGAGCGAAGTCCAGATGAGAGCTATGTGTACTAAAAGAGTGACAGAAACTTGGTGAATTTCCTCGTACTTTTGTTAGTGATATCTTACTTATTGGAAACAATAAGAAGGTCTTATGAAACATAAGGGTGTGGCTGTCTAAGCAATTCAATATAAAGAATCTGGGAGAAGCCGGACATGTCCTTGGCATCAAGATCATTCGAGATTATCAAAAAAAGATGATGTGCTTATCTCAGGGTACTTATATCGACACAATGCTAGCTAGATTCAACATACAAGATTCCAAGATATGTTTCATATCTTTCAAACATTGAATTTATCTATTCAAGAAAATGTATCCCCAAACACATTCTGAGATAGATGAGATGAAAGGGGTTCCATATGCTTCGGCTGTGGGAAGCCTTATGTATGCTATGATATGCACTAGGCGTGATATTTGCTATGTAGTAGGCATGTTAAATATATATCAGTCTAACCCTGGACAAGGACACTGTATTGTGGTAAAGAATATTCTCACATATGTGAAAAAGACTCGAGATTATATGATGGTATACCACTTGAATAGTCTCGTGCCTTTGGGTTGTATGTACTCAAATTTTTAATCCGGTAAAGATTAGAGTAAGTCCACCTCAGGCTATGTGTTTACCTTGTTAGTCTTGTATACTTGAAGACATGTCTTTGTATACATTCTACAATATTATTTTTGACGATATTTTGGGCAGTAATATTTACATATATGTTACTTTGCATTGAATTGATTATTCTTGGTTATTAAATAAACTTTTAAATGCTTTTAGATTATTTGGTTGCCAACATATACTACTCAGAATATTGCTCTGTGTATTATTAAAATTTTAAATCAATTTAAATTGACGAATAAAATATTTTCAATTGGATTTGATAACGTAAGTGCTAATACGAGTACTATAAAAGAATTAATTCAAGCATGTAATCTGAATTTAGGTGTTAAATATTTTCACACTAGATGTATTGCACATATTTTAAATTTATGTGTTCAATATGAACTTAAAATATTAAATAAATCAATTCAACCTATTATAGATGATGTTGGTTATATTTGAGGTAGGGTTAAATTGAGACAAAGATGTGAAAAATTATGTCAACAAATTGGTGCATAACCTAAATTTTTTAATCAAGATATACAACATAGATGGAACTCGACTTATGAAATGCTTGTGTCTACATATGAATATGGAGAATTGTTAGTTTCTTTTTTTGCCCAACATGTTGATTCATTTTATGACCTTCATATTGGGAGGATTGTTATGACCTAATGGAACTTTTACAAATTTTTTAGACTGTTACTAAGGATTTATTTTGTGTTTATTATTCCACTATTAATAAATTTCTATATCATTGTTGTTTAACTGATGCTAAATTTAATGGTTGTATTTTTAAAAAAGAATTGGTGTCTATGATTCATGCTATGATTGTAAAATGTTAAAATATTTTGATCTCATTCCTAATATTTTTAAACAAGATATGTTTGATTCTTTGCATTCACTTTTTAAAGAATATGAAAATAAATTTGGAAATAAATATGGAAATAATGTGATTAGTCAAACTCGTCACCCCTCAATAGTAATTTTTCAATCGGATTAAATTGGGCTTCCATCAGGCTTTAAATTCTCCTTGTCAAGCTCATATATAACTTAAGCCCATTAATATTAATTTATTCCACTAAACAATTAATATCGTACTACCACCCAAATTACATAATTACAGATATGGCTCCTTGATCTGTGATCATTTTACGATCAAAATAAATTTATTTCTCTCTTGTCCGTAGAAAATGTAGCTAGCGATGAGTATAGATCGATACCACAGAGAGTTGATGATATCTTACTTTCAATGACCAATCACAAAAGAGAGGTTTGGTTTACATTGTTACACAACTAGAATTTAAATCTGCAAAAGTAAATAAGAGAAATATCAAATAACAAAAGTGTCTGGAATTTGAACTAGATTTCACTTTAAATCACACTCAGTCGATCATGGGCACAATGATATTTCTACATGATTAAGTCACCCAGTTATGGAGACCAGATTCCTCGTTACATCTCCTTATTCTTCCTTTTATATTAGGCTTAAAAGTGATTCATCTTCAATTAAATCCCTAATCTATTACCCACCTTCTGGTTCCCCTAAGAGATATAAGTAAATAGACAACCTTGTCCCGTAGATAAATCCAAGTTTGTTGCATTTACTGATTCCTCGCGTGCACACAACAACCCACCAAGTGCCCACTTATTATTGAATTAATACACAATCATGATTCATTAATCCGCTTAACTCTGGTATGCCCATTATAACTAAAGAGTGATCAGCCCCATTAGCAACATTACACACACACACACCCACTTGGAATAACTACAGAACTTGGTAGAAACTTATTTATGCAGTATGATTCCCACAAGGTCTCACAAGTGCTTAAGTGTGTTTTAAACCTCTATCTGTCATTCAAGCTCCAGAATAAAGATCTAGCTACTCGTGCTAGAGAGAATTGAAAATGCATAAATTAAAGACATGAAAAAGATGAAAAATACTGGAAATTAAGTGAAAGATGCTCAACACCAACATTCAACATATAATAGCATTCAAAATATAAACATACTTCCTGTGAGCATAAGGCCCGAGATTGTTCTTACTGTTGAAGCAGCTTAAAAATATAAATAAAGTGTAGAAAGTAAACTACAGAAAAATATAGCAATCGAAGTGTGTTTTTTTTCCAAAATAAAAACTAGCTTCAATAGAGAGATATTTCAAATTCAAATTCCCCCACAAGCGGGAGTCCTTCAACCTCATTCTGAATTTGTCGTGCCCGTCTCAGTTTTACTAGATAAGCTTATCTTTAGGTTTGTTGGTTTGATCTTGAAAATTCAGAGATATATTTTATCTTCACTCGCTGATCTTGATTTTGATCTCCAACGATCCTTATCTTCCCCAGAAGTCTCCAAACTTGGTCAAATCGTCAGCAGCTTTCTCTGTTCCAACAGACCTCCGATTTTCTCACATGTGCCCTTCCTGCTGTCTTCTCTGCGTGAGTATTGTGGGCATGGCATCGTCTGGTCAGCTTAATCCTTTCTCTGATATGGTCATACAGCTTCCCTGTGGTATGGATCTTACTGAACAAGTTGCCAAATGCTCATTGAGCATTGATTTTATTAAAAATTGCAGGAAAAATGCATCTTTCACTAGATTCGACTCTTGTAATGCCCAATCACCTCCCTGGTTCTTTTCCGATTCAAAACGACACTAAAAATGACATTTATACAGACTAAAAAGACCCGAAAAATACGAAATAAATGAACTTATCAAACCCACACACTTTAAACATGATTGTCCTCAAGCATGGGGTACGAAGTGGCCAGAAAAGAAAAGAAGGGACGAAAAAAAAACAGACTCACAAGACACTAAGCATGAAACCTATCAATTATTGTGGGCACAAAGTCTCAACAACTAAACTTTCCACATATTTGCGTAGTCAGCATACCTTAACAAGTTAAAATTGAATTGAGCACTAAGGTTCTTCGCACACTCTCTTCACATGGTGTTTAGGCTAAGTGTTTACGCTTAGATTGATCACCCTACACTTATTCATTCCATATGCCTGCTAGTGCTCTTTTCTCCAACATCATTAAACCTTAAAAATGCTTAAGTATAAAAAGGGCCTTTTAAGTTGTAATGGGGCTTTAGGTCAGGTGGGGTTTTTTTGGAAACTGAGCTAAATCTCAGGATCAATCTCTGGATAATCTCATCTCTTATGAAATTCTTTTTTCCTCATGCTCTCTTTCATTGTTCAGGTCATAATTTTTTTTGATATGGGCATACTGAACACACAGAGTAGGGGAATTTTTTTTTTTTTATAAATTCCCCTTCGTCTTTTTCTTTCTTTTATTTTCATTTTGCAAAGCCTCCATTGATGTCCCTTTTATCCTTACCTTGTGATGCCCTAGCTTAAAATAGTGAGATGTATCAATAAAACTACCAGGGCATTCAAATGGCTCAAAAGGACTGTGAAGTTGTGTTACAGGGTAGTTATTACATTTGGCTTAGTAGGCTCAAGAAAGAAAATGCCTTAATCATTTACACATGCATTTTAAAATTTTGATTCTGGAGTAGTGCAAAAGCATGTTTTGGAAATTCTAAGCATAGAATGTACACACATGAAAAGAAAGTGTTGTAATGGGCATAACAATTCAGGCTCAAATCTTACCAGGTTATGCTCAACTCATTCATCATCCTTGCTTCTAATGTGAACATGCTGACTCGATTAGCAAACTTACCAATAACTTTCACAATCCAAAAATTGCATGCTCCCTAAGTCTTAACAGATATCATGCTGACTCAGACAAAACAGACCTAAACGACTCAGCAACATACTACGACTCAGCAACATACTTTGCTTAAAGCAAAGTGGTTAAACAGAGCCAACAATAATGCAAACAACTATCCTAGTGCCCTCACCTACACACTTTACTTGAGGCAAAGTGGCTAAATAAAGGGCAACACCTAAAAAATTATAAATCGTAAAAAACACTAATCTAAAGGAAAATAACAAAATCAAGTCATTGAGAGATAGATGCTAGGTATGCAAACCCAACATGTTTGAAATAGGTAGTGAAGACTTTCTCCATTCGACTCAAACAAGCATCAGACTGAAATAAGGTGTTCTTAGCTTTGATGTGATGTTCCCAACAACACTTTCTCCCATTTGTGCCCGTCTAGATGGTGGTTTCCTACCTGTACCTACAGAAGATAGAAACAGGATGCTAGAGGGATTTGTCCTTGGCACAAAAAAATAGGGTTGCCCTCCCCATCCTCAACTACATCATGCATTCTCTTTAAACAATTAATATCAAAATATTTAATAGGTAAATCATTTATTTCAATAGAATCACATCCAATAACTTAGATTTGTTAGTCAATTGTGTTAGTACAAGTTTTTGGCTGTCATGATTTGTTAGTCCAGTATACTGGAAGACTTGTCTCTGTATACATTCTGCAATATTTTATTTGACAATATAGATTGAATATTTATTGCAGTCACTTATGTGCATTTATTTATAAATATATTTATATGCTAGTTCCATATACTTGCATTATGGATGATATAATGTGGGTATACACACTGTAAAGATTATATCATCAGATTTCTTGCAATGTATTAAAAGGTTCACAGCTTAGATGGACATGAACCCAACATCGGTACACTATAGAATAATCTTATAGTTAGTTATCTTGACTAGCTGATTATTCTAGTACATTTATTTGTGTATTGAGGAGTATCATGATTGAATACTATTCTCTATTCTGACCTTAAGTGAGAGAATAAAGATCCACAGAGTTCAGGTTCTTAACCCATATATATCGGCGGACATATATATATATATATATATATATATCATGTTATTGGTTTGATTTGTCAATGAGTGAGATTCTTGATATGATCAACAACCTCAATATTTTGGGCAGTAGCATTTACATATATGATGGGTCGTGCAATATATATGGCCACTATGTCTTGGAGTGCCAAGTTGATGATGTCTCCTTGAGGAAGCACAAAGTACATGTGAAACCCTGCAGGTGGAATTTATTCTGTACATGATAAAGCTTGTGTGGTACTAGTCAAGGAACATGATATTGATTAATTATAGCTATCAGAAGCTTACATAATTAATTAAAGGATATTATATCTTAAACATGGGGAATGACTGGACTAAAGGAGAAAGCATATTCGCAAATATGTATTAAATTGGTAGGTTAGTATTATTTCTTTAGTGGAATAAAAATAATACTTAATTTATTTAATTATATCCTGTAACACCCCTGATTTTCAGATAAGGTTTAGAGGATTATTAATGGTAATTAATTAGTTAAGGAAGAAATTTAAATAAGGTTTAAGTGAAGTCAGATGTCAGTCACGATTTTAGGGGTCGGTTTTCGTGAAATCGTCTTTTCGGAAAAAGTGATCTTAATTCTGTTTTGGCCATTTGTGGTCTCGTTAGAAAGGTTTTAACTCAAGGAGTGTGCGGTGTTCCCGGAATTTTATTCTGAAGTCATTTGAGTTCCCAGTGATGAAAGACGTATTTAAAGGATGAATGAATAGTAACTTTTGCGTGCATTCGTGTTTTGAGAAATTTACAAAATCCTCCTCGTTGATTTGAGTCCAGTTCTGTCAGGCCCTTCTTATGGAAAATGACTCAAGGATTCCGTTGGCATTTACGGATTTCCATTCTGAGGTCAAACGAACGCTCAGGAGCAAAATCTGTCAGTCTGAGTGAATAGTAAAAAGTAATTTCAAAAAGGGAATCTTTGCTCATCTTTCTTCTGACGACCTCATTTTCATCAAGAATCAAGTTGGTTCACTAGTATTCGAGCCAACGAGTTTTTCGGTATTTTTAGATTTCATGTCTAAGGTCATTTGGACCTCGACATCAAATAAAGCAGCTTTTAACCGAACCCGGGATAACTTTTACAGTGTTCCGCACTGGAGTGGCTTCTCAAGGAAGTCAAGCTCCCCTCTATAAATACAAGGCCACCCATTCATTCATTTTTCACCATTCATTTCATTCCAAACTTTTGGAGAGTTGAGAGCTTGAGAGTCGAGAGAAAAGTCAACGTTCTGTCGAAGTAAAAAGCGTTCTTCGTGAGTGTTTTGCAAGACGACGAACGGAGTGTCGTGGAAGGGATGCGGTGAGAGAAGGTGCTAGGGGCGCCGTTGGGTTGTAGCGGACGGCTCTGCCGCCGTTGCAACTCGACGAGATGCCGAGCTAGCCACCTTCCTTCGACGCACCTAACCCCGTCTATTTTTGTTCATCGGTCTCGATTTCTATTTCTTTTCCTTCTTTTAATTCCGCATTTACTTTTTGTTCTTCATGTTCTTCGTTATTACTCATTTACTTTCTGTCTAAAGTTATATTTCGATTCTTATTGAAGTTCCAAGTTAATAGCATTTCTGTTATACCGCTCGTTTTTATTCTCGTCGTTATAATTCTCATCATTATTTCTCGTAATTAGTCTCATTTATTCTATTGAAGTTCCATTCAAGTTATATTTAAGATTTCGTCATTATTTTAGGTATTCAAGAAGGATTATCGTGTTATGCCGTTACAATGTCAAAATCTTTTCAAGATTAAAGCATGTTCGTTTCTATATTTTATTCAAAGTTCTAAGCCTTATTTCAAGTTTAAAACATCGAGGAAAGGGAAAGACGAACAAATAATGCCTCGACCAACACTTCGATCGAAAGTTTTGGAAGTTCGTAAAGAAGCACGGACCGTGCAACGACATGAGTCTGGAAAGCTAGCACGAACCGTGCTAGGGCTTGCACGGACTGTGCTATGCTTGCACGGCCCGTGTCGGAAGTCTGGGCATTTTGATTCTCGCCCCATTAATTAGCACGGCCCGTGCAATGCTTCTGCCACCCTATTTTATCTTCAATCGTGTTCTAAACTTGAGTCTTTCAAACCCTCTTATTTTCTAAAGGTTCTAAAGTTGTGCTATCTATGTTTAAGTCCTAGTTAAGGGTAGATGAGTTAGGTATTGTTTAATTTCATGTTAGTAGTTAGAAATTTTCAAAGAAGGCCGCTAAGTCGATGATTCGACTTTTGTAGGAGGAAGTGAGCCTCGTGGGAATTCAGAGAAGGATCATCAACTTGTTACTTCATCTTCTGCTCAGCAGTCGAGGTGGGTAAATCTATACTCATCTAAAGCTTGAGCTAATAAGCTCTAGAAGCATATATGGCAAATGAGATATCTAATAAAATATTTTGCTCTGCCTGATTGATCTTTGTACAGGGAATGTAGGAACGGAAGATGTTATATTTTAATTGAGCTCTCGAGCATGTTTAGAAATGCTAGAATTGTTTAAGTGTTGTTTATGCTTAGCATGAGATATTTAAGAATTGTCTTTAGTTGCAATTCGTATTTATGTACGTTTAATTCTTTATATTTGAATGTTGATTGCTTTGTTAAAGCTCTTATAGTTAAAGATAGAGGATTGCCTTCTAGGGTAGTGATAAATCCCTTATAGGCCGAGATCATGCTTTATTAAAGGATTAGCTCCTAGACTTTGCTCTATGTTTGGTTTTGCTAGTAAGGTAAAGGAAGGAAGGAACTTAGCATTTTGCTTAAGCAGGATTTGAGCTCAGAGAACTCATGATCTTTGATCATTAAGTAAGTCGCTGCTGGATTTATCCCTCGCAAACTCGTAAGGATATTTGAGGTAACCCCTCTTGTGTCCTAAGACATGCCGAAGGGTGCAGTTGACATCAGGTTTGAGCCAGGATGGACCCAAAAGAAAAGAAAAGATTTTACGGATATGGAGAGGGCTTTTGCGTTTTGCTCTCCATATACCGTCAGTTAATTATTGGATATTTTGATGTTATTAAAGTGTTTTTGTTAAAACCCACTGAGTACATTAGTGCTTATGCCCCTTCTTTTTCAAATGTTTTCAGGTTGAGATGCTGAGGATGTTGGTGGCTGTGGATGTGGGTTGGCTGCCAAGATTGTTTTGTTATAGTCTAAGTTCTTTTAAAATCCCATGATGTTTCTGCTACTCTGATACACTCTTTATAATTCCTAAATTCTATTATGTTTATCGAGATTCTAAGAACATTCCCTAGACATGATTATCTATATATAAGTGATGCATATTCAGTTTTATTCCTGCTTCTCGAGTATATTTTCCTTTCGCCTAAGAAGAGGCTTATTCACGTTGATATCTATTTATTCGCTTTGACCTATGAATGGGTCTATGCTTGTTGGTATCTGATTAGTTAGCCATTTTATTCCGCTAAAGCATGTTTCCTTCTTAATCAAGTAAACCCGAGTATCATCGTCTATCTTTCAAAAATATATCTTTATTCTAAATCCTTCTTTGTTAATCTTCCGTCTTTGTTCGATAATCCCTTAATAACACCCCATCCCCATTCGTTAATTCCTATCTCGGGACCGGGCTGTTACATATCCTAAGTTGTAGATATTGGAAATTAAATAAATTAGCAATTCAATTTAATATTCTTCTTGATCCCTGTTGTAGCCCAATATGATCTTAGTGGACTAGGATGTTACAAGAGTAAGAGGCACAAACCAATTAGGGTTGGACACCTAATTTTCGGCTACTCCCTTATTTAAATAAGGGAGGGGACAAATATTAGGGCATGTGAAATCAACCTCTCTTTGTGCTATCTTGATCCCAAAGCATTCACACATATTTAGTAGTATACATCCCACTCTGTATCTAAACGCGGTCTAGGAATACTGTAGAAGATCGAGAAGTGGAATTGCACTGTCATTGTGGGTGCTGATTACATACTTATTCAACAAGATTAGACCTTTAATCTTGTCCTTAACTCGACACGAATTTGTAATTGATTTTCAATTTCTATATTTCCGTTTTTAGTAGAATCAAAAATTGAACTTGTATGTTAATTCACTCGGATTAATTATTTACATTAAATGTATAAAATTATGATATACATGAACTTAGGATTAATGAGCAACCAAATAGATCCCGTGGTGGTTCAATTAGAAAAAACCCCAATAACTAGTATAAAAGCTGGTTTTTGCACTGCTCTAGATTTAATCCTGGATGAATTTCGAAATCTTTGTTTAAGAATTATCGGCATAAGCATGGCAGAAATTGATTTTTTTTAACGTAACAATCTTAATATCAATAGCTTCATATAAATCTTAACTACTGATGAAAAATATTTAATTCATGTCATCTTGCAATTCACAATATAGAATTTTGATTCACATCAAATTTAATTCCATAATTTTGATTTAAAAATTACCTTGTAGAAAAGACACATAATTCTTTCCTATAACATACTACCGATATTACCTCAAACTCAATTGACTAGAGACTCGTACTAATTATGTGTTGTAAATTGAACTCCAGAATAACACTCAAGATGTAAATATATGAAAGTAGAAGAATACGGAATATTATGAAAGTATGATTTTATTCATCGGTGTATATTTACTCGTTCTTGTATCAATCTACACAAAATTACAAGATATATATATATATATATATATGTGTGTGTGTGTGTGTGTGTGTGTGTGTGTGTGAAATTGCACACCCGTGTGAGAAGTATCTGTCTGCACAACGTTCACAGAAAAGTTGTTGAACATTTTATAGATGTTCACAATAAAGTTTATGAACTTTATTGTGAACATTATGTTATTGTGAACGTTATGTTATTGTGAACGTTATGTTGTTTGCAGAAAGTGAACCATGCTCGATCAATCGATCTACGTCAGGGGACTTGTCAAGTCCGTGTGAAATAATTCACTACTTCGGTGTCACGTTTACTTAGAATTTTACACAATGCTGACCTCCCGTCACACGAAACTTGTTCTACCCGTACACCCTCTTTCACAGAATTGAATCATGAGATCCAGTCACAACCTAGATGTCTATCCTATCTAGTTCCCACAGGAAATCTCTCTCGATACTCTTTTTGACAGTATATGAACAAGTATTTTTCAATACACGATGACTAGAACATTATTCTCTATTCTAACACATAACCGTAACTATGTGGCTCAAAATAGTTAGAGCTCTTTAAAACTATTCTTGTGTAGTGCTTCTGTTCAGTATGTGTGTGTCTGTCATCCTAACAAGTCTGTATCCTAGGCTATTTATAGAAGACAAAGATAGCATAAACATGAGAACAAATGGCCTAATTTGATTCGGAAATAAACAAGAAAATTTTCCTTGTTTGGAACCAAGATCAAGTTTGATCCATGTTAGGATTTCTTCCATCTTTAGGAATCTGCCTTTGACTTTAGTCTTTATCTTTTCAGTTGAATATGGAAGCTTTTAGATAGATCTCTGAATCTCCCCTTGGTTGTAAACCTTGAACAACTTCATCGATCTTGGAAGAATAATCTGGACAAAGAATGTTCATGTAAATGTTTACGAACATTACTATGAACATTGTTGATCTTTTGAGTCTTCTCTTCGTTGCATACGTTCATATACTTTGTAATGTACATTTTTTATTTTGAATCTTCACATCAGGTAGCACAACATAATCTTTTGTATGTTCACAGGCTGACTTCAGGCTATCACTCAAGCTAGCTGGCAGTATTCAGCATGTTGAACAATCTTTATTGTGCAATACACAATAGTCTTTTTCTCAGCTCAATCCAAACTCCCTGCTTTGGAGCTGTCTTCAGGAAGTTTAAATCACGTTCATGTACATTGGTATGAACGTGATCCAGAACAGTGGTAATATACTTGGAAAAATCAAATACTGAAGTGATTTATCAATTTCCATAAAGATGAATGACAATAAATCACTTATAACAAGAGCAATGTAGAGCTCTTGATAAACACCCATAGTGTAGTGACACCATTGAATCAACCTGAACCAAACTTCTATGATTGATGTCACGTATGGCACTAACAATATATATAGAACTTGAAATTAAACCTTAAAGTAGGGAACAAGTAATGTCCATATATAATAAATATATTTATAACAATTAAGAATATTTTTAATTATAACCCATCCATTTTTTTTGTCATTAGTTTTTTATCCAATTAATAGTCCACGTGTCTCCTATCACTTGAAATGACTATGTTTTAGATTTTGTTTATTTACAAAATTATTCTTTAGCACCCCTCGTTTACAATCAAATTCTTAACAAATTGGACATGTTGTAGTGGAAATTTTTATTAAAGTTAATGTTTTATTTACAACAATTACAAAGTAATTTTGTATTTGCAAATGGTATAAATGATATATGTTTTTAAGGAAATTAAACATAATTTGAACCAACACTCCGTCAAAATAAAATAATCTAAAAAATCAAACACTCAAATTAAAATCCTAACAATTTCCTTCATAATTTGCAAACACCAAGTAATTAATTAGTTGGGTAAAATGCATAAAACCACATCGTGTTTTTCAAAATATTGCAGAAAATGTCCTTTGTCTTTTTAAATTCCATACACCAAATTTCTCTGTGTTTTTAAAAGATATATGCACAAAGTTCCTTTTTCAAAATTTCAACCAAAATACGCTTATTTACTTGATATTGGACACTTTAATTAATTTTATTTTGAAATGATGATATTTTGAAAAAAAAAATTAACAAGGAAGAAGTTATGCATATTTTTTTTAAAGGCTCCATATAATATAATTCTCAGCATTTGAATGATTCAACAAACATAACAAAACGGTTTAACAACTACAATTTATGTCACAACGTTTGGACGTCTAAACTGAAATAATCCTATGTTTTAATATTGTAATTAATTTAATTCCCAACGTTTGAATATTTCAACAGAAATGATTCAACGTTTTCAACAAAAAAATGTCATTTTTTTTATTGTTTTTCGATGAAATTGTCATTCGTAACATAGGTTGTCGATCTTACTATAGAGTAAACTAGTCCGAAATCGATCAAAAATATCAATTTTGCCACAACGTTGAGTTATTTATGTTTATATATAAATGTTTGGAATTAAATTATAATCTTAAAATATTGAGCTATTTCTATTAAAACATGAAAACCTTGGGATTACATTAAAGATTTTAAAAACGTTGAGTTTTATTTTTTATTAAAACATTCAAACATTGATAATTAATTATAATTTATCCTTTTTAAAACATACAAAAAGTTTTGGGGCAATTTTAAATATACAAAAAAAAATTGATGCAAAATTTCGATAATAATGTATATATTTATTTTAGGCATTTTATCTTAATTTGCTAGTATTTATCGTGGCAGTCTGACATTTATTTTCTTATCAAGCAAACAAACTTCGGATATCAGTTTGAAAGAAACGTAAACAGATACAGTAAAACCTCTATACAGTAATATCGTTGGCATTAGAGAAAAATATTACTATAGGGAGATTATTCTTATATAAAGTTTACATATAAATATATATATATATATATATATATATATATATATATATATTATACAACACTTGGAAACGTCCCTTCATATTTAAAAAAATGAATTTAAAAGGATATATAAGATTCATTCAAGTGCTCTAACCAAAGAATACATCATATAAGAATCACGCAAGATGCGCATGGTGATAATCCATAGAATGATAATGTAGAAATAGAAAAAGTATTGTGTCAATAAGCTTCAAACATGTTGAACAAGCTAGAAATATTTTAGATTCAACAAGAAAGTGATCGTGTTGACCAATTACTTCGAACGTGCAAGTTAAATGGTGTGATATTAACCCAAAAATTTAAAGCACTGCCACAAATAATTTTAAATAAGTATTTCATACAATCTTAAATTTAATGTAACATATATAGTTAAAATAGTTCTAGACATTTTATATATATATATATTTAAATATATATGGAATTTAATGTCACTTTATTACTATATGGAGGTAAATTTTTTAAGGATGATCCTAAAAAATACCAGAATATTACAATGTAGAGGTTATTCGTATTTATAACTGGTCTCGAGTTGGGACCATAATTTTTTATTACTATAAAGAGATTATTCTTATATAGAGTATTCTAATATAGAGGTTTTACTGTGTATATATATACATATATATACTACCTCCATTTCATAATGTTTGTTGTTTAAGGTTTTTTTTTTAGTTTCAAAATGTTTGTTGTTTTATATAATTTGACATCCTCTCTCCCAATTTTAACCCTCTCAAATCCTACAAGATTTTTTTATTCTAACTTACCTATAATATATGAAGAGAGAAAAATATATGGAGAGAGAAAATATTGTTATTTTTTAGGAAAATATAGATGAATTAGATTTTATGGCATATATAAGGGATGTGTATATTTGTCCACGAAATTAATTCTTAATTCTAGATAAAACAAAACAAAACAACAAACATTATGAAACGGAGGTAGTATATGTTTTCCAAGATTTAAGACGTCGGTTTCCTTAAAATTATGAGAAATAGTGTGTTATTGCAAGAATAAAATGAATGACCCAACTTATTCTAAGCTGAAAACGTGGAAATGAGATTATAGTAACCCAGAAGTTGAAGTGTTCAAATAACAATCTCCAACATTGTACGTATGATTTTTTTGGAGTTTAGTGCATGAAAAACCATATGTTTATTCCTTAATTAACTTATTTAAGCAACCTCAAAAATTACTGCCACGTATTTGGTGAAGCAGCCCCGTGCTTGACACGTGGGCTAGTTATTCTATGTTGGTTAATTAGATTATTGCCACGTTTCCTCTAATTTTCACATTAATAAAAAAATATATTAAGTAATTATTACGAGCGCATTGACTAGTAATTTTCATCTTTTGGGGTGGAATTATGAGGATTCATGAAAAAGATCCAATTATTAATTGTTTCTATCAGGCTTTATTTTTTCCCTTCTTTTGCCCTTTATGCAGCAAAAGGGTGTAAAACCGTTGAGATCACCGATTTTTGATTGAGCCTTTTTCTTTTGAGTGATGGGAATAAATTACAATTATTTAAGTAAATATTTAAGAGGTTGAGTTTGCAAATATTATCGTGTAATTAAGTGAAAAAGAATGGGCCGTTTGAAATAGAATATGCACAATATGAAAATTAACGCAATATTTGGTAGCCTGGATAAAGGCATATCAGTAAAGGTATCCAACAAAAACCGTGTGTTTGGTAGCCATTGCTCGTTCACGCGAGACCCGGGGTGTAATTTACTGATTCGGCTGGACAATGTATCCGACGCCCCCCTCGGTTACAGTTTTTGGCGTAGCAATCTTAGTATATATGTCTTTATCTAGGCTACCAAAAATTGGCTAAACTAATTTACTCATTCCAGAAGTTAGTCTGCTAAATAAAACAATGTACCAAATAGATGTGTGAAATAATCTTAGTATATTTATCTTAATAACCAAACACACAATTAAAATAGCTAATATGCAATTATCTTTCAAAGCAATCCAGATTTTATTAATGTGGGTATATTCGTACCAGTATACCAAACATTGCCTAAATAGTATACATTAATTCGATATCAACATCATTAGATCCTGAATTCTATCACTCTTATCCTTTGACCATCTTGAAAATGAATCGGATCGCCGTTCTCAATTATGTTATATTTGGTGTGTCATAATTATTTTTCTAATAAATTTTTAAATATTTTTAAGTATCCCATAAATGGGGGAAAATGAACCTAAATAAAAAAAATTAAATTAAATTATTATAGAAAATGAAGATTTAGCACAAGAAATACCACAGAGAATGTCATGGAGATCTGATTTGTCTTAAAAGGCCCAACAAAGATCTATATTATTCCTACAAAAACCATCTGTAACGCTCTGATCCTGAAATGATAAGACTTCATCACTCAATAATTTTAATTAATATTTCTTAATCATATAAATTAAAATAATAATTAAATAAATCACTAGATTTCTTTTTGAAAGATTCGAGCATCACTTCAGCTTAAAATAAAAATAATTGTAACAATACATCAACTTTATCAAATAAGAGCGTTTTAACCTCGTATATCAAGTCAACTATTCAGTATATAGGAAAATGATTGGGTGAAAATAAATTATAGTGTGGGAATTAGGATAACGGAGTATTTGATAACGGGATCGTCATGCTAATAAAGTATTATCATCATACTAATGAAATATTATTGTGATGTCGATTAAAGTTTTCTAATATTGTCAGCGAAAAATATATTCTAAAAAATAATTATAAACCTAATTTGATTTAATGAACCATAATTGAATGGAAGAAATCAATCAAATCATAATTGGACAAAATAAATATAATTGGATGAAATAAACCTTGATTAGATGTGATAAACCCTAAACGAGTGGGAACAAATCATAAATATAATATATATGTCAGTATTATGATTTTGTTTCGTTAACACTGTGAATACACTATGTTAGCATATGACAATACTCTTTCCACATACGTTAACACTGTGAATACACTATGTTAGTGTATTATGATTTGAAATTAATTACAATTATCTATCAAATTAAATCTTACATATATACTCGAAAAAGCCATAGTAATAAATTTGGAAATTAATTAAAGTAATCCACCAAATTTAAGATTAAATTTTCGAAAACCCTAAATAATTAAACTTGAAAATTTTGATATTAATCAAAAATTTATTCCAAATTAATATGGTGGGGATCGAAAATTACAAGAATAAAATTATGGAAGTTTTGATCATCGTCAAACACTTTCCAAAATTAAAATTCTATTTTCAGACCCTTTGTGATTAGAATTAGGTAACTTTTGATATACACCGAAAATTACCGTAACCAATTCTAAATCCCCATAATTTCGAAATTAACATAGGTATCAAATAAGGAAATTTTGATATGGATCAAAATTCTATTCCAAATTCAAGACCTGATTTTTGAAAATTATGGATAAAAAATTAGGGAATTAAAAACCTTCAAATGTGTATTTTCGAAATTTTAAAAATTTATTTGGGTGAATTTTGATTAATTTCAAAATTTCGATATTTGATTTTTAAGGCAAGTTTCGAAAATTGGGAGACTTAATTCCCTAATAATTTTTTTATATTATGGTATTTAATTTGGAAAGGTTTTTTTAATTAAATTCAAAATTTTCAAATTTAATAATACTATGTTTTTTTTTTCGAAATTTTAAGATTTTAATTTGGAGGAATTTTTAATTAATTTTGAAAATTTCCATATTTAATCTTAAGATAAATTTCGAGTTTTAAGATTTAATTTGAATGAATATTTTGATTAATTTCAAAATTTTCAAATTTCATATAAAGTGTAATTTTCAAAAATTTCAATTTTAAAATTGAAGTTAATTTTCAAAAATTGTCATGTATGGATATCATATGAAATTTTATGTTTATCACTTAATTTGATAGTTGTTGTATGTAGACAATTTTTATTTGCAAGTGATGTCGACTATCATGGCATTTAAATTTTGTGATGTGATGTTTTAATTATGTTGAATGTATGGTTGTTGATGGTCGTATGCCGATTTAGCTACGAGATTTTTATCCATGAGAAAATTCATGGATTAGATTAACATTTTATTTTATTACATTGGTTTAATGTAATAGAAAAAAAATAAAATGTTAGAGTTTATAGATGTGATTTTAGAAAATCACATAGTTTTGAGTTGTAATTTTTAATTCCTTTATTATTTTAAATATATTAAGATTTTTCATAATTAAAATATTTATCATATGAAAATTTAATATTTAAGATAATGATTATTTTATCATAGTGGATTTGGATAAGGTAATTGATATCATTGGATTTATTCAAATATGGTAAAGTAAGATTTAAATTTGGAATAGAAATCCTTATAGAATTAGATAAGGATCGGAAATCTACTCAATGAAGGAAAGTGGAGTAGCCCCAATCAAGAAAAGACGATATCCTGGACACGTCTTGAAACCCTACTCGGCGATAGGGTTTTGGTGAGATGCATGGTGGTGGTGAGGGTGACGTCCAGATTTCCGGAGCTGACTTTTCAAGTTTATCTCATGAATGCAACATGAGAAATATGCCATGATAGTTGGTGATGCAATTCGGGACCCCATGATTGTATCAGGATGCAAAAGGGTAGAATCCTTGACCCAAACTTCACAACACAGACGAACTATAGGTATGTGAAACCTATAACTCTATTGTTATTGGAAATAAGAACCTCATAGTAAAAATATAGATCCCACAAATAGTTGTGATGTACTATTTGATAAGTCGGATTGACCTCATCGTTCAATAAAATCTCATGCAGAGAATTTTGAAATTAATAATATAAAAAAAACTGTCTACTAATAATCCAATACAAACCCTTATATAGGTGGGCAAAAAAATCAAAACCCTGAGATGAATTAATTAACAAAAATGAAATAAATAAGTCTAAAAATAAAAAATAATGAAAAATCCGCTACTGGGCGCGACATGGGGTCACTCGTGCCCGGCCCAAAGAACCCCCCCTCCATGTCAGTGCAGGTCACTCGCGCTGCATATTGCGCTATTTGGCATGGCCGGCTCACTCGTGCTTTCACTCGCGCTGCAACTCACGCCTGGCGGCGCGACCGATGCACTCGTGCTCTTCTTCCCGAACATTCAAACTCGATCTCCGGCACCCCACCTAAGATTGTATCATTCCCCTTCTTTTGAAAGGGATTTGACCTCAAATCCGGGATTTGACCTCAAATCCGGACCTAAATCAGTAATGGTTCAGCCACATCTTCTGGTGGTATGATGCGAGTTTCGCCACTTCACCCTCCTCCACCATGTATAAAAAATTGGTAACTTCAATTCATTGGAATGCTCTAGCAAGTCCTTCAGTGATAAATCAGGTGGTACTCCCTTATCAACCTGTAAAAATATGATATCATGCACCACATGTCTGTTAAACTGCCACGGATGTCCCAACAGTAAGTGCCCTACCTACATTGGTACCACGTCACACAACACCTCATCCTCATATTTCCTAATCTAAAATGGCATTATCACTTGCTTGTTCACCTTGGTCTCCCCACTATCATTCAACCACTGCAACTTATATGGCTTTGGATATTTTAGGATAGGCAGGCCTAACTTTGTCACCAAAACCACACTAGTCACATTAGTACAACTCCCACCATCTATAATCATACTACATAGCTTATCATAGATGTAGCACCTAGTATGAAATAGATTCTCCCGCTGCTCTCCATTAACACATTTGGAATATAAGCTCAATGATTTTCTTGTGACCAACATCAGAACTGTTGGAGCCACACACTCCTCATCACTATCTTCTTCCAACGCTGGCATCTTAAGATCAATTTCTTCTCCATCGGTCACAATCTCTCCATTCTCCCGCAGCAACATCACCATTTGATTCGGACACTGATTGGCTATGTGTCATCTTCCTTGACACTTGAAGCACTTGATATCCCGATTTCTAGTGCTAGATTTGGGATTACCATGGTTAGCATTGACAGGTGCTTCAGAGCGCGACTTATATGGTAGCCTCTCATCTTTCTTTGTCCCTTGACTCGACTTCCGTGGTGGTGTACTGGTGCTCGGGTTCGATTTCCCATTGGAAAAATTCGAACGATTGTAGCTGCCCCTCCTCTTGAGTTGATTCTCTATCTTGATGGCCATGTGCACCATTTCCTCTAACTCGACATAATATTGTAGCTCTACCACCTCTCAAATTTCTCTTTGCAAGCCCGCTATAAATCTTGCCATGGTAGTTTTCTTATCATCCTCCACGTTAGCTCAGATCATCGTTATCTCAATCTCTTTGCAGTACTCATCAACACTGTTTGATCTTTGTCTCAATGTTTGCAGCTTGTTATACAACTCTTGATAGTAATAGTTCGCCATAAAACATTGTCTCATAACTGCTTTCATCTCTTCCCAACTCTCTATTGGCCTCTCTCCATTATGCCATCTGGTGGCTTTCAGTTGTTCCCACCACATGATAGCATAATCAGAAAATTCAATGGCTGCTAATTGGACCTTCTTCATCTCTAAGTACCGATGATAGTCAAATATAATCTCAACTTTCTGCTCCCACTCTAAGTACAAAGCCGGATCATTCTTTCTTTGAAAGGAAGGGATGTTCATCTTAATGTTGCCAAGATGATCATCCTCCCAATTTCTCCCTCTTCCATATCTCTGTCCTCAAATAGCCGAATGTCTATCATCTTCATAGTCTTCAAGCTCGGATTCATAGTATTCATCTCGCTCAGCTCCAAGATAAGGTCTAGCATTTTCTTGACCACCTCTGCCTCAATCTCGTCCTCCTCTACCACATCTTCCCCTCTCGATTCACATGATGCACTGGTGTAGTTAGTTCCCTTGCCGAGATCAACTCATATACATCGCCCATCTCATTTTTCATCATTTTGCCCATTTCTTGACGCAATACATCAATAATGTATTTGGCATCAACTTTCGACGCAACATCATCTCCCAAACCTGCAGATTTGAACATTTTTTTCACCTTTTTTTTTCAACAACTACTAATAATGCTCAACTCACTCCAAACACTAAAATACAACTCTCCTAACAATGTATATCAACACCACAAAATTCACCGAAAAATTCAAAAAAATTTAAATTTTTTTGAATTTTTTTATTTTTTCACGGACAAAATATAAGCTCCGAGGAACCCATATAACAAATCAAAATGTAATTAAAAGGCCAAAAGATTTCCTATTAAAAACTCTTTTTTTCGGCGATTTTCTTCTTCTTCTCTCTTTTTTTATAACACACGAAAATTAAATACAAAAATTGAAAGGATAGATAGAAACCTGATACAAAGCCGAAGTTTTGATATCACTTGATGTGATTCGGACACCAAGATTGTATTAGGTTGCAAAAGGGCAGAATCCTTGACCCAAACTTCACAATGCAGACGAACTATAGGTATATGAAACTTATAACCCTACTGTGATTGGAAATAAGAACTTCAGAGTAAAAATGTAAGCACCACAAATAGTTGGGATATACTGTTTGATAAGTCGGGTTGAACTCAGCGTTCAATAAAATCACATGTAGAGAATTTTGAAATTAATAATATAAAAAAAAAACTATCTAATAATAATCTAGTACAAGCCCTTATATAGGTAGAAAAAAAATAATCAAAACCCTAGGATGAATTAAATAACAAAAAGGAAATAAATAAGTCTAAAAATCAGAAATAATGAAAATTTCGCTACTGGGCGCGACACGGGGTCACTCGCGCCCCGAGTTGCGTTGCAACTCTTGCCCCGCCCAAAGAACCCCCCTCTACCCATGTCAGTGCGGGTCACTTGCACCTCTACTCGTGCTGCACATCGTACCATTTGGCATGACCGGCTCACTCGCGCTGCAACTCGCGACTGACAGCTCGACTGACTCACTCGTACTGCAACTCGTGCTCTTCTTTCCGAACACTCGAACTCAATCTTCGGCACTCCACCTAGGATCATATCAGTTGGTTTAATTATTATGCTTATAATGTTGTATGTTTGCATGTCGTGGATGTTTATCATTTTATGTGATGATCTTGCATGCTAATGGGATAAAATGAAATCCTCAGGTATAAATAACTAAGTGGGAGAGATTCATGCTAAAGTATGTAAAAATCTAAAATGATCTCCATTAATCAGGTTTAATTGAGAAGTGATGGACATGCGTATTGACAATAGGTCTTTCTCTATATCGGATGTGTCATATCACTAGATTCTCTAGAAATTAAAAGATAACTGTAGGATACTGTTAGAACAAACTAACTCATCTATCTAGAGCGGTGAAATTTGAACCAGTGCCCTTGGGGTAAAGATGATTGTGTTCACACTTAGGTGTAATTTATTAATAAACATCCACACTATCGTGGCTTATTAATTAGATGGTTACATGACCAGGAAGATTACCGATTATCAATTCACTTGTTAAAAGGAAACTTGACTGGAGGTGAATTAAAGGCTAATAACATTTTTAAAAATGAATTTCATAAATGTCCACACTATCGTGGCTTTTGGAAAACATTTTTAAAATGCTGGTGGTTATACATATAATTCTTTTTTAGGATTTCTATTATATGTTTATTATCCTAAAGGGTGTGACTGTACTGCATATTTTATTTTTCTATTATTCTATATCATCATGACACTCTCCAACTTGTCTTCTATTCTCAAAAGTTTTAATCGGTGAAACACTAAAGACTGGATTCGAAACTTAAGCATAAACAGCTGAAGGTTTAAAATTGTACTTGATGAGGAATGTCAAAAGAAACCAATTGTGAATTCTGATGAAGTAGTGAGAATGTCGTATGGTATAATCTCGAGAAACTATTCGGACATCAGAATAAGACAACAAAATGCATTGCCATGAAAAATCTGATAAACACAAGATGGTCAATTCCATTCGTGCAAATGATCACGTCCTCCGGATGATAAGATACTTATCGGAGACTGAAACCCTGAATGATGAACTAGACATCGAGTCTTAGATCGACATGGTGTTTGACAATCTGTCTTTGAAGTTTAAATAGTTTTTTTTAACTTAAGCATGATAAAGAAGAATGCCACTTTATCAAAAATACTCATTGGTCTTCAGACAACAGAGATGCTTGTGATAGGCACCACAAAGGTGCATATGGCTGAGAAAAATGCATCTTCGGGTAAGAAGAAGAATGCATCTCAACCAAAGGAAATGTGTAAGACAATGGAGAAAATGACATAGTTACCTCAAAAAGGACTTCAAGTCCAGAGATATGTGCTTCAAGTACAATCAACTAAGACATTGTAATTATGAGTGTTCTCTCAGAAGGAAATGTATGCCTAACTTTTTTGAGTGAAGATGAGATCACCGTCTACATATGCAATGCTATGAAAGTGGCGGTTATTGCAGTAGGAGACGCACATATACTTTTCAGTAGTGATAGATTTTAGTTTTAAAAGATTGTTTTTTTTGTGCTAAACTTCAGAAACTTGGTTTTTGTTGCTAAGTTGGTTTTGAATTGATATTTTATTACCTTTAATAATGAGTTTGTTATCATGGTTGGAAAACATTTAATCTATTCTGTCACATTGAATTGACATCTTTAATATACTAAAACCTATGCATAACACTACAAAGCCACTATCGAATACATCGACTAACTTCAAGAAAAGGAAGAATCTTTGCAAAATAATCTGACCTATCTTCGACATTTAAGACTTGGAAATATTATTCTTAAAAGGATTCAAAGTTTTAATAAACAATGGTCCGTTGGACTCATTAGTCCTAGAATCGTTTCTTTGTATAAATCCTGCTAAGAAGATAAAATAATCAAGTGTCCTTTAAGGCTAAATTAATAGATCCAAAAAGCTATTAGGTTTAATTCACTCTGTCTATGCGGCCATATGACGGTTCATGCTAAGAGGTGGTTGTGAGTAATTCATCACGTTCATTGATAATTATTCTATTGGTTTTGTATACTGGAAAACTTGTCTCTGTATGCATTAAACAATATTAAATTGATATAGATTGAATAATAATTGCAGTCACTATTTGTACATTTATTTATTGTTATATTTATATGCATGTTTCCATATACTTGCATTGTAGATTATATGGTATGGCTGAATGACAAGTCCAAATTCTCTTGGGTTTTTGTGTCTTTTTATCGTTCTTTTATTATCCTTCATTTTTTCTGTTTTTTGAGTCGGAAAGAGCCAGAATGGGCACAAGGGGCAGCAGGAGGTAGAAGAATCATTTCTGGAGGGCACAATGGTGCCAATGATACCAAGATGGGCAACAACTTCTCAGCGGAAAGCTCTCTCTCGAGCATGGTGGAAATTGTCCACCATTCTAGCAAAAACTGAAGGAGAAGTTTGTGATCGTGCCCACAACAACCCCAGAGTGATTGAGAGGAGAAGGAGAGGAGACTGGGCACAAGGAAAACTAATGCCAGCTACAGCAGGAGCAATGCACCCTAGCCGCCGAAGGAAAGAGGAGCCACGGAAGGCAAGTTGACGCTTCCAGAAGAATGCTCGGCTCTACAAGGAAAGTTGCTATGTTGGCGCAACTAGGGCACGGCAAGTACAGAATCTGTAACTTAGAATCTTCTAAATAAGGGAAGAATCTCCCAGATATGGAAAGCTGTGGGCGTGACGGCTGCGTGTTGGGCTGAAGATCCCTGGCCTGTCGGGGACTTTACCTAGTGTCTTTGTACTCTTATATAAGTAGATTTGATGGCAGCAAACAAACAACTCTTTACCGTCTTTATTTCTTTTTACGCACAAACAATTTATTTTTGCACTAGTTTTATGTACTTCAATCCAGCGTTGGAGTTGGATTCTTTTGCTAATTAATATAAGTAAGTTTTTCGTTCATATTATTTTTGTTTTATTTCTTTTACTTATTATTATTGTTCTAAGTATAACATGAGCGGTTAGACTCGTTATTCCGGATTGAACAAGGATAAGAACTTAATGAACACGTAAGAACCGTGAGGCTTATGGGTATAAACTGTGTGAATCTGGTTTCGTCATGTAGTCGTTTTCTTTGTTGCATTATACAGTGGGCTAAGCTAGTTAATCGTGGCTGATCACTCGTTAATTAGAATTGTGTTCACTACCTCTATAAATGGTCAATGAATCGTAGCTGTGTGTTGGTCATAAAGGGATGGGATGCATCACGAGTACTGAGTGCATAAGGGAGATCTTTGTCTAGGTAAATCTGGGTCTGTCTAGATCATAATGCTGTTTTATTGCTTACAATCATATGAGAGATCGGGGTTGGGTAACAAGTTAGGGTTTAGGGGACGAGAGATCACTTCTAAGCTAAACTGAAAGGATAGATTGGGTACGTTGAGAGAGATCCGGTACCTTTAACCCGATAATTAGATTTACATAAGTAATCAACGTGCCCATGACCGGTCAAGTGTTTGTTAAGTTGGACGTCTAAGTTCTAATCCAGAATACGTTTACTACTAATATTTTTCTTTCTTTTTTTGTTTGTTTTGTTTTGTTATTTTATTTTACAGTCTTTAAATACAAGTACGGAGACCACAACAATCCTCAACCTTTTGGAAAAGTGACACTAAAGATAGAATTCGCAGCTCCTCGTGGGATCGACCCTTACTCACATAAAGCTTGCTACGCCTTGCTGTGGGCATAAGGATAACTCTCTCTTGAGAATTATTCTGACCGCGAAACGACCGCGCATCACTGAACACACAGTAAAAGGTTCGCGGTTTAGATAGTCCTGAACCAACCATTGTACACTATAGAATAATTTGATAGTTAGTTTATCTTGACTAGCTAATTATTCTGATACACTGGCGTGTGTATTGGGGAGGATCGCGATAGGATACTATTCTCTGTTCTGACCTTAAGTGAGAGAATAAAGATTCGAAGAGTTCGGGTTCTTAATCCATATATACTGACAGACATATATATGTTATGTCTACTGCTTTAATTTAATAATGAATGAGATTCTTGATAGGATTAATAACCTCGATATTTTAACCAGTGGCATTTATATATATGATGGGTCGTGCATTATATATGGCCACTATGTCCTGGTACGCCAGGTTGATGATGTCCCCTTGAGGAAGCACAAAGATCATGGGAAGCCCTACAGGCAGAATATTAATTTATTCTTAACATGATATGGAAGTCGTGCGGTACTACTCTCGGAACAAGATATTAATTAATTATAGCTGTCAGAAGCTTACATAATTACTTAATTGACATTATATCTTAAAGATGGGGAATGACTGAACTAAATGAGAAAGCATATTCACAAATATGTATTAAATTGGTAGGTCGGTATTATTTCTTTAGTGGAATAAAAATAGTACTTAATTAATTAATTAATTAATTAATTTATATCCTTGTTATGGATATTAGAAATTAAATAAATTAGTAGGCCAATTTAATATTCTTCTAGATCCCTATTGTAGCCCAATTAACACCTAAGTGGACTGGGAAAAGGAACTAGTGGAGAGGCCTAAACCCATTACAGTTTGGGGAGCATAATTTCGTCCCTCTCTCTATTAATTAGAGTAGGGGACATGAAATTAACAACAAGGATACAACCCCTCTCGTGCTCACTTGATCCCCTAGGGTTCCCATACAGTTTAGTATTTTGCAGCCCACCATGCATCTAAACAAGGTTCGGGAATACAGCAGAAGATCAAGGAGTGGAATATCATGCTTGGAGTGGTTCGAACACCGCCTTGAAGGAGAGGGTGTTGATATGTGTTCGTCACCAACAATGGGATTAGACCTTTAAACCCGTCTGCAACCCTACTACACGATGTAAGTGGTTTATCGGTTCTATCTTTCTGCTTGCATTAGAATCGATTTGCTTGCATGCTAATGCAACATTGGTAATAATTAATATCACACATAAAATATGATTTACATATTGTAGAACTAATGAGCATCCGATTAGATCATGTGGGGGCACAATTTGAAAAAATCCCATCATATTCGAGTTTTAATACATTTACATAATGTATCGCAAGTCTAAATACTTTGAGAAATCAAAGAATTTATGATGGAAGTAGAGAAATGTATTAGTGAAAGTATCAAGTCACTAAATTTCTGATCATAGTGACGAGTACCTCTTAGGTGACTTTTGGGACCAATTGGCAGAGAATGGGATTGCATCCCAGTTGACCGCGTTTGCTATTCAAACAACAAGATGGCATAATAAAACTTTATTGGAAATGGTTAGATCGATGATGAGCTATTCAAAGATGTCGTTTTTATTCTGCAGATATACCCTAGAAACGATAGTTGGTCATTGGATATCTAACATGAACGAAATGTGGTTTATTTTATGGTCCTAAGAATAAGAAGGTCATTATAAGCACTAATGCTCGATTCTTAGAAGAAAACTGTGTGATAAGTCACAAGGTCAAGAAAAAAAGTTCGAGTTCAGTTTGTTTATTAAATAATCGAGTTTCGATCGAGCTTTTTTCGAATTGATACCCGAGTGTATCACGAACTATTTGGTTCATTTACAGCCCTAATATAGAGTAGCTGTTGGAGGTGTTTTTTGCTATTTTTTGCGTCATTTATAGAGTTTACAACATCTCTCACTATTTTTAAAATTTGTATTAAATTCGCAATCATGTCGCAATTTATGATTTTAAGACAATTAACCAAAAAATAAAATAATACACATGATCCAACAACTTCCTTCTAGGAGCATCCCCATTGGTGATAACTTTTAGGTACAAATCAAAAATTTTGTACCTATTTTTGGTACAAACCATTATGGTGGGTAATTAAAAAGAAGTTAAAATAGAATTTGGTATATATATACATACCGAGAAAAAGGGGGAAAAGGAGGGGAACTATGCATGTGGGTCTAGTCATTTTATAAATGTTTTACTATTTTTCTTTTACTTTTTTTTTTGCCAAACTTTTCTTCCTTTTTCTCTTTGTGAAATTTCTTTTCTATTCTTCTTCATAAAAAAAAATGTAATTCTTTCTTTTATTGTTTTTTGGGATAAGGGTCACATAGGCCCCTAAACTTTTTGGCGGGGATCTCACAGGCCTCTGTACTTTTTTTTGGCTCAATTTAGCCCCTGAACTTTTTTTTGGTCCAGTGGGCCCCTCCGTCAAGCCCCTATTGACGGGGCCGTTAGTTCATATTAAAATGACGTCGTTTCATGGGTTATTTGAATAAAAAAAAAATCTAAATTCAATTTAAAACTTCACCCGCCCCATTTTAACATCTCCCGACCCGATACTGATTAAA
Source organism: Perilla frutescens (assembly GCA_026008535.1). Lineage (NCBI taxonomy): Eukaryota > Viridiplantae > Streptophyta > Magnoliopsida > Lamiales > Lamiaceae > Perilla > Perilla frutescens. The sequence continues at coordinate 48,110,584 of BRKX01000015.1, forward strand.
CCCGCACCATTTAAATTAATATATTTAGGTTTCAAATTAGGGAAAATGATATTAGTAAAAGTGGCGAACACGACGTGCTCTACGTTGACGGCGACGGCGGCTCTCTCCATTGCAGCAATCTGCAGCATGAGCTCCATCACCTTGGCCTTCCTTATGGGAGCAGCCGACTTAATCACCTTGGATGAGAATATGCAGTTCTGGGTGACGCCGCGAAGGAACTTCCACGAAGCGTCGCAGTCTCTGGACATGGCTAAAGAGGCATTCATGGTGCCAGACACATTGTGATAAACCCATGGCATGAATCTCCCCAAGAAGGTAAGATTGTTGGTTTTGTGAATCTCATGAGCAATTGCAGGAGATGATGCCACGACGACGAGCTGACCGCCTACTTAGAAGGAAAGGTGATGGTCGTGGATTTCAGCGAGCTCCTTGAGTGTGACGTGGGGGTTGTTTGCGAACGTCGACCGTTTTCGCCAAAGCTGCCATATTGTAGGGTGTGGTGGGAGTGAGAGTACTAGTTTTGACTTTGATCCATGGATAAGAGAGAAAGAGAAGAGCAGAAGCAGAAGCAACAGTAAGAGAGAGATCGAGATGAATACCATGACCATCGTTTCTTTTCTTGCACCTCAATGCCCAAATAGATTGATATTTCCCTAATTTTTCATTTTTCCCCAATTTGAAACCTAATTAGAAATAGAAATTCCAAGTAAAAATATATTAATCTAAATGGGGCGGGTTTAATTAGTATCGGGTCGGGAGATGTTAAAATGGGGCGGGTGAATTTTTAAATTGAATTTAGAATTTTTTTATTCGAATAACACATAAAACGACATTGTTTTAATACGAACTAACGGCCCCGTCAAGAGGGGCTTGATGGAGAGGCCCAACAGACTCCAAAAAAAACTTCAGGGGCTCAATTGAGCCAAAAAAAGTACAGGGGTCTACGAGGTCCCCGCCAAAAAGTTTAGGGGCATACGTGACCCTTATCCCTTGTTTTTTTTTTTATCTCTTCATCTATTTTTTTTTATTTTTCGTTAGCATTTCCTTCTACAGTTTTATATCTTTTATCATTTTTTATCTACTAATTTAATATCATATTATGTAGGTTTTAAATTCTTACCAAATGAAAAAAAAACCATTAATTTTTTTTATTTTAATTATAAATAAAATCTAAAATAAATTGAAGATAAATTTGGATTCAATTTAATTTAATAAATTATTACTATGACGTTACTAAATGTACAAAATACACAAATAATAATTTCAAATTATGAATTACCACGTATACATTTAATAATAATAATAATAATAATAATAATAATAATAATAATAATAATAATAATAATAATAATAATAATAACAATACAATTGAATGAGTCATCTTTTCATATCAATGAGGTTTGTCTTCACAGTCAATTCTAGCATATGTATATCTATATAGATGACAACATGAAATTTCACAAGAGATTTGTACTTGTGCAGTAGGTCACATTGTGTGCCCTATCTCAATCGTAGTGTGAATTTTTTTCAATGTAATTTTTGTAGATCTCATTTAATAGATCATATCTGCATTTTGACATTAAATTGTCTTGTCTACTGTGATAGTGTATAGTGTGATGCAATTTCAGTTACGTTTTTTGTACAATTGATCTATAAATAAATCACATCATATCTTCAAATTATCTCTACAATACCCTTTTTTTTTGCACTATTGTTATTGAAAATGGATAGAAATTCTTGGATGAATTTGTTTAATTCTTCCAATCCTGAAGAAAATTCCAATTATCATCCCCAAAATTTCAACTATTATCCTCAAAATCCAAACTTTCGTCCTCCAAATTTTTATCTTAATCCAAATTCTCAAATGCACCCAATCAGTACCTCTGGAGCTTCGTATATGATGTATCCCCACTTTATGCCTCATCCCCACGGATTTTCTTATGAAAGTCCAACAGAAATGCTCTCAACATCAAAGGAAATGACTGATACAGACGGAGGTAGCACTGATAAGGAACCACTAACTCCCTAGGCAAGGTTCCCATTTTCCACCACATTTATCTCCACCAGGCATCAAGCACATTAATCTGGAATCATGAAGATGCTAGTGAAGAAAGTGTCACGCAACAAAAGAGAAGAAGATGGACCAACAAAGAAAATGAGGTTCTTGCACGATGTTGGGTGAGTGTTAGCGAAGATTCGCTTATTGGCAATGATCAAAAGCTAGATCAATTCTGGATCAGGATCGAGAAAGAGTATAATAAAAATCGTCCCGTTAACACTCGGCAGAGACATTGGGAAGCAATGAAGACACATTTCTATACATTGCAAAGAAGTGTGAGTGCATTTAATGATGAGTACGTTGTTGTGAAGCAGTGTTGGGGAAGTGGTCACAACAATGCCCATATACTCGTGGAGGCACTAAAAAAATGGGAGCATAAGCACAACAACCAATCTTTTAAGCTATTAGGAATGTGGCAAGTTCTCAAGGATTGGGGTCCAACGCCGGTGATCGAGATCATCGCGGTAAGACGAGGGAAGTGCATCATATAAGTGGTCAGAATCGAATGATTCGACAACAATGCGAACAATTCTGTTAGACTGGACTACGAGATAAGAAACAACATCATAAGCTTCGAGTCGACTTGATTGAACACATTTGGGCCTGATACGGCAATCATAGTTTTAATATTAATTTACTTATTAAGTGTTTTGCATTTCAATACTTAATTAAATATGCCGGTTGTATTTTATTTTTCATCGTTGAACTCGTCTTTCTCGTATCAATAAAAATATATTTGTTTTATTTGATGACTTGATTATTAATTCGTTTATAAATTAAGTTAATATTTAAAATTTGAATAAATATTAAAATATTATTTTTATGAATTAAATTATATATATATATATATATATAATTTAAAAATACAAATAAAACATAAAATTTATTAAGGATGGTTTAATTATATAAAAATATCTATAAATGAAAATATATAATGAAACATGTATTAAAATTAAAGATGAATTAAGAAAAAATGAGTGATATGATGGTGGGACTAAACATTAATGTATGTACCTAAATGATTGTGAGTGAGTAAGTATTTAAAAAAGTGGGTACATAACCTTTGACGTAGCGGTGACGTGTACCTAATTTTGGGTACACCATGCCCTAAGTAATCACTAGGTTGAATTTGAACCATTTGTTTCTATTTTCTGAACAGTGATCTTTCTTGTTTGTGATGTATCAAATAATTTACCAAATTCTATAACACATAAAATTGAGTTTCCAGACGGATCATATATATTCCATTGTACATACATTCTGTATTAACAAGGATGAAGATGTGAGTTATGAGTAAATAGGTGGATAATAATATACTCAATATATTTGACATGGTACCTATAATGGTGAAGCTTTGACTTAATTGGTCACTTAGAAAAAATCTAAGTGATCACTAATCAGCCAGTAGAGCTATCACATTAGAAGTCAAGAAGCCTATAACATATATACAATTGATCATCCATAAGGAGGACTGTTTAACACCTTAAGTCGAGCTATCAAGAATTCTCCTTTAAGTAGCGGTTGTAGGTAGTTGAAAAAAATGGTTGGAAAAAAACTTGCCATAACGGGAAATCTTTCACTATTTGGATTTAAGATCTTACCTACTTATCAATGCATCAAACAATATGATCTAGTGGTGTGAATTCAAAATAAGAATTCTGTACAAAACAAAATCAGGTGCAGGATAAACCTCATGGATAAGGGTTGAGAAATCACGCTTTAAACTAATCAATTAATATAAACTAGAAATAAGGTAGGCCAGATCATAGCAACAGCAAAATTTTATGCCAAGAACTGTAATACTTTATAATCAGACTCAACTAGGCATTGATTCTAATGAGATCTAAAACTGATTCCTCTGTTAGCTCTTATCAAAATGACAAGTAGAAGAAAAGGTAGATCGCAAAAGAGAATCAACATGTAACCTAGATAGAAAAGCTTCTAATTAGCTCCATATCAAAATAAAGATAGTTTCATCTTTGAAACGTCAATACGATGCTGATGGAATGGAAGTGATCTATCTCTACATTAGAGGTCTAAGCTTCACCAGCCATAACAAACAAGAAACTACAGACGATACAAAAATGGACCAAATGGGAGAAGGTATGACTTTGAAATAGTAGTTGAAAGCTAACTTGATAAATATAGTCCACTAACCCTCTTTGATAATATTTTGAACTGGTGCAGGGCTTTCATGAGGAGGGCCCTCATCAAATTCCTACTGTTGAATTCAAGTTTTTGCAAATATGACTAAATACAATAAATTGTAACAAAAATCAACCAGATTCTATTCCTGATGGATGAAATGAAAATACAATTCACTTATGCTTATATGCATCTAAATTCAAGACCAAAACTCCCCATAAGTTGAGAAATCTAAATCTCACACCAAAGTGACAACGAACAATCAAAGGCCGCATATCACAGTCAAAAAAGATAAACCATCATTTGAAACAAGATTAAAGCAGACAAAAAGCAACACAGGACCAGATCAAGAACCTTTTTCCTGCAGATAAATGAGTATGATTTCAAGATAATAAAGCATGTGAAAAAGGGAATTCCACATTCTCCAAATAAACTAATTATGTATATTGTTCAGATAACTTATTCCAATGAGCTTATTCATATCTATTATGATCACAGCAAATTAAAAAAAGTAAAGGGATTCTGCTCATCACTATCTCTAAATCAGTATGGAATATGCTTCTATATAAACAGAAAGCAAACTATGCTTACTTTTTAAGTTTTCGAGTTTTTCTTGGCCCTGGAACCTCCATTCTGCCAACAGAGCATCCACATCTAGCCCGGAACACGAGCACCGCCCTCCCATTAGGCGGCGCCATCTTCTTGAGCTCGGCCTCCAGCTCCTTGTGGTGATCACGAGCCAATTCAAACAGTCCCTTCTTCAATGCATTCTTGCCTTGCAAATTCGACTTGTTCCCTAATTCCTCCGTCTCCAACTGAATGTCGAACTCAGCAGCCTTACGCAGCCCACGACATCCTACTTTCCCACACCTATTGTCTGTGCATACACTGATCGTCACGAGCGCCATTACAGCGAAGAATATGCTCAATCCTAAGCATCCGAACACCAACGGTGCTCGGACAACTTCCTCAATCACCACCTCCACAATTTCCCCAGTCCATTCAACAGTCTTCTGCCCTAAAATCTTCACATATGGATATAACAGAAATCCACACGCACAAATCACAGCAATAAAAATTACCACATCGATCAAAGCAGAGTGAGATCGATCACACGCGGGGATATTCAACCGATTCAAATTCTTTCTATTCTTGAATTGATCTATTTGCTTCACTTTCAAACAAGGGTCAGTTGAATTCACAGATTTCGCCATTTCTATATGCTGGTCAACCGAAATTGAGCTACGGAAACAGAACATTTGGATTGGAATTGCACCCAAGAATTGCGAGATTGAATCTTTACCCAAACCCAACCAGTCTAAATCAAATTTATACCATACCCCAATCAAGAATCGGCTAAAAACAAATCGAAAAAGTAAATTTAAGAGAAACCCCACTTCAGACAGAACTCAAACAACACGGAAATAAATCTTCAACAATCAAGAATCGAAATCTAAGACAAAATTGAGATGTACAAGAAGAGTAAAGATAATATTTCTTGGCCGGCTGGAGACGACAAAGCAAATTTGTGGAGTCATATGTAAGTACTTAACAGTAGTAGTCAGAAACCATAACAATACATTTTTCCTACATAGGTCATAGGCTGAGGTCTGATCTTATTATTGTGTTTGATTATATGCGTTGTTGAGTTATCCCTTTCTTTCTTGTAAAGCTGCGTGAGATGAGTGGCTCGGGTCTTACACGTTAACACACATTGCACTTTGAAAACTCTTAACGTTCGCAGTTTGTGGACTACGATGGACTGGACTTCAACATTGTCATTTGTCATGTTAGTGTGAAATTATGGGTTTGGGCCTACTTTGGTCAACTTTGAGATTTATTTGCATATTATTTAAACAAGGTTGGAAAAGTTACCCTTTTTAAGGAAAATAATTTTGTTTTTAACTTTCTACGATCATGATGGTTCTTAAAAAAAATGATGTTTGAGCAAGTATTGGATTATTGAGTGTAATGATACTCTTTGCGTATCAAAATAATTAGGGGTAAACAAATCAATTAGGATGTACAAACTAGAGCGGACAAAAAAAATTGTCAAATCGAAATATTGTCCATACCGTGCAAGAAAAATATCGAAAATACTAATATTTACGGTATACCAGTTTTTTAGTAAGGTATGATACGTCCGGAATTTTACAGTAAAGTAATGGTATGAAATTTTAAAAATTAAGATATACCAAAATGTAATAAATAATAATTATATTCTTTTTCAATCTTTAAAGTAAAAGTTATGATGAATATTCTAAATTTTTTTTAAAGAAAATGAGATATACTATACAATAGTATAATATTTAGGACTTAGTATGTTTATTATAAAAGCTTTGAAAATTACTAAATTTCATATAATTTAATACTTAAATTATAACTACAAATTGATATATTTGATACCAAATATTATGATGAATGGTAAAGAAAATTATATTAAAATGAGATATTATATACATTATTATAATATTTAGTATGTTCATCATAAAAAGTTAAAGAAAATATTATATTTCATATAATTTAATACAAAACTCCTAATTAAAAATTGAACTATTTGAAATCAAATGTAATAAATTATAATGCTATATTCTTCTTTAATGTTAGACCAAAAGTTACGATGAATCATAAAGAAAATTAAAATAAAATGCAATATGCTATACAATATTAATACTTAATATGTTTAGCGAAAATGTTTAGGAACATATTATATTTCATATAATTTAATACAATACTCCTAATTAAATATTGAACATTGTGAAGCCATATGTGATAAATAATAATCTTATATTTTTTAATTTTTAGACTAAAAATTGTGATGAATTATTAAGAAAATAAAAATAAAATGAGATATGATATACAATACTATAATACTTAGTATATGTTCATCATAAACATTTAAAGAAATATTATATTTTATGATTTTAATATGTGTTGGGACTTGAAATTGTGCTTCTAAGAATTGCATATTTAATATTTGTCAAGATTTTAACATAATTGCATTTTTTTTAATTTTATTACGATGAAGTTTGATTGTTGATTTGTTATGTTGGTATTTGATTATTATTAGTGATATTTGATGACATTACTAGTATTATTTATGCATATATTTCCTTACTCAATATTTTTTTAGTATAACGATAATTTTGGCATGCCATGAAATGTCGGTATGGTACAGTATACCGGTATATCGGTACTGTAAGTATACCGAAATGCAGGCATGGTAAAGGTATGTATTATGTGTCATATCGATCTAAGGTACGATAAGTCATGCCGAAATATAGGTATAGTAAAAGTATGCATTATGTGTCATACCGAACTTAAGGTATACATAACTAAGGTATACTAGAGGTAAATGTAAGGCAACGATGGGTTCAATAATCTCTGTGAGCTTCATTAGAAATAATGACATGCGTGAATAACTGACCAAATGAATTGCATGCTCAATATGTCTTTGCTATGGTATATGCCTTAAACAGCTACCTAATAACAAACTAGTGATTGTCCACCATTGATAAATTAAAGATTATGTCGGATGACATGAATCAATGAATATTTATAAATGAGATAATAATCCATTTTTACTAAAACCTGTGTTTTAATCAATTTAGAGTTCAGTCTAATTTATTTCGTGTTTTATTTATTTTTGATTTATTTCTCTTTGTTGATTTTGTATATTTGAAAGCTTATCTTGTATATATTAAATAATATTAAGATGATATAGACTGAATAATTATTGCAGTCACTATGTGCATTTTATTATTCTTATATTTAACTACACGTTCCATATACTTGCACTGTAGATGATATGATGTGGGTTAACACACGGTAAAGATCATATCATCATTTTCTTACAGTGTATTAAAAGGCTAATTGCTTAGATGGTCTTAAACCCACCATCGCTACACCATAGAATAATTTGATTGTTAGTTTATCTTGACTAGCAGATTATTCTAATACACGGGTGTGTGTGTATTGAGGAGGATCATGATATGATACTTGTCTCTTGACAGCTGTGTATTTTACACAACTTTTGGATATGAATTGATGCTATTTATTATATGGAGTTATTTATTTTATATAGCTTTTGAGCTTATATTGTTATCATTTGGAGTTTTTGATGTGTTTGCTAGTTTTGCAGTAATTGCTATGATTTTATTACATATTTGAAGCAAAACCAATGAATATGGACAAGAGGAGTTAAAGATGTGTTTAATTAAGCTTTTGGGCTTAACTAAATACTTAATTAAAGTCTATTGGATTGGATTAAATAATCAGAACCCGAAGAAATCAGAAGCCCAGTTCGAAAAGGGGTTTGGTCGACCCGGGGCCCAGTGCAAAATATAAAGGGTGGGTCGACCCGACCCTATTCACCTGGGTCGACCCACTCGTACGGGTTCACAGGAATGTGATTTTTTCACACCAATTCAGGGTTTTTAACCTAGATATAAAAACTCTCATTTTGATACACGCCACAAGGAAGAGAGATGACGCCCAATACAATTGAGAACACTTAGAATACACCAGAGAGAAGGCAGAGGTTGCTAGAGACGGTTCCACTACAGAGAAGACAAGACTACTGTATTACTCATTATTTTTTGGTTCTTTTATCTAGTGTGTCATGAACACTAATACTCTAGATTTATTTATTTATTTAATTATGTCTAGCTAATTTCATAGCTAGGTTTTAGGGATTGGATATTATGAATTTTAATATATGATTTGATTACTTTTCTTCATGCTATCTCTCGGGGTTTGATTTCTATGTATTATTTCATAACTTGTATAAATGCTTGATCGCCATTTATGCATGCTAGTCATTAATTTGAAGCACTGACCAAAGAAGAATTAATGATGAAAAGATAAAAATCAGATTATGTGTGCTTGAAAGGACCGACCAAGTGAACAAGTATCACATAGGGTTGAATAGATCTTCGTGTGCTAGATTAGGAGTGATGACATATGTGAAGAACCAACCACAGTGAAATGCATGCTCATTATATCTATGTTATGGTATATGCCTTAAAAAACAGCATGATAACAGACTAATGATCCCCCACCATTGATAGATTAAAGACATAAGTCAGGTTGATAGAATTAATGAATATTGTTAAATGATATAATAAATCCAATTTCCTTAAAGCATAGGTTTCCATATATCTATTTTAGTCTAATAATTTATTTATTGTGTTTTTATTTTATGCTATTTAGTTTTATTCTTTTTTACCTGCTTGTCTCGTGTCTAGATATTAATTATGTGCTTGTGTGTAAGAACTGGAAAATAATGGTCTCTGTGGGATACGATACTCTTGCTCACCTATATATTGCAAACACACCGTGCACTTTCAGTACGTTTATTTGTTAATAAATAGCGTATTAAGTTTTTGGCGCCATTGCCGGGGACTATTTTATTTTCTGTGTTCTTACTCTAGTACTGCGTTAGTAGGTTAGATGTTTTTTTATTTCATTTAGTTTCTTTTTAGTTTGGGTATTTTACTTTTTCTGTTGGTTTTGTCAGGTAGTGCATAATCATGAGATCGAGAAAACCTCCTGAAATTTCTTTCAATCCAAAAAATTGAGTCGACTTTGAGATTACTGAGGAAGGAGTTGAAAAGTAGGATGTCTAAGCAACCACAGGAGAATTAGCCACATAATCAAGGAGTGACGGTGCAAGAACTGCAAAGACAGTTGAAGGAGATGAGGAGAACGTTGTTCCAGCACGAAACTCAGCTGACAAGTGACGTCGATGTCACTATTAGAGATGTGTTCCAACAGCCTGCCGGATTTGTTCGAGTGGTCGGGGGACTTGGAATCAATGCCGTAAATTTTGAGTTGAAGATAGGACTGATTAACATGGTGCAACAAAATCAATTTGGCAGCAATCAAACTGAAGATCCCAATGCTCATCTGTTGCAATTTCTGGAGCTCTGTGGGATAATCAAGATCACTGAAGTGTCGCACGATGCTATCAAGCTTCACCTATGTTAGTGCCATCATACAACACTAAGTGTTTTTAGATTGTCATGATCTTTATAGAAATTCAAAGAACACAAAGGTTTTGATTTTTCAAGTTTTGAAAACCATGTTCTAGACATAATGATATGAAAATTATGTTGCCAATCTGATTGAAGATTGAAGAATGTACTTGAGAATGTTCATGAACATGATCATGTACATAGTTGTTCAGAGAGTTTCCAAGAGACATGCCAAGTTGATTTTAAGGAGTTGAAGCTACCTTTTCAAGATGGATGTTTCAGAATAAAAGATGTCTTATTCGAGATAAAGATCAAGATGGAAGAAGGTGAGTTATATTCAAGGAAGACTTCTAACTAGTTAGAGTTTGAATTAAACTAGGAAAGTTTTCTTATTGAGTTTGATTCAAAATAAGACAATCTGATTACCTTGTTTAGGCTATGTCTTGTATTTATAAATAGTTTGGGAATCAAACTATTTTGATGCAGTTGAGGTTTACGAATAAACAAAAGTTAGAGAGTCTAAAAGACTTCAAATTTGAAGTATATAGTATTCAGGTAGACTAGATTTGATCTTTATTATCATTGTGTGTCTAGTCTGTGTTTGAAATTCTTTCATACACACTTAGAGGAGTCCGGGGATAGACTTTTCATGGGAACTAGAGAGAGTCTAGGTTGTGAGGAGATCTCACAATTCAGTCCATCGAAAGAGATTGTAGAATGTAGAAAAGGGGATCGAGTGACAGGAGGTCATCATGTAATAGCCTTTGTAACCTTGCAACAGAGTAGTGGATTATTTCTCACAGACTTGTGAAGTCCTCCTGACATAGATCAGTTGATCGAACAAGGTTACCAATCTCGTGCATTTTACTTGCTTTCAATTTAGCATTCTGACCTTACATGTTCTTTATGATGTACATGTACATGATCAAGAGCATGTTACTATCTGCACGATTTATGTAACTTCAATTGGTACCAGAGCAGGTTGCCTTTGGTTAAAAGCGAAAAGAGTCCGGAAAAGTGCATAACTACGTGAAGATTTTGATTGATTTCAAGTTATGAGTTCAATCAAGGAAGAAGGATCTATGGTCAGACCACGATTACTTGAAGGCAATTGATGAGCCCTTGATTTTCATATATTTCATGCATCTTGAGGTCTAGTTGGATGGTAGTTCTTGTGCATTGCATGAAAGAGTAGCACCCGTCGCACCAATTAGATTGGTCATTTACACTCTTTTTATTATTTATTGTAAACAAATTCTTAATGGATTATATTATATCAAGGTATTTTATTTATCTTAGGTGTTAATTATATAAGCATGATAAAATCCCTAGATCTTAATAAGTCACGAAATATGATCATGCATATGATGATGATTATGGAATATGTTTCTTGTACTTAGATCTTAAATTAGTTCCGAGTTACATAACTGATCAAAATAGGATATTGAACAATTTAACTTGCACGTATGATACACACTCATAAGATGAGAATATTAAGTTCCATTGACATTAGAGTGGTGACGTAAATGCATATACGTGGGTGCTTGTTGGAGAACAAGTTCACTGAACAAACTCATTAGAAATTCTTAAATGGAATTTATCGAATATATGAATTTCTAAATTACAATAGTACACGGTTAATCTTTTGACTTGAGACACCATAATAATCTTGTATTAATTAATTAAATAATTGAAACATGAAGAATTCCGAAGCCCAATGAGAAAAGAGACCGGGTCGACCCGGAAAGTATCGGTCGACCGGTCCCAGTATAATTTGTACAGAGGTGGGTCGACCTGACCTTTATCACCTGGGTCGACCATGTGCGAAAACACTCCTCTAGGTCGACTACTGAGCTCGATCAACCTAAATAAGCAGGTCCACGGGAATTGATTTTAACCACTCCAACTCAAGGTTTTTGACCTAAATATAAAAGCCTCCACTGATACACAGGAGAAGACAACTCGAACAAGTCCAAGACCTTTGAAAATACATCAGAGAAGGGATAAAAAATACATCTTGAAGAAAAGAAGAGAATGAGACACACTAGACCTCGATTGAGTCGACAAGGTTGATAGAGACGGAATGCCGTTACAGCGAAGTCAAGACTACTAGATTACTTCATGTCTTTTGGTTTTATTATCTTTGTTGTCATGAACACTTATACTCTAGATTCGTTTGTTTATTTATTCATGTCTAGCTAAATTTCTAGCTAGGTTTTATGGTGTGGAATATTATGGATTTTTATATATGCCTCGATTACTTTTCTTCCTGCTATCTCTCGGGATTTGATTTATGTGGTTTATCTAATATCTTGTATGAATGCTTGATCACCATTTATGCATGCTAGTCGTTAATCTGAAGCACTGACCATAGAAGGATTAATGATAGAAAGATATGAATCATTTTATGTGTGCTTGGAAGGACCGATCAAGTGAACAAGTATTGCATAGGGTTGAATAGATCTTCGTGTGCGTGATTAGGAGTAGCGACATGTGTGAAAAACTGACCGCAGTGAAGCATGTGTTTGTTATGTCTATGTTATGGTATATGTTGTTATAAGCAGTCTGATAACATCCTAGTGATCCTCCATCATTAATAGATTAAAGACAAGAAGTTGGGTTGAAAGAGTCAATGATTATATAATCTGATATAATAAATCCACTATCCCTAAAACCTAGGTTTCTCAATTCATTTGTTTATCTGCATATTTTTGATATTTACTGTCTTATTTTATGTTGTCTATTTTGTTCTCTTTTTATGCGATTATTAATGTCTAGATATTAAGTGAGTACTAGTGTGGGAGTCAATTTATTCAGTCTCTATGGGATACGATACTCTTCCTTACCTAGGTATTATAATAGTACCGTGCACTTGCTGAATGTGTTATTTTGTTAATAAATAACGTGTCATAGTCCTTCTCTTGATTTATTGAATCAAGCAAACACCAAGAGATGCTCTCAGTTTCTCAAATCGAGCAACATTCAATCCCTTAGTAAACAGATAATCAAGTTAATCTTCTGTCTTCACATGGTCTATCCTTATAACTTCTTCTTCAACTAGCTCTCTGATATAGTGATGTCTGATCAATATGTGTTATTCTTAAATGTTGAACATGATTCTTAAATGTATTTACCAATATGCCATTGCTTTTTTTTAAAGTTCAATATATTTTACAAGTTTGTCATCGAATTTTTGTGTTAAATTTGGACCATTGAGATCAAAATTTATGTAGTTCGGATGAGTTCTCAGTTCCCACATAGGGAAATGATTCTCACCAGATCCACCCCTACATATATATATATAATTAATATATATATATATATATATATATTTACAGACATTTCAACCACAAGATAATATCAATGTCGAGTCAGGAACTCAAATAACATGCCCAACAATCTGACAAGGAAAACTTCTGTTACAGTACATTAAGACTAGAGATCTAAAACAAAGATATGCTTATTCATACATGCACATCATATGACACTGAAAGAGAACAAAAAATTAGAACAATCTCAGTTGTTATGAATATAAACCCAAGAAAAATAATGGATACTTCTTCAACTAAATTTTTTTTTTTTGCACCTTTAAGGTAGAAACTGATTTGCATTACCATCTCCCAATATAGGCATAGGGAGACCAATAAGAGAAATTAAAATATTTTTTGCGTCAATAATATATGCAGAAATTTTTGGGATTGTATAGTAACAACATGTCTTTTGTGTATATATTCATTTCCCTTAATTATGAATGAGAATAACATTCACATATTTTTCATTTATTTCATATAATAAATAATGAAAATCATCATATACTTAATATTATAGATAATATGGTGTGTGGAATGCACACAGAAGATCATATTATCGATTCCTTATAAAGTATTAGAAATGTTCATGTAATATCCCGTATTAATCTTTTATTAGATTTGCAAAGTTGAAGGGTATTAGATGGATCTTTATGGACCATAGTTTCTCTTAATGGGTCAAGATTGTTAGGTACCAAGAATAGATGAGAAACAATTAAAATTTAGGCCTAATAATGTAAGCCCAAATGATTTTGAGGTGCATTTTGAGCATTAGATACATGGGGCAACACTTGTCATCTCACCTAACTATTCTTGAAGGAATAGATGGATTTGTAATTTATAATGATGCATCAAAGCAAGGTTTAGGATGCGTGTTGATGTAAAAAAAAAGTGATAGCTTATGCATCACGACAATTGAAAAAACATGATCAAAACTACCTAACTCATAATTTAGAACTTGTAGCTATGGTTCACGCCTTAAAAATTTGGAGGCACTATCTTTACGATGGAAAATGTGAAATCTTCTCAGACCATAAAAGTTTAAAGTACTTTGTTAGAATTTCTTGCCTGAAAAATTGTGAATTTCAGATGTAAACAACAAAGTTGTACTTAATGTTGAAGCTAGTAATTCCACTATGCCTTCAACGTACATCAGAAGAGTAAATAACACTTTACACAAAATACGTTTTAAATCACACTCCTTATGGTGTATGATTGCCTCAGGGCGAAATTCACTATCATAAGTGAAAAAAACAAAACAATACAAGTGTTGTCTCAGTTTACTCCCTTGATAGCATTGCATACAACAAACAAGAGATCTATCACAACTTCACTCACTTGAACAGTCTCTCGAACAAACACTATCTAAACAAATAGATATAAACAACACGTTAATCTAAATCCTAAGACTCTCAGATTTGACTATCTAGCCTATACACAATTGAATCTAGACTTTAGTTGATTGGGACGCTAGACAGATGTCGAGGAGAATGTCTTAGATCTTCGAGATGACAATAGATGCAAGTTTCAGAACTTCTCACAAATCACGGTGATAATCTTATTGCACAAATTATTTCAAGGTCTAAGTAGACCTTAAATACTTCTTCTATCTTGCTCCAGTAGTTGCTCCATGAACACATGAGGTGTGGCCTTGAATCAACCGCTTTTAACTCCCCATTGTTGTAATGGTTTTGAGATAACTACTTTCTGCTTTTGTATCACACATTCTTTAACATCCTGCAATAGTGACAGTTACTCCAGTCACCCACGTGTACCTGCAATGGTTAATGTTTAAGATAGAGTGGGAACATCACGTTCCCTAGAAAATCGGAACAGACTTTAACTGATTCAAAGTCATATAAAATCCACAATTTATCACATATTTAATTCAACAATAAATCCCTAAATATGTGGAAAATAAAATGTGATATAATTCACAAAATAATCAGATTAATTTAAAATAAATTCATCTTAAATAATCGAAAAGGATAAGATTAGCTTCCAGAGAGTTGTACTCGATGTTACGAGAATGACGGAACACATTCAATATAACATTGACTTCGATGTTATCAAACGAAGTGATAACATCATCTGTAACACATCATTCTCAACAATCTCCCTCTTAAACTTATCCTTTCTGCACAAAACATAAAAAACTCAATATTTACAGTTAGAGCCACAGCGGAAAAACGAACAAAAATTTGGAGTTGAAAAACTCCCCCTTAAGGTTTGCTCCCCCTTAAGTTATTACCTGAAAAAAATACATGTATACAAGTGGGTAATTATCCCCCTATACAGGATATCAATGTTGAAAACAATCCCAACATAAAAATCAACACATATTTTAAAACATATGAACATAATAAAACTTCAAAACCATCAAAACCAAGTTGATGATTAAAAGCATAATTATCCAAGGATATCAACAAGTGGATATAACAAAAAAACAACTAAATATGTTCAGCACATTAAAAACAAAATAAGGATGTATATAATATCTAAAACAAACTGTGTCCAGCACAAAAAAAAAACATTGTTTTAACATAAACCATCTAAAAAAAACTCTCCTTCAAATTTTCTTCTTCTCCTTAGCCTTGGCAGCAGCCTTTCCAACATCAACAACCCCAGCAGCCTTTCCAGCACCAGTAGATATTCCACCTTTTTGTGTAGAAAGTACACCTTGAAGGGCATTGCGAAGCTCAATCATGGCATTGGTGAAAACCGTACTTTGATGGATCATGGAGTCCATTTGAGCAATGTGAGCATTGAGAACCTGCACAAATAAGGTCACCAAATGTGAAGAAGCACTGACAATGTCACTGTCAGACTGAGGAGGTGATTGACTAGCATCCTCAAACACATCTTGTGTAACATCTGCAGAGGTGGCCGTAGGACTCATGATGAAGGTGTAAAGAAGATCAATCACACGATCATAATTTTCTTTGGGCTTGATGATTGAGATAGTGGAAGATTCAATCACTATCTTCTTCTTGTTGATCTTCACGCCTTGCTCAGTTAGGATGACAAAGATTAGACATGGAAATGGCAAAATGCTGGTGGAATTGGTCTTAGCAGCAACTTTCAACATACAAAAATACAATCTCCAAGATTGAAGGGGATCTTAGTGCCGAGTTTGAAGAGCAGCATTGCTTGATCAACTGTGAAGACTAAGGAATTTGTGGTAGGCAACCAGTTATACACAATCAACTTTAATTGTGTAACACTGTATAAAAGAAAGTGAGCTTTGAAGTGGAGATTTTGTTAGTCCACTTTGTCACAAGTCCTCCAATCACAGTAGATGCAACATCATCAATCAGGTCTAAGTCAATAACATTAGGCTCATTACTTAGACCTAAAAATTTGTTGATCAGCATGGGGTTAAACATTACTTAATTAAATTGTTGACTCAAATCATTCTCCTATTTAGAAATCCTTAACATATGTACTTTGTGAAAGAAAATCTATCTTTAATTGTTTCAAAATTTATAAATATGGTACATAAATGCATGCATATACGGTGCATGTATTTGATTTAATATGTAAATGTTTCTAAATGTATTAATTTAAATATGTTCCAACATCTACTCACGCATTAATTAAATCAATGCCAAATATATTCTATAAAATTTTAAATAGATGAAACATGATTTACTTAATGAAATTGAACGTGTCTAGGGGCACGACTTAGACTAGTAACGTCCCGTTAAGTAAATAAATTCACAAATCCGCTAATTTTTATAGAAAAAAATCACCACAACTCACTTTATTTAAATTTAAATCATGATAAAATGGGTTGTTAAAGCCTGGCGCAGTCAAATGAGATAACATCTCATTCCCTGCTAAATATTCCATAAATTCGCTTGAAAGAATTTGTTTGTTCATTAGAAACAAAGTTTTGTAAGTGTAACAAAATTTTGTTCGAAAATCGTTGTATTTTGGAGGCGATTACCGTAATCCGTTGTGCATTATTACACGGGGACAATTTCATCTTACGGAAAGATAATTCAACTCCCGCCTTGATCTTGCCAAATGTGCCGCTATTTGATCCGATAAATTCCTAATAATTCATAAATTTCGCAACAACATGAACAATATGTCCCCATTATCGTCACACATATGGTGACAATGATCAAAGTTACTATCGAAGTGTAGATTGAAAACTATAGTAGCAACCAAACTTTCTTTTGTTGCCTTCGAAACCTCTGTACTTTTTCTCGGAAAAGAAAAGTACAAATGTTGAATAAGTCTCAAAATCAAAATTCTGTTCGGTCATCTCGATCTCTCCAAATTAAATGTGTACCAATCTACTAGCGATAAATAAAATAAAAATGTGTACCAATCTACTAAAGAGAAATAAAACAAAAATATGTACCCACCAACCTGATTTTTACAGACTTTTCTATAACAGCGAAGGCTTTACCACCTTCCAGAAAATACAAAATATCGAATAAGTCTACTAATTACGGGCATCTCAATCTCCCTTATGCAATATAGTATAAAAACAATAAGGAAATTATACTGTCCCTTGGGATGGCCTAGTGGTGGAGTAGTGATATCTTGAGGTCAAAGGTCTCAAGTTCGAATCCCACCAACACCACTAGGTGTGAGCCTGTCACACCTGGCTCACACCTGGCTTGCCAAGTGTGGTTTACCTCTCCTGTGTGGTTTGCACCTGGCTTGCCAAGTGTGGTTTATCTCTCCTGCAATGGTTTACCTCTCCACTCACACCTGGCTTGCCAAGTGTGGTTTACCTCTCCTGTGTGGTTTGCAGGCTATTATACAGGAGCGGGGTTTACCCAGTGTGCTAGCAGGCTATTACACAGGGGCGGGGTTTACCCAGTGCGCTAGCAGGCTATTACACAGGGGCGGGGTTTACCCAGTGCACACCTTGGTAGCGGCTGCGGGTTACCTTCGACAACAAAAAAAAAATAAGGAAATTATATTGTCCCCTGGCCTAGTGGTAGAGTGGTGATATCTCATACTTGGCTAGCCAAGTGTGGTCTCAAGTTCCCAGTGCAGGCTCATACTTGGCTAGCCAAGTGTGGTTTACCTCTCCTGTGTGGTTTGCAGGCTATTACACAGGGGCGGGTTTACCCAGTGCGCACTTGGTAGCGGCTGCGGGTGGAAATTATACTAAAAAAGTTGTATAAAGTTGACGTTTCAAATTAACAAAAAATAAAATTAACACTTTGAAATTAGAATATTCTAATCGTCGAAATTAAAGGAATCAATATTATTTAAAAAAACAAACTAATTTAACCAATTTTTTCTAGGTTATTGTCAAGTGAATTGTGAAGATTTGTAGCATTTTATTTTATTTTATTTTATTCACGTGGTTGATAACAGAATAAATTTAAATGATTAATATTTTTTGTTAAATTAATATTAAGCCGAGTATACAAGATCAGGACTTTAGTTCAAATAAAAATAACCTAATGCTCCCAGAAATTAATTATTTTCTCCCGCACTGTAAAATAATTGAGAATTAATAGAATATCGAAAATTAATGAATAAAGATTTTATTTTATTTTATTTTTTGTAGCAAAACAATACAACTAATTACTTTGCAATGTCAAGCTTTTTTTTTTCTTTGAAAAGAAATCCATAATTAATATTGAAATGTTTAGATACGGCAGTATTCAATCGAAGTTTTTGATTTTGGAAGAAAAGAGAGTGAAGAGACCCCACCACCGTTAAAACTTTTATATATTTTCATTTTTTGTTTAATTTTAATCCTAATTGTCGAATTTGAACCACATCAATGATATGTGGTTGACAGAACTAGACTATTCCGGTGGACCAAACTAATAAGAATCAATTCCAAATTTGAGAGTTTAAAATTATTAAACCCAAACACGCATGTTAATATTAGTTTTTTTTTTCTTTTTTTTTTCACCAACGTATATTTAAATTATTTCCTTATTTACTTAATTACCAACAAAGAATTTGAATGAGTTCTAAGTGAATCAAACACGAATATTAGAAAACTAATAAGTTTTTTTTTTTTGTTATCGTTTGTTCAATAAGTTGATTGAGTCAAGAACAAACAAACTTCAGCTTTCGAATTGAATCTCACAACAAGATAATTTGATTTTAATTCAGATCCAACACAATACAAAAAGCTTGGATCAGAACTCACGTACCTTCTCGTGTTATATTCCGTATTCCATAACTTGTTTGTTTTTAATTTTTTTTTAATATAGCCTAATTGAGAAATGAGATGAATCCTAAATAAAAAAATTAAAGAGAATTAAATCATAGTAAATTGGAAAAAATAAAGAGAAAAATTTGACAAGGAAATGCCATAGAAAATGACATAGGGGATCTGGTGTGCAAGAAGTAAGGCAACCAACAATTAAACCACATGAAATCGTCTTTGCGTTGCATTTTATTCCACATTAGATTTGTAAAAAAATTTAATTTCTTTTTTTTAAACTTCTTATAATTTAGTTTAATTTTACACATATTGTTTAGGATTCATCATAGGCAATAAGAGTATATTAAAAAATAGTATTTAAATTTTTAAATAATAAATTAATAATAAAACAAAAACACGAGAAATTAAAATCTAAAAAAATATCATAATTCAATATAAAAAGTAGACGATAGAGGATCTCATCGCCAACTTTTACATTGCAAAACCCATTGTAATTGCCAAAATAAATACATGCATAACATAGGGGCCAAGTGCGTTTAAGAAAATAATTAATTATCTTAATTAAATAATTTGAAAAGCCTTGCTGGTTCCACACGTATGGATGGGGTTCCCTACCTCCCTCACGCTAGAAAGATGGCCTCTTTCTTTTTTTATCTTTAACAAACTTTCATTGTTATCCACATAAAAAATGGCAAAAAAGAGGAAAAGTAAATCAAAAGGTCTGAAAAGTTTGGCAACTTTTTGAAAAGGTGGCAAGGAACTTGGCATCATTCAATAATAACAATATTATCCAAATAATAATTTGATGAAGGATAGTATTATCGACATATAAATTTTTTATTTTTTTACTTCAGTTTTTTTTTAAGGGAAGTGGTCCCCTATCCCCAATTTTAGTGTTTTTTTTTTCTTATTATAAGAATATTAATATATTTATTTTCTTTACACGAGGACTATTGTTGAATTTATCTAAAAGATTTCATAAATCCATTTTTTCAATATAAGTTATAATATATTGATAAAATAAGAATATATATATATTTTGCTGATATGATGATTTCATAATTATAAAAATGACATGTTATTGTAATTTATCAAATTAAAATTTCATTTTCAATATAAATTAGGATTGCCTCAACACATGCCGAATTCGTTTTAGGAGCTTATAATCGTTTAGGCAATGATGAATACGATTGTAGTGCATGTAAACTATCAAATAAAAGATGAAACGTGTAAGATTAGATTAGGATAAAAAGAAGTTTAAATAATGAGTAAATGGAATATAAATTTAGAAAGTAACACAATTTAGTAAAAAAAAAGAAGAAAAAAAAAGGGAAAGAGGGAAGGAGAAAATGGTGGTGAGTCAGATTGAGGAGAGGGCCCACATGGAAGAGTAGAAGAATCAAAAACAAGAAAATGGAAAAAAGAAAAGACAAGATCTGAAGGCCACATACAAAGTTGTGGCTGAGAATTCACTTTGGTGCTGACGTGGACTCAAACCTTAAAAACGCCATCTCTCCCACGTTGTCCAAACGACAACATTCATTGAGCAGAGAGAAACACACACACCCCGAAAAGGTGCCCCCAGAAATAGAAAAAAAGAACGCACAAAAACGCAGTTACCCGCTCAGTGTGAGTGCGTGTCAGATCTCCCAATTTATCCCAACTCATCGGGAGGTTTTTTGTCTCGTTTATATACGGAAGAAAGAGAGAGAGAGAGAGAGAGAGAGAGAGAGAGAGAGAGAGAGGGGAAGAGGTGGATAGGATAAAGAAAGAGAAAAAAAAATGGCTGAAGTGAAAGACCCCAAGATAAAGCTTTTCGGCAAAACTATTGAACTGCCCGAGACTTCTTCGGAGGTTGCGGCGGAGACGGTTGGTGAAGCAGCTCAGTCGTGTGATGCTGCGGGAGAGGATAGTTCGATTCAAGATCCCCCTTGTTCATCTAATTCGATGTTTGAAGATTGCGAATTGAATGGAGATGCTGACGACCAAGAATCGTTCAAGGTTTGATTTTGAACTCATTATTTGGGAGTTTTGGTGAAGAATCTTTAACTCTTGGTCAAACATTAATGGGTCGATCTTGAAATTGATTTTTTTTCAATATTTGGTACTTTTGGGATATTCTCTGGCTCAATGTTTCGATTTAGGGTTTCGAGAGACACTGATTTCGAATGTTTTTGTTCACTTGAGTTAATTTTAGTATTTCGATTTAAGAACTATAGAGGTTTTGTAGGAGAAGTTATTTTTGTTATTCCTTTTGTGTGTGAATTGGTTCAGTGTGGGCTGGTGTAAGTTTTGATGCGAACAACCTTTTTAGCCTGCTTGCCTTTTAAGGATTGTGTGGCTTGGTTTTCTTTTGTGTCTGCAGCAACAATTTAGTTTCAGGAATGATTATTTTCGCTGTAAATGCCAAAATAATTTGTGATGCCAAATGAAATTCGGTCTTTATGAATATTTATTGCCTTCTGCATTAGCCAATCAATCGCCAAAAATAACAGGTCGGAGTGTGGAATTTGAATAGTAAAGTCATTAATGGAAAGAAAATAGAGATGATCTGGTGAGTGTAGCTGAATTGAGCTGAAGGTGTGCACCCTGATTCTCCTTATCTCTCGAGCTTCTCTGATTTACTTGTTTTCCTTTAGTGGGAAATGGGTTTTGGGGTCGGGGAGTTTTGTTTCGTTTGGAGCTTTAAATTAAGATCTATGATATGATATTGGTTAAACTGATTCTCATATGAACCTGCTTGCATTCGTTGTCCTTATATCACTAGTCTTCTTTATCGTCTTCTAGATTGTGACTTCTAATGTGTGATTTTTGTTTGCTTTTGAATTTGTGAAATTTCTCATTTAGTATGAATGATTTGAGTTCCTGGTCTAGGTGATTGACTTCTCATTGTTCTCATTGAATGTTTCATGTCGCTTAATTCATTATTAATATTAATTGAATTGGGATGCCTCATCTCAAAACGATGAACAAGTCACATGTCCCAGGGCATCAGTTTTAGTTGGTTTTGTTGGATTGTCTGCGTCTTACCTCTGTAGAAACAGCCACTTGGTTGTTCGCAGTAGTTATTAAATCTATCAGTCTACTCTGCAGATTGCCTAGTTTTCTAGTACAATTGCGGAAAAATGTTTCAACTACCCTGTAGCTGGTTGCTATATATTATAGTTCAATACAATAGATCTTCGAAAAGGGATTCAACGAATGGAATGTGCTAGTTATTTAGAGTGTCAATTATCTTTTAATTTTAGTTCGAATGTCATCTCCACTATGTAAACCTTAAGTGTGTTTGAGTTATGCAATGAGTGGTAACTTTGAATTCTTAGCTTTTGTTTCCATATTATTGCAGAACCAGTCAGGTTTAAAACAAGACAGTAAAGAGGCAAATCAGACCCAGCCTTTGACATCGGAGGAATTAAAAGATTCTAATTCAACTCCACCTATAGTTGAGGACCCTAATGCACTGTCTGCTGATAGTGATGCTGGAGCCGTGCAAAGTTCAAAGACGGAAGAAGACCAGACTGACACCAGTAACTCACAGGAGAAAACCCTGAAGAAGCCAGACAAGATAATTCCATGCCCTCGTTGCAACAGCATGGACACAAAATTTTGTTATTTTAACAATTACAATGTCAACCAGCCAAGACATTTCTGCAAGAATTGCCAGAGATACTGGACAGCTGGTGGGACCATGAGGAATGTGCCTGTGGGGGCTGGTCGTCGCAAGAACAAGAATGCTGCTTCCCAATTCCGTCATCTAACTGTTCCTGAGGGCCTTCAGACTGCTCGAGTGGACCTCCCAAATGGAATACCCCACCCTGTGCTGAGCCCCAATGGCACTGTTATCACTTTCAATTCGGATACACCTCTATGTGAATCAATGGTGTCAGTCTTGAATATTGCCGAGAAAACAGTTAGAAACACCCTGAGAAACGGGTTCCATAGACCAGAAGAACTAGGAATGTCGGTCTCCCATGGACTTAGAGAGAATGGAGATGATCACTCAACTGGATCTTCAACCACTGCTGCAAGTTCAAAGGATGAAGTGGGTAAAACCGGATTGCCTGAATTAATACCAAATTGTCATCCCTTTCCTCCTCAAGTACCCTGCTTTCCTGGAGCCCCTTGGCCTTATCCGTGGCATTCTATTCAGTGGACCGCTCCAGTATCTCCACCGAATTTTCCACCTGCTAGCTATGCTTTGCCATTCTATTCTACGCCTCCTCCTTACTGGGGTTGTGCAGTACCTGGCCCTTGGAATGTTCCTTGGGTTATCCCCCCAACACCTTCACAGAACCATACACCACCAAATTCTGGCCCGAATTCCCCAACTTTGGGGAAGCATTCGAGAGATGACAACACTTTGAAGCCCATCAACTCAGAGGGCGCGAATGGAAAGGTGAGGAATCCTGAGAAATGTCTGTGGGTTCCAAAAACTTTGAGAATCGATGATCCTGGAGAGGCTGCCAAAAGTTCCATATGGGCAACTTTAGGTATAAAGAATGAGAGAGCTGATTGTGTGGGAGGTGGTGGCCTTTTCAAGGCTTTTCAAAGCCAATCAAAAGGCAATGACAAGGCTCAGGCTCAAGAAGCTTCCACAGTATTACAAGCCAATCCAGCAGCATTGTCTAGGTCATTGAGCTTCCACGAGAACTCCTAAGCTGAGATCAAACTGGAGTTTTGTGTTTCTTGAATTGTCCAGATTGCTCATTGCTAGAATTTGTTCCAGTCAATCTCTTTTACTCCTGGAAACTCCAGGATCACACATTCACGAAGCTACGGACCAATGAGGTGGCAACTGGTTAAATTCCCTTCAATCATTCTCAAATATGTGATGAGCTAGCAAATAGTCGTTCTTTGGTAGGTGGTAGATGGATTTTGTGACATCTTTAGTCATTGTACATAATTATATGCCATACATTGAGAACAAAGATTAGTGTGAGATCTTGTGCAACAAAAGTCTACATGCAGTGAAATAAGGTGAGAATGTTGAGTTTCTTTGTATCACTATTTGCCCCTTCCAAAAGTATGAGATCTAGGTTCTCATTGCAACATATTCATTACTGGTCTGATTCTACCTCTACATTTTCTTAAGTCGTTTTCAAATGTTGAGGATGATCTTGCGGCTCATAATCATCTTCATATCTTCACTAGATAATTACTGTATTTAGATAGTGATACCAAGAATCCTGGCTGCATTTAGTTCATTGTTCTTATTGGAATTGCCAGAATAAAGAGAGTTTTGATATTGATGAGGCATGGAAGACTGGAAGAGAAGTTTGAACACGTATCTGGGTGTTAATGATATATGAAAATGGGGTGGATAAAGCTGCAGATTATCTGTTAGAAAACATTAATGCTTATTTTAAGTGCTATTATTGCTTTTGCTTCTTAGCCTCTGCGGGGTTGCTTGCTGAAACTCCCCACAAGCGGACGAGAGGGAGCAGTGGGGATTGAATCCAAAATTCTTCCTTTCACACGGGAGAGAGAGACGTTTCCGTGTCTTGAAGGAGCTATAAGATTGTTAAATAAAAGTGTAGAAATATGAATATTTAGAGATGAGATCACTCCCGTTTGGTTTAATAGTAGAAAAACTCTAGTTATTTTCGATATCTTTTAAGCCCCCTTAAAAAACTACAAGCTATATCCCATGAGGTATAGAAAAAGAGGGTTAATTGTCTTAAAATACACAAATTTTGGAGTGTTTTTGGTCTTTCAAAAATGTAATTTTAATAATATGAACTTAGCCCTTATTTGGTTTTTCACATTATTTTCAAATTCCAGCCAATTGAATCTGATGTGGCAGCCGGAGACTGTTACATGTACATGCACATAGACACCAAATTGTCTTAAAATACATGAACTTTAGACTGTTTTTTTTTCACATGAATTAAAAAAGACCAATTATAGTGTGTGTGTGTGTGTTTTGGACTTTTTCGTGTAATGCGACAAATGTGATATAATTACTTCAATTTATATTTTTTAAAATTAATTATAGAACAAGATATAAATTTTAATTAACATCAGTTCACAATTGTGATGTTTTTGATCCTATATAATTCATTTAATATACACAATCATCGTATAACTTCAGGGTACATGTGATGTGTAAATTTATTACTATGACGTGGTCTGTTTCGTCTGTGTCCCTCAACTTGTGAGCTCGATGGGAAATCAACATGTGAGGTAGCACCACCTGTGTTGCCCTCTCCGTCATCAAGCTCATCATGCTGCTCTTCTTGCTCAACAGCTTCTTCCTCTGCAAGACCCCCAACTCTCGCTAGAAATGGCCTAATCAGTGTGCGAGAAGCAATTTTCACTGGGTGAGTAGGCGAAGACATACTCCAATTTGTAGTATTTTTGGACTTCAAAAGATAAGAACATATTGCATGAATAAACCTCCCAATTAGAAAAATCGATACCACAGAACTCGGCCATCGGTGTAATAATACTCCCCACACATAAGGGTGCCACTCTTTTTCGTAGCAGTGTGGCGTAAGTGCACAGCTATTCCAGTGCCCAGATTAAATTACTGATGAAGCAATGCACACCACAAATAATATAGCTCCCGATTTTGCACATTGCCCCCATCATATCGAGCAAAGAGGGAATTTACGCACGCCCTCTGCACAAAGTGGAAAACTGGGTTGCGAATCAAAGATGCTTTGGCCATGCGTGCCCTGAAGATCGAACCGGGTCATCATCATTTACCTTCATGATCTTCTTCTAAAACACATCCTCCTCCCAATCCATCTCAACTGGATTTCCACAAGCATTGTGGAAAATACCATTTAGCTCTTCTAATGAAACAGTAAAAGGTTTATTATCCAATCGAAACATGATACTTTCGATAAAAGATGTTTTTTCATTTTATTCACTTCGAGTGTACTAAAAAACTCCAACAACATTCTTCAATGGGAAGGCCACTGTCCCGCAACACTACAAGAATTTCGGCTATAGACAACTACTGTTCCGCATTTTTAATAGAGAAAATCACTATTGTTAATATAGGCGTTGTCTATAGAACGCGTTAAAAGACAAGGCGTAATAACCGTTGTCTATTTATTTATAGACAACAGCTTGGTCAAACTGTTGTTAAACTAGACTACACTGATTCTGATAGACAACAGTTATTTAGCATCTAGCCGTTGTCTTTACGCTTATAGACATCGATTTCTATCTACAATCGTTGTTAACCAACAACAGCTATGTGGTTAACCGTTGTCTATTGGTTTATAGACATCGGTTTACAGATGCAACCGTTGTCGTTATGTTTATAGATAACGGTTTTGTAGTCTTTGTCTTTCACTTGATAGACAATAGTATGGTTTCAGCCATTGTCTATTAGTTCATAGACAACGGTTATGCAACCCTTGTCATTTATTTAAAAATTGCATTCTTTTTTTTTTTTTGCGAAATCTCAATTTTTTTTTAAACGAGCTAATAAATATTAAAATGTACCCTGAAATTTATTAATTGTCAAATAAGCAGATACCAAACATCAATATAAATAAAACTTCGTTTACAAGCTAGCTTATATCAAAATACAATCCAAAAGTCATAATTTTGTCTGATTACATTCCTTGATCCTTAAAATTGTCATCAAAATATGAGTCTCAAATGTCAATAACAAACATCAATCATTTTAACATGTCGACTTCATCAAACTAACTGTGAGATAAATTTAAGCTATTAAACATACATTATTTTGTCAAGCCACATAATCTTGAAGGCATTCTACTCACTTAGTGCGAACTTCATCAAGTTCTTTTTTTGAGTAATTTCCTCCAGCAAACTAATAAATTAACCAAACTAGAATTAAATACTAATTTGAAGATTTAATGCTACTAAATTGTAATTTATTAAATACTTCACAATTACCAATGAATGTAGTGAAATCGTCTCTGAAGATCTACATGCTTCTACAATGTCTTTCATATAGCGCATTGCGTAGAACCCGCACTGCTTAGAATCAAGTTGCCTCGAACACCATTATATTTGAATAAAATCTTCTAATTCTGGTGTGTATATAATTATATATATCTATAATAAGTGGTTAGGAAATAATTACATACATTGATTATCTCCCAAAAAAGGATTGTTTCTCCCTTTTTTTTTTTTTTTGAAATGCTCGCATTGAAATCATATCTAGATACCTCATTGAAATCACCAATTATTCTTATTAGATAATACCCAAATAGATGTGTGGATTTATGAGAAAACATAATGATTCATATAAAAAACTCAGTGATCTTCACATTACACTAAAAATGATAAATTACCATAATGGCTAATAAGTTAACGAAAACACATCTCAATATAAAAACAGATCAACTCATCATTAATCACAAAGATTTCCATTTATATCTCAGGATAATCCGTAGCAGCTTCTGTTTTGTCTTGTGTTTTATTTCATCACTGCATGCAATACAAATAGTAATAGTGCTATCAATTTGCATGGAGCATGGATATAGATGTGGTAATAACCAAGGTTTGCTTTCTTTTTTGAGTAAGCACAGAACAGCTCACTATGAGTACTAAACGCCTATTCTTTAGTACGTTTTCTCTCATTTAAGTATTTTATTTTATTAACTACATCCATGTATAATAAAATCATGCTTTGCTCATTAAAATTAAACACATAAAGAGCACCAAGAAAATGGCACTGACAAATCTAACCAAAATTATGCTCAACTGCTGCTTCCAATTTCAGCTAGCGCGTTGCTTGTTGAAGGGGGATTCTCACGTGCTCAAACATCAACTAAATTATATATTTACAAACTTAACTATAATTAATAGTTTCTAATTTTTTCAAGTTCATAACAGTCACGGTGTTCAAGGATTACGAGGGCTAATGCATTGCTCTCCTCTAGTTGTAAGGCATCTTCCCTTATTTCTTGAAGGCCCTGTATAACGTTATATAAGCTACAAAAGATAGTGGATGCAAAAACAAAGATACAAAGTAGAAAAATGGAAAAACATACGAGCAAATCAATAGGCTCTTCAATATTTGGTGCGGTTGCGAGTGGCGGAGGATCTACTTCAGTTTCAATCTCAGATGAGTCCGATCATGTTCCTCTTCTACAAAAACCGTCTCTTAATTCATTGCTCTCCACTTGTTTTTCTGTGTCTTCTGGAGGGGGTTCTTCACTTTCTTACAGTTCTCTTTCTGTCTGTCGATATTCCTATAATATGCAAGAAAACACAACCTCAGAAATTAACCAAAATTATGATCAACTCACTATTTTTTCTGCTCATGTATGAGAATTCCTTCAAGATGCAAAACACAGTTTCATATATAACCCAAAAGGCCAAAACAAGGTTATGGATGGTTTATCTTTGCTCGATTCTGTTTATCAAGTCATGATTAAAAGTCTGTGTATCTGCATTTTTTGTATGATATTGTTACGACAAACATCATGATCGCTGTTATATTTCAATCGGTCTAAACTACTAGACCATTGGCAGGCATGGAGAAATTAAAATAATAAGTTTGATGTTTTGAAACAGTCATCAACGTCGTCCGATCTGGTTGTTTAATCTCGACCCAAATATTTTTAGAATTCATGCATCTCTAGCTACATAAACTACGTACGTACTTTCATAATGCATGCATCCAGCCAGGGCCGGACCTGTGAGACATAGAGCTCTAAGCGAGACCTTAAAAATAAGCTCTTATTGTGAAAAATTATTAAAAATATAATCTAAATTAAGAAAATAAAACACAAACTAATATGTTGGCAAGCTGACAATATTTCAAAAGAGACAAATGTTCTTTCATCTAAATATAACAAGTTTCACAGTTTTAGAGACAAAAATATTTAATAAGTTTGTGTAATTTTACTGATCAAGTATTTTTTTTTCTTTCAATTAATAACGTAATCAATCCAATAATGTGTGTGAGTCCATCGTGCTTCAAATGTTGCTTAAAATTTATACAAGACTTAACTTCAGCATACTATCATTTGCCTATGTCTTTAACTTGTTCATTTTGATCAGAAATCTAAAATTTATTTCATAATCATTAAATTTCTTAAAGTTTTCTAGAAATGAAAATCGTGCTTGATCGACCATGTAGAGAAACTATCAACTCTGTGAATGACTATTTCTCTCTTTTCCTTTGACCTTTTTTGCTTCTTCTTCTAATTTTTCTTCTTTATATTTAATTTTGGGCCACATCTATACATGCCTATTAAAAAAAATGGGCCCCGAAAATTTTAGAGCCCTAAGCACAAGCATGTTGAGCCTACCATCAGGAGCGGACCTGCATGGCTGCATCCAGCCTATATATATCATAATGAAATATATGAATATGAGTGTATAAAGGCAGCATCAATTAGCCTTGTTTTAATTTCTCTGATTTATGCTACACAATTCAATTTATTAATTTTTCTTTGATTTTTTAATTCAATTTTAATTTATTGTGCTTTAGTTTAAATTTACACTTATTATTTAGGGTTCATCCTACCCAATTGGGGTATATAATTATTTTTTTACGAAATAATCAATTATTAATTAGAAAATGAAATATAATATTGAAAAATTAATTATATATCCTAATTGGTTAGAATGAACCCTAAATAATAAGTGTAAAATTAAATTAAAGCATAATAAATTGAAATTGAATTAAAAAGTTGAAGAAAAATTATTAAATTAAATTGTGTGGCACCAAGTGTTGCACAAAATGTAGCAGAGAATTTCATCCGTCGATTCAATCGGGGTGTTTTTTTTTCCAGAAAAAAAAAGGTATTGAGAAAAACAAACATCTACATTGATTACTCAAATCCAAGAAAATAATTCACAAAGTGAACATGGAAAAATATCGGACCACTTGACTTGATCACTCGAAATACTCAAACCATGACAAATTAAAGCGGCTCATATAATTCGCAGTTGTATGGCTATCGGGAGGCAACTTGATTATGATTTGTAATACTATAATAAAATTTATTTTTATAATAAATATTTTTAAAATATTAAAATTCGAAGTGGGACACAATAGTGAGACATGAAAAGTGGACTAGAGGATTTTATCCTCTTGAGATGCTCGATTCGATTAGGTATATATTAAGACTCTTTTGCTCCTCTTTTTTATTTTCCTTTTTTTGGCCGTGGATAGATAAATATATAACTCGATCAAAACAGATGTAAAGTTTTAGTTTAATAAGGTCGGCACACATGTTCCTATGTATGCAACCTGTAATGTTTACTTTATTTTATTTGAGTTTTCTGCCCTTGATTGAACGGAAGAAGTTGTTAACTCTAACTAAATGGTTTATTACTCATCGTACGTAAGTTCAAATCAAGATTAAATTACGAGTTTAGTTAATTATCATTAATGTTGCATGCACCTTAATGAAAGATCAAGGTCATACCTAAAAATTGCATGAAGAACGAAATATTAATGTGCAGTGTTTAAGTTTAAATCACATATTTAGAACGACATGATTGCTGTACATGTAATATTTATACAAAGTAAATGCAAAATTTAAATACATTGTACAATTGAAAATTTTATCTAATTTATATAGCAATTAAATAAACCTTTTTAATATTTCTCGAGTTTAATTTTAATTAGGTACATAGACCACAATAATTTATATTGGTAATAGGATCCTTGTTTGTGTTCTAGACTGCTTGTGTATAAACGTGTTTGGATTGGTCTGAAATACTAATAATTAAAAAAATGAACTCCAGAGACGGGACAATGAACTTTAAAGATGGGATCCATCTTTTTGTAAGGCAACATTAAACGAATGATATATCGGTATAACAAGAGGTGGACTTTATGTTCTATATAATATAATAAATCAAGTTGGTAAAGTAAAAAAAAAAACAAGTAGAATAAGATTCAAAGCAAAAGTAATCTGCACTGGATTTGATGGTTTTGATGCAAGAAAGGGTACAATAATAATTAAAAATTCATATTCAACTGGCATTCACATGCCTTACTTCTGCACACGTGCATTTGACGGAAAATTTTACGCTACCAGCCGGGTATTACTTTAAGTGTCAGAATAGGTCTATTGTGACACTATAAAATACTTATTGTAACATTTTGGGTAATGTCCGGGGTAGCATAAAATTTTCTGCATTTGACCCACTTATAGCACAAATATATTTTGTTTCTAAATAATAATTATATACATATATATATTGCCTTCATTGTACGATCTTTATTATCATATTAAATTATTAAAATTTTAAAATATGATATCTCCGGCATCGGAATACAGAATAGTTGTGAATTACTTAGCAAGCAATTAAATATAAAAAACCAAGTAGTGAGTTTAAAAATAGACACTTGGAGTATATATAGGAGAGATCATCCCACTCGGCCACTCATCGGATCTGAGGCAATTTTTATTACAGAAATCTCAATCCTCAACTTCCAAAACGAAATTAATATGGGTCGATCTTGTATCCCAAGGCTTCTTCTGTTATGCCTTCTTCTGTTGATTTTCTCCAATAGTGGTAAATTCTAAATAATTATTTTCTATAAATGAAGATACATATTTTGAGTTTCATGCCTCATCAAAAGTGTGTTGTTTTTATGTGTAATTTAGGATTTGGAAGAAAGCTGGCGGATGTGCCTATCTGTGTAGACCGTGTTGCTGCATCTACTGAGCTTATGGGAGTTACTCTAGTAATACTCTCTCTCTCTCTCTCTCTCTCTCTCTCACAAATTCATGTTCTAATCTATTCGAATGGTTGCAGGGAAAATCAAGGGAAATAATAGAGATGGATTATGAAACAGGGCCAAATACTAATGGAAGGTCTGTATATCCTTTACCCTCTCTAACTCAGCCATCTCCGCCGCCTCCGCCTCCACCTCCTCCGCCGCCTGAATCTGGCTATTGAAATTTTGATTTCATGAGTTTCTGTGGGTAAATTTAATTAGTTTTGAAGGTTCAATACATTTCAGTTCCGCCTTTTCCATAAAATTTCCCTAGAGCTTCTAGTGGATTTTGCTTGTATGCAAGAAAAATGTGCAGTGGCAGTATCGAAAGAATCAAAGAAATGAGAACGATCGTATTAGCAACAGCAACTGAACAAATATGTTCAATGATTTCTATCGCGTAACATATCTATCTATTATAATAAAATGGATTTCTCCAAAAATAATTACCCCAGCAAACATTACATAATATCAGCAATAATTATCGTAAATATTTTTTTTCTTTTTTATTATCTCTTCATTTTCTCTCTCTCTTTCCCACGCACACACGTCACATATTTTTAATTATATTATTCATTTATACTTAAAACTATAGTATATTTCATTGTGTAGATGACATTCACATTTAATTGTACGAACAAATAAATATGTGATTTTTTATTTATTAAGAAGTAATGGATAATATTTGGTATATTTTTTTTATTTTGTGAAATAATTACCAACATATATTAAATAATTAAATAAAATAATTAAATATATTACTTGTTAAAACATCATAATCAGTAACATGTCATGTATACTTTATACACAGATATAATATTTTTACCATTTTTTTAATTATAATGAATATGAAATAGTTAATAATTTAACATTCAAATTAAATGTATAACTAAATCAAACAGAGATTGATATTTATAAATTTACAAATACTACTACAAACATTGAATACAAACAAGTGCTGCATAATTTATAATATAATATTTTGATTGTAATAATTATTAATTATTTATGAAATTATTTGAAATATATTATATTATAATATAACATGTACGTGTGTGTATATATATATGTGTGTGCGTGTATTTAAGTAAATATTTTTTATTGATTTTATTGTCAACTTAACTCCTTTTATATTTACAATAATAATTGTTTGACATACAAAATAAAAATAAAAGATAACAATACAAATAAAAGTGTAGTTAATTTATTAACTAAAATATTATTTATAAAATGCGAAGATGTAACACATATTAAAAATATAATAATTGAATTTGAGATCATTAATGATCCCGTGGAACGCAGGCCGGAAATCTAGTTTTTTCTCTATTTCCATTGTCAATTTGTTTTTAAGCGCTTTTATATCCTTTTATTTAATTAATATTACGTAATTTAGGAAAAAATTAAATTCTTACCGTTAATCCTATCATTAATCGATGTCGTATATAACGGTTTAGATCGCTACTTTTATAATTGAAACTGAAAGTTTATCTTATTTCTTCTTCATACAAAATATAAGCTTGGGCAAAAAATTCATATGCTATAGGTTCAAGGTCACAGTCATTTGATGTCTATTAATTCACAAATCAAAGACCACCAGTCAGACAAAATGCTATACTACTTAGGCCTTAAAAAAAGAAAAAGAAAAGAAGGATCGATAGCCTGCGGGCTGATGACCCACCAACCCGCGAGTTTAGGCGGAGACAGTAGAATCTTATTTTTCAGGCCCACAATCTTAGTGGGTTTATTCATCCCGCCTCGTCAAAAGCAGAGGCGTCTTCAGGGGGAGGCCACCTAGGCATGGGTCTAGGGCCTCCCCACAATTAGGGCCTCAATTTTTTTTTGAAATTTATTAATTATATATTAAAATAAGTATAAGTATACTTAAATTAAAAACAAAATAAGTCAAAGCTTTATACACAAGAAAGAGAAAAAAACAGATAGATATGTCAAAAGAAAAAGAAAGCAGATTGATTAGAAATTATAGCGGAGAAGACTAAGATTAGCAAAAGATGAAAATTTGTGTACTCGACATAACTATTCTATTGGCACTCTTAAGGTATAGTTTTTTTTTTTCTATTCTTCTATTCTAGTAAATTTTATGGGTATTGAAGTATTGTATATTGATGTATTTATATATTTTTTTTTAGATTCACGTGGTGAATTATGACGGGCAAAATAAAATTCAAATCGGGAATTTCAAAAAGAAAGAAAAAAGAAAGACAAGAAGCCATTACAAAATCCCTAGCCGGATCCATGGATAGGTACGTAAAATCTACTGCGATTTCTATTGTTGAAGTACCTATTGCATCCGTAGCTGAAGAACCTATCGAATCTATAATTGGAGTTGAAAGAGATGATTTGAGGGATAATATTCATTTAACTGATAGTCAAGAAGTGAACGAAATGGATGAGGAAATTGTGAATGATGTCGAAAAAATTAATGATAATTTAGATATTTGTGGTGAAGAATTGGAGGATCGGGAAATTGGGAGGATAATTTGTCCCAAAGAAATATTAACTTGTTGGTAGAGAAAGGTCCGATAAGAGTTATGGAAGATGTGTCAGTGTATCCTGTTAATGACAACGGTAGAAGCTTCAATGTTAAACACTTCAATCGTTATCTGCCAAATGGAGAAAAGCTTGATCGGTTTTGGCTTGTATACTCTCGAAAAAAAAGTGAAGTGTTTTGCTTCTATTGTGTATTATTCAAAAGAAATAAGGTTGTGTCAAGCCCTTTAACAACAGTGACATACAGTTATGATGATTGGAAGAATATTCATTCAAGACTTAGTGAACATGAAAAAAGCAATGACCATTTGAATAGTTGACAGACTGGATAGAGGCAGAAACAAGACTGGAGAAAAAAATAATATTTGACTCTTTGAATCAGAAAGCCATAGAAAAAGAGAAGACATTTTGGAGAGATGTTTTGAAAAGAATTATGTTTGTAGTAAAAACTCTTGCTAGTAGTAATTTGGTTTTTCGTGGAAGACATGAAAAACTAGATGATCACCAGTATTTAATATTTTTCATTTAATACCAACTATAAGTATATAGTAAAATATTTGTGTTAGATAGACATATAGTTGCTAGGGCCTCATAAATCCTGGAGACGACCCTGGTCAAAAGACAAGCTCTCTAAGCCCGCGGCCCGCCCCGCCCCGCTGACCCGTTTTGAGAGGTCTAATTAAAAGTGTTGAATTTAATTATATAAACATTTAAGTTTATTAACACAAATTAAATCCCTAGTCATTTAATCTCTATATCGAAATCAATGAGACCTAAAATAATTAAACTGAATGCAGAAACGTACCTGAATCATAAATCCTTATTTCTATGAATCTGGTGTTGAATTTGTTATGGATTTTTCAAACGATCGATATCACCTTTATATTGTCTTCTGTAGAAGGAATACAGATTGCAGGAATGAAGTACCGTTATTTGGAGACTATAACCATAAATATATAACTCTGTATATTTGTGATTTTCAATTTGGTCCCTCAATAATTGAATATCTCCTTGTGTGATCTACGCATGAATTCCATGATTATCTGAAACATTTAATAGTCCATAAACTTCAGTAGATCACTTTAATTAAACTTACTACAAAATAGATAACATATTTTATTTTATATATGTAAGTCCACATAATGGAAATTTTACAACAATCTCCCACTTGAATTACATATATAATCGAATAAATGTGCATGACCTTATTAAGCTAAAACATAGCAGTTACTTTAAGGTATCCAAAAAATAATCGTAGCTATCAACTGTACTAATATAGGACTAAAGAGGTTTTCGTCACACTATATGCGAGATTCAACCAAACAGTGATCACATATACCAATACAATCAATGAGAGATGAATCATGGTGCGTAACATGGAAATTATATACAATGTGATCTTACATATCTATTCCAACTGGTTTAACTTTAAACTTTAATGAGATCAACCATAATCAAAACTGAAAAGAGTGTACGAACTGAATACCAAAAATCCTGCACAATTTTCCAAAATAAAAAATTGTGATGCATAACCGAAGTATAGAACATTAAAAATATACACAGACACCCACTAAATCAAAGAATCATTAAACAACATAACACGAATATGAGCAGTATGCTCATAAATATATTGGGTGATAATTTATTAATTAGCGGGTCCGATATAAATGAGTTTGTCCTTATATATTCTATAATAATATGTTCGCTTTGTAATCTCCCTTCACAATTAGAAACTTTGTCAATGTTATTGACTTAATAGAGTTCGTATTATTTTTAGAATATAGGGTGTCTAATTATTGTCATGATAATCTTCAGTTGTCTTTCAATACCTTAATAATTTGCATCTTAGTGACAATATTTCGTAGCTACAATCCATAATTGGATACTCCACAACATTCTCTGCTTAGTACTTCTTCATTAAATAGTTTCCCCCAACTAGAAGAAATACATATCCAAAATTTGATCGCTTATTTTATTATCATTTGACAAAATAAAAATCAAAATTATTTATGATCTCCTGATTATCTGATTTTCAGTATGTGATTATTAAATCTTCTAGTTCATTGTATATAGCTTAATATCTTTATTGGTGCCCTCAAGTGATCCATATCATAATTACTTAAATATTTGTCTAAGATACCAATAATAAAAACCAAATATGGTCTTGTAAAGACCTTAGCTTACATTAGATTCCCAATAACTCACTTTATAGAATCTTGTGTATTTTCTTAAATCTTTAACAGATTTAGGGCATTGTCTTAATAACTTTAATTCTTAGGGTTGTTGAGTTTGTATGTAATTAACTTATCAACCTGAATAGGGTAAGTTTCAACATCATTTTTCGAGGTTCCTGATTTACCATTTGATCACGTACAAGAATGAGAATTTATAAATTTTCAAGATCATTGATAAGTCTGTGGAATGATTCATCCTCACAGAGTCATAGTTGAAGTATTTAACCTTATTTCTCCCTCAAATTCAACATCCTCAATGAAAATCACATTTCCATCTCAATAAAATAATAATCAGAATGTTTATTTTCCGATTCTTAAAGTTTGACAATTAATCATGAAAATATTGTTATTATTAAAATAAACTGAAGTCGCGGACATAGTAACTAAACAGAGAACAAAATTAGATTAACTTGTATGCTCATATTAACCTTAACAAGAGTCTCTCTTTGGGTCAACTTATTGTTCACATGGTTTAACGCCCCAATCCCAAGAGGACAGGAATTAAGGGATCAATGTGTTACTTGAGAAGGGGAAAGGGATTGTTACTACTAAGGGCATCTCCAACGCCTAGGTACAAATCCTAGGTGGAATTCAATTGTACCCAATACATGGTATAATTTGCATTGGGAAAAATGAGTATGAATTGAAAAAACTTATTTGTAAACAAATATTGCTATCAGGTACAATTGTAAAAGTTGTGGAAAAAAGCTCACCATCAGATAGTCACGTGAGGGCCAAGCCAAAATGCTAGCTGACGCGTGCAGGTAAAGCGCGGGTGGATCAACCTATAATGTGGGCTCCATGGATTCAGATTTGTACCCCTCCCCGTTTCTCTTCCTTTTCAATTCATTTCCTCTCACCCTTTTCATTTTTCGTTTCTTTTTTTTTCTTGACCTTTTCGGTTGGTTTGTGGATTTTTTTTTCTTTTGTCAATTTTTACTCATTCCTCTTTCTTTCTCTTTCGCTTGTCTTATCTTTTTTTTTCCTCTATTTTTTTGGTTGGTATATGTATTTTTTAGCAAGAAATTTAGAATTGAATAATTAATTAATATAAATTTATTAATGTATTAATTTATTTTAAGTATTATTTATTTATTTTACGTATTTAGTTTGTTTGTTATGCACGATATACTTGTATTTCTCTATTTAATAAAGTTGTCAATTATGAATGAGTAGTTAAAAAATATCCTCTACAATAAATTTATGTTTAAATAAATTAAATTTTCAAATTAGGTGTGAGTACTAATGCACTCAGTGGGTGAATAGTTTTATAAAGCATTTGATAAATCATTTGAGCAAATATATCCAATCAACTGAAAAATACATAACAAAACGTTTAAAAGATAAAACCGATTCTGAGTATGTCAAAACTTCTTTTCTTCTGGGTCACTCTCTCTTACCTAACGTTAGTTCCAATCTAAACTCATATAACTGGCCATAGATTTTCTTGCTAGTCCATCCAGTGTACCATCTGTTGTACAAAACTCCAACATGCCAACTTGGGTAAGGGATCTGATCGTATACCACTCTTTTGGAGACACAGATAAGAGCTAAAACATTTTTTTAATATGGATACAACTTTCATTTGCATAAACATAGTTTATATAACTCAAAGATTCAATTTTATAATAAGAAAACACCCATCTTGCTCAGATATCTGGGGATATGCTATTGCGGTACTCAGTCGTGGTTCTCTCTCTCTCTAGCTCAACAGATCCTGCACAACATAAGCTTCGACATAGGACTACTACAGAATTTTTCTAAGTCAAATTAAATATTATACGAATATTCTAAGCTAATGAATGTGGATTCATACTATAATGCGCAACATTAGAGTTTCATTTTCAACTCAATACTTTTGTATACATTATTATTAAAATTATATTTATAAACAGGACCTCTTTATAGGTCACCATAACTAAGACCCATCAATAGGTCAAAGGCAAATAAACTGTACTATGTTTCATTCATAGGACAGAAGCAAATAAACAATTTAAGACCTGTCATAGGTCAACTAGAAATAAGCAAAATCCAAGACTCAATCAAATATGACCAACTCATAAGTTGAAAACTTTAACAAAACATGCTTGGATTTATGAAAAAGGAATGAGATTTTATTTATCATGATTCAAATAAGTTATACAATTCAGTTGACATTTGAAAGGTCTTAAATTGTTTATTGTTTTCCATCTTATAAATGGGACATAGTACAGTTTATTTGCCTCTGGCCTATTGATGAGTCTTAATTATGGTGACCTATAAAGAGGTCCTATTTATTTGAGGAGTCAGAATCCTATTTATTAATTGTTGGATGTTGTTTAAATTTGATTGGCTTATGAATAGGCATTCTTTCGACTTGATTGAATCATTTGACTTCTTTGATACGTTGAAAAACGTGGATTCCTTCCAGTTACAGAGGTTATGCTGCCCAAATTTTTGGGGAATATACCTATTTCCAAAGCTATTATATTTAATTAATAATTATGCCAAATCTTATTCCTTTTTAAGTGACACCCCCGTCCTTCATTTATTATCCCTTTAGGGCCGAGGCGTTACAATTTATTTTCTTAATTATTAATATTTATTGAGAGAGAAAAATGATTATCGAATGACTATAAGTTTACAATATTATTAAATTATCTTAATAAACTTACTTGATTAATTTGATTAAAAAATATTAAAATGAGAACCCTGATAATTTCTTTATCATGTTCCAAACATAAGATAAATAATATGTAGCATTTATTTTCCTCGGAATAACATTCTTAAAAATCATATTCCCAAACAATTTTATTTTCCTGCCAATCAAACGAGGCCTAAGGGAAAGTAAAATTGTCTTTATATAAATTATATTATTCTAATTAGAATAATACAAATTGCGTCATTATATTATTATTATTATTATTATTATTATTATTATTTTCCTCTCATTAATTAATATAATTGTCTTTATATAAATTATATTATTCTAATTAGAATGACACAATATCCTCTCATTATATCACGTCTTCCTCACTAAAATATGATTTTATTTTTAGCATCAAATTCACCATTTTTGTTAGCTATGAAGACAAGTGTATATATAGCAAAATATACAAAAAATCTCATTTCTAATTCACACATTTTATAAAAGAAAAAATTGACAATACAATATTCACCAAAATTATACATTGTAAACATATCGCATTGAGCAATACAAACATTAGTGATGTTCAAAACACTTCCTAACATCTAACATCAGATAGAAGAGAACAATTATTGTCCACGTTCGTACTAAGAGCCACTTGATTGCTTTAAAATGTGTTATAATCAACGCTTGGAATTCTTCTTGAAGTTCCTGCAAAAAAGTTCAAAAAGAATAATAACATTTAAAGATAAAAAACAACAAAAATAATTAAGAACCACAAAAATGCTAAAAAATGAAGATAATTAACCACAAGAACAAACCTATAGAATAATTTTGAAGAAGGTTTAAGGTTTACAAAAAAATATTTTGAGGGCAAGGGATTTTATATAAGATAGCATCAAGTAATATTAATGTTAGAAAAGCAAATTTTGAATGTCTAGTTAGATGTAAGATCATGACACTGCAAGAAAAAAGCGCATACACCACGCCTAATTTACCGATTTTCACAATAAACAGTGGTGAATTTGAGAATTACCACGGTTTTCATTAAAACCGTGGTGTATGAGCGCATTTTCCCCAAAAATGCATCACGATTTTAAAACAACCGTGGTCGTCATGTCCAAACACACCACTATTATTTTATGACCGTGGTGTATGTGTGTATTTCTATCAACCACGGGTAATAGAAACGGTGGTGTATATTCTAACCCTAATCAATTATTCAAAATAAAAAGATGGAGGTTGAAAAATTGAAAATGCCGCTCTCTCCTGCCTCTGCTTTCTTCCTCTCTTCAAAATTCTTGGTGCCCGTCTCTCCACTCCCTTTCCTTTCACTTCAAAGACTGTCATCCAAATTTCAATTAGAGTTGTTTCTACTAAGTTAATTTTGGGTTTTGATTTTTGGATTGCGAAGGGAAGTTCTTGCTCCGCCGCCATCAATTTCCATTCCCGCCGACGTGCCCTAAACCGCCGCGAAGTGGAGAAGCGCTAATGATGAGGGGTGATAGAGATAAGTTGATCGAATCTTCGCATTTTGATTTTGATTTATTGAACTATATCTCCATTTTTTTTATTCTTTGTGTGTGTTCGGGTATAACTGAACTAGATCTTTATTTTTTCTTCTTTGTGTAGAGGATTTGGGATGTTTGTAT
This sequence comes from Perilla frutescens, assembly GCA_026008535.1. Lineage (NCBI taxonomy): Eukaryota > Viridiplantae > Streptophyta > Magnoliopsida > Lamiales > Lamiaceae > Perilla > Perilla frutescens. Next base: position 48,151,924 of record BRKX01000015.1, read on the forward strand.
TTTATAATAGTTCTCGTAATTTATGTTAGCATACATTAATTTTTTGTTAGAAATTTCAGATGAGTTCAAACTAGGTCAGAACTGTCACTCAATGCCCTGTGAGTATCCTCATCTTTTGAAAAAATTTGAGTGAATGAATCTTGGACTAATGAGCTGCTGCTATTTCCATTCCAGATTGCAGCCAAGATAAATTCGTGTTTGCTCTTTGTGAGAGAGGAGAAAGGTCGCACGGTTAAAATTCCAGGTTTTGCATGTGCATTTTTATCTAGTTTCATCTTTGTTTGCTTCTTAGTTTCTTGAATTTCTTAAGAATCTCAAGACGATCTTTCTAATTTGAGCTTTTTTAGGTGTTGTCTGTAAGTGCCATTTTTCTTCTCATGCAATTGATAGTGTACTAAAACTTCTTTCTTTGTTCTTCACTTTAGCAGACAAGGCAAAGTAATGAACTCATTTCCTAGTTCCTGTTCTATTCTTTATTTTTTGCTTTATATGTAGTTTTGTGATTATATTTGATAACCCTTGGCTTTTATTGTTGTGATTCTGGAGATTGTGGATTTATTTAGTCTTTTTAAGTTCATCCATTTAAGGTTTGGAAAGAAATAAATCTGTGCTATATCACTTTGTAAGAGACGTTGATGGATGAGGAATCTTCTACATCATTTGGATAACAGTTGAATTCATGAAAAGGCTTAAGTTCTTACACAATCATTTGTAAGATATCTTAATTGCATAATTACTTCACTATCATTGGCTATCAAGAAATGTTGTTGAGAGATTAGCAAATTTGCTAGATGCCACTGTTTTGATTATAAGTTGAGTTTGGTTGAGGTAGCCCAGAGTCTGGGAGGTTTTATCAAAGATTCTCAATTGCATCATCCTATAGAATCTGCATTATATACAGCTGAATTAAGCCAAAGCAATATGTATCTTTTACATAAGCATGGGAACTTAATACGAACATCTATTAGTGTCAACCAAAATAATATATAACCAAGCCAAATCAAACTATGATTCTTTAGTTAATTTGGTTTGGTTTTCAATTTAATCGAATTTTCAATGATTATTTTTATTTCCCCAAAACAATTATATTTAAAGAAAATAACATACACTTAATAGATAACAAATGATATATATAATTAAATATTTGAAAAATTCTAAAACTAGAAAATTGAAACTAAATATTAGAATTACTAATATTATTTAGGTATATAATATCTTTTAAATTTATTAATTTAGGTATAATTAATATTAAAATTATAAATCATAAATTATAAATATAGTATATATATATATATATATTGGTTGGTTCGATTTTAACCAAAATATTTTTTACTTAAAGTGAAACCGAACTAAACTATATTTTGATTTTAATATTCAAAACCAAATAAAAATTAAAGAAAAAAAATAACCAAACCAACTGAACTGAATAGCTCGATTTGGTTCGGTTTGTTAGTTTTGATTTTATTTTGCACATCCCTACTTATAATGAGGGGACCCTTATTCCTACACAAATAATGAGAGGATTAATACCGTGTAGTGAGGAAATAATAGAGTCCCTCATTAATGGATGGGCTCTTTAACTATAATATTTTTTACCCTCATAAAAGACATCAAAATTATGTTTTTAATGAGGGTTTTTAATTACTCTCACTACACTTTTGTCATTTTAAATCAAATTTCATGTAGTGAATTCGACCTTAATTAAACATTGAAAATAATATAAGTGAAGTCACACTAGTAAGTGCTATGATAATACGTCTCTCCTAGACACATGACCAAGTTCAAGTTAACCCTATTCGACTTTGCACAATCAATGAATCAACCATTCGATTTCTATTATCTCTCAATTTCATGGATATTGTTAGGAATGGTTTCACATCGGTGATTTTCAACATTGTCTTCAATGTTATGATTGATGTGTAAAGGTATTCTTATAACATTGACCAAAACATTTTGCGAAATAATCTTATCATTTTCTAGTTTTTAGGATTAATTTTTTTAAAATTAATCTTAATGAATATTCTTCGTATTTGATATATTTATGATATTTGTAATTAAATATAAGTGAATATACGTGGACAATATAAGTGATTTACTTGGCTTTGAAATAATTAAAGAAATCCCTATTTTGTAGGAATCACGTTATCTCTTGTATTCTCATCTCTAACCAACTCATTTCAGTAATGGGTTGATGGGACAGTTGAGTAGAGTGAAGAAGGACGTGGGTTTACTCCTTAGCCACAATGAAGAACGTTTAATCTCCAAGTGAAAGATCAACATGTGGCGGTTACTTCAATCCACGACTGAAGAGACAAACATGGGAATTAACCGATCCAATTGAAGAAGGATTTAAGGTGTGGACTTCACAATTGGAGAGGTTATTCAAGCAGAGAAAATATCACCGTTGTATGTGAGAAAATCCAGAGCTTGAATCTCAATTTCAGCAACATAACCCTCTACGATTAAATCTTCACTTTTTCTTAATTTGTTGTTCAACCAATTCATGTGAAGTGGTTGTTTGTCTAGATTAGGTGTGCGAGATAAAAGTGTAGGATTCGAAGTTGGATAGTTTTTAAAACTATCTATGGAGGATAGTTTGTTTTTGAATTCATTCTTAGTCGTGAAGTAGATTAGGATTATTGTAATGTTTGTCGAGCATCTAGAATGTTGACTTGAACATCATTGACATTGTAATTTTTTATCACTTGTAAAAGTGGAATTTTGTGCTATGGCAATCACATACCAAAGGTGTGTGATTTAAAATTAATTTTTGTGCAAATTGTTCTTTAAATTTCTGCTGGGTGTTGAAGGCATAGTGATTACACTAGCTTTAACATTGACTTTAACATTTTCAGTTATTTGCATTTTTCAGTGTTTTGGGCAATGAATTCTAACAGATATGTCCAGTGGCGGAACCAAGGGGGCTGTCCAGCCTCCCTAACCGGAAAATCGCCGGAAATTTTTACTTAAGAGTGATTGATAGTTTGCCTTAGCCCCCCGTACTTTTTTTTTTTATCATCGTGGCATTTCTGGAAGACGAACGAAATCTATAGAAGTGAGAGTGAGATGGAGGGAAGAAATAAGAAAAAAAAATTCATTTTATCTGCAACCCATTTGCAGCAGCAGCTTGTGACGGAGTACTGGAGAAGAGAGAGGAGAGAGGTGGGGGAGAAGAAAGACAATTAAAGAGTGGGAGGGTGGGCCCTTTAAAAATTAACTCAATAAATTATATATCTATTATAATAAAATAATAATAATGGATCAATACTAAAGCATTTTTCTTGGAATAAAAATCAGTACACAACACTCATCCTATCATGTCATTTTTATTCTATTTTATTTTTCAATTTATATACTAATTTTTATTATGTAATTTATGATTCATCCCATAATTAATTTTTCCTTTTGATGTTAGTTTAAAGTTTTATTATTTTGATTTTGTTAAATATATGTTTATATTTAGGTGTTATTAATTAAATTAAGTTTTGGTGTTTGAATTAAATTTTGATTTTCTTAGTTAGAGAACTTAAATTAGGTTCCAAGCTTAGAATTTGAATTAAAGTTATTATGGATTATAATTGACATTAAAAATTCAGAACTCTATATTTATTCAGTAAATGTTATAAGTTTATGATAATTATCATTGTATGTAATTATTTATTTATTCTTTATGAATTTATATTTATGTATAATATAGTGATTTTCTAAATGTAAAAATGATATTATTTCACTAAAAATAATAATAAAAATAAAACAAGTTGTATAAAAAAAGGACATCATACCCATATAAAAAAAGGAAAAGTAAATGCAAAATAGAATAGCAACAATTCCTTTCTCTCACTATTTTTTTTCTTGGTCGTGCACGTACATATAGCATGGAGTCATTGCTCATCGTAAAACAGTGTAGCCCCCCTAAAAAAAAATTCTGATTCCGCCACTGGATATGTCTACTAACAAACAAAAGTTAATATAGTTATTAATTTTCCTACACTATATTTGTGACAAATAATATTCTTAATATATTTGTTACTTACTGTCATAGAAATTTACGACCGCGTCATTATTTTGGGTTACTTTTCAGGCATGACAAATTCGTTGCAACTTTTCCTACGTTTCCTTAGCGGTTAGGACAAGTATATATATATTGAATCGTGAAGAAAACGAATGGAAAATATGAACCAATTTCCCTTCTTCAAGAGACGTATTTTGCGGTCTAATTAAATGCTCTTTTTCGTCAAAACTCTACGTTTTTAATGCAGTTTACTGTCGGGCTATACACAATTTGATGATCAGTTGAAATTCTCTAGTTTACTTTTATATCTCAATTCGTGTTCTATTTTGAATTTAGTATTTTTCTTTCATTTTTTTTAATTTTATTTTTTTATAATTTAGTTTAATTTTACAATTATTAATTAACATTGATTCCACCCAATTATTGTATTATTATTTTTTACTATTTATTTTTTATTTTTCTAGTTAATAATAAAATTATTAGGGTTGATTATACCATGATTGGGCGTATATATTTTTTAAAATTTTTAATTTTCATCAATAAATACTAATTAAGTTTGATTATATCATTATAATTTTTATTTTATAACAGATATTATTAAAATAATGAAATTGATAATGGTATATAAAAATGAGATGAATTAGAGAATATCTTATGAAATATTTATGCAATGTGTGTGTGTCTAACATTCGTGTATTGATGGAGCCACGCATATGATTATTTTTTTATATATATATGTTTATTCTTGAAAATTTTCCATTGACGACATCAAGGTCGAAAAGTCAAATCAAATTTCATAAAGTTGCTTCAATCTATGTGTGATTTATTGCAATGAGAATATAGTTTTAAAAAAAAAAAAAAACAAATAAGCTATGGTCTTACAGAGGCACCCAAAATTAAAAAAATAAAAAGGATGAAAAAGACAAAAGGAAAAAGAAAACAAAGTTCCGCGAGGAACGCAACTTTAATTTAATTTTAATGCCCATCTTTTTCATTGTTCTTTTTTGACACTTGAGATTTTCTATTACATTTTAATATTATATATGATTTTTTGTATTTTTTTCATATATGTTTATATTTTATAACTATTTTAATTCATTTTTTCGTTGAAAAATGTTAACTATAATTATTTATGTTAGAATTAATTTTTATTTTATAATAATTATTATTAAAATCATAAATTTTATGATGAAATACAGAATGAAACACATAAAAGTGTAACAAGAAATTTGAACTCCTTTAGTTGAAGGTATCATTTTCATTGTTTAAGAGGCTGCTAAGAGAAACCTCTACCTCCGCGAAATTTCCAAAGCACTAAAATCTCTTATAAAAGTCAACTAGCTCCTCGAAACCCCAATAAATATTGTACTCCACATAAAATATCATACTCATAGTATCAATGGTTAATTATCAGAAAATCAAGATTATTCACAGAATTAATTTGTAATTTAAACGCGACATGGCATGACTTATTTTCAATAAATTTTTTTTTTTTTCCTATTTATACATCAAACTTGTGTTATTGAGAAGATTTGAACCCTCGTGAAAGTTTGTTAATACTTTGGTAATTAGCCCCCATATCAATAAATTAAAAGACGATAATATCAAAGCCAGCCTGCCCCACTACATATTTCAGAAATTTCTTTATATTAATTACTACAAGGCAGGATTTTCGTTTCATATTCTTTCCACCTTCTCCCTACGACTAAGTTACCCTGCACATAACAGGCAACTTCCTCATTTCTCTGTGTGTGTACGTATATATAATGTGTATGTATATATATATATATATATATATCAATGCATCACATCACAATTCATCATCAATTCATCTTCAAACTAGAGCTACCTAAAGTGCATTCTTCAAGATGATGACATCAGCAGCCATTTCTCCTAACTATGTAGATGAATTCCCAGCAGATGATCAATTCTTTCTCTCGCTGAGCCATATTAAACTGATCATTATTCTCGTTGTGGGACTGTCTGAATTCCTCCTCATCCGCTTGCTCACCGATAAGAAATTGATTTACAGCATATTTTGTGGATTTCACCCCACAATCGAGTCTCAGTTAGTGAGCAATTGTGAGGAGTTATCGAAAGATTGTGGTGGAGTAATGAAGGAGAGAGAAATCAAGAGAGATAAGAGAGGCGACGTCCGAAGCGTGAGCGGAGGAGATATCGACGTCGTTTTCAGAAGCTTGGGAATGTTCAGCAACGGTGGTGAAGCGAAGCTGGCGGTGAGTTTGGGCGCAGACGACATTTTCGAGCTTTTCGAAGAGAAGAATCCGAGCTTGGAAGAAGTGAAGGAGGCTTTTGATGTGTTTGATGAGGATAGAGATGGGTTTATTGATGCAGAGGAGTTGCAGACGGTTCTAGGTGCTCTGGGGCTCACCGAAGGTTTGAAACTTGAAAATTGCAGGAAAATGATTGCAGAGTTTGATGAAAATGAAGATGGAAGGATAGATTTCGATGAATTTGTAAGATTCATGGAGAGTAGTTTATGTTGAATTTATATATATATATTTTTCTTGAAGAAACTAATTAATTAGATTAGACATTTGATTCTGAATGGGATGGCATTTTTACAAGGTTATAAACTTGTTATAGCGCCCTTTCACGAAAATCTGTTCTTCTGTATAATTGTCTCACTTTTTTTTTGTTGTATGTTTATTATATATACAATTATCAATTATGTATATATATTAATTATTGAAAACAATATGTTATGATCTCTGTTGTATGTCTGGCGTTTTTAGTTTTCTTCCGTCCTATTTTGTTAAATATCTGTGAATCTATAAATATATTGGTATTTAATAGTGATAGTTAATGAAAAGCTGGGAACTTGGAACAGAAATGGAGGAAGGAATAGAAGAATTAAGGGAGGGTTGAGCAGAGAGAAACGTGGGGAGGAAACTAGAGATATTTCATTTCTTACTTTTACATGAGATTACAAAGTATTTATACCCTTGTCACAAAAAAAGGATTTAACTAACCCTAGATAACATTGGGCCTCATTAACTATTGGGCCATCTTTTGGAAAGCAATTAAAAGACAAAAGAAAGGCCTGTTGCCCACGAAATGCAATTAGTCACCCAAGCTGCCTTGACCTCTGACCAAATTCCCAATTAACACGAATGAATTTCCCAAATCGCAGAACCCTAAAAATCAAAGCTTTCCACTTCCTTGTTCGAACATCACTTCCAATTCCTTGACAGCGATCAATTCGCCATTGTTAAGACCTCCAATCTCGATACTCACACCCGCTTCACTTCCCATCTTCCTTCTACCCACAACATTTTTCCCCCCTTCGAAAGATCCTTGTCCGCAAGGATCAAAAGTGGGGAATTTCTTGTGAATGAACTTCTCATCCTCCAATGAGAGAAGATTAGAGTCTTCTTCATCCTCCCAACGAATAAGCAGCTGGGGTACTGGATCCCGGCCTCTGGTGATGATGCGGGAGTCAAGTGCTGCACAAGGAGAGAGGCGAAAAACTCCCCCTTCGGTGACTGCAGGTAACTTCTGAAGCACAACTGAATCATTTCCCACCTTTTTCTTAAGTAGTGAAACATGGAAAACTGGGTGAACTCTAGAACCCTCAGGTAGATCCAGTTTATAGGCGACTTCCCCTACCCTCTGTAGGATAGTATAAGGCCCGTAGTAGCGAGAAGCTAGCTTCAGGTTCTTGCGTAGGGAGACGGAGTTCTGTCGATAGGGTTGTAATTTGAGGTATACAGAGTCCCCGACCTGGTAAACTTTGTCTGTTCGGTTCTTGTCCGCTTGTGTTTTCATACGGTTCTGGGCAGATTGCAGGTTAACTTTCAGATGTTGTAGCATTAACTTGCGTTCTAGAACTGTATCCTTAACTTCCCCTTGTGTAGTATCTAGGTAAGGCCCCATAGCCAAATAAGGTGGGGGATAGCCATAGAGTGCCTGGAAAGGGGTAGTTCGGAGGGCGGTGTGGTAATTGGTGTTATACCAATGCTCTGCTAGGGACAACCATTTACTCCATTGTTTGGGACAGGCAGAGGTCATACACCTGAGATAAGTTTCTAAGCATTGGTTAACCCGTTCCGTTTGCCCATCTGACTGGGGGTGGTAGGAAGAGGAAAAATTTAGGGAAACTCCCAACACCCTAAACAGCTCCTTCCAGAAGTTACTAGTGAAAACCTTATCTCTATCTGAAACAATACTAACAGGCAATCCATGTAACTTGTAGACAGTATCCAAAAACACTTGAGCCACTCCCTGGGAGGTAAAGGGGTGAGATAAGGCTATGAAATGGCCAAATTTGGTTAGCCTATCTATCACCACCATAACTGTATCCTTGCCTCCAGATTTAGGGAGCCCTTCCACAAAATCCATGGTGATGTGGCTCCAGGGTTGGTCAGGAATGGGTAGGGGTTGTAATAACCCAGGTTTCCCCCCTTGATTTGGCTTGTTGACAGAACAGGTGTCACATCTCCTGACTAGCTGCATAACATCTTGTTTCATATTTGGCCAGTGGAAGTGCCTTTTTAACCTCATATAGGTTCCATTAACCCCAGAGTGTCCCCCATAAGCTGAACTGTGCATAGCCTCCAAGAGTTTGTTTCTGAGTTCTGTGCTGCTGCCAATTGTTAGCCTTCCCTTGTATCTGATGAGATCACTTGCCAATGAGTATTGAGGGTGGGTTGTGGGGTCTGTGAGTAGGGAGCCCTTTAGTTGAGAGTAAAAAGTGTCTTCATTGTAGCTGTCAACTACTTCTTGAACCCAGTTAGGAGAGAGATCACTAACTGACATGTTGTGAATTTGCTCTTCTTGCTTCCTGGACAGAGCATCTGCGGCTCTGTTCTCAGTTCCCTTTTTGTAACATATTTCATAGTCAAACCCCAGTAATTTTGTCACCCACTTCTGTTGTAGAGGATTAACAATCTTATGGTCTAGTAGGTGCTTCAAGGCCTGCTGATCTGTCTTGATAATAAATCTATTACCAGACAGGTATTGTCTCCATTTCTGAATAGCCATTAACACTGCTAGGAACTCTCTCTCATAGATAGAGAGAGCTTGGTTCTTTGGGCATAAAGTCTTGCTCAAAAAGGCAATAGGTCTACCATTCTGCATAAGAACTGCACCCACTCCAACCCCACTAGCATCAGTCTCAAGGACAAAAGGCTGGGAGAAATTAGGTAGGGCTAGTACTGGGGCTTGAGTCATGGCCAATTTAAGATCTGAAAATGCCTTCTCAGCTTGTGGGTTCCATTTGAAACCGTTCTTCCTCAGTAGCAAGGTCAAAGGCTTGCTAATGAGCCCATAACCTCTTATAAATTTTCTGTAGTATCCAGTTAGGCCAAGAAATCCCCTGAGCTGTTTAACATTCTTGGGTGTTGGCCACCTCAGCATGCTGTCTATCTTATCTGGATCAGTTGAGACTCCTTCTTGGCTGACAATATGCCCCAAGTACTCAATGCTAGTCTGGCCAAAAAGACATTTAGACCTCTTTGCAAAGAGGGTATGCTCACTGAGTAAGGATAGCACCTGTCTGAGATGTCTAAGATGATCTTTCCAACTTTTGCTGTATACAAGGATGTCATCAAAGAAAACCAAAACAAATTTCCTTAGGCACTTGCTAAATACTTGGTTCATGAGAGATTGAAAGGTAGCAGACGCATTACATAAGCCAAAAGGCATCACTAGGAACTCAAAATGGCCATGATGAGTGCTGAAAGCTGTTAGGTATCTATGTTCAGGCTGCATCAGTATTTGAAAATAGCCAGAATTGAGGTCTATCTTAGAGAAGAACTTAGAACCATTAAGCTCATCCAATATTTCATCTATGATAGGGATTGGATACTCATGCTTGACAGTTAGAGAGTTGAGATACCTGTAGTCCACACACATCCGCCAAGTCCCATCTTTTTTCTTCACCAATAAAACTGGGGAAGCAAAAGGGCTCTTGCTATGTTGAATGACCCCAGATTCCAAAAATTCTTGAATTATTTTTTCTATTTCATCCTTGTGCCTGTGAGAGGATTTGTAGGGATGTTGGTGCTTAGGTGTGCTACCAGGTTTGAGGGTGATTAGGTGTTCCACTCCTCTGGGAGGTGGCAACCCTTTTAGCTCCTGAAAAACCTCTGCATATTCATCCAGTAGGCCTTGCAGTCTCTGATCTTCTTCCTGGGTAGGCTTTGATAGGGTTACCACATAAATATCTTCAATCTTATGCCTTGCCTTAGTGTGAATCATCTTGAACAGTGAGTGATGGGAAATCATTTGACACTCTGTTGGGGACCTATTAGCTAGGAGCTTAACCTTCTTGCCCTGATGATGTATTGCCACTGTCATTTTTCCATAGTCTAGCTCAATAGGGGAGCAGGCTTGAAGCCAGTCACCTCCCAGAATTATATCACAACCTTCCAACTGTAGTAGCCTTAGGGAATGCTGCAGGGTATGTCCCTGCAAGGTCCACTCAAAATTTCCTGCTTGTGAGGAACTGGTAAGTCTTTGGCCATTTGCTACCTTAATGCACAAGGGGGTAGCTCCTTCAATCTCACAACCCAATTTGTGGGCTGTAGTGTCCTTAATAAAACTTAGAGTACTTCCAGTGTCTAAGAGGACATTAAGTTGATGTCCTTGGCAGGCCCCAGTGAACCTGAGAGTAGTGATTCCCACATCTCCTTTGATAGCATTAAGGGATACCAATACCTCTTCAGTAGGGCAGTCCAACTCAGTTGCTCCCATTTCCACTTTAGAGTCTATATAGCTGAGTTCCTCCTCCTCTTCTGTCATAATCATATAGTTGATTCTAGACTTGCATCTATGGCCTTGTGAGTACTTTTCATCACAATTGTAGCAGAGGCCTTGTGCCCTTCGCTCTGACATCTGGGCTGAGGTGAGGTACTTAACATGAGCTCTTGAAGTTTGTGTAGGGGAGGTGGTTAATGGTTGTGCCAGAGCAGCAGGAGATTGGAGGGGGTGTTTAGCAGAATAGTTATTCCAATTGTTGCTATTAAAAGCTCGGTTGCTGCTCTTCAATTTCTTTGTTAATGCCTCGATAGTGACCAACTGATGCCTCCCTAGCTCAATGGCCTGTTCCAAGGTGGTGGGGTTGAACATCTTGACTGCAGACCTCAATTCATCTCCCAACCCACTTAAAAAGCTTGCAGTAAAGTAAGTTTCTGAATAGGCCTGGTTATCAAACAAGGTCATGCACTCTCTAAGCTCTTCAAACTTCTCCACATAATCTGAATAGCTCCCAGTATGCCTCAACTTGTTGAACTCTCCCACTATGTTCTCCTCCCTCAGGTCTTCAAACCTGGAGGAAACCATATCTAAGAATTGAGGCCATGTGACATTAGTATGTTTAGAACTGTAGGACTGAAACCACACAGCAGCCTTATCTTCAAAGTTCATTGTAGCCAAGGCAATTTTCTGTTCATCTGGGACATTTGGAACCATCTTAAAATAGCCATGACACTTAAGAATCCAAACCCTAGGTTGAGAACCATCAAATTTTGGAAAATCTACCTTAGGAATAGGGGCAAAAACAGAAGATCCATGATGATCACCAACCTGCCTCTCCCTGAAGTATGAGGGTGTTCTAGACTGGGAACCACCTTCTATCAAAGTCTGGGGTGGGCTGCCCAAAACTGAGTCACTCCCAGATTTTTCCTTACTTTTATCTTCTTTTGTTAGTTGAATTTGCATAGAAGCTAAAAGTTTAGAGAGATGCTCCAACTTACCCATCATCCCTTCTTGCATGCTAGCCATGGATGTAATTTGTTCTCTCAGTTTCGATTCTGCTTCATCGCGCTTAAGATTATCTGTTTCTAACCGCCTCTACCCTTCTTGCAGCTCTTTAAGCCTAGTGTTTTCAGCCATATCCAAGGACCGTGAGCTCTGGATACCAACTGTTATGATCTCTGTTGTATCTCTGGCGTTTTTAGTTTTCTTCCGTCCTATTTTGTTAAATATCTGTAAATCTATAAATATATTGGTATTTAATAGTGATAGTTAATGAAAAGCTGGGAACTTGGAACAGAAATGAAGGAAGGAATAGAAGAATTAAGGGAGGGTTGAGCAGAGAGAAACGTGGGGAGGAAACTAGAGATATTTCATTTCTTACTTTTGCATGAGATTACAAAGTATTTATACCCTTGTCACAAAAAAAGGATTTAACTAACCCTAGATAACATTGGGCCTCATTAACTATTGGGCCATCTTTTGGAAAGCAATTAAAAGACAAAAGAAAGGCCTGTTGCCCACGAAATGCAATTAGTCACCCAAGCTGCCTTGACCTCTGACCAAATTCCCAATTAACACGAATGAATTTCCCAAATCGCAGAACCCTAAAAATCAAAGCTTTCCACTTCCTTGTTCGAACATCACTTCCAATTCCTTGACAGCGATCAATTCGCCATTGTTAAGACCTCCAATCTCGATACTCACACCCGCTTCACTTCCCATCTTCCTTCTACCCACAACACAATAGCTTAAGTAATTTTGATAAATTAATAGCGGATCATGTGCAGTAAATGTTGTCCTGTGCACACTTCAATAACAATCGGCGGATTACCTTCGACATAAAAAACCTCGACATAAGTGCGTATTTCGGTACCGGCGGCAGGTTACCCTCGACATAATTAAACAAATAATGAATAAAATTTAACGCATTTATATGTATTGAAAAAATTACCTAAGTATATCTGTGTGTGTATGTGTATCTCTACATATAGCAACATATCAAACCACTACGATATTTAGCTCTATGTAATATTTATTTACTTGTTCAGTCCTTTCTCAATGCACATAGCCAAGTTTCTATATTTCCACCAATTAATTATTATTTGGTGAGTATATCTAATTAATTGATTGACATGCACAGATGGTGATTAGACATTTATATACAAGAAATAAACCATAGAAAATTGGCATGCACAAATGGTGATAAGACATTTATATATACGAGAAATAAATCATAGAAAATCAAACCCCAGAAACAACAAGAAAAATAAGTCAAATCATATAAATAAAATCCATAGCATTTCAAACCCCTGGAATCTAGCTATGAAATTATTTAGACAAAAAATAAATAACAAAAACAAAAGTATAGATGTTCTTGACAAAATTAATTAACATATAAAATCGTAAAACCACAATGGAATTCTAGTTGTCTCTGCCATAATATCCACGCTCCCAACAACCTTGACACCTCATTTTTGAGCAGATGAGATCCTCTATTTCAGATTTGATGTTCCAATCCGTATTCCACGATCAAATTTATGAGGTTTTCTTTCATTTTTTCATCAATTTTAATTTATTATGTTTTAGTTTAATTTTATGATTGATTTAGGGTTCAACCCACCCAATTAAGGTTTATAATCATTTTTTAGTATTTAATTTTCAAAAAAATGATTATTATGGTTGATAATTTTAAAAATATGATATATAATTTTTAAAATTTCAATTTTTTGTTGATAGATGTGAATAGGTGGAGTAGATGGCATGTTTTCATCTTCTAAGTCTCTGCCTTCGTGATTTCTTTCTTGTATTAATATATATGCTCTATGGTATTGTATTTTTATCCACCAAGAAGTGGCATTATATAGGTAGGATTTGAACCTTAATTGGAGAAGGAAATAAAAAAAATCTGTGAACTTATCAAGGGTTGAGTCGATCACATTGGTCGATTCTGAGAGGTGTTTTACATATATAGAGTTGACTCAATTGAATTGTGCCGAGTCAACTCAGGACTTCACACTTTCTTCATGACTAAGTCGACTGGACTATGCTAGGTCGACTCGGATCCTTTTCGCACTAGGCTTAAAAAAAATACGAGCTTTGACCTCCAATCTAAAGGTGTTTCAATTAAGTAACTAATTAAGTCCAAAGCTTATTTGGAACCTCCAATTCTTCAAACATGTATTTGATCATTTTGCATCAAATAATTGACAAATTCATCACAATCTCTCGAAAACTAGCAAACACATTATATAATCCAAAATATATGCAATTAAACACAAAAGCTTATGAAATCACATAACTTCTCAACTAAAACATCATTAATTCATCTATGAAAGTTGTGTAAAATACACATCTGTCACTCGACCACTAAAGAATTTAAGAACCTCCATTTTTTCCAGCATGGTGATCAATGGTTTATGGAGAAGACGATGTTGAATACGACATGAGAAAGAATGGAGTGAATGGGTGGGAAGATGTCGTCAACTTGCTTCTGCAGGGGGATGAGTGATGACACTTAAGGGCATTGTTGGTATTTAAAGCTCCAATGGACCAAAATAAGTATTTTATTAAATTTGTGGTTAAAATAAAATTTCTATAATGTTAATTGGCTCTTACAAATTGTCACTGTTATTTTTAATCCTATTTGTTTGCATGTGGGTTTAATTAATTAAAAGAGAATTGGGCCTTGGTTAGTTAATAAGAGATTGCGGGTCGAGGTTTGTTTGGGTATCCATTTTATTTTTGTTCACGTGTATACAATATGCATAGTTAATTAGCTTATTTATTAATGATTAATTAATAGCATAATGGACTTAATTAGATTATGACTAAGCATGCATCATGTTATTATAAAGTGGCAAAATGCATAATTAAGTCCTAGTACTTTCAGCGTTTGTTTCAATAGGTCCTTATATAAGTTTTTTTTTTTATAAGTCTTTATATTTTCATATTTTATATCACAGAGTCCTTGTACTTTTAGTATTTGTTTCAATAGGTTCTTATACATTTCTTTTTTTACTTTAAAAAGTCCTTATACTTTTATAGTCCATATCACAAGGTCCTTAAAAAATAACTCAATTAAAACTGTTAACATTGCCGTAAAAAATGGTACAGTAACAAAAATTACTAGTAAAAGGACTTGCATTATCTTATTTTCTTGTAATAATTTGGTTTTGGTTGATCGTTATATTTTGTATATTCAGTGCTGTACACTTGAAAATTGTCCTATCTGCTATTTTCCATCTTCTATTTTTCTTGTATATATCTTATTTAATTTTTACACATACTTAATGTCAATACGCAAAAAATGGAGTGTGAATGAAATAAATCTTTCAAAATGTTGGAGACTGAATCTAACCTAATTGATATGCTGTCTTGCAGACTTGGTTCATCATGAAAATGCAGCACTTTTTTTTTCCCTTTCAAATTTGATGACCTTCAATTTTTTTTACGAAGGTTTCTATCTTCTTTTGATTTTTATAAATCATAAAACTGGAATAATATTATATTTTATTGCTCAAGTTCTTTAAGAACAGTGGAATACAGACCTGCAGTAAGAAGTTCTTTCATTTAGTTTGATTGACACTTGGGAAAATTGTGCAATATTAATTTTACACATAATTAATAAGTTTTATGTAAGTGTTAAGTTGTAGATTGCTGGAATAAATGAATTAAGGGATTAAAAATGATTTTATGAAACCTTTTCCTTTTAATCAACATTTTGTTTAACAATATCAACATTAGCAATGCTTTTGACAAATCTTAGAAAGGGTCATATGAGATGAAATATAAAAGTATAGGGACATATTAAAAAAAATGTATAGGGACATATTAAAACAAACACTAAAAGTACAGGTTGTGATGTGAAACATAAAAATATAAGGACTTATTAAAAAAAATGTATAGAGATCTATTGAAATAAATGTTTAAAGTATAGGGATCTAATGATGGGTTTTGCCTTATAAAGTTCAAGATTTTGTCACATGCATCGAATACATCATGTTACACATTTTATTAATTAAAGATAATTATTTCTAGACAAGGAGAGCAAAGGACTCAGTGAATTAATTTCAATGTCAAATTCAAGGTCAAGGTGGTGTTTTACTTTGAAATTACGCATGCTATCCTTTCTATATGTTTTACTGAATATATGTGACGTCACAGTATAGTAAGAAACTTTCGGGCTATCACGCAGACCATTTGGGTTGATGTTGGTCGAGTTGTCGAGAATGATTAAAGAAGATTTATTTTATTTTTAATTTTATTTTGGAATGAATATCTATTTATTATTTAAAACTTCAATTGTATTTCAAGTAATATTTTATAAATGAAAATCTTGAATAACATGTTTTTTTCTATTAAAAGTGAAATTGGGGCGTTAAAAAAATTAAACCAAATAATTCGATACTTAACATGTGATCGTTCATTGGAGTTCATTTTGAAAATTTATAAAATAAACTTGAACAAACTTGGATTACTTTTTCAATTCAACAAACAACTTTCTAGCTTCATCAAACAAATCCGTGCGATTCACAATGTGTGGGTGTTGAAATTTCATTTGAATCGAGCTCATATCATACTTACTTTTTAAAAAATGTAGCATATTGTATTTCTTGCATTTGTGAAGCATATCGCATTGCGAATTTAATAACAAATAGTATTGCTAAATTCACTTTTGAGAGTTGTAATAAGGTAATGTAAACCCTGAACTATCCTACTTTGATTCAAGATTGTACCGCTTATGTGATTTATTTTCCTAAATAAGTAGTAATTTATAATATGTACAATGCACTCAACAACAAATTAATTAATTTCATGTAATATTATTTTATTAGTTTGATTTGAATTCTGAATATGAATTTCATATTTTAAATGTAATTTCTTAGTTTACCGCATGCAATAAATAACTCTGGCACCATTGAATAAATCATTTGCTCATATTTAATCTAATTTAAATGAAGGTGTATGTGTATGTTCTGTTTTATACATTAATATAATTAATCAAATAAATGTTTAATTTATATTCATTTCCTATTTTTACATTTGCTCAAGCTAAAATTACATAAATATTCAAAATTTTCCAAATTTTAATCTAAAGTTACCTAATTACCCTTTCTCATTATTCCATTTACATTTATTTTTAAAATTTAAATAATTATGATTTGATTATTATTTGAGGGTACTACTCAATATCTATAGTTTTAGATTGCGTAACATTAATTTAAGTTTAATAGTAGTATTTGTTTTGATTGCTCATACTCAATATTAATTTAAATTCAATATTTTTTCCTTGATCCATTTAATTTATTCTATATTAGTTTAATTTTTCTTAAATTTTTGTTCATATTTAAATATTCTTCCGTCAATTTTATGTCTTTGAATTCAATTTTTTAGATTTTCTTATTATGAGTTTAAATTATATTGTCTTCTTCATACAATATTGTTGTCACTCTTATTATTTATTTTTAATTTTTTATTAATTGGTCAATAAGTTGTATATTAATTTCCGAAATTCAAGTTGAGTATGCAATATCAGTTCTGCAACTCTTAGAACTCATTGAAATTATTTTTATTTATTTAAATATGCATATATATATATATATATATCACACGATTAGATTTTCTTTTATTTTTTTATCAACACAGAAGTGGAAATTAAGAAAATCAATAAAAAAATTGCTCGCCAAATCAATTTAGCTGGGTTCAAGTGTTCACAAATTTTGTTAGTTAAAGATAATTGTGCCTATTTTCGGTGAATATGAAACCTGCATATTCGAGTATTATTTGGATCAATAAAATTATTTGTAGTTCTATATATTATATTAAACATAAAATTCGTAGTAAAACTTTCAACCAAACTCGATAAAATATTTAACACTAAGTTTAATACTTTAACATTTCAATTTAATTATAATGTTGTACGTGTGATTTTATTATGTTGTTTTATTAACTTCTTTCAATAAGAGGGGGTTTTCGTTAGATTCATTTTGCGTCTTAAAATTCAATATACATAATAAGATTCAGATCCAAATATGTAGCACAATCTGTTCAGAAGAAAGAAGTGGCAAAATTTTCGAAGACAATCGATTTAATTTTAATATTTTTCTAATGTGGATTTTCATTTATTCCTATATTTTTTTGTCCTAACCACATACAATTATCTTCTTATTATCTATTTCTATAATGTTGATCGTTATAATTTTTATTTTTTCAATTTTATATAATTTCTAAACTTTTCAACTTTATTTTTACTGCAATGTTGATCTTTTTTTCCCGCCAATAGAAAATTGATTTCATTCTACAACTTTTCAACTTCTTTAAAATGATTTGTTTCTACAACTTTCGATAAAATTATAATTAACATCTATTTTATATTATTAATATTAGAACAAACATCAACTAACCTTTAAACTTAAAGTACATAAAATAATTTTCGTAGATCACACAGGAGAAATACTTGTTTTAATAATTACAAATATTAATAATAATTTAATTATTAATTAGTAAATTTCATCAACTTCCTTGGTAATTAATGTTTTTCCTCCATGTAACTCTCCCACCTGTAGTTCTGAAATTAAGAGAGCTATGTAACAATGAATAAAAAAAATATATTTTTTAATTATGAAGAAAATTAACCTTGAACGTAAATATCAAATCATCACTAGAATATTGTTGGGACACATATTTATGCAAGTAAAAAATCAATATATTATTCTAACATGTGGGGGATAATTAATTTATATATTTGTTGTGAAATAATCATATCTATCTCAAAATTAAAGTGAGATGCAAAATTGAAATAATATATAGTCTTCCAAAATGAAAATGGGTCCCAACAAAATAAGGTTGACCCCTACAAATTAAAAAATAAATTAATAAGAGGCACATGTGACAAACTTATGTTGGCCGGGCATGCATTTAAGTGGAATTGAACATCAAACTTTTCTGGGATCTTATATAAATGTAATTGACATATAATGCAAATTATGTACTAATAACTGAAATATAATGCAAGGTCCTCCACTTATTTAAATGGCAATAATAATGATATATGCCTGAATATATATCTATATAACTTGGGAACAAAAATCCCAAACTTTATCAGCTCGCAGGTTGGCTTCATTTGGGCCCCTCTCGCAGTGTTTCTCTATCATCACATCATTGACCAATGAGTTGAAAAAGCAATCTTCAAGATAGTTGTAGTAAAGATTGATGCAACAAATATCTGTCACGTTCTTGAATACAGGAAGAGTAAGATCCCCACACATTATGTCTTTAGAAATTTGATCCCGACATTCACTCGTCATATTCATTGAACACCCATTTCTACGGGGGTAGTCATATTTTTCCACACTCATCATTCCCTGCACCATCGTTATGCTCAATACTAACACACTTACCATCTTACTTATGGATATCATGTTCCACCCCATTTTTATTTCGTCACTCAATAAATTCATTTCACACAGACTTTGTAAACATAAATATAATATGCAACTAGTTGCCGTTACTACAGATTCATTAATGAAAATATATGAGAATTTATTGCAAACTTAATTTTTCATATAGCGAACTGATCATGAAATGGATATACGTGCCAACACATTTATATACAGTAATGTTTAATTCACTTTAGTACCCAACTGTTTAGAGTTGTTAATTAATACTTTAATTCTAAAGTTTCAAAAATTACACATTAATTTCTTATGTTTGCATAATCTCATAAATTTATCAAGAGTGCAAATTTCCGACATTAATCCAAATCTGATGTGTTTTGCCGAAATTAAAGTGATTGGTTTATATGGTTTTTATGTACAAATCTTCTTGATTCCAATAAATCATACGTTAGATTTGATATGTTAGAAATTAGATTTGCTAGATTATGCGAATGATGGGTACTAACATGTAATTCTTAAACTTTGAGATAAATATATTAGTGAACCTCAAACGTTATTAAAGTATTTATTAAATTTCAAGTGGAATTTGGTGCTAACAGTTCAAAACCCTAAATTAATGTCTTGAAATGAAATGAGAAAGTATTAGTAGCTTATTAATTAATATATTGGCATTCACGGAGCAGTACGTTCATTGGAACTAATTATGAATTAAAGAAAGTGTTATACTCCCTCCGTTCCTGAATAAGTGTCATTTTTTATAAATGCACACATATTAATAAAGATATTAATTAGATAATCAAATTATCTTATCCACCCTTATGTGAATACATTAAATGAGTTAAATATGATTGTTTGAATGCATTAAATGAAAGCAAATATGAGAAAAATGTGAATTTTTTACCTCAATGATGTAGAATGACACTTATTGAGAAATAAAATTAAAATGTTAAAATGCCACTTATTGTGAAACTGAGGAAATAGCTTTTTGGCCATTACATGGTGGATTTGGCCCATAATAAATATGAAATTATTGTTTTCAGATTTT
The DNA here is from genome assembly GCA_026008535.1 of Perilla frutescens. Classification (NCBI taxonomy): domain Eukaryota; kingdom Viridiplantae; phylum Streptophyta; class Magnoliopsida; order Lamiales; family Lamiaceae; genus Perilla; species Perilla frutescens. The sequence goes on from BRKX01000015.1 coordinate 48,172,097, forward strand.
TTTAATATTATTTTTTTAGTAGCTAGAAATGCACAAACAAGTTGAAACCAACACATCAAATTCAAAAGAGAATAAGTCAATCAAAAATTAATTATATCTAAAGTTAAATTCAACATTTGGTTTTAAAAAAAATGAAAAATAATTTATTAAAGAAAAAATTCCATTGAACAAATAGATTGGATATCAATGTCAGAACACAAAACTCAACCGATCATTAGATTGTAACAGTGTTAAACTTGGCAGTCAAAGTAGAAAATATTATTTGGAGCAACTTTACATTTCAAACTTTTTCGATTTGATGATCTGAAATGACCGAAAATGGGTAAAAACTGAAATTGATTGGGTATAATTTTTATCGATATAAATTTTTAATAAAGCTATTTTAAACACGATTACTTTTTCAAAAACACTATTCAAAAACATTTTATTACCTTTATTAACGATGGAAATTCGTTTAATGTACAAATGGAAAAATAAAAATACCGGCGAGTTCCTTGACTCATTTCCTTTTGGAATGGCCTAAAATTGAGAAGTTCCTTAATAACAGATCCAAAGTTACTATTTACAATTTACTTTATCATCTTTCTCATTGTTGGGAGTTCGTCTTACCTCAAATTTAAAATTCAAGAATACCAACGGACTCTTTGAGTCGCTCCCTATCCAGAACGCCCATATTAACTGCCTGAAGAAGTTGTTTGAAAATATCAAGAAAAAAAATTCTTTTTAAAACACTTAAATCGTGACTTACATTTGTTTTGCTTTATTTTTAGCTCTAATTTCTTCATGTAGTCTTCTAAATTAATTTAGATGACTTCTAAAATATTCTAAAAATCCTGGGGTGTTACAAATATTTTATTCCTTATTCTTCTGCCCAAATCTACAAGGAAATAGAGGGCTTGTGACAATCTACGATTTTTCTCTTGTGGGCCCAATGATCCTATCTACTTACTTCTTTTCTGGTGGTTCTTTTTTTGTACCCTTCTCTGGCTGTTCTTTGAAGATAAAATATTCTTAGTATGCCCTATTCACAAAACTTATCGATGTCACTCATATATTTAACAACTTATTCCCCCATCTTTGATAAAACCATCTACAAATCATCTTCCACAATAAGATTACAATCAAAACAAATCTACAACTAGAACTAAACTACGGATACAACTCAAAACAACAGACTAGCTACAGTTTTTTATATAAAAAAATTAAATATAATATACCTATGGATTTTCTCATAGGAAAAACGTGATCAAATCGATCAAAACCAACATGTAATCATTCACATCAAAATAAATATACATTTATGCCATGATAGTTAGAATAACTATCCTGCAAAACAAATGTTATGAAATTCCATATCCTCCAACAATTGCATGAATAGTAAAAAATTTGAAAAATATGCACGAGGATTCAACCGAGACACAAAGCTAAAATTGTCTCTGATACCAATTGATGGATAGTCAGGATTCATTTGGATGTGCTCATTTGAATAAAACATTTGATCATAAATCATAAACGTCCATAACATGTTAAATTTGAATCTTAACCTTATGCTCAGTGGAAAAATACAGAGGTTATCGAATCACCTAGCAAAATGAATGAATTTGATGTAGGGTAGAACTGATACAGAAGAGCTACAACAACAATTCATTTGATCACGATTTTGTTGACTTCCCGATCTTCTGTTATATGCCTTTTTCGTTGATCCAGACATTGTGTAGGTGACGATCTTCTAGACCTTGAAGAGAACTAGACCAAGAAACCCTAAACCTAGAGAATTAGGGTTGGGCCTCGAGCTGGCCTTAAGTTCTCCATGTTAAGCCCAGACATAACTTAAACCCATTAATATTAATTCAGTCCACTAAAGAATTAATATTGCACTACCGCTCAATTTTCATAATAGCGGATATGGCTCCTTCAACTCAATTAATTCTTTGTGTCCATTAATTAACTACAATATACTGACAACTGAATTAATTAATTTCTTATCCATGAGTAGTACCACTCAACTTTTATTATTATGTCCGATATAAATTCACCTGCATGGTTTAACATAATAGTCTTTTTTGAACTCCTCAGGGAACATCATTAACCCAGCGCACCGGGACACTGATTCCTTCTATAATTAGTAATCCATCGATTATAGTAATGTTACTACCCTATTTACCGAGCTTAACAAATCAATGTAATAAGTATTAAAATAAACATGTCTACTATTATATAGGGATTAAAATCATGAGTATCCGAGATCTATATTCTAATGTCTGTTAGTCTAGAATTATCTCACTGCGATCCAGTTCAATACATTACCAAAATGTACGGTATAATTTTATAATCAAGATAGACTAATTCAAAATTATACCACAACTATACCGATAGTTCATCTACTTCCATCTAGATTGTGAATATGGTCATACTTAACATGAAACCGATAATATAATTTTTTGTGTGTGTTGAGGCCTTTTTCTACTTAAAGCCCAAAACTGAAGCCCATAAAGAGGCCTCGAGGTCAAGGTCTTGAGGTCTAGAGATCTCGAAGTCTTGAGGTCTCGAGGTCAAGGTCTCGAGGTCTAGAGATCTCGAAGTCTAGAGGTCTCGAGGTCCAGAGGCCTCGAGGTCAAGGTCTCGGGGTCTAGAGATCTCGAAGTCTAGAGGCCTCAAGGTCCAGAGGTCTCAAGGTCTTGAAGTCTAGAGATCGAGGTCCAGAGGTCGAGGTTCATAGGTCTCAAGGTCCGGAGGTCTCGAGTTTGAATAGAATCGTAAGAAGACCAAGTCAAACATATCCGTTGAAGATAAGTAAGACCCCGTCAAAAATCCTAAAAGGGATAGAAAGGATCCCTTGAAAAGCGGAAAATGGTTAAACCCTTCTTCTATATATATACACCCATTTTATAACGGGAAAAGAGAGATCCATGGGTGACACGCCGTTCTCCCCCCACAAATTCACGATTCTTTGTCTTTGCTTTGAAGATCGTCGGAGCCCGGATCCAGACGAAATTAATTGTAGAATTTTGGTTCTACAATTTGGCGCCCACCGTGGGGCTCCGACTGATACTATAGGCAAAAGACTCCATCTCCGGCGATTAGTGACGTAGACTCTGGGGTTCTTACTACCGTCCAAATGCGGCTAGGGTTTCTCCAACAACAATACAGTCGCTCCTCCATCTTCACCATACTATGATTCTTGCTCCTCCACAAGGAACATCTCCTTGAATCACGAGGGCAAATCTCTCCTCAAGGAAGCAACACGCCTTCAAGAAACCAAAGGAAGAGGAAATGTAATCTCTCAAAACACGGCTCCAGAACTCACCTAGAGTCTTATTCTTCAACGATATTCCACCCAAACAAGCCAAGAATCGTTAGAACTCACTGTAAACCTAGCGGCGCCACCTAGGTTTTTACCCTTAATCTGCGAAAATAGGATTTGCGACATATTGGAGGCCTGCTCTAAGGAGTGAATCTGCGCAGTGACCCCAAAAAACCCTCAAGAAATTGATGAAGGTGGATTCCAACAATGTCGGCGCGGAACTCCACTATCCAGGTGTACTCGCTTTTGTTTTTTAGTATTTGTGCTTTTTGCATACGCATTGGTACTGTTTCATTGGTCCTCTGATTTCAGAAGTGCATGGTGGCGTGAAAGATTCCATTGCTCATCGCGGTGGGGAACTCTCGCTCAAAGATAGTGTGAAAATCTGCAAAAACCGCAGAGGCATCGACTAGGGATTCCATCTCTAAACCGCAAAACTAGGATTTGTGTCATTTGGAGACATGTCCCAAGAAGCAAAACTGTACTTCACCATTGATACACCTTCCAGATCTTGTTAAGGAAGGTTATTAACGCTAACAGTGCAGAAACCTTTCATCCAGGTGTACTCGTTCTTGATTTCTTGTTTATGCGCTTATTAGAGGTCTTGTTTATCATCTGCAAATTGGTAGCATTTCTGAAATAAGTGCATGAATTTGTTTATTAGGCTGCTCTAAACTCGCTTCTCGAGTGGCAGTATCTACACATCTTTGAGTTCTATTTTCCCTCTCAAGTTTAATTAATATAAGCACTCTAAGCTACGGCTCTTGGCTACGTTTGCATGAAAACGTGTGAAATTGTGGTTCAAGTGCATGTCTCTGTGGGCCAATTGTGTTTAAGTTGCATCTCCTCTTTGATTTAATTAATCAACTGTGGAGAGGGTTCTTTGATTGAGTTATAACACTTGGCAACCTCTGGTATTTCTGCATTATGTGTACCCCATGGAGAAATTGGTGTTTAATGATGATTATCGTGTAGGGAAAGAATTTGTATGCTATATTCTCCCATAAGTATAGTTGTATTTCCTTTTGTTTTGAATCATTACTAAGTGGTTTTTTGTGCTTTGATAATCATTGCAATTGTGTTGTGGTGAACTACTGTGAAGAACTTTAGTTGATAATCATTCTGCCAAGGAAATTGCTTTGACATGCTGAAATATTGTTAAACCCCCATTCGGTAATTTTGGCAGATTCAAGTGCGTGCAATCGTTGTGTATAGGTGAATGAATTGCATGGATTAATTCATCCCTACGTGTATTTGCATGGCCTTATTGCTTTGAATCATTGCAATTCGGTTTTGATCAAAGTGGCAAACAATTCTTTCGATATATGTGCTAATCGGGCTTATATGTTTCAGTAGTGGAGATTTCTAATTCATAAAATCATCCTGCCGTGTGGAATTTCCCTTGCTATGTTGTATCTTTAATTTGGAAAATTCAAGTGCATGCTATAGTTGGTTTGATTTTTGAATTCTGATTAGTTCTAATCTAAGTGTCAAATTAATTCCATTGATAAGCTGTGCAAATTGGGTTTATTCCTCGGCTGTGAAGAATTTTAAGTGTTAGAATCTATTATGCCGTGTGGAACTTACTTTGCCATGCTGTAATTCAATTAGGAGTTTTCCGTGAAGGTTCTTTTATTGATTTAATTTCTATGCTGCCGGGATGGAGCATATTAAGCATGCTTTTATTTAATTAGTTTCTCTTGGTCAAATCAAAATCAGTTGTCGTGTCTCTACCTAGTTAAAAGCATGATTTAGGTGTGATTAATCATCTAATGTGCTGATATCTGTATGATCATGCTGCCATATGAGGTACTATAAACATAATTCGAAACATTTGTCTCTTGCACTCAAAGCCTCAATATCATCACAGGCCTGCTCTCACGGCCTTCATTAGGGGCTTCCTCTCAGAACCTCAACATCCTTTCAGGCCTGCTCTCAAGGCCTCAAAGTCTTTTTAGGTCCGCTTTCAAGACCTTGACATCATACGAGGTCTGCTCTCACGACCTCTTCAGCTCCCCAGGACCTTCCTTCAGGTTTGGAGCCTCTCGAGGTCTGCTCTCACGACCTCTTCAGCTCCCCAGGACCTTCCGTCGATTCGTTCTCATACTCGGGGCTTTATAGAACTTTTTCTTGAAACAAAACGCTGAGAATCATTCCATTAGACAAATGCATCGTTGTTCATTACATGGTCCCCGAAACTCTCGGGCATCAAGTAATGAGGGGCTAATTGTTAAGGCCTTTTTCCGCTTAAAGCCCAAAACTGAAGTCCATAAAGAGGCCTCGAGGTCAAGGTCTCGAGGTCTCGAGGTCCAGAGGCCTCGAGGTCAAGGTCTCGAGGTCTAGAGATCTCGAAGTCTAGAGGTCTCGAGGTCCGGAGGCCTCGAGGTCAAGGTCTCGGGGTCTAGAGATCTCGAAGTCTAGAGGTCTCGAGGTCCAGAGGTCTCGAAGTCTTGAGATCGAGGTCCAGAGGTCTAGAGGTCGAGGTTCATAGGTCTCAAGGTCCGGAGGTTTCGAGTTTGAACAGAATCGTAAGAAGACCAAGTCAAACATATCCGTTGAAGATAAGTAAGACCCCGTCAAAAACCCTAAAAGGAATAGAAAAGATCCCTTGAAAAGCGGAAAGCGGTTAAACCCTTCTTCTATATATATATACACCCATTTTATAACGGGAAAAGAGAGATCCATGGGTGACACGACGCTCTCCCCCATAAATTCACGATTCTTTGTCTTTGCTTTGAAGATCGTCGGAGTCCGAATCTAGACGAAATTAATTGCAGAATTTTGGTTCTACAGTGTGCATTCCACACACCATATTATTTTCAATATTAAGTATATGTCGATATTACATAAATGAAAACAACATAAGTACAATATATGTGACTGTTTATTCGCATTCAAAATAAAAAATAAGATATATACCAAAAGTAAACTGCATTAGTATAAACCCCAATAGTCTATACGGTAAGTAAGACAAAGTTCTCCCTAGACAAACTATTACAACTCAATAATTGGGGGGCGAGGGGGTTTAAGGTTTTGGCATCAATATTCAAAACTAATACAAAATTTTCTAACCGTCTCAATTCAATTCAATTTCCACTAATATCTTACGTGTCTAGTTTATCCGATCAAATTTTTAGCGTAATTTTTGTCTCTTTTGTATGGTTTATAAACTATAACCAAGAATGAAATTTACCCATAATATGCAATTGAATCGCAGCTACATATTCCTTGATATAAAAAACATATCAAAGCATATATGATGTCTTCAATAGTATTAAAAAGTAAATAAAAGACATTCATATTAACAAGTCAAAGGTGAAGTACCAAACGAAATGTCATTAGAGAAAGTAAAACAAAGAAAATAAAATAAAAGGTAGCGAAAGCTCTTAATTAGTTAGCTAGTTTAAGTACCCATATTAAATTATTAATTATAACTTTGAACTATCGATTTTCACACTCTTAATTCTGGTGTCGTAGCACTTGTACTTGGCTACATGTTCACGCCAGTTGGGCTAGTTTAACTTTTCAAATTCAAACATCCAAAAATTCAACAAAATGGACTTATTCTCGATGATTATGTTTCTACTTAAATAGGTTGCCTAACACTTTGTTCAAATTAACAAGTTATAACATCCCCACGTGGATGCTTCTCAGCCAATTGAAACGCGCCACGTATATGTTCCCGTTCAGGACAACATTAAACATGGTCGAATCTGTGATTAATTATTCAAAAAAGTACTCCAAAAGTCATTAGTCAAAAAGTAGTGTTCATTTTTTTGGTTTTAAGTAGTATATAATAATAATAATAATAATAATAATAATAATAAGGTAGATAGGCCGGTTTTACCATAAGCTCAATAATTAGGGAATCATTAGGTACTGCAGCGCCGGAGGCTACTATTGTCGAGTTCCTCTGCCTCCAATATTTGTACGACTGATTTTGACAGATAATTTCATGAAAAGAGATCTGATCTTTAAAATTTAATATGGCAAATATATTCTAATCGTATTTTATTAAAAAGGATAAAAAAATATATTAACTAAAATTAGGGGACTGCATTATGCACACTTGCGGATACAAGGGCAGCTGCCTTTCCACTGAAGTATGAAATTGTGTTGAGCTTGATACATTTTTTTTATGGAATACATATTGCTAATTTCTTCTAATTTATTTGTAATTTATACTGTGTATTAATTATGATTAAATGTCAATTGTTTTTTATTAATTTTTTTCTATTTTTATGTAGAATATATATAGAAATGTTTTAAAATAAAATCGTACAAGTATCTTTTTCATTTACTTACAATGAAGTTAATATTTGTAAAATATTAAATTAGGGGTTGATTATGAATTTTAAAAATTATAATATAATAGAAAAAATAGGATCGAATTTTGAATTTAAGTTCAGATTCTTGAATATTACATATTAGTTTACATTATTAAAATTAGAAAAAAAAAGTTAAAAGTGTGGACTGTTGTCAACTCTTGGAATAAGAAAAATATACAGTGCATTAGTGAAACAACAATATGTCTCGACCGTGTAAATAAACCTGAAAGTCAGTCGCTCTATCATATATTAGTGTCACCCCTAAAACAAAATTTAACTTCATCATGTAACAATTCCCCCCCCCCCCCCCCCCCCCAAAAAAAAAAAAAAAACATCTGAATCCGCACTGATTATGTATATAACCCCTATACTGTGAAGGTCATCAGAAAATACATTCCCATCAAATGAAACTAGGCGTGCATCATATTCTAGGATAGTGATTATGGATTTATTTAATTTTTTTTTTATCATTTTAACTATACGAAAAGTCAACTTTAACCTTTCATTAAATATAAATATATTTTATATTATTTGTAAATGATGATATTTGGTCAAGCTCTTTTTTTTTTGCTATATATTGTAAATATTTCCTAATTTTTGTAGTTTTTTTTAATATTAATTTAAATTTGAAAAAAGAGTACACAATAGGAAATTCATGTTAAATATAACAATTCTAGACTATTAATTATTTAAGGAGATTGATACTTTTACCATATATAATTGGGGGATGTTTAGACTATCATTTATTCTCTCATACACTAGGGGCTTGTTTGCTAGGTAGGATAAGGGTGGGATAAATACCTATGACACCTTAATACTTTGTTTGCTAGCAATATTGAAGTCCATAATTATGCAAGGGCCTGGTATGTGTTAACCATTTATATGGTATAACATATCACACCCTGCTGGTGGGATATTTAATACCATACAAAATTATTAAAAATTGTAGACTAAAATAACCTTGCAGATATTAATTAAAAATGTTATTATAGAATATTCACACAATATATGGTAATTAATTAAAGGATATTTTAGGAATTGAAATTTTATAGAGAATCTAATACATCTAAGCAAACAATATATTATTAATACATATATTTTAATATACCAAAACAAACATGATATTGATATCTTATACGGTGAAACACATCTCATGTTAAACACATCCAACCTTATCCCATACAACCTAGCAAACGAGCCCTAGATGTATCATTAGATAGTCAACGCGGGTCAACCCAAAAAATAAAATGATGACACAGGTCATATTTTTTAAGGATACATGTGACATTTTTCACCTTTTAGTGTTATGGTTGATATTTGTGATAATTTTTTAATTTTGAGTGATATCTTTTAGTGTTACGGTTGATACTGTTTTTGACGGTTTTTTTTCTTTTTCTAGACGATACTTTTTAAGGACACAAGTGATATTTTGGGGTGTTTGAGTGATACTTTTTAGCATTATGTATTGATACTGATTTTGATTTTCTTTTTGCGGGTTGATTAAGTCAACACGCGTTGATCGTCTGATGTGCATAAGATGCACTCAAGACCACCGGTTAGACTATTTATTATACATGATGATTTTTTTTCCCGAATACACAGATATCGGTTATATGTATTGTTCCCCTTGAAAGTAAGTATTTATAATTAAGGAGAACATTGTCCTTAATTAATATCAAAATATATACCTCAACTCTCAAGACACGGCCGGATAAGTAGAAGACTCTTTTGAAAGCGTTTGAGTTTTTGTTAACAGCTAATTAAAGTGGTTAAAAATCATATATATATGAGTATTAATATTTAAAAAAATGACCCTTTACATTTCTTAATACCGATCCGACAACACGGGATTAGGCGCGTCACCAAAGTTAAAACAAAATTTAAGAACTACTTTCTTGAATAGTTATTATATACATGAGTTAATAGGGTCGAGACTCGAGAAGCTGTACATATGACGAGCAAATATATTGATGTAGAATGAATTATATATTTCTATTTAGTGTATATGCATTGATATAATCATATAATGTATACGGTATATGATTGTGTTTGCTACACACACACACAAAGAGAGAGTTTTCACCAGATGTACAAGATCAAATATTGAATGTAGTTTCGCCATAATAAAAAAAAATGGAAAATATGAATTTTTTGGATATTTTGTTATTTTTTTATGGATTATTATTAAGTTTGGATTAATAGTTTTCGACACAAAACAATGAAAAATCAAAACATTATGAAAATTTATGAAATAGCTTTTAAACTAAACTTCAATCATTCTAACGGTCAGGTCATTTTTTTCACAATTGATGATACGAGAATAATGGTTTCAAGACGAGGAGTAATTTAATTGTAGAATCGACAATAATTTTTTATTATCCTGAAATGGCAAAATAAGCTTATTTATTATTTATTGTTTTACGATTCATATAAATTATTTTGATTTAATTAGAAAGAAAAGGTTGTCTACGAATTATTGGACGAATAAAATATATATAATATAATTAATTTTGTAAATTAATGCAACTTTTATTTTGTAATTAATAGCTTGCGTTTTAGTGTTAGTGTTTGTATTTATATAATTTTTTATTCATATATATCTTCTTAACTGCTAATTTATTTTAATAAATTTAAATTGAGTTTGTAAAATTATAAACTATATTGTTCTTACCTTAAAAATTCTAAACTTATTGTTAGTGAAAAATAATACTCCCTCCTATTCAAAATATAAGTTGTTTGGAGTTGTTGCACAAGTTTTAATAAATAATATTTTTACCCAATTTAACATTCATTAAATATAATTTACATTTATAGCAATTCTAGGTATATTGGGTGAAAAACATAACAATTAGTCTCGAAAGTGAGTAGATTCATAAGTATAAATAAATAATGGTGAAAGAATTAAAGAATAAGGAATGATTAGTTTGAAAGTGAGTAGATTCATAAACCAAGTTAATTGAATTTACATTAATTTATGTGTTCATTAATAGGGGGTAAAATTGACAAGATTTTCCACAAATACTTATAATTTGTAAATAGTTAAAATAGCCAAAAGACTTATATTTTGAATAGGTGGGAGTAAACGATATTTCAGACGTTAATTCCCTACTCAATTAATTTGAATTAAACTGAAATAAGAATCATATGAATTTTCTTATTATGTTCCAAACACTATATAAATTATCTCATAGTATTCATTTTCCTCAGAATTATATACTCCTAGAAACTATTTTACTAAATAACTTTACTTTCTTACCAACTATCCGAACCCAAATTTGAGAAGATATCTGCTTTATGCGTCAACTATATAATTAAGAATAGTTAGATTAAGTAAAAAAAAAGAAAAAGAAAAAAGGAAAAAAAAGTACACTGATTATCGGCAAGCTACATTAATATTAGGAACTTAATCTAGAATTTTAGCCTTTATAGGGAATCACGTAAAATGGATGAGTATGAAGTAGTACAAATTAAACAAATAAGAAAGGAGTTGATGTGAAATCATTAAATGGTATTTAATTACCACTACTCCATAAAAAGTACTAGTGAGAACATGTCAAAAATGTTAGTGCTGCATTTCTAAAAAAAACTATATTTTTCAGATTTTAGAATTAACTGACATTTATTATTTATAAAGTTGTATATGCTAAATATAATGGAAAAAATATGCTTAATACCCTAACTTTTGTAACTTATAATAATCATATTTCAACATATATATTTAATAGTAATTTTATGATCAATTTTTTATATTCTTCACAATTTTACTTTTTGAAAATTTTTCCGACAACTGAAAGCTGAATCATTTGCACATCGGAGAACTTGTGGATAATAAAAAACATAATTACACAAAAAGCTAAAGACGAGTTATCATGCCGGAGAACACATAACCCAACTTTCATGTTGCCAGAAAATCTAATCAATGGTAGAATTATGACAAAAATGAAATGTTGAAAGTAAAAATAGATTGTGGTATTATTTTAAGTTTTACTTTATCTACTAAAAACTCTCTCAATGCTACCTGCCCATTGCCCAAAAAGGTTATTAATTGAAAATTTTGTATAATATCGCACAAGAAAAAAAAAATTGAGATGGCGCATCTTGGCAAATAATAAAAGCGAAAAACATATTTAGGACATTGAACTTACAATTTTTTTGGGGGTGATTAACTAGGTCTTTGTACCTTTATTTGGTCAAAATCTAACTTTTCTACTATGTTTTTGGTTAAAAGAGTAAGCCATTCTTTAACCTATAACTGACGTGTTAGGTGCATCCACAATTGAATGAGAGTATATCACAATGACGGGTTATAGAATGCCTTGATTTTGACCAACACAAATAAATAGAGATCTCATATCTGATTTTAAACAATTAACGTATATATAATTATATATGGATCCAATCCCAAAATATTGTAACTATAGGGATGCTTTATTTTTCATCATTTTATAATTATGCGTCTACTTCACATGCTAACGGTTGTTTACTGAATGAACTGATTTTAACAGAAAGTTGGTATATGGAATTGATTTAACTGAGTGCATTGTCGTTATGCATGTTTAATTTGAAGATTGACATTGTTTATGACAAATGACAAAATAACGTGGAATTGTCCAAGGATTTTATCGATCCACTCATGTGCACAAGAGCTACCGAAGATGTATGGAGTTATGTTTCTAACGATGTTGTAGTCAATGTTACACCCCGCGTTATTAAGACGTACATTTCCCTCCTATTCGTTGATCTGTTGAAGGATGTGAATTTATTCAAGAAAGCAAGATTTCTGGTAGACCTGATATATAGTCTAATAGAGATTGTGTTAGACATTCACCCTCAACTAATTATGGAATATACATTTGACAATGAATAAGAAAATTAATTTATTCTGTGTTCGTATTAACATCAAAGAAGATAAAGAATATTCAAGGCACTAGTTTCTCTTGTTGAAGGGGTGGATTTTTATTGTACGCTCATTAGCTTTGATAGTGTATTACAGTATTAGTGAGGTAATGAGTGGATATAGTTTTATATGTAGGTACGTAGTTCTAATTAAGATCAATTTTATACGTTGTTCCGACTATAAACTAATTTGATTAGTAGACACTTGATGGAATTCAGTTTATTTATAACGTCATTTCGATGAGAACAAGGGGGGCACAATTGTCAGGGAGAAACATCAACATGAGAGGGAGTCCTAAGAGTAAATTACATTCCTTTATGATGACACTCAACTATAAGTTAACAATATTTTACATGTTCGTTTAGTACTTTTTATGTTGGGATAATGGTCAAATAGCTCCTTCGATTATTATTCGGGATTCACATTGCTCTCTTTTTGAGTATTTGGTTCAAATAATAAACACCTTGACTTTTAAAATTAGCCCTAATTGCCCCTTCCGTTCACCCTTTGTTGGATGGCGTCAATCACCGTTAATTTCTGTTGCTTGGAGACATAATTTTTACCAATTATGGAAAAATTCATGAATAAATTTGTTTTTGAAATTTCTTGCTCTTTTCTTCTCACTCATAAAAATCACCATCATATATATATATATATATATATATATATATATATATAGAGAGAGAGAGAGAGAGAGAGAGAGAGATAATATGATTGCTTAGCTGTGTTGTTTCACTCTCAACATGTGGCTCTCTCTCCTTCACGAGTCACCAATTAAGTCGGGGACACCCAAGAATCTGGGAAAATGATTGGAGTTTGTTGTTCATTTCTCTCCTCTCACATAACTGGTAAGGGCGAGAGATCGAGATATATACAAAAGAAGATAGAGTGATATATATCTTGATAGTGAGAGAACGTTTTGCAATTTTAGATGTTAGGGACGTTGTTCAATAGAGGGGCAATTAGGATTAATCTGAAAATTCTATGTGCACATATGTTTGAGCTAAATTGTCAGGGAGGGATGATGTGAACTCTAGAGAATAATCAAGGGAGATTTTTTTACGTTTTATCCCCTTTATATATTATATTATTTTTTCGCATTATTTGAACATCTTAAATTAGAAATATAGTGAAGAACACGTAGTCACCAACAAGCACAAATTAAACATACTAAAAAAAACATTTATGGTTCCATCAATTTCTTGACCCAAATAAACTGTGAAGTTTAAACCATAGTCGGATACAACTAAATCGATTTATCAATGAACCTGCTCCTAAAAATATTTATATGAACAAATAAAAATGTAATCGGATCATAGATATCAATTTCAACTAGCTAGGCTACAAAAGTTTTTGGTATGTTTATTGTACGTACCTGAAATAAATGAAAATAGTTGATGATATTCATTTAATCCTTACCGATTAATTTTACAAGATGATCGTCGTCGATCCAAATATATCAAAAATCAATTAAAACATTCAATATTGCTGACATTTAAGAAACCGGCCACCTCATGAATTTATTGTATACATACTCGCAGAAAAGTTAAAAAAAAAAAACTTGGTTCGATAGTCTTCACATCTATCCTTTCTTAGGTTGCCCATAATTAATTAATAAGCATGAAATATTCAACTTTGGTCCAGCTTAAAATACAATTAAGTTACGCTGAAGATATTGAGGCGTCCAATTAAGCTACTATATATAGGGGGGCAATGTTTTCTCGCATCTTCATTCATTTCTATATGGTTAGTTTGAAATCCCATGTGAACATAAATAATTAGTTTAATACAAAATATATTTTAGGAATATTCTGATGTTTTTTTTACTCGATGTTGTAATTTTTTTCTATTTCACAAAAATTTAAAATTGTGTTGGGCTTGATATATATTTTTTCATATAGATAAATATTGGTTACTTATTCTAATCTATACATATATTAAGATAAAATCGTGTGATAGACAACAATTTAATAATTATATTTTAGACAATAATTTAATAATTATATTTTAGACAACAATTTTAGTTAATAGATAATAGTAGTGATATTAATTGTTGTAATTTTTTATTATTTTTTTTAGCATTTTCCACGAGGACTTTGATTACAACCGTTGTATTTTAACAAATTTTTGCAATCTTATTTATTATTTTTTACATGAAATTTTGAGATTTGAAATATTTTTTATTTTATTTTTTTATGCATAGCAAATGATTTTTAGTACTCTACATTTGTATCATAAACAATAGTTTTCATTTGTATTGCATAATGATGATGATGATAAGTAGAAATATAACATATATAATTTACAATAATTTATTATTTTCTATTTAAATTTTATCATTTGAAATAATTAAATAATTATATTTTTTATACCTGTCATATATTCAAAGAAATTAAATGTTTTTAATCGTAGATAATTATACATCGTTATTTATTCATGACGTTTGAAATATTTCAATTCGATCTTTCTAACATGAATTTTTATTTAGATTCTAAAATTTAATTTAATTTTTGTTTGTCGTAACTACACAAAATTAAAGTATTACAACCAAATCGCTTAATGAATAATTAAATTAATTTCAAATTAATAAAAACTGAAATAACAATATTGTAACGAAAATTAAATATTATAAAAACGTTGCAAATCCTAAATCACGACATTTGCGCACCAACCAAACCTTAACAGAAATTGCGTTTTGTGGTCCTCGTGGGTTGGAAAGTAAATTAAAATACTAAAAATACATAATAGCTTGATTGATTTGAGATGATAATTTGTGCATTTCATGTGCTCTTTCGTGGGTTCCTCCTTTGTCTGCCCTATTTCATATTATATGCTATTTAATTGTAAAATTATATGAAATTGATCTCATATTTATTTGTAACTATATGCAAATATGATGGATTTTATAATTATAGATATTATAGTTCTCATATAATTGACACGCATTCATGTTATTTATTATATAAAAAGATTATTTTATATATATATGGCGGAATGATATGTTTGCATAATTATCGTAAATTAATTTAATAAAATATACGATAAAGACCTATTGGATTTTGTGAAATTAGCTAGTACACATGGCGACTTTCGGTGGATAAACTTTGGTTAAACAAATTGCAACTAAACACGACTGATCCTTTATTTCTATTTTGTAAGGCAATTTTAATTTATTTATTATATTGAACGAAAAAAAAAAGAAAAGAAAATTAGACAGTAGGATAAAGATGTCGGCTCAAAGATTTCAAGGAAGCCAATAATACTATTTAATTTATTTATTTTTTTGCTGAAAGTTGGAAACTACAACTTTAGATATTTAAATCATTATCTATTTCATTTAATGGGGTAAACTTCAACTGCATGGTTATTTTATCAATATATATGTCAACGATACGTAATGATAAAATTGAAGACAAAATTAATAAGCTGGCTAGTCAAAAGCTTCATTTAAATCCAAGTTCATTTTTTCCTCTGAAAACAACTATTTAAGGAGCTGTGTTCCTACAACCATTTCCCCTTAGCAAAACCTCTCCCTCTTTACTTAGGCAACCTCACACACACACTCACACTCACAGAAGAGGAGAGAGAGTGGATTTACAAATTCCAGCTTCTGAAAACAGTTTGGAAAAAACTTTAGATAAGCACTATCAGAATCTTGAACAATTTTTATAAGTTCAGTTTCTGATACACAGTTTAATGAATGGAAGGATTCTACTGTTATAATACGTGTGGTGAAATGACTGAATTGCCCCCAGGTTTCCGATTTCATCCCACGGATGAGGAGCTCCTGACTCATTACTTATCTCCCAAGGTACTCGACTGCAACTTCACCACAAGAGCTGTTGGAGAGGTAGACTTAAACAAGGTTGAGCCCTGGGATTTGCCATGTAAGTTTTAAATGGATATGATGGATTTTCTTGATTCTATGAATATTGATGCAAATTAATGGGACACAAAATTTGTTCATATTCTAATCCCAAAAACTGCTGGAAATATGTAGGGAAGGCGAAGATCGGGGAGAAAGAGTGGTATTTTTTCTGCATGAGGGATAGGAAGTACCCATCCGGCTCGAGGACTAATCGAGCTACTAATGCCGGATACTGGAAGGCAACCGGTAAAGATAAGGAAATTTTCCGGGCGAAAATCTTGGTTGGGATGAAAAAGACTTTGGTTTTCTATAGAGGAAGAGCCCCTAAAGGAGAAAAAACCAATTGGGTTATGCATGAGTACAGATTAGAAGGAAGGAATTCAAATATTTTACCTAAAGCTACAAAGGTTCACAATTTCCCCTGTTTTGCTCTGTTTTCCCCTGTTTTTGTGATTAATTCTTGATTAAGTTTTTCCTTACAATTTTGCAGAGTGAATGGGTGATATGTAGAGTTTTTAAGAAGAGTTCTGGAGGGAACAAAGTGCACATATCAGGACTAGTGAGGAGCGATGATTCTTGTCATAATTTACCTCCGTTGATGGTCTTGTCGTGTGATGAAAATACGACGAGACCTATGAATACTACTGAAAGACATCATGTGACCTGCTTCTCCAATACAAAACAGGATCGACAGGATAAATCTATTAACGAATATAGTTCTTCAAACACAAACACGGATTCAGTTTTTTCGTCTCAGATCAGTTCATTCACAGAAAATTTCCATTACCCGGATTCTATTTCGAAGCAAGAACAGACAACGCTACGCCATTTGTTCAAAACAAATAGCCCATACATGAAGCAAAATGCAGCGGCTGAATTCTCACAAGATATTGCTACAAATGCTGAGAGAACTTCCTCCATTTCAAAGTGTGAAGTTGGACTTAAGCCTTACGACGATGAGCATGATTTTTCGTTCATTTCGAATGGGCAAATAGAGTTAGATTGCTTGTGGAACTACTGAATTTTAGACAATGTAGTTTGAGAATAACAGAAGCAGCAGAAAACACCGGTGTTTAGAGAACTGTAAAGTATCCTCTTTAGCAGATATTACGATTGTTGTTTCTGCATAGATTTCTTCGCTGAAACATGTATAAAGAGATGATTCAATCCTGTGCCTAAAATTATTCCCAGATATCATTTCTTCAATAATATTAAGCTTTTCGAAAACTTTTTTCTTTGATCATGATGCTATAATAGTTTGGGATATCTACTTTTTTTATTAGTTTTGTTGTACTTAAATAATAGTTGATGCATAGGTGGTATCTTCTCCATGAATTAATGAACCTTGTTTGGCCACCCACCAAGTTTTGATGCATTAGAATGTTCACATGAGTTTGTTCGATACAGTATTTCAATCTCTTATATTGTATTTAAGGTCAATGTTAAAAAATGTCACCACCATAACGTTACAAATTCAACACTAACGTTACAAATTCAACACGACTTTCAAACGTATGCAATTGAGACATTCATTTTAATTCGAATATTATTCAACATCATCATATTTTTTAGGGATATAAGTCTTTAAAAAAAATGATAGTTGGACCACTATAGGTTCAAATAAACAAACACGTGCACCATTAAAATTTTGAGAATGTGAATAATATCCAAATCAAAAATTGGTATTTTAATTGCCTATTTATGAAGATCATTTCAAAGTTGCAACTTTGTGAAAATGTGGTGATTTTTTTAGCAATCTAACTCTTTTATTTATCTTTATCTATTTAATAATAAGATGATTGTCAAAAATATTTATCATGCATAAAGTTATTTCTAATTTTGGAAACAAATTTCATATTATTAAGTGAAATTCACTAATAATATTTTATTATCAATTATGAATCACTTTATCAGAAGCTTCACATATTTTCTTTGAAAATTCATACTGTAGCAATCAATGTAACTCCCTCAATGTATGAGGGTAATCCTTGTTCTAAGTGCACATATCCACATATCTAACATCCACAATTGCAAGATTATGTGCAACATAATTAGCTTCCATATACATATGATGGAAGCCACAGATAAAACTAGCCTCGATAACTTCTACCAAATGTGGTAACTCCTACTTAATAAACCTATGCCTATCCTCACGATTTGTAAGAAGCCTTATAGCAAGTTGAGAATCAGAATAAACCACAAACAGAACTGTTGAGTGCTGTATGACATTGAGGTTCAATGTTGCACTCGATGTCAGACAGACTCCCTGCGACATTGTACTCATAGTAGTATAATTTTGTCATGTGGCAATCACACACATGTTGTGTGTGATTTAAAATTTATATCCTGTATCATTGCGCATTTTTATTTCGTGCATATTTGTGTTAAGATAGTCGTGTTAACTGTCTATAACATTGAGTTTGACATTACGAATCTGTGTCTAATTTCAGTGTTTGTGACAACAAATTACAACAAGTGGCATCAAGAGCTGGTACTTAACACACTAAGTATTCGATCCTTGGTTTGTTGACTCACTGAAAAATGGATATTCAGATCAATCAGTGTCGTCCTCCGGCATTGGATAATAATGGCAAGAATTATGCTATGTGAAAATCGCGCATGAAGATGTATATCAAGTTCATCGATGAGAGGGCTTGGCTAGCTGTAATTGAAAAATGGTCTCCACCGAGGATGGAAGGACCGAATGGAGTGTTCATTCATACTCCGGAGACTCAATGGACTAATGATAATCGAATCATTTCCAACATCAATTCGAGGGCACTCAATGCTATTTTTGTTTCGGTTGATGTTCCGTGCTTCAAAATGGTGTGTAATTACACCACGGCATATCAAGTATGGAACATACTGCAGGAACATTGTGAAGGATCGACCAGTGTACGACAAA
Source organism: Perilla frutescens (assembly GCA_026008535.1). Lineage (NCBI taxonomy): Eukaryota > Viridiplantae > Streptophyta > Magnoliopsida > Lamiales > Lamiaceae > Perilla > Perilla frutescens. Next base: position 48,191,399 of record BRKX01000015.1, read on the forward strand.
CAAAGCTTAGGATACTCACTTCCAAGTTCGAAACTCTGCGAATGCTAGAAGATAAGACTATCTCAATGTACATTGAACGATTGTGTGAAGTGTCAAATGAATCCACAGCTCTCGGATGTCCGATCTCGAATGAAAACATGGTTAGCAAACTTCTTCGCACACTTCCGGAGAGATTCAACATGAAAATCTCAGCAATTGAAGAAGCTCACAATGTATCAAACATGAGTTTGAGTGAAGCAGTAAGCATTCTACTCACGTTTGAGATGAATCTTGAAAACCAGAAATCAAACACCTCCTCCAAAGGAATTGCACTTCAATCAGTAACGTCAAGTTCGGATGTTCAACTTGATGTCGAGAACATTCAGGAGATTACTGATGATGAACCCCTGAGTGTTGCACTGCTTACCAAGAAGTTCAATACCCTTGTTCGGTCAATGAAGAGAGGTTCACCAACCTTCAAACCACGGAGATTGTTTGATTCACCCTCATCGACATCATCTGGATCGATAAAATCTTCAAAGTCTCCAGATGTTGCAGTGGAGGACATTGACTCAGTTCAATGCAGGGGATGTTCTGGTTTTGGACACTATGTTAATGAATGTCCTACTGTCCAAAGGAAGCAAAGAAAAAATTACAGTGCTGCCATGTTAAGCGACGAATCCGGTGATGAAGAAGCTGAAAAACAAACTGTTTTGTTTGTAAAAGTCGATGATGACTTAGATGGAATGATTGACGCTTTAACTGACATGGATAGTGTTGATTATGACTATGATGCTAGTCTTGATAATGTGACTCCAGATGTTCCAAGCAATGTTATGGAGAATGTTTCACAATAAATTTCTGACATTTCTCCAAATACCACTAATTGGTATGAAATGACATTGCTGGATGAGTTTTGCAACACTCCTGAAGTGTCTCAGGTGGAAGAAGACAAGTCCGAGGTCAGCCACCAGGAAGCTCTACAATAATTGCACAAGGTTGTAGATGAAGTTTGTGTCCAATGGACTGAACAATCAAAAGAATTCGGGATTCTCGTGGAAGAAAACCAAACTCTAAAGCAACGAGTACTGGACCTTGAGATTCGACTCACTAGAAGTGATCTTGAGCTGAACAAGTTGAGAAAGGAAGTAGAAGCTGCCTCGAAAACCTTTCGACAACTCAATCAAGGAACATCTACTCTGAACGAGGTTCTGACATTGGGACAGACCACAAAAGCAGGCTTGGGATATACATCGAGTTCATCAATGTCTATCTCAAATCCTATCAAGTTTGTCAAAGGAGAAAGCTCTAAGGATGTTCCAGTCAATGTTGACGGAAATGTCAAACCGAATGTCAATGACAAATCCAAAGAGAAGAAATTTGTTTGTCATTATTGCCAAGAGCCTGGACATATCAAACCTTATTGCTTCAAATATCATGATGATATAGCAACATGAAAGATTGTCATGGAAAATTCTTCTAAACCTTCCAAGAAGAAGAAACACTCAAAGAAGGCAAAAATCTCGTGCAACGTTGTCTACACATCTCTGAAAGCCAACATTACTGGTACGTGGTACTTTGACAGTGGGTGCTCATGGCACATGACAGGAAATTCTAAGTTTCTCGATGACTATACCACGACAAGTAAAGGAAAAGTTAGTTATGGTGGAGGAGCACAAGGCAACATAGTAGGAAAAGGAACCTTGAATGTCAAGAACTTTCCCAAGTTACGCAATGTGCTTCATGTCGAAGGTTTAACAGCAAATCTGATCAGCATAAGTCAAATATGTGATGACGGTATGCATGTCAGATTCAATAAGAACACCTGCGAGGTTTTTGATAGCGAGAATAAATGCATTATGTTCGGAAGTCGAGCATTGGATAATTGTTATCATGCTGACAAGAACGAAAAATGCAATATTTCAGTCAATGTTGACACTTAACTCGTACATAAAAAACTGGGTCATCTCAGCTTTTGAAGTTTGAAGAAACTAATTGAAGATGATGCTGTTCGGGGTATTCCACCTGTGAAGATCAATCTCGATGCTGTTTGCAATGCATGTCAAAAAGGCAAACAGGTGAGAGCTTCACATAAAAGTTCATCAGCTTGTCAAACCACGAAGTGCTTCGATCTGATTCACATGGACATCATGGGTCTCGTTGACACCAAAAGCATGAGTGGAAAAAGATTCATTCTGGTGATAGTTGATGATTTTTCGAGATTCACATGGGTTGAATTTCTTCAAGAAAAATCTGAAGCTTTTGATCGGCCAAAATTTAGCACAACCCGCAAGAGGACGGGGCCGTGTAGACAGTGGTGAGCAAGTGTCGTATCCACAGAGACTAAATTAGATCTAATTGTATGTACTATGATATCGGATCTCAATCATTATCTAGACGATGAATAAAAAGGGAAACTAATTAATCTAAACTAGGGAAAGCAATAAATAGACGGGAAAAAATAAATGGAGAAGAAAACATGAAGGCAGAGGTACTCTCGGGATTGATTTCTTTGGGTACTTAGCACTAATGAGACTATCGAACGTCTATTTTGGTGTCAAATTTCACTAGGGCAATCTCTAATGCATCCTAAGTTCTCTCACGAGACACTCAAGTTGTAGGGTACACGCTAGGTTCACCGTCTCCGATCGAATCCTACACATGTACTTACCAAAAGCTCCAAGGATTTCTAGCCCTTACACTAAGTCTCAATTTTCTCAAATTTATTGACAAAGGTGTCTTGTGCCTAGGGTTCGTCTATTGAGACTCATCTCTCGATTTATGAATCAATAGATAAAATCGTGTCAATTAGTGATCAATTAACCAACACCCATACATAGCATAAGCACAAGAAATGAAATAGGGCCATAAACAATCAATAGAAAAATAAATGCATAAATACCAAAATATTCTCAATCCCAAAAATACAAAATAATCTAGCCTAACATAATACAATGTAAGGACTAAATCATCTCAAGGAAAATGAAGATAAAAACAAGAAAAGAAACTTGAAACAACCCGGAAGTTGGGCCTCGAATCCATCCTTGCTTCCATTCTTCTCCTCCTTACTCCATCTTCAAGCTCTAGTTCCTTATTCACCCTAGCTAGGTGGAAATCCTAGCTAGGGTGTTAGTTTGATGTGTGGCTAGGGTTTGAGAGGTGTGGGAGAAGAGGATTTTGTGATGTGAAGAGTTTTGGGTGTGTGGTGGTGGAAAATGGATGTGTGTTCTATGGGTGCTAGGGTTCTCTTCTTGAATTTCGTCCATGGGGGGTTTATATAGAGTGGGGGGGATAAATGAAATAAAAGAAAATCAAAAATGGGTGAAAAAGGATAGAAAATCGGGAAAAAACATGCACGGGCGCGACCACGGAGGTCGCGCCTCCTTCTTTTGGCGCGGGTCGCGCCCCGTAACTGACTTTTAGGACCTCTGCATGGACGCCCGGTCGCGCCGCCCCTGTGCACGGGTCGCGCCGCTCATCGGGTTGATCAGGCCGCGCCTCGGGCGCGACTGAGCAGCTCGCGCCAATGGACGCGACTTGGGTCGCGCCTATGGGCGCGAGTGAGCTGATCGCGCCTCTGGGCGCGACTGGGGTCGCGCCTCCGACCCTGCTCCGACACCTCTCACGGTTTTGCTTCGTTCTCTCTCGTTTCTTGTCCGATTGAGGTGATTCAACTTGCAGCGTGCTCCCAATTCGATCCTCTATCTTCCCATGGCATTGAATCACTCAAAAATTCATTTATTCATCCACCATTTCCTATAAAACTCGAACAAGAAACAAAACTTCTAAACCGGGAGGTTAAAAGGCAAAAGGGGATGAAAACACACATTTAACTCATCAAAATACATCATGTGAAGCTCAATAAATGATGCAAAAACCACACTCATCAGCTTTCAGGATGTTCAAGAAGTTCTACAGGTTGGTGTCAAGACAACATGAGTCCAACATCAAATGCATTAGAACAGATCATGGGCTCGAATTTGAAAACTCAATATTTGAAGAGTTTTGTGAAACACGAGGCATCATTCATGAGTTTTCTGCTCCGAAGACACCTCAACAGAATGGGGTGGTTGAGAGAAAAAATTGAACTCTCCAGGAGATGTCAAGAGCAATGTTACAAGCTCAACGGTTGTCCAAGAAGCTATGGGCTAAAGCAGTTAACACTGCTTGTCACATCGGGAACAGAGTGATTCTTCGCCCAGGCAGAACTGTTACATCGTATGAATTTCTGAAGGAAAAGAAGCCCAATTTGAAGTACTTTCATGTTTTTGGATGTGTATGTTACATCCTAAATGACAGGGATCATCTGGGAAAATTTGATTCCAAAAGCGATAAAGGGATTTTCTTGGGTTACACATCTGACAGTCGTGCTTACCGTGTGCTTAATCTTAGGACAAAAATAGTCCAAGAATCAATTAACATTATTTTTGATGACCACACAGGTATTGCTTCAAAATCTAAAGAGGATGATGTGATTGATCTCATTGACACAGGTGAAATGTCAAGTGATCAGACTGGAAGTGATTGTGAGAATAAGACATCCACTGAGAATGTCAAAGTGAATGTTCTACAAAATGATGAAGCTTAAGTTAAAACATCAACTCCAACATTCACGTCAGACATTGAAGATGATCAGGTGATGACTGCAGAAGATGAACCAAGAAGAGATCCTCCAAGTCGAATTCAGAAGAATCATCCAGATTCACAGATTATTGGAGATCAATCCGTAGGAGTTCAAACCAGGAGCAAGAATTCTGAGGAATACAAAGAAATGCTGAAACTGGTATACATGTCTTCCTTAAATGTTTGTATGTCAAACACTTATTTTCTGTCTAACATTGAACCAAAAAATATTAAGGATGCACTTAATGATGATTTTTGGATCAATGCTATGCATGAGGAACTAAACTAGTTCGTAAGGAACAATGTATGGGAATTAGTTCCACGCCCCAAAGATAAAATGTGATTGGGACAAAATGGATTTTCAAAAATAAAACGGATGAGTCTGGCAATATTGTCAGAAATAAAGCTCGTCTAGTCGCTCAAGGCTACACCCAAGTTGAAGGGGTAGACTTTGACGAAACTTTTGCTCATGTTGCAAGGATTGAATCTATTCATCTTTTATGTGCAATTGCATATTATGTGGGTTTTACTTTACATCAAATGGATTTTAAAAGTGCTTTCTTGAATGACTTTCTCAATGAAGAGGCATATGTCGAACAACCTAAGGGGTTCGAATGTCATGAGAAATCATTGCACGTTTTTAAGCTAAAAAAGGCTTTGTGTGGTCTCAAACAAGCCCCTAGAGCATGGTATGCTAGACTGACCGATTTCTTGCTCCAAATTGGTTTTGAAAGAGGTCAAGTCGATAAAACATTGTTTATTAAGAAGAATCAAAAACATATTACAGTTGCTCAAATCTATGTCGATGACATTGTTTTTGGTTCGACTTGTAATAATCTGCTCAAAGATTTTGTAGACTCAATGTGCAATACGTTTGAAATGAGCATGGTTGGAGAGCTCAACTATTTCCTTGGTCTACAAATCAAGCAAGATAAAGATGGGATCTTCATCTCTCAAAGCAAATATGCTAGAGGATTGGTCAAGCATTTCGGATTATTGAATTCTAAACCTATGAAGACACCTATGGGATCTTCCGAAAAGTTGAGCAGAGATGATGTTGGTAGCAATGTTAATTCTATCATGTATAGAGGAATGATAGGTAGTTTATTATACTTAACAGCTAGTCACCCTGACATTATGTTTAGTGTTATTGTTTGTGCGAGATATCAATCTCAGCCTAAAGAATCTTATCTTAAAGTTGTTAAAAGAATCATTCGCTATGTTTCTGACACAATTGGGTTTGGTATTAAATACTGCAAAAGTTCTAACATTCATCTTGTAGGATATAGTGACTCGGATTGGGCAGGTGATGTCGATGATCGAAAGAGCACTAGCGGAGGCTGTTTTTATTTTGGCAACAATCTGGTTTCTTGGTCGAGTAAGAAACAAAATTGTATCTCACTCTCCACGGACGAATCAGAGTATGTTGCTGCTGCTAGCTGTTGCTCTCAACTATTGTGGTTAAATCAAATGGTACTAGATTATGGTCTGGCTAGTCCTTCTTTGACATTGTTATGTGACAATGTTAGTGCAGTTGAAATTTCGAAGAACCCAGTCCAACATTCTCGCACCAAATACATTGACATCCGACATCACTTTATCCGGATCTCATTGAACGAGATATCATCAAATTGGAATACATTCCTACAGAGAATCAAGCTGCAGATATTTTTACTAAACCTTTGGATTTTGAGAGATTTTCTTCCCTCAGAAAATCTCTTGGAATATGTGTCTGTTAGTCAATGATTGACATCCTGATGTTAAAGTCAATGCTATGATCTTTGACATCAGGTCCTGTAATTCTGAAAATAATAAAACTATGATACGATGATATGATTTTCTATTATGAATCAATTCATACGAATTTATTCAATCATGACTTGTCTCAATTTGTTTTATTTATTTTCAGAATTTGTTTTCTTTATTAATTATTTATTATTTATTGTTTAAACAATAGATAATTGAAACACTGTTGATACACAGATATACTTATCTGCATATCTTATGATATGATAAGAGAGAAAGAGAGAGTGAGAGATATCACTTTCATTATTTTAATAACAAAAAGTGGTTTTGTCTTTATCTCTTTTTTATTTCAAAAACCCTCTCTCTCTCCATATCCGATTCACTTTACTCTCTCTCTCTCTCTAAGCGACTAATCTTCTCCGCTTCTCAAAAAAAAAAATTCTCTCATTTTTCATCTATGGCGGACCAAAACCCTAATCACTTGCAAGCCATGATGATGATGTTGCAGCAGATGATGGAGCTCGCAAAAGGATCCCCATCATCAGCCTCAACACCGGTTGCTGCAGTACAACCCCCACTCTCTGCAACATCGACCCAGACTCCTGACATTGCTCCACCAATTGCTCAAGCTGAAGTAGCAACAGCAAATGTCACTGAGCCTTCATCACCAAAGGTGACGCTAACTAAAGTCGAGGCTCATCTGGATCTCATTATTCCTCCTGGAACTGAGATCCTAAACCCTATGCCGATCAGGATAAATGTGCTTGGTGATTCCACAAATCCAATCGACCCTGAAGCCACTTCTCAGCTGCAGTCTCTGTCAAAGATGGCGAAGACTTCTCCACCGATGAGGAAATCGAAGCGTCTTCACAGTGATGCAACTGACAAACCTGAAGTCGCCTCCTCCAAGAAGGTGAAAAAGAAAGAGTCTAAGGCTGCCTCACAGTCGTTGCGAGATGAATCCGACTCCACTGGTGAACAAGTTCCTGCTTCTCCTCCTGCTGATGTCACACAGAGTATCAATCCTACTGCTGAGCCCTTGGACAAGGATTCCAACACAAATGAGGACTCTCCTCTTAACGTCACGTAAGCCTTCAGTAAGATTTTCTATTCTGAAGAGGTTAAGAAATCACATGCTCTTTATGTTAAGAGAACTCTTAAGGTTGAAAAAATGATAAATGTTCTTAGCTTTAAGAAATATGGGATGGATGTGTTTCTTAAGAAGAAAAGTTTGTGGAAATCTGTTACGTCACTGGTGTCATATGATCCTGATGTTATTCATGAATTCTATGCTAACATCATTTCTGATATGGGAGATCCTACTAAACTGTGTTTTGGAACTGTGTGTGTTAGGGAAAAAATCTATAAGTTTTCTCCTAATATTATTAACACGTTTCTTGAGTTGGGCAATGGGGACACAATCATGTCTTTAGATTTGATTGATGGTGTGGTGAATGTTATTACTGGGGTTTTGGTTCCAAAATGGCTCAACAAAGTACCTGCTTCCAAGTTAACATTCTTTTACTCAGTGTTATACAAGCTGGCAGTGAGCAATTGGCTGCCCACATCAAATGCCTCTGTCATCACAGTTGATCAGGCCATTCTCCTGTACAAGATAGGAAATCAGCTTCCTTTCAACCTTGGGGCATACATTTTTTATGCTACTTTGAAGGCTGCCTCTAAATCAAGTTCCTCCAATTTGCTTCATTTCCCATGTTTGATCTATGGGATCCTTAAGAGCCAAGGGTTAAAGGAACGCAAAAAGAATGTGATGTCTGAGCAGTCTTCCATCTCTATAATGAAGTCCAAGGGGAATGATGACAGGATCATTGATCTTCCATATCCTCATGATGCTGCTAATCCAGTGCCTCCTTCTGCCAAAGGTACCCCTGCTCCTTCCCAATCTGATGTCTATCCTGATGTTGCCTCCACGCCTGCTATTCCAATTATCATGATGCCGCTGGAGACTCTTCAACATAAAATTGCACTGCTTGATCATGTTATTGGTCAACTCACCAAGGCTCGAGATTCTCTTCTGACTCTCCTTTCTACACAAAAAGGAGAGTAGATGATGATGTTGATGGTGATGATGCGGATGCTGGAGACACAGATGCTGGACCGAGTGTTGCTGGTCAAGCAAAGAGGAGAAAAGGTGCAGCCAAAGGGAAGAGGAAGATGATGTGAAGCTTAGTGTTTAAGCTTCTGAATTTTAAAATTTTTTTTTGCTAAAAACAATTTTTAAGGTTTTTTGTTTATGTGTGTGCTGGACACACGGTTTTGGTATGCATTTTATGCATATGTTGTTTTTATTTGTTGAATGCAATTTATGATTGTGTTCTTAATTCTATATGCTTATTCAGTTTTTGATATTTGTGACATATCATTATGATTAGGCATATTGAGTTTGTTTTTGAGATATTGAATGATCAATATGTCTTGATTATTGTTTGTTGAACATTGAGTTCAACATTGATATTTTGTGTTGAATGTTCAGTTCAACATTGATATTGTTGTGTTGAACTTTCTGTTCAACATTGATTTTATAATAGGATATGTTCCTATTATATGATGATCTAATTAAGGGGGAGTAACCCTTAAGGGGGAGATTTTAAGATCTCCATTTTCCGCTGCGACTCTAATTGTACAAAATACATTGAGTTGTATGTTTTGTGCAGAAAGGCTAAGATTAATAGGGAGACTGTTGAGTGCTGTATGACATTGAGGTTCAATATTGCGCTCGATGTCAGACAAACTCCCTGTGACATTGTTTGTGATATAGTCGTAATTAATCTTATCATTTCCTAGTTTTATTTATTATTTTAATAATTAAAATAATTTTATATATCTTAAAATATATGTGTATATCCACGAAATTGATATTTCAAATAAATGGATATATACATAATTAGATATATTATTTAAAATAGAGGTTGACAAAGTCAAAACTCTATCTCCTATTTTTTAGGTCTAGCGGTTTTTCTATTTATTTCTTTTTTTTTCAGAAAAGTATATTTGCTGGATATTTAGAAAAAGAGCATGAACGTGGGGAAGCTTTCAACCACGCCTTGGAGGCGGTTTCTTCCATATACGGTGAAGTCACGGAGTGGAGCGGTTATCGTCAACCCATGTTCAAGAAAGAGAAATCGTGGACCTTGTAGGATTCAAGTGAAGAGCATATTTAAGAAGCATGGTCGATACTTGAAGACTTATTCAAGCTCAATCCATTTTCCGCTGCGTGAAGATTGAAGAAAGCTTGAGTCACAAACTTAGTTTAGGTTTTGTTCTTCGTTCCTTCTTCTATCTTAACGTTGGTTGTTGTTCAATCCTTTCACGGAATAGATTGTTCAAATTAGGATAGATAGCAAGGTTGTGAAACCTTTACTAGTTTGTATACAAATTGACGGGATGTCAATTTGTTTGTTTTAGTTTGTATACAAGTTGACGGGATGTCAATTTGTATGTTGTAGATTGTATGTGAATTGACGGGATGTCAATTTATATGCTTTAGTTCTGTTTAGTGTTAGACTAGATTAGAACTTGTAAATGTTGTTGTAGTGTTGAGAGCCTTCGCGTCCAACATCGACAGCTTGATAATTTTGTACTCATAGTAGTATAATTTTTCCCTGTGGCAATCACACACATGTTGTGTGTGATTTAAAATTTATATCCTGTATCATTGCGCATTTTTATTTCCTGCATATTTGTGTTAAGATAGTCGTGCTAACTGTCTATAACATTGAGTTTGACATTACGAATCTGTGTCTAATTTCAGTGTTTGTGACAATAAATTACAACAAGAATTATACGTTCCTAGACACACAATCCAACTCCATACAAAGTAGCATTAATCTCAGCATCGAACATATACTTGGGCCTAACTTTGTTTTTCTAATACTACTCATATATTTCATTGCCAATCCCTCATTGTAACACAAATGTTTGTATTTAATATAGTAAAACATAAAAATGTGTACAAATAAAATGATTTTGGATCAAAATATATTTATACGAATTCAATCTTTGTTTTTTCCTTTGATTCTTCTCGTCAAAATTTGATCATCGTCATTATTCAGGATCTTCAAGGTGGATTTGCCTTTTCGATCTTCACAAACTTGATGTTTCAGAGTTTATAAATTATAACGTTGATTTGGATGGTCGAGACTTTGATTCTGGACTAAACGATGGTTTTAGGATGATCTTGATGAAGAACATGTTACTTCTATGAATAGTGTCTTGAATCTCCAAGAACAACTTAAAGATTTAGAGTTTGGAAACATTGATCGGAGAGTGTAGCACCTTGATTTTGGATCAAGTTTCGAACTCAGGATGATTTTTAATGTGATCCTCGCCGGCATATCAGTGACGAAGTTCTGAACTCTGCTAGAAAGGATGTTGAACGAGTATTTGGGGTACTCCAAACTCGTTGGGCAATCATTAAAGGTCCAAGCCATTTTTGACAAAGAGATAACTTGAAAGATATCATGTTTGCTTGCATTATTTTACATAATATGATTATTGAAGATGAAGGGGAAATGACATCCGATTGGACGGACGATCTCAACATCAATGAGTCTAGCAATAATAATGTTCCAAAAACATCATCAACTTCGAGCCAACTTGATTGAACACGTGTGAGAACGATACACAATGTGTTGTGTGTTTACTTTTAATTATTAATTGCTGTATTTTTTCTTTTCTTTTTTTGTTTTTCTTTTTTTGTTATCGAAGGTAACCCAAAAGTGGTGTTGGTGGGATTCGAACTTGAGACCTTTAGCCTCAAGATATCATCACTCTACCACTAGACCATCCCCAAGAGAATGTATTTTTTCATTTTTAACTACACAATATGTTGTGTGTCCACTATTAATTATTGTTCATTTTCCTTTTTAGTCATGTTTTTAATAAAATTATAAATTAAATATTTTAATTAAAATATTATGAATAATATTTAAATTTATTCAAGTAAAAATATTAACATAAATGTCAAGTTAATAAATATGATGTATGAGATAAAATAAGAGTGATATGATAGTGGGGTCCATGAATAGTTAGTTTTGAGAAAATATCATTAGAGAGAAATATGTTTTGGGAAAGTGAGAAGTTAAATGCATGTGTGAGTGTGACATTACACCAAGGTGTTGTTTGAGACAGACTCACAGAAAAATTGAGACTGGCCTGGCCTGTTCATGAAACATAAATTTGCAATAGGGGATCCTGTTTGACAAAGAGCGGTATCCACTTACACCAATCTTCTCTCAGACAACATTGAAGAACTGATATATTCTTACATCATCCATTTCTGGTGTTGCTCTTCCCTGCAAAGCCGAAACCAGAAAGAAGGCTCGACAGGAAACTGCTCTCGTTTTTCTTACTGGAACGGCTCAAGTTGCTCACTAGAGACCAATGTGTGTCGAAATCTGGCTCATACCCCATCTGCTGCATCGCTTTCAAGAGTTCAGATGTCTTGCTGGTATTCTTTTCTGACCGGTATCTGTTGATCACGCAGTTGAACATCTGACGGCTAGGAGTTTCACCTAACTGGATCATTGATTTAAGTAGATTTCCTGCTTCTTCCAACTGACCGCGTTCACTCAAGCTGTGAATAAGAGTATCCCAAGTGATCATACTCGGTTTTAAGTCTCTATGCAGCATCTCAGTGTGAAAATCTAGAGCTACATCCAAGTTTTGGCCATCACAGAAACCTTTAATGACATAATCATAGCTGGTAGACTCGGGTGAGCTTCCTTTCTGCAACGTGATGTTCAGAAGATCGACTGCTTTATCCAGTCTGCCATGCTGAGAAAACTGCTTGATCAAATAGTCATACTTTATGTGGTTTGGTATCAGATCTTTCGATGCCATTCTGTCCAGAAATCTTACTGCTTCATGGAGTCTACCCTTAGTGAGAAGCACCTGAACAATGTTATTCTGAATGACTAAGTCATGAATCCAACCTCTTGATTCCATTTCTCTACTCAAGTTCAAGGCTTGCTCAATCTCCCCGCTGTGGCAAAGGGAACTAATAACTGCTCTTAAACTGCGATTATTTGGCTTAAGATCTTCCCTCATCATAGCTGTCAGATAGTGAAGAGAATGTGATACATCTTTACACAACAGGAATCCTCGAATAACAAAATTAAAAGTAACATCATCAAATTGTAGTCCTTTGTTTTGAAGAGCATCAATCACTGTATCCAAGATGAAACTATTCCGCATTGAGGAAATGTGAAATATCAGAATATTATACAACACAAGCTCTGGGATGCATGTTACTCGAAGCATAAGCTCTTTCAAGCTCAATGCAAGAGAGAACTTCCCATCTCCGCATGTGAGGCGCACCATGTTGCTGTAACTAGAAGTAGAGATGCTTATGTTTCTTCTTATCATTACCCCAGTGATCTCTCTAACTTTCTTCAGGTTATTTCCTCCACAATAGCCTTCAATCAAAGAGTTAAATATCTTATCATCAGGATATAAGCCCTTTAGTAGTGCTTCTCTGAATAGATTAGTTGCTTCTCTAAATCTTCCCGACTTGCAGAGCACATTCATGAAAGCAGAGTGGATAGGAAGTTGTGCAGAAGAATGATCCCTCAAGCACGAATTTTTCAGTTCAACAGCTTTTTCATAGTTAGTCCTGCACAGGTGAGAGATCAACTGAATAGATACATCCATAGGTAGAGACAGGCACTGAGAAACCATAGTTTCATAAACCTTGTAGGCTTCTGTGAACCTCTTCTCCTTACAAAAACCACTTACAATTCGGCTATACGCTATGTGGTAGAAGATGGTAGCTTGTTTTGAAAACTCGTCTAACAAAATACAGGCAGTACTAGTGCATCCTTGACAACAAAGCTCTTCAAGTAATGAGTCAAAAATGTCCAAAATATCATACGAGCTGACGAAGAGCATGGTTTCAAATAGCTCCAGTGCCTCATTAAACATTTTTTTCTTGCACAGACAACGCAGAATGGCCTTTCCATCCTTCACTTCAGGTGACCAATTAGATTTGCATGCGAGCTTCATGTAGCAACGGAAGCATATCAAATCACATTTTTTGCATGCATCAAAGAACAAAGCAGAGTACGTATCATTATCAATTGTGTGACCTCTTTGAACCATACCATCAAATATTGTCCTTGCCCTAAAAGTGAATCCCTTTCTGCAGTTAATTTGAACAAGCATATTTAAAGTGCTTTCATGGAGATGATAAAAAGATTTGGACATGACGTTCAAATGATGGTTAATGACCTTGACACCGAAGGGAGCTCTAGACAGACAACAAAATAATGAAGACAGGGCAGGCAAAGACATTTCTTGCCCCCATCTTGTCATTTCATCCACCATTAAGAGTGTATCTTTTGTATCTGGACTGTGTAATTTCTCCATTATATAGGAGTTGAAGTCCGGTATCATGGCATCATAGAGAACCTGAGTAATTACTTTCTCATACACATCCAAATCTGTGTCTAAATAAAGTCCATTACCAAGTTTATCATAAAACTCCGTTTTAGAAAATCCTTTGTCATTGTCCCTTCTAATCTTCACACTCAACGGGCTGAGGCCCAAGAGCTCGAATCCTTTGGCTAGCGGATCACCCAATGAGGAGAGCTTTACTATGTTATAGTCTGACATCTCATAAACAATAGCCTTAACTTCATCAAATTGTCTAGCTTTACAAAATCCAGCCAAGAGAACTTTGTATGTAGACAAATCGGGAGCAACTCCCATATCTTTCATTTCAACAAGTATGTCTCGAGCATGCATCCACATACCCTCCTTAAATATTCCACTTAAGAGAGCATTATAAGAGTATACATGCGGCTTGAGACCTCTTGACACAATATCCGACATATAAAAGAAAGCATCCTTCAATTTCCCCTCATGACAACTGGATCCAATCAAGATCCCTAAAGAGATTTCATCAGTGCAGAAACCAAGTTCTTCCAAATCCTGCAAGAATATGCTTGCTTCTTCAACACCAAAGTTTCTGCACAATGAGAATAAAATCTTGTTCCCATGTGTAACATCAGGCACAACCCTCAAGTCTGCAAAAAAACTCAACAGATCATCATAGTCCTTCTTATCACAATACCCACTAATAATTGCATTTACGGCTAAATTACTTGGTTTCATTCCAAAACTCACAACTTTCCTGAAAAGATCTCTCGCGTCCTGCACTTTTCCCTCCACACAAAGCTGCCGAATAATACGTTCATGAATCCATTTATCCTCCATAATCCCTCCTATTCCCATATTGATCATATCCTCATAAACATGATACATCAACAGGGTTCCATCAACCTCAATCAGATACCTAAGCAGGGCTTGATAACTCTCCATTCGCGGCACTAAACTTAAGCCTCTCATTCTCTCATAAACCAAAACAGCCCTTTCCAATTCAAACTCCCCCAAATACCCTTCAATCAAATCACAGAAAACTCCCTCACAATCCAACAGAAATCCTTGGCATTCCCTCCTTGACAACAAATTCTCAACCTCCCGATAAAACCCTGCCTGCACGAGCATCGAAGCCATAATCTTACACGAATGAGGCAAATGCTCAAATTCGCTAAATTGCTCGCTTGCCCACTTGAAAATTCCCCACAAAGATTCGACCTTTTTAACCTCAGTCTCAAATTTCCCACTTCCGAATTCAAAACCCACCAATATTTCAAGAACATCTTCAGGTTTTAAAGCAGAAACTCTCCAAAATGGACGAACTATCTCAGGAGATATGTCTGATAGTTTGAAAATGTAATCTTTAAGAGAAAGACTGGTTAATTTCTCACCTTTATCGGCAGCCCAAACGCGTGAACACCTTGATATCACGGATTTTGCGATTCCGGAGAAATTTTGTGGAGATAAATCTTTGTGGGCGAGATTATTTTCAACCGAAGCCTCAGTGGAAAAATGGGCTTCGCAGAGATAAGAGAAAATTGGAGTGAGGATTGGTCGAATCCGTCTGCTATAAGGCTGTGTGCAGTAGAGATGCGGGATTATGTGACGCATCCGAGTGCGATTCTTGTGCTGTTTTGTTTCGGTGATTTAGCACTCTCTGTTTCAGCGCGATTAAACATCACAGAGAGAATGGAACTGAAAAAATGACATTTGTTTAGGGCAGTGACGGAGGAGCATGAATGAATGAATGAAGGGGTTGGTACAGCAACTTACTTTGATCCATTTTACTTTTATTAATAAATTAGTATTTCGGTCACATCCTCTGTTGCAATTCCTATTCCATTTGGTGTTGTATAACTAAATTTTTTTTTTAATTTTTTAAAAAAAAATATTAATATACCCTCATTGGAGATGAATGAACCTTAAAGGAAAAATTTTAATTAAATAAAATCATACTCCCTCCGTTTTTGAATACAGAAAATTCACAATTTTCACACATTTGTCCTCATTTAATGCATTCAAATATCTATATTTAACTCATTTATTGTATTCAAACAAGGCTGTATTAGGTAATTTAATTAATTTGTGTGCATTCATCCAAAATGACATTTATATAGAAACGGAGGGAGTAATAAATTAAAAATTAAAAAAAATAATTTTTTTTTTAAATTAAGGCTTGGAACAGGAAATGTAATAGGAAATGCAACAGGTAATCTGGTACGATTAGTATTTATTCTTGGATGCACAAATAATTATTTTTTTTTAGATATGTAATATTATGATTTTTTTAATTATATATGTTGTGATCAATTTTTTACAAAAAGTAAATTAAATTTTAAGAATTAAATGAAAATTCATCTTAAAAAGATCGAATTTGAATATTTCAAATTAATTTCTTTAAATATATGACATGCATAAAAAATAAAATTATTTAATTATTTTAAATGATGAAATTGAAATAGAAAAATAATAAATTATTGTAAATTATTATTATTATTATTATTATTATTATTATTATTATTATTATTATTATTATTATTATTATAGTGCAACACAAATAAAAGCTATTTTTTTAGGCGACAAATGTAGGGTACTGTAAATCTTCCACCTAGGCATAAAAAAATATTATAAATCTCAAATTTTCAAATAAAAAAATAATAAATAAGATTGCAAAATTTTATTAAAATACAACGGTTGAAATCTAAACCGTAGTAGAAAATGCAGAGAGAGAGTTTACAATAATAATTAATAAATGTCACTATAGTTGTCTGTTAACTCAAAATTGTTGTTTATTATACAAAAATTGTTATCTAAATTATAATTGTTAAATCATGTGATATACAACGGCTTATATTAGAACCATTGTCTATCACACAATGTCACCTTGATATATGTATAGATGGATAATGGATATCAACAACTCAAAAATATTAATGTCAATATTTTTTATGTCTATTAATACACAGTCGCTCTTATACTTATTGTATAATTGATGTCAATAACTCAAAAATATAAATGTCAATATTGTTTCATATCTATTAATATATAGGTGTGATAAAAAAAAATTAATCAATATTGATAAATTTTGTAGTTACTATAGCTGCGACTAAGAAATAATATCGTCATATCGATTATTCATGAAATATTATTTAAACAAAATTAGAATGTGTGCATTTATATTAATAATAATACACGTCTCTTTATTTTTGCATTCAAATTACACGCTTATTTCACTTTCTTTCTGCGTAATTTGAGACTTTTTTCAATAAATCGCTAGTTTTGACCAAAATCGCCTACCTTGCACTCATTAAAAGGAATTTTGTGCAAAATTAAGATATATCATATATTGTCCATCACAACCCTACTTGTTGGTTCCTATCGCACCTGCTTTTTCAGTACGGGGCTTACACAACTCCAACATTAGTACGAAAATGACTACAAATTTGGTTGGATTCCATTTTTGGCTAAAACAAATGTATTTCTTGGAAGTTGGTATATATTCGGATTTTTTTTTATTTTGCAGTTTGACCTAATTTTTAAAGTCAAAAGCATGATCAACATGATATTGATAGAAAATTCGAAATCATGGGTAGAGCTAGGTAGAAAAACAGATTTTCATCGATTGCAATACCAACCTTCATCAACTGGTCATAATTAAAACATGAGAAATAAGCACATTCTACAAATTAACAGTGTTAGATTCATGATCCTTGGGTCAAATTTAAGTTGTAAATGTACCTGAAAAGCAACCGAAGAGTAAACCAGAAAAGAAGTGAAAACAGAATAACCAGCAGGTCGGACGTGCTAAATGGTCTCCAGAGCCTGAAGAACGTCGGCCTTCAAGTCTTCAAAGTCCTCGACTCCAAAGCTGAAGCGAACCAAGTTGTCCAAGATTCCATACTTGGCCCTGTCCGACTGGGAAAGATCCCTGTTTCAAATCATTTTAGACGGGATACCAAGTATTAGCACAATGGAAAATAACGCGAGCAGCATTTACAAGAAAGAGAGATCCATCAAAACAAATTATCATGCTTCGAGCTAAGCTATTGCTAAGTACGCACCAGTAAGACATTATAGCCGGTTGATCAACAATGCTTTCACAGCCTCCAAAGGAAGGGGCTATGTATGGAATTCTCAGAGCATCAATGAATCTTGCGGTGGTCAATAGGTCTCCATCAACCTGATAAATTGCATCATTAAGATCTTTCAGAAATATTGTTTGAACTTTGAAGGAGAATTTTTTTTTATCAATGAACTCATGAGTTTTGTAATTACAGACCTCAAAACTAACCACACCACCAAAACCTTTCATTTGCTTCTTAGCAAGTTCATGTTCTGGATGACTTGCCAGGCTTGGATAATAGACACGCTTAACCTGCAATTCTCAATTGAACAAAAAAATGTAAGAGAAGAATCAAGTGGGATGCAGTTATTGTCGCTAAAACCACGCATTATAAGATGTATTATCAGGAGCGAGAATAACATAATTTGTTTGCATAAATTAAGGGCGAGCATACAGGAAACGGCCTTGGCATGCATATGCCACAAATCCACACCGACTTGCTCACTTTGCCCAACAAGTGAGACGTGATAAAGAAAACCAGGTAACAAAGTTATAGAAGGTGCCTAGAGCTTATGTAAACTTGTCAACTTGTATCAAAAAATTTTACACAATCATCAGCAAGAATAACAAGATTTGTTTGTGTAAATTAAGAGCATATAGGATTCTGCCTTGCCATACATACCACAACGACTTGCTCACTTCGACAACAAGTCGGACATGATAAGGTAAATCAAGGTGCCCAGAGTTTCTGTAAACTTGTCAACATGTATAAAAATTCTTTACACAATCAAGTACCTTGGGATGTGCCTCTAAAATCTCGGCCATCCTGTGCGCTGTAGTGTTTTGTTGCTGTACACGAAGGTGCAGTGTCTTCATGCCTCTGATGATCAGATATGCAGCATTCTGATAAAAAGGATCAAAGTTAAGATAGTGAATTATGATAAAAGACAAGCTAAAGTTGCATTATCAACAGTGCTTAACATAGTCGATCATGATAAAAGCTCATGTTGCAAATCACCAAAAAGTACTTGATAGATCTAGCACCACACTTATTGTTCAAGCTAATTAATATATCAAACAATAAAACAATATGCAAGATAGTCAATGCTACATGAGTACTTATTTAGCCAAGACTGGATATCTCACAGGATTTAGAGCACCGCCAAGAACATGATGCAAGTCACGAATAGTTGAAATCAACTTGTGAGGGCCACTGATAGATCCTGCAAGAACCTGCACCACAAATACACTGTTTAGCACTGAGATACTTATGTTAATAAACCTAGTATAATTGAGATTTTAAAATTTAGTATTTATCTAGAGTTGGAGAAACAAAAAATGAATTGTGTATATATAGTACCAAAATTGACATACATCATTGTGGCCTCCTATGTATTTGGTTGCAGAGTGTAGAACAATATCAGCACCAAGTGCAAGGACCTTCTGGTTAATAGGAGTTGCGAACGTCCCATCTATACACACTAAAGTTCCTTTGTCATGGCAAAGCTTTGACACCAGCTCAATGTCAACGCACCTCAAAAAGGGATTGGTTGGAGACTCGGTAAAAAACAGTGTCACCTACATAAAAAGGTTTGGAGACTTAACCAAAAAGAAAAAAAAAAAAAGAAACTGACAAGTAGCATGTTCAAATGAACACTACAAGAAAAGCATATCATGACCAAATGAAAAAGATATGCAACAACGATATTTTCATCAGTACAAACCTTGTTCTTTTCTAATGCAGACTCCAGTCCTCTGATATCAGCAGGATCAATGACAGTCGACTGCATTTTGCAAGCACATAAAAGAGCATCATGTTTCTTAGCTCTTAACTTGGAGCTATGCTATTAGCCTATGAAAACAACATGAAAACTTATCCATTATATCTAGTTTGTTTCTTTCCGTATGCTTTCCTTTTTACCTCAGACAAATTATGTATTTTTTCATGGAAAGACGTAAAAATGCAAACCACCAATAGCTACCCCAGTAGAGATATTAAATAAAGTTAATAAGAGACTGGGGTAGAAAAATCATACAGTGATCCCCATTTTAGGAAGTACAGTCTCAATGAAGATCCGAGTCTTCCGGTAGCAGTCAGTGGTAGTCACTAAATGCCCTCCAGCAGGGACAAGTGCCATCAACATGACAGTACTAGCACACATTCCTGATGCCATCAAAAGTGTTGATTCAGCACCTTCCAGCGCACTGGTGCAATTTTCAGAAGACAAAGGTTGTCTTGTGTTATCTACTCTTAATTATTTAGCATGACATACATTTCTCTTTTGACTGAAGAAATCATTAATTTTAGGAGGGGAAAAAATGGGAGAATCAGACTAACCTTATCTTTTCCTCTGCAACAATAGTGGTGTAATTCCCATAGCGTCCATACTCAAAACTTGCACGCCTTTTTTCCTGCAAACAAAATGCAGAATGGCATCCAGACTTTCATCACAACCATATGAAGAGGTACTCTGGCATGTTACATTTATGGGTAAAATATAGGATGTATTTGGGAAAAAAAAAAAGAAAACAAAGAATCGAGAAGGTTCCCTCAGGAATTTCTCTTGCCAACAACTTCTGCTAACTCAAATTAACTCTTCTAACCCCAGCTAATGACTTTCACCATATTTAAAAACTAACGTAGCTTATAGGCAAAGAGTCAATCCAATACAAGACTGTCCCAAAAGGACCTTTACGGTAGTTCTTTAAAAGGCCATAGTTAGTCTTATTTGCTCCACATATGATTACCAATATAGTTCATTTAGCTATTAAACTTGTTATCAAGCTCTCTGATTCCCAATACTTTCTAAATACAACATTAAAATACTTTTAATTCATAGTCAGCTGGAGTAAGATCCGTTCTAACATAAGACACATCCACTAGATCTCAGCTCATATGATACAATTAGTTGGCAACTTGGCATATCAATTTGGAGTTCCCATGCTTAGACCAAATTTGTGGCAAGTAAAATCATTATTGGTAGCAGTAAAAGATTGATCACCAAAAGTCCATCCTAATCAGATGGTGTAATTAACATTAGGATAGTGCCACTCCTCAAATTAGTAATTGCCATGCAGTAAACAGAATACCTTAAAATCAATGAGATCAGCAGTTTTCTTGAAGAAATAAGCAGATGTATTGACTACTGGGGTGGTTATTGCATCAGTAACAATGCCGCGACCCAATCTTTCACCTGGTGCATTCAGTGATTCCAGTATATAAAGGGGGTGAAAACATCTTAAGAAAGAAATGCAATATAAAAAAAAAATGCCAAAACATTTCAAATTGGCAAGCAATAGTTAAACTAAAAAAGCCTACAGCAGAAGGGAAACTTACAAATTTTACAATTACTTAAAAATTCAAACTATGTATAGTAAATGAAGTAATGCCAGAAACCAACTTGCATGAACCTTTTAAACTATTTTTTCATGTTGTGTAGACGGCAGATATAATCTAGTTACATATTCCATCAGATCAAAAAGTTCCAGAAGCATAATAGATAATTTAATCCATGATCATATAACGCTTCCATATATTCATCACTCACAACTAAAACAAATTAACATGACACTTCACTCATTAACAAAAAAAAAAAAGCATTTCAAATCATTAACAAAACAAGCCAGTACTCGCATTTTTGCCAGTTAACAACATACCAGCATGAATTGCAACGCTGCCATCGGAGCTCAAAAATGAAGCATATTCGAGAAATGGAGAACCTCCAAGCTTGTTTACGTTTTCGTCATTACAAATAACATCCTCAGCCGCCTCGACAGGCACGACGGCTGCAGCTGCTGCATCGACGGCTTTAACAGCCGGCGTGCAGCCCGAGGCGGCTTGGTCGTTTGACCACGAAGCCGCCACCACCTGAGCCACGCCGATGTTGCTGCAGTTCCTCCTCGCCTTGATGCTGAGCTGGCGGACGAAATTTGGAGGAAATTTCAGGATCACAGATGACAAGCCATGCGCCGCGCGGAGGGTGGTCGATTTGTTCTTGCCGGAGAAGCGGTGGAATCCGGCAGAAGGAATCTCCGGCCGGGAGAAATCGGGATCGCAGCGACAGTCGAATGATGGAAAAGCCCTCGCGCAGCGTGACACGGCCATTAGGTTTAGAGTCGGCGGATTGGAATTGTGAAATAATATCAGAGATCGAAGAGAGTTCAGACTTCACAGTTTCAGACCAAAATGGCAAAATGTTCACCAAATTTTGGCGGAAGGGTTTTCGATATTTAATAGTTTATCAAAAATAACTTCAATTTTAATGAACATATATTAATCCTTAATTTTTGTAATTTTTTTTAGACAAAAATAGAATACAAGCTAATTTTCGATGACTTTTTCTAAAATAAACATAGATATAAGACTATCCTCATTAGACTATCCACATCAATGACCTTATGAAAGGGTGCCACTTGACAAATATCTCAAGTTCGAATGGCATTGTCCCTTTGGAGATGACCTAGTAGTGGGGTGGTGTTATCTTGAGGCTAAAGTTCGAATGGCCTAGTGGTGGAGTGTGTTGTGAGCCCGTGTGTAGCGACTAATGTAGAGGGAGAGGAGAAGGTATCGCCGGAGCCAGAGGCAAAGGTGGAGACGGTGCAGTTGATTAAGAAGAAAAAAACCTGATTTTTAGGGTTATAGCTTGAGCAAACGAAAGAGGGGAAATCACAGATTGAATTAGGGATTGAGTAAACTTTGACTACTCAAGCTGCAACTGGGCCGAAGCGGGTCAGATCCGGCGAGGAAGAATAGATAGGCCGATCGTGGGCCGTTTTTATTTAATTAATTGGGTCAAGTTTTAATTTAAATTAAGGACAATAGTCCATTATTAGCTAGGGTATTTTGTACTCTCTTATGGTCCATATTTGTGTAAAGGGATATAAATACCATGTTACCCTAGTTGTTGATTATGAAAAGAATTATCTAATTTCTCCCTATCGTTTCTTCTCCATTCTCCTCCATTTTCTCTCATAATTATTCTCCCATTTATGTTACATTTATGTACCAAGATTACAACTTTATTGAAAATCCTAGTAACACAATCCATTACCAACCAACTTATCTACAGAAAAAGTAGAAAGAAGACTAAATCTTCAAGAGAGGTAGCCGAGAACATCACACTTGGTATCCAGAGCCACCAATCATTGGCCATGGCTGAGAATACCCGACTGAAGGAGCTGCAAGTAACATAACGGGTGTTAGATCAGAATTTTCAAGCTGAAAGCCTTAAGCGAGATGCTGCTGAATCTAGGCTAAAAGAGCATATCCAATCTGTTTCTAAAGCATAAGAGGGAATCTTAGGTAAGCTTGATCACTTGACTGAGCTGTTTAATTCACTTCAGACACAAAACAAAGGTAAAGGGATTACTGAGGGTGATTCTATTTTGAGAAAACCTCTCAGCACTTATGTTGAGGGACACTCTTCTTCTAGAACTCACACCTTTCTGGGTAATCGACAGCTAAGTGATCCTCACCCACTACAGGCCATAACCCCTCTACCCAAGATTGATTTTCCCTGTTTTGATGGGCTACAACCTAGGGTTTGGATTTTAAGATGCAACAGTTATTTCAAGATGATTCCCAATATTCCTGATAACCAAAGAATGGCCTTAGCCACTATGCATTTTGAGGATAAGACAGCCCTGTGGTTTCAGTCTTCCAATACTAAACTATCTAACCTTATTTGGAAGTAATTTGTGGATGTTGTTTCTGCTAGGTTTGAAGACCTCAAAGAGACAAATATTGTGGCAAAGTTCAACAAGCTAAGACATAGAGACAGTTATACTGATTATGTGTCTAAGTTTGAGGAGTTAAAGAAATGTATGACACTCTTTGATAACAATGCTTATTCTGAGACATATTATGTAGCAAGTTTTTTAAGTGGGCTTAGTGAGGAGTTAAGGGCTGTAGTGAAAGTATTCAACCCTACTACTCTAGAGCAAGCAGTTGAACTGGGACAAAACCAGTTGGTATCTATTGGAGCACTCACCAGGAAAATCAAGGCAGGCAATAGACCACACCCTAGTGGTGTTACCAGGTACCACCCTCTAGGTCCAATTCCTCCTATTGTTGCTGCTGAAAAGGTGGCCCCTGCACAAAAATCACCTGTCAAATTTCTCATATCAGAGCAAATGGCAGAAAGAAGAGCACAAGGTCTATGCTATAATTGTGATGAGAAGTGTGCAATGGGACACAGATGCAGAACTAGAGTAAACTACATGATTATGGCTGAAGAAGAGAAAGTTGAGTTCTCTCAGCTCAATCCTTCTGATCAACCTGATCAGTTCTTACTACAGGAGTCAGAACTAGAAGAAGTCCATGTTACCTTGAACTTATTAAAAGGTGAGGAAGGAGCCACTACCCTGAGATTCACTAGTAACAGCCATGGGTACCCCCTCCAAATCCTTATAGATACTGGAAGCACTCTAAGCTTCATCAAAGAATCCACAACCCATCTTCTAGGTTGTGGAGTTGCTTCAGCCTCACCCCTACTTATCAAGGTTGTAAATGGGCAGAGGTTGGTTAGTGCATCTCAAGCTGAAGGGTTTGCTTGGGAGATGCAAGGTCACCAACTTACACATTCACTAAGGCTTCTACAGCATGAGGGTTGTGACATTATCTTAGAAGGTGACTGGCTCAGAGCCTATACCCTAATTGAACTAGACTATGACAAGATGGCAGTTACAATCAGATGGGGAAGTAAAAAGCTTAAGTTACATGCCAACAAGTCTGCCTTTGACTGTCACATAATTACTCATCATACTCTGTATAAGATGATACATATCAGAGGTAAAAAAGGGATAGAAGATATGTTCTTGGTCACTATGCAAAACCCCACCTATTCAGACAACCCATAACTGGAAAGCTTACTCACTGAGTATAATGATGTTTTTAAAGAGCCTGAGGGCCTGCCACTTGCTAAAGGCATTGAACATCATATTCACTCAAATCGGGCAGTGTTCCCAAACAGCTTTATCCCTACAGAACATCTCATCATCACAAGGATGAGATTTAAAGGATAGTGGCAGAGCTACTGGATTCTGGTATCATACAACCCAACATGAGTGTCTTTTCCTCTCCTATTTTGTTGGTAAAGAAGAAGGATGGCACTTGGCGCATGTGTATTGATTACAGGTACTTGAATGGTCTCACTATCAAATATGACTACTCAATTCCTATAATAGATGACCTACTAGATGAACTACATGGCTCACAATTCTTTTCTAAGCTGGATTTGAGATCAGGCTACTTCCAAATACTCATGGAACCCTCACACAGACATTTAACTATTTTTAGAACTCATAGTGGGCACTATGAGTTCCTTGTTATGCCCTTTGGATTGTGTAATGCTCCTGCCACATTCCAATCTCTTATGAATCAGGTTTTCAGACCCTATCTCAGAAAACACACCCTAGTTTTCTTTGATGACATATTGGTGTACAACAAGACTTGGGAAGACCACTTACTCCCCATAAGAGAAGTTCTAACAACACTCAAATTCCACTCTCTATTTGCCAAGAAGTCTAAGTGCCAATTTAGTCAGCAGCAGGTAGAATACCTTGGGCATATCATTAGTGGAGAGGGGGTAGCCACTGACCCTCAAAAGGTGGAGTGCATGGTAAATTGGCCAGTTCCCAGGACAGTTAAACAGCTCAGGAGATTTCTAGATTTGACAGACTATTACAGGGAATTTATTAAGGGATATGGGGCCATTAGCAGACCCCTTACTGCTCTATTAAGGAAAGATAGCTACACATGGGGGGCCTGAGGCAGAAGAAGCATTCAATGCACTCAAGGTGGCAATGACTCAAGCTCCTGTTCTTGCCTTACCAGACTTTACCCAGCCCTTCACAATAGAAACTGATGCTAATGGTACTGGGATAGGGGTTGTGCTTATGCAAAAGGGGAGGCTCATTGCCTTCCTCAACAAAACCCTATGCCTAAGGAATCAGTCTCTTTCCATCTATGAAAGGGAGTTTCTGGCTGTTCTTATGGCTATCCAGAAATGGAGACACTACTTGCAGGGAAATAAATTTACCATCAAGACAGATCAACATGCTCTCAAGCATTTGTTGGATCAAAAGGTCATGACTCCCCTACAGCAAAAATAGATCACTAAGTTGCTTGGCCTTGACTATGTCATTCTCTATAAGAAAGGGACAGAGAATAGGGTTGTTGATGCCCTTTCCAGGAGGCCTGGATCAGAGGAGACCTGTCATGCCCTTACTACTGTCACACCAATGTGGGTACAAGAGGTGTTGAACAGCTATGAGAGAGATCCCTACATTGCTAAGCTCCAAGACACACTCTCAAACTCCAGCCCTGATTCCAAGATCACTCAGACACATGGGCTATTCAGATACAAAGGCAGGGTCATAGGGGAGCTGGGCTAGACATCAGGACCAAAATCCTCTCTGCTATGCACAACTCCCCCTATGGTGGACACTCAGGGGTGCAAGGTACATATATGAGGCTAAAAGCATCCTTCTGTTGGCCTGGAATGAAAACTCAGGTGGCTGATTTGATTAAAGCTTGTGATGTATGCAAACTAAACAAAAACCAGCCAGGTGCCACCCCAGGACTTCTGCAACCCCTCCATATACCTGATCAACCTTGGAGCCACATTACTATGGACTTCATAGAAGGGCTACCTAAGTCCAATGGGAAGGATGTGATTTTGGTAGTAATTGACAGATTGACCAAATATGGGCATTTTCTAGCCCTCTCACACCCCTTTACTGCCGAGACTGTTCTAAGCTGTTCCTAGACACTATCTACAAACTGCATGGCCTACCAGCTAGCATTATTACAGACAGAGACAAGATCTTCACTAGCCAGTTTTGGAGAGAGCTATTCAAAGTTATGGGAGTGACCTTAAACTTTTCCTCAGCCTATCACCTCCAAACAGATGGCCAAACAGAGAGGCTCAACCAATGCTTGAAGGCTTACCTAAGGTGTATGACATCATACAGCCCAAGACACTGGCACAAGTGGCTAACCCTGGCAGAACATTGGTACAACACTAATTTCTATACTGCCTTAAAGTCCACCCCCTTCCAAGCTCTTTATGGGAACCCTCCCCCATACCTCACTCTGGGAGCATATCTAGACACCCCTAATTCTGAGGCCCAGGACACTCTATAAGACAGAAGACAGATGATGCAACACCTAAAGGAGAATCTACAGGCGGCTCAAAATAGAATGAAAACTTATGCAGACAGATTCAGGGAGGATAATCAGTTTGAGATTAAAGACTTTGTTTACCTCAAGCTCCAACCCTACCGACAAAATTCGATCTAGCTCAGAAAGAATCTCAAGCTATCCTCTAAATTCTATGGACCATACAAGATCTTGGAGTGCATTGGACTGGTAGCATACAAACTTGAGCTACTGGAGGGGTCGCGGGTACACCCCATTTTCCACGTCTCCCTTCTAAAAAGGAAAATTAGTGAGGGAGTTGTAGACTTACCGAAGTTGCCTGCAGTCACCACTAATGGGTTGTTTCATCTCGCTCCTTGTGCCATTTTGGATTCCAAGTCCATCCTTCATGGCCGTGTGATGGTGGAGCAGATTTTGGTGCAGTGAGAAGAAGCCGAAGCTGCTCTCATCTCATGGGAAGATAAGAGGTTTATTCAACGGAAATTTCCAAATTCTGACCCTTGTGGACAAGGATCACAATTTGGGGGGAGGGGGGTAATGTTGTGAGCCTGTGTGTAGTGACTGATATAGAGGGAGAGGAGAAGGCATCGTCGGAGCCAGAGGCAAAGGTGGAGATGGTGTAGTAATTGATTGAGAAGGAAAAGACCTGATTTTTAGGGTTAGAGCTTGAGCAAACGAAATAGGGAAAATCAGAGATTGAATTAGGGATTAAGTCAGCTTTGACTACTCAAGCTGCAACCGGGCCGAAGCGGGTCAGATCCGGTGAGGAAGAATAGATGGGCCGATCATGGGCCATTTTTATTTAATTAACTGGGTCAAGTTTTAATTTAAATTAAGGACAATAGTCCATTATTAGCTAGGGTATTTTGTACTCTCTTGTGGTCCCTATTTGTGTAAAAGGATATATATACCATGTTACCCTAGTTGTTGATTATGAAAAGAATTATCTAATTTCTCTCTACCGTTTTTTCTCTATTCTCCTCCATTTTCTCTCATAATTATTCTCCCATTTCTGTTACATTTATGTACCAAGATTACAATTTTACAACTTTATTGAAAATCCTAGTAACACAATCCGTTACCAACCAACATATCTACAAAATAGGTAGAAAGAAGACTAAATCTTCAAGAGAGGTAGCCGAGAACATCACAGAGTGGTGTTATCTTGAGGCCAAAGATCTCAAATTCAAATCTCACCACTAACATCATTAGAACTCTTTTTTTTACAATTAAATCCATTTTTCGAGCTTTAGAACTCTTTTCTTAAAAAAAATAGTTTTCAATTCCTCTGCAATTAAATCGAATCAATTGTCTTTTCAATTTTTCTTCAATTAAATCGAATTGATTCTAGCTTTTAAAATTATACTATTTTTTCAACTATTCTTCAACAATTAAATCGAACCGACTCCATCAATTTAAATTGAATCAACTTAAGTTCTTTTCAACTTCTTCAAATAAATTGAATTAGCTCGAGCTCTTGATTTTTATTGGTATAACATGGAGTTGAATGATATATTTTTCATTTACAAAAATTCTGACAATGCAAAAAACCCAAAAAAAAACACTTTCGTCGACCAAATTCTAATTTTCCACCCAAAAACTCATCCCTAATTTTCCTTCCAAGAACTGTTGAAGCTTAGGGTACTTGCAATGCATCTTCTTTCCATTTTGGAAGGAGCCATACCCAACTCATTTTGCATTGTAAAACACAACTTCTAGTGATCTGACTCTAGGGCACATGACCCAGTTTAGAGCAACTCCAAGAGTTGTCGGTAAATATTATATTTGACGTTAAATTGCAATTTCTTTTCTCCAACAACACAACTTTCATCCCTGACAATATGATACGTATATGTGGGATCATATAAAAAGTGCCTTTTGAATTTAGGATTGTAAAAATAGATTGGTAGAAACTGCTTTTTGATGTGGCAGTGAATAAGTTGGGTTTTTTGTGTTTTACATTGATACCACCCTTATACATGCATGTGTTGCGTGTAAGCTTATATAAGCTCATACAGCTAATGCACAACTACATGCATACGTCGCAACATAAGGAGAAGATTGCATGTGTATGCTTACACCATAACATCTACACCATTGGCTACTTCACAGAATAACATTCTAGCCATTCGATTGTAATAAAAAGTTGTTTAGCTTAGCTTCGGTCATTACTGAAGAGAACACGTATATATAAATAAGGGTTGTGCTCTGATTTTTTAGATCTAAATGAAATCTTCGATATTTCCAATGCAATACACAAAATTCTATAATTCTTCATGGTATTAAAGAGCCATAATTAATCGATTATGATTCATTTTCTTTCGAGAAATCTTTGATTGATGTTGCTTCTACCGGTTTGATGGGTTGTAAGCCTGCACATACTTTCCCACCACCAGGTGTAAGGGTGTGCAAGGACCGATCGGACCAATCAAAAATTGGGCCATTTGGTAGGTCCGGTCTTAATTTTAATGGACCAAATATTTTTTCGGTCTGTCCGGTCCTAGGAAAAAATGAAAACGGATGGACGACCGACCGAATAAGAATATTATATCATTAATAATTTAATATGTATATAATATATATATATTACTATATTAGATAATAGATATATAATTAAACTATAAGGAAAAAAACTGTTCGGTCTTCGGTTCGGTCCTAAAACCTTATTCACTCGGTCCGGTCTAAAAAAATACATTCGATCTATTCAGTCATCCCTTATCGGTCAAGTCTTGGACTGGACCGATCGTTTGCACAGCCTTAACCAGGTGTCTCCCTTACTCAGCATGGTGATCCTTTACCCCAAGTTGATTCTTAACGACAGATAGTTGGTAAATTGTTGTATTTAAATCTTACACGCCCTGATCTTTCCTATGTTGTACAATAACTCAGTCAGTTTCTCTATATCCCTTCTGTCATTTATTGGAACGTTGCCCTACATTTTTTAGATACTTGAAGGGCTGCCCTTCGCTTGGGTTATTTTACAGTGTTAGCCTCACTTTTGATCTTTAAGCGTTTTGTGATGTTGACTGGGGATCCTGTCAAGATACCAGGAAACCGTTAACAGAATATTGTGTGTTTTTGGGGGGCTAATATGATCTCTTGGAAGTGTAAGAAACAATCAATGGTCCCCCTTTCTACTGCAAAAGTTGAGTACAGAAGCTTAAGCTTTACCATCCGTGAGTTATTGTGGGTTTCTTACATATTGGATGTGTTCACCATTCCTTACACTAGACATATACCTATCTTTTGTGATAACCAAGCCGCCATACAGATCACTCAACATCAGGTGTTTCATGAAAGAACGCAACACTTAGACTTGGATTGTCATTTTTCCCGTTTGCAGTTTAAGAATAGGTTTATAGTTCCTTTATACGTGCTTACTGTCTCTCAAATAACCAAGCCGCCATACAGATCACTCAACATCAGGTGTTTCATGAAAGAACGCAACACTTGGACTTGGATTGTCATTTTTCCCGTTTGCAGTTTAAGAATAGGTTTATAGTTCCTTTATACGTGCTTACTGTCTCTCAACTTGCAGATGCGTTTACTAAGGCTTTAGCTGGACCACGCTTCTGTGAGCTTTTCTCCAAACTGAATCTTGGTGACTTGCACCAAGCTCAGCTTACCGGGGGGTGAAGCTTACACACGCATGCAAGCTTATCTCAGCTCATACAACTAATGCACAACTCCATGCATACGTGGCAACATAAGGAGAAGGCTGCATGCTTATGCTTAGACCACAACATCTACACCGTTGTCTACTTCACAGATTAACATCCTAGCCATTCGATTGTAACATAAAGTTGTTCAGCTTAGCTTCGATCATTACTGAAGAGAACATGTGTATATAAATAAGGGTTATACTCTGGATTTTTAGATCTGAATGAAATCTTCGATATTTCCAATGCACACACAAAATTCTCTCAAAATTTTCAAGAACATTAATTAAAAGTGGCAGACAATATTTTTAGAAGGAGAAGTGAGATCACTAAAGACGGATCATTATATTTGAGATGGCCACCACCGAAGCACTGACGGAGAAGCATGCTTGGAGGCCAAAGATGTGGTGGCGTTGTGCTGGTAGAAAGGAGAAAACGGACGTCTGTCTCCTTTGGGAAAAGATAAATTAAACGAGATTCACAAATTTGTTGAATTTTTTACTAGTATAATTTTATACTAAAATAAAAACAAGAAATTTATATTTCATATAACTATATTGACTTTATTATTTTAATTCGTAGATATTAGTTTTAATTAATTTGAGTTTTGGATGAATCCAACAAAACACTAATACATGACGGATTCAACTTGATCAGTTACTTTCTATATTTAATAAATTAGTGTCCAAATAATTCAAAACTTAATACATTATTCCTAACAATATATTACAATCTAAACTTATCAAAATAAAATAAAATAGAACGGAATGATGTTGGGGACAGAATAGTGACCGTTCTACATTTGCACTGAAATCGTGATATAATTCATATATTTTTATACAAAATTCATGATTGAATATAATTTTATCGTTTTATATAAATTCATTTTAATAATATTTTATTTGTATCGTACAGGTGGTATACTAGTTATATCCATTGCATGTAGAGATGAGAGAATGTGAGATTTCTGAAAGTGAAGAGCAATGGGTTCAAAATCAAGTAACCATACCACATGAAACTCGATGCAATTTTAGCTGCAAAAGCCATTTACGTAGCATTTGAGTGAAATGCGAACGTGTGAAAATATGGTACGAGCAAAAAAATCCTTCAAATACTTTAATTCATTTTTCATATCTTACTCGGTGTTTCATTTTGAATTATTACTTTTTCTTCAATTTTATTTTTTATAATTAATAATAATTATTAAGGTTGATTATTTCATATTATATTATATAATTTTTAATTATGATTGATTATATTATAAAAAAAATATTGTATACCTAATTTTAATGTTGTCATTAACTAATATTATTTTGTAAGTAAAAGGGGAAAGAGTACATCCAAATTTCTTAACTATCTGGCCGAGTCAAAGTATTTCATGTCTCGTCTATATCCTAATTTTTTAAAAAATGGGCTTTTTTAGTCATATACCCGACTTGGTGGTATTGAAGAGATTTGAATCCGTAACTTTTGGTCTTCAAGTAATCTCACTCCACCACTAGGTCATCCCTATCGGGATAAATTGGTCTTTATGACTTATCTTGTAGATTGAAAAAATTTAAAGTGTTACACACGCTCCTCTATATATTTCGAGATGAGATTCTCTTATTCAATGTTCTTGTTTCATGAATTATAATTTATTGTATTTTATATCTCAAATTATTGATAAATCAACAATTTTATTTTCAGAATTAAATTTCGGTGACCGAAATTGGAATAAAAACCCCGTATCATCTCATTCTCAACTCTAAGTTCACCTATTTGAATTTAGTTATATTTCTTTATTGAATCAATGACAATCACCTAGGTTTTCAGTCGCTGGAAAATGACTACCACTACCGGAATAAATTTATTAATTTCTCAATAACTTAAAACATACCCTTTTCATTTCTGAATAAGTGTCATTCTAAATGAATGCACATATGTTAATAAAGATATTGATTAGATAATCAAACTACTTTAAACACCCCTATGTAAATACATTAAATGAGTTAAATATGATTGTTTTAATGCATTAAATGAATGCAAATATGAAAAAAATGTGAATTTTTTACTTCGATTGTGTAAAATGACTTTTTTGTGAAATAAAATTACAGTATTAGAATAACACAAATGAAATGAGTATAATGTAATTAATTATAATTTAATAAATTTTTAATAGAAAATTAATAATTTGGAACATAATATGTAATTTATTTTTATGGAGAACTCAGCCGAACACAAAAACGAATAAGGAATATATAGGGTCTGATTTTAGATAAAGTTAATATTCCCTATTATCCCCATATTGGTCAAGGGTATATTCTTTATAATTTCTATTTATATGTTGCTTTCTTCGTCATTTCCTCTGCCAATTTGGCCATATTCATATATGATATATCAGAAACGACGATAATTCTGAAAAGAATATTTCCAAATTCTCCACAACTAGCAACAAGAAACGCACTTGTTTTTAAATTCATCACACACACCGTCTCCGTCTCTCTGTGTGTGTATATATATATATATATATATATAGAGAGAGAGAGAGAGAGAGCACATCTACACAGCCTGCAATTATATGTATGCAGACATTTATTTCCATGTCTGTCACAGCAAAAATATTCTAAAGCAAATTCTCCACTCTTTGTTTTTTCTCAAACCCCACGAACGTTTCTTGAAATATTTTCAACGCTTTTATTCAGAATAATCATATAGTCATAATTGAATACGGAAATTAAAAGTCAAATCAAAGATAGCTGCGAAAAAGTAATTATGAAATTCGGGAAAGAATTCCGGATTCATTTGGAAGAAACCCTACCTGAATGGAGGGACAAGTATTTGCAGTACAAGCCCTTGAAGAAGCTTCTCAAGAATATGCCGGCAGCCGCCGCCGCTGATAATCCGCCGCCGGACGGCCCTTGGTTCGTCGGAATTCTCAACGAGGAGCTCGAAAAGTTCAACGATTTCTACGTCGATAAGGAGGAAGACTTCATCATCCGCTTCCAGGTTTTTCTTTTTCTTGATTCTATTCATTGCTTTGAATTATTGAATTTTATCATGCGTAGGGTTTTAGTAATTGAGAGCTGTTGATTTATGGTGGGAATTTTATGTGATAAGGTTTTGATCAAATTGATGTTCTTGAGGAGTTAGTTCAGATGCATAATGGTATCTAGTTTTTGTGGGGGAGTGCCAAAAGTAGGAAAAAAGAATTATGAGCAAGGAAAAATATTTCTTTTATTTCGTGTTCATCTATTAAAAGCTTGGGTTGACTTCGCTTACATTTAAATTTTAAAGATTGTTGAGTGTTATGTTTATGTATGTATGTGTAAAGATTTAAGAACTTACTGTTTATGGAAATCAGAGATCATAAATCCCTCCTTATCAACGTAGAAACCGCCGAGCTTTTCTGAACCAAGAAGTTACCCTGAAAAATGAATTGTTAATCAAGTAGGCAAAGCAATTAGGAAGCCTGATGTGGATGATACGGGACGAATTAGGGTGTCGTTGGTATGTGAAAATTGGGAAGGGAGGGAGGTGCATAAGCTTAATAGAAATGATGTTTATCGAGACAATGTGAGACAGGAGAGTTTGCTGGAGATAGCTCTATGATTGAATAGTGGTGAGAAGAAGACATGAAGTATATAAACTATCATGAAAGTGGAAATCAATCTTTGTGAAGTTGGATGGTTCAAAAGAATCTCCAAGGCATATTCCATTTTTTCAGGGGATTTATTTATTTGGGCATTACTGGAATTTGCTAAATGGAACACATGTCTGTGGATTGGCTTCAGATGTGTCAATGTAGGTGTAGTTATTAATTAATGGATACTTTTCCAGAAAGCGAATATCGATGTAACAAGGAAAGACTAGAATATTTTTTTAACGTGATCGAGAAGCTGTTATTTTCACCAGGGTTCTTTCTTCTCTAGCTTTCACATTTTCTGAATGAAGTTAGTTTTGACGTGAAATATAGAGACTCAGTTTGAGAAAAGAGTTATGTTTTTTGTCTTTTCCGAGTGCTTACCAACTTCATCTAAGTTATGGAAAAAGAAAGAGCAATTGCAATCAGATAGACAGAGGAAAAAAAGGGCTAAAACTTATGTAGTTGGCAGTATGAAGTTCTGTCAGGTTTGGTGTATGTAATATGCTTTACATAGCTGCTTAATCACTATTACGTCGTTAACATGAAAGTTACGCCTAACCAACAAAAGCAGCTACATTGGGAAGGCATCAGTATATATAGATATGTTCGTAAGTATAGCAAGATAGTGTGTGTACATACATTTTGACTTGAGACTCATGCTAAACTTTTCTATTCCCATTAGAAATCTTTCAGCTTTAATAAAAATAGTATGTAAGATAACGCCAATAGTTTCTACTTGAGGTATCCCAAAGCAGCTGCTGCTTAGTGCAAATAAATCCATGAATGTATTCAGATGCGAATTGATGGGATTTGTGGGTGTTGTTCCTTTTGTGTACAGTTGTAAAAGGAATAATAGAACAGGGTACAAAGAAGTGGTATATTGGTATTTTGTGAAGTAAGCGATTTGCCATTAAACATCAACTTTTGGAGACTAGTGAACGCCTCAGTCTGGCCTCTGAGCATTTTTCGGTTGCCATTTCAGGCATTAAAGGAAAGAATAGAAAGATTGAAGGCAAGAGGAAGTACGAATGAGGTGTTCACGTCAGAGACTGAATTTAGCAAAGAGATGATGGAGATAAGGAAGGACTTTGTTGATATTCATGGGGAGATGGTCCTTCTAAAGAATTACAGCTCTCTTAACTTCGCAGGTAAGGCAGCTATTCTTTTTTCTTTTTAGTATCTAATGAAGTGGGTTGCTAAATGTATCTTCGACAATTCACCCTGTTTTCCATGGTTATGAAGGACTTTCTTACTATCATCTGTTGCGCTACTTCATTCCATTTCTCTTATACCGACTTCTTGTGGTTCTCTTCTTAGCTGAAATATCTTCTGTAATTCTAATTAGGTCTTATCAAGATTTTGAAAAAGTATGATAAGAGAACTGGGGAATTGTTGAGTCTACCTTTTGCTCAGCTTGCTGTCCACCAGCCCTTCTTTACAACTGAACCGCTCACGAGATTAGTTCGTGAGTGTGAGGCAAATCTAGAGGTGCTCTTTCCGTTGGAAGCAGAGGTTGTCGAAGCTACATCTGTTGAACCGAAGCAGACAGAGACCACACACGCTAATTTACCAAATGCTTCTCGGGAAACAAAATCCTCACTTGGGGAAGAAACTATAGACATATATAGGAGCACCCTTGCTGCAATTAAAGCTATACAATGCCTTAAGAAGGCAAGCTCTACCTATAATCCTTTGTCGATGTCGTATATCTTCGGAAACCAAGACTATGACGTTACGGGTGCAGTGACAGCAGAAAACTCTCCTTGTGATTCTAAAGAAGAGGATGCGACTGAAGATGTCCATTCTCCCATGTAAAAAAAATACATTCTGTTTGCTCTCTTTTTCTCCAGATTGTGTTTTGATGTTTGCTTATGTGGAAGCTGAGAATACTAAGAATGTGCCAACTGATTGTAACATAATGATGAAATTTAGATTTCATTTATTTGTACACACTAATGTTGATGCCTCTGGTTAAGATTTCTGATTTGAGCTTTCCATTCCATGGATGGTACATTGGAACATTTCCTATTTCTTATTCTGGTGGATTCTTTCTAGACTCAGTGAAATGCAAAATGGATTTTGATATTCTAACCCGTTAAACAATGTCAAACAACAGGGAAGTGATTGATTTGAATTTTAGATTGATGAACACTAACTAAATATTGACCTATACACTCATCAAAATTCTTTAAAAAAAAATCTCTTGAATACAAAAGAGCAAGAATCCTCCTTGATAAATACTGCCATGATGCTACAAGCTCTTGTCTTCTTCATAGTAGAATGGCATAGGTATAGTTTTAAATGCTCGATAATTTTCCACGTTGTTGAAGTGCTCATTCTCCAACCTGCACAGTTTCAAGTTTCAACACTTAAAAATCGAAAACTATCTGATAGTTCAATCTGATCTGGATCCTCTATTGCAAATAGTATTTCATTTCGTGTTTGTTCGACTATTAATGAATATATGTACCTGAAGAAGTTCCAAATACCGCGACGAAGTATCTCCAAGCAGGCAACAACAGCAATCATTGCATTTCTGTGGAGAAATGGTAGATTGAAATCGAGAACCAGCTGCATCCATACAAGTCTCAGAAGTATGTTCACAACCTGCAGTTCAAGCGACGATACCCTCTGTAAGTGTTGCTATTACCTCATATTATGATAATTGTCATTAAAGATATTTATTTGACTGTATGTAAAAGACATGAGAAAAATATTTTTGGATCCGCCACTAATGAGAGGGAAAGAGAAGAGAGTAATGGTGCTACTCACAATAGCTACTGCATATACAGCTTTGTTTGATATCAAAAGCTTATCTCTCAACCATCTGTTTTTGGAATTCTTTCGCAGGAGACCCCAATCTACCACAATATCCCAATATGTGCTGTAAATCGTCGTGATTCCTGAGGTTGCTGCAGCCATGATTCTCCAGAAACTAACTGCTGGATCACGATTTTGTCTTGCAATATCATACAATGTTCTCATCACGAGAGCCACAAGTGTTGAGAAATACTTTAGGCCATTGAGCCCTTGCATGGTGCTTCTCTCCTCAAATACACGACGAAGGCACTGTATTCATACCAGCAGAGAAAGGTTAGTTGCTCGTCATGCTGCAGTGGAGAGTGAGTCAAAGATTTATACCATTCAATGCAGTTCGAGTTACCTGAAGGAAGCGCAACCAGAATGGAATAATGGCCACCACTATATGCACGAACCTGTAAGTACTGTGGTTGAGGCCGCACGTGTCGTTTGATCTCCTTCTGAAATCACCCCATATATAGTAGCATGCATAGAATTGCAAACTTCTTAAAGCCTGAATCTGATGTAGAAATGGAACAGAATGAATTATAATCTTAATCTCTGAAGATGTGTGTTTATCTTAACATTATTGTAGTATCTAGTGTCGTAAAACGTGGTGCTACCTGGCTCGTTAGCTGATCTGCCAAGAAGAAATCAATGAAAGTAACCTACAAAGGTAGCCATAATAAGATTTCATAAATAAATAAATAAAAAAAGTTGATTTTGCATGTTTTCATGTTTTTCATTATCTGAATACCTTGTAAAGTGGAGCACAAATGCAGCGCCATGTAGCACGGATGAAAAGGAAACGGCTCGAACGATATAAAACGTTGAAAGGGCAGAAGGTTATAAGAAGCACAACCTAAAAAATAAAAAAATCCCATGCATATATATATGTCAAACATTTATTTATCAAACATCTAAAGATTAATGAAGAAAGTAGCATCAATTCACTCACTGTTACTAGGCCTACTGGAAGCAGTTCGGTCATCAATTGAAACTTCTCTGTCTCGGGATCCATCTCCAAGTCGAGATGAGCGAGAATAGCAGCCAAGGTGAGCACCGAGAGCCCCGAAGATAAAAGAAACACTTCTCTGAAGCCAAGCGACGTTCCTGGTCTGAACTCGAATATGAAAGGATAGTTCATCCGTAATCGCCTCCAGAAGTAGACGTCTGCCCCATACATCACCATGTGTAGGACAATGTATCCAAACAAGCTGCATTCATGAAAGTTTAACTTCAACACATTTCACCTACTTCAATCTAGGGCAGGTCTTTCCATGAGGCAAATGAAGCAGTCGTCTCAGCCAAAACTTGGAATGTTTAAGAAATACCTACCTATAGAGTGGGAAAATGTTCCTCATATACTGTTGCCCCGCCTCGTGTTCTAGAAGATTCTGAGCATATATAGATACAACGATAGCAGCAATTAGAGCTATAGAGCAGCCAGCGAACAGACCTGCATGTTAAAGGAATTTGCAGAACTGATCAGTTCTTACCTCAATCTGTAGGAAAACTATATCAATATCAGAAGGAATGGATAATTTCCTTAAATATCATGAAGTTTTCAACAATTTTGGTTTTTCATATGATTTTAAAAACGTATTTCCAATAACATAAACTTACCTAGGGAAAATGTCGTTCTGTGCCTCTCCTTCTTTTCTCCGGGTCTCAAGAACTTCATTCCTTCTCTTCGATCTCCATCTGCAAAGTGTTTAATAAACGCGGCCTCTAGTTTTTTTACGAGCTTGTTAATAACCTGGCAAACACACCGAAGATGAGAATTCAAGGCTACAGTCTGTAAAGATCATGAAACAGAATATTTGTATGTTGTTGCGGTGAAAACCTCATCACTGCTGCCCAGAGAAGACAATTCGATTATCTGTAAGTAAGTTTTTGAAGCATTTCTTGAAGTGATCTGCAAACGAAGTCAAGAATCTAAGATCATCACATCAAATAAAAAACACACAATTGTTGATTGAAGGTGAAGTGCTAACTATACCTTATCATATTTCTTCATAATCTTGGAGAAAGCAAGCATGTTCAAGTAACTGCAATATCATGTAGTTGCTGTAAGCCATGTTGTAACTGCAATATATCTTGTTGTATCGGAAATAAATCATATATGAGGCTCGGATGGAGAAGGAAAGCTGATACCTGTAGCTTTTGAGAAGGCGGAGCTGTTGGTAGAACTCGATGAAGGCCTTGCGTAGCTTCTTCTCTGCTTTCCGTAGCTCAACCTTGTTGAAGGATGGCTCCGTTTTTGAACTCATGACGACGTTTTTTATAGTCGAGACGGGTGTATCAGGATGGACATTGATCTTCACATGATCAAGAACTTGCAGAGGAGAAGGCCTAAAACTTTCAGCATCATTCTTCTCTTTCACATCTCTCACCTCTTCTTCTCCTTCACCACTCACTCCAACTTCTTGAATCACATCCAATTGTAGTCCTCCTTCAAATTGACAACAAAAAAAACACTAGAAATTCAACACACCAAATCTCAACTTTCATATAATTGTAAAAAATTCTGCAACATGTTTTGCGCAGATTCTAAAATACAAATCTCTTCATAAACTTTGATATAATTTGCAATTTAGACAAAATCTTTGAAATATTGCAATCAAAACACAATCTTATAATTTTTTGCAAAATAAACACAATTTGAAATAATATGAAAATTAAACATAACATTTCATACCGATTTTTATTATATTAATTAACTTTCAAATTGTGATTATACTATAAATATATACTCCAAATATTTAATGTTATATATATATATATATATATATTCGTTTTTCATTTGTTGGAAAAATTTGGGAGTGTATTTTGCATAAAAATTACAAGATTGTATTTTAATTGCAACATTTCAAAGTTCTTGTCTAAATTTAAATTGTATTGAAGAGTATGTATTTAATTGTAATTAATTAACCCTGTATATTATTTACACAAGTCTTGAATTCTGATATTATATATATATATAGTGTCACTGTTCAAAACTGTACTCAAAGTACTTAAAATCTTCTGAAATCTTAGTACAAAAAATTAGCTAGATTTTCTCTCACTACATAAAAAAACTCCAAATAATTTACCTTGATTTCCTGCATCCGCAGTTATTGCAGGAGCTAGAGTCGGAGCAACATGAACATGAACAACTTCAGCATCAGCAGCAGCAGCAGCAGCACTGGGCTTGTCGACTAATTTGATTCTCAATGCAATCAATGCATCCATCTGCTTGCTGAGTTCCTCAGCATGTTCAAAAACTGCTTGAACCTTTCCCTCATAAAACGACCGCACCTTCTCAAACTCGAGGTCGAGTTTCTTGAAAAAGGCGAGGTCGTGGTCCTCGCCTTTTTCAGAGAGCTTCAGAAGCAATGCTTGATAGTGATTGTGAGAGCTCCCTTGCTCCACTAGGCTGACTGAAGTAGTGGTTGCCTCCTCTTCTTTCTTCTTGGGCGAGCGGACTGTTAGCCCGCTGAACGCCCGATGCATCGTTAGCTTCCTCTTTAAGAGGCCGCTACGCGATGGTGCGCACTGCTCTCGGAATTTGATGATTGTTTTCAGCACTTTCTTCAGATTGTTGTAGTCCATGTATGCTCCTTGCCATTCTTGCACCATTTTTGAACTGTACTCCCTTCCAAACTTCATTTTTTTCTTTTTTTCTCTTTTTCTTTTTTTTTTTTTTTTTTTTTTGAGAAAGAATTTCGGCACGCACTCGTGTTTTTGTTACATATTCAAATCTTCCTAGACATTGGGGTACTTAAATAAATCGAAAATAGTTTATCATAAGAAAAAAAAAAAAAAGTATATACCAACTCGGTTTGGAGTAGGAATGGTCTGGATTTGTGAGTTTTCAACTCGTTTTGAGTTTGCACAATCAAATGCGGCTGCTGCCAACTTGGAAGTAGTAGAATAATTATTATTATTGTAGCTTGCTTCGAAGTAGTGATGAGTGTGATATTTTGTTGTGTTTTGTGGTGCTACTATCGCCAGCAAGGAGAGGAGTATACACCAAAATATTACTTACGGTGAAAAAAAAAATAGATAACATGCCTTGCTCAATAAGCGGATCCAGGGGGGCTAGGGGACCATGCATCAATTTTTTTCATAAATGCATATACTGAGTAGCGAAACTTTCCGAATATTTTCGTCTGGATCCACCGTTTGCTCTTATATGACTAAACATTGGATATCAATATCGAATTTGAGGTGGAATTCTATAATGCGGGTAGGGTGGTACTATATTGAGATCATGATACATTAGTATTTTTTTTTAAATAAGGAAATTTTCTACTGATGTATCGTGATTTATATAGTGCATGCGGTGAAATATAGTACTCTTACGTGCATTATGAAAATTATTCAAATTGTAGTTGTCTGAGTAGAGCAAAATAAATTTATTTACTTTAATCAAATTTAAAGTCGGAAAACTGACAATATCATAGTTCGTCCAACTTACCCACCATCTTCCTAAAAATGACTGTCCAACTTACCCACAGTCTTCCTAAAAATGACTGGTCAATCTTTGGATGATCTCACTCTTTTTCAAATGATATATATATATATATATATATATTTGTATTTTTATAGTGTTTGGATCTACATTTTGACCCACCAACACAAGACTTCCCCAACACATGCTTTCATAAAATAAGTCAAGATTGGAATTCAAATACAATTAAACGTCAATAAAATTAGAGAAAATGTTCAATTTGACCATTTAACTATTTGCGTAGGAGCACTTTAGTCTCTATTTATCTTTTTTTGGTTCAATTCGGTGTTTGTTTTGATCATCCAACTGACGGAGACGGAGATGGAGAAACTGCATTAACAATACCCGTTAAAACACATACTAACACATACTTTCATCATATACTTGGATTATTTCACACATTAACATACTTTTTACACACACATAGCTTGAACATAAAATTTCTTCCATTTTCACAGAGAAAACAAAACACATTTCCTTCTACATCTCCACATCAACAGATTCATCCATTTTCATCCAAAAAAACATCTTTCACCCTCAATTCACCACTTCCGTTCACAATTTCCCTTTTATTATCGTTATCATTCAAACAAAAAAACAGAACAACACAACCTGTCTGGAAAACAAAAGCTCCAACAACCACAACCCATATTCCAGAACGGATTTCACCCGCTACACTAATTCTTCCATCAATCCCAACTCCAGTACACACTGAAACCTCAACCTACTTCAACTCTGGTAATCCTTGTACTTCTCCACCTTTAGATAATTCTGAGGTTTCAGACTTCTCAAATTCCTGAATTTCTTGATTGATAACGATCTCTTTTATCTCTTAGGGTTGGGATTCAATAAAAATTATCGGGTTCGTAGGAAGTAATTTGGAGATGATAGGATTTTTCTTGGTTTACAATGTTTAGGCGATTTTACTATTACAATATGGTATTGTAATTGTTGCAAATAAAACAATACATTTAATAATTTTTGTAATACAACATGCCCAGTTTTTATTTTATTTTTCATTCTATTCAATATCCAAATCCAAATTCATATAAAGTATGCGCTTTTTTTAACATGGTTGCATACGTGAAGTGTACACGTTTAATTTTGGTCAGATTAAATTGGTCAAAAAAATTGGGACATGTTGTAGTTGAAAAATTCATGGTGTTTTATTAATCACATATACATGTATTATAATACTATATATATATATATATTGATAAAAAAATTCAATATCAAGTTAAATAAAAAAAAATCAAATGGCCTTAAATAAACTTTATATATATTAATGAGTTTGGCTTGAATAAACAGCAATTTTTTTAAAAAAAAAAAAAAAAAACTAATTTGTCTTGTAATCTGAAATGTTTGCATGGCATGTTAATAATAATAAACTGGTAGAAAAACATTTTAAAATTAACATAATCCAATTTGCAAGCATCAATATAAACATCTTGAAATTGAAATTAAAAGACAAACAAATTAAAAATCAACTTTTGGTTATTTTTTTTCCTGGGTTAAAAAAGTAACATATTCAATCTTGTTTTTCTCTAAAGTGAATAATGATAATTCCAAATTATTTTTTAAGTATTTGTTTTGGTTGGTTTGTACGTAACTTTGTATGCATGACACAATTAGTCAGATTATTTTCATTGTAGATACATTTAAAACTAAATATATTAAATCACTATTTTTGTTTTCTACGAGCATCCTCAATGTAAAAAAAACATTAAGAAATAACAAATTAAACAGTTTGAAATACAAAAATAGCATAACAATATATCATGACATTCTTCTCTCCAAATTAAATTACAAACATCATATATATGAAAAAAATATTAGGAAATAACAACTTAAGCATTATGAAACGTAAAAATAACATAAATAAATAACTATAAAATATTAATTAAAATAAAATTGATCATAACGATCCATTTAACAAATCTAATGGATATGATTTATCCACAAATCACACATTAGAATAAACTTTAGTTTTTAACGGATATGTGAATATTTTTTATAACAAGGGAACTCGAACTGCAATTCAAAAGTGCGTTATGAATGAACACCGTTCATGTACAATAATCTGCAAATGAGAAATAATATTCTTGCTTAAAGATTTAATCTCCCTCAATTTAGGTTTATAATGTAATGTATTTGTTTGAGGTAAAGTTGGTTTAATAACTAAGATACTCTAGAAGTGTTCAATTTTTAGAAAAATCAAAATCAGATATGGTAAATGATAATGAACCCCACATTTTTTAAGAGAATGAACCCTACGTTGAAAGCTCATTGACGTTCATGAAGTGGATAGCTTTGATGAGCCTATAAAAATTGACCTGGCCTAATTGCACATTGGACTACTAATTTGTCAATGCTCGAATGTTAATTATTAGCACTTTCTTTTTTCTAATTTTCTGGAAAAATAAAAATAAAAATAAAAACTAATAAGTCGTAGCAAAGGGCCCCAGAATTTATGTGATTTGAGAAAGGTAGTTGACTGATAAGTGACAGCAATGAAAATTAATTTATAATTAAAAATTGCGAATTATTTTTAGTTTTATTATCTGAACCCTCATGCTTCAATATCACGCATTGCCCGGATTGAATTTTAAGAATATTAAAACTTTATTTTATTAAGACCTTATACCTTTATTATATAAAAAATGTACAAAGTATAATAAATGTACAAATAGGCATCTCAAGTATAGTTCAAGTCTCACCTAATCACTTCAAGTATCATCGACTGATTAGCTCTTCTAAATCATCGTAAATGGTGCAAATAATCATCTGTGTCAAAATTATTAATTTTTTCTTTTAGTAATTAACCGGCCTAATTTTAATTGATTCCAATAATGATATCATGCAATGCGGATATCTGAGCTAGAGGTTAAAATGTCATTAGGTTATTTTTATATGTGTTTTGCTTTATTTTATGATCGACACTTGACGTTAATATCATTAGTTTTTCAGTTAATTAAAATATGTCGAGCTCAATTCTATCACTTATGAATGTCGATCGAATAAATTAAAAATATGGCCAAATAGTCCACACTGTAGAATTTTGAATCCCTCTTTTAATTTGGACATCGAATCGGTATCAAGATTTGAAATATAATCTGTGCATACA
The DNA here is from genome assembly GCA_026008535.1 of Perilla frutescens. Taxonomy (NCBI): domain Eukaryota; kingdom Viridiplantae; phylum Streptophyta; class Magnoliopsida; order Lamiales; family Lamiaceae; genus Perilla; species Perilla frutescens. Next base: position 48,236,070 of record BRKX01000015.1, read on the forward strand.
AACTTTTGTCATTAATATTTCTTCATGTAATTATTTCATCGTTCGACACTTGATTGTTAAATTGAGAGTATAATTAGAAATATCATGACGAGGCTTTCCAACCATACTGACATTGCATGGTATGATCGCCTGAATCAATCATAATTGGGCAAAAGAATTTATGCATACTCTAATTACTGGAAAAAACTAACGACGTCAAGCGTAAAGTATGAATTTGATATATTTTGAATAGTTGAGAGGGGCGATTATACTTTTTAAATAATTTAGGTGTGTATTTAGACCTAAAAGTAATTCGTTCATCTAGGTTGAACAAGCATATATTTCGAATGTTTATTTGACCATTTGCCCTTAATGATTATGTGTTGCATTTTGATGCTATTGAGGGGGAAAAATTATGATTATTGTCCACAATGACAGTTTATTGTTGATTATTTTTCGAGTAATCATTTAGAAGTTTTGACGTATTTAGTCACGGAGAAAATGAAGATAAAAAAAGTTGTGTAACTTTTGATTTTCCACCATTGATCATGCTCGTATTTGAAGAGGGAGTTAGGAATGAATATGAGGTGCTCTACAAATGTATCTGTATCTACGTGACGCGACGTTTGAAATTAAATTAAATTATTTTAAAATTCTAAGGATTCAAGAAAATTCATGTGGAATTGATGATGCACGATTGTTAGAATTTTCACCTCAAAGAAGGTTGGTTGGGATTGACATTAATTATATATGTACCGACATTTTTATAATTATATTAGTTCGTTGTAAGTTTATTGTAACATTTTCCTTTATTATTTTAGATTGAGCTTTCAATATTTTATTTTATGCAATGATTGTCAACGTACGCTCCTATAGCTATAAATGAATTTAACTATATTTTCTTGTGGGTTTGATGAGTCAGTTTTGCCAAACAAGAGTTTGAAAATTCAAATTAAAAAATGTTGCATCACAAACTTTGGGTTTATGAATTATACAATGCTACTGTAGAAAACGAAAATTAACAATATTATAAATAATATTTTTATTAATTTTTATATATTTATTTAGTTTTGAAATCTTATGAAATTTAAAATTAAATAAAATATTTAAATAATAAAGATATTATTATATGATAAACATAATGTGTCTTTGACAACAAATAAATACCTTTGCAAAGATATATATCAATATTCAAGAGTCAATAAGATCGCGCGCACGTCAGCGCTAGATACTCCTACCTACAACTATAAAGAAGGTATCCATATCAATTGAAAATCATCTCTCAAATATTCAAGAACTTCTTGTGGCATTCAAAGATGTTCTTCATCAAATTCATTCTGAAGTAGGCGTTTGATCCATGCGCAAGACAGTAAAAAATGAATTCATCTAAAATCCAGCATCTGATCCAAAATCAAGATTCTCAACCCTGTCGCCTTTCGATTAATGTTATCAAAATTCAAACAAGTCTAAAAAGATCAAAGAGGCAAATTTACTCTGACCGTTTGAAGATGAAGTTTTAAAGAGAAGAATCAAAGAAATAATAGAGATAGGATCCGTGAAATATATTTTAATCAAATTAAATACAAACTAAATACATTTTGTGTTTTATCAAACAAATCATTTTATTTGTACACATTTTGTCTTTTATCAAATTAAATATATAAAAATTGTGTTATTATTACAAAGTAATAGAATATAAGTTAAATTAGATCCATCATTTCAAATCTCCTCAATATCACAGCTTGGGTGTGTGAAGTAAAAAAAAAAATTAGATCCATCATTTCAAATCTCTTCAATATCACAGGTTGGGTGTGTGAAGTAAAAAAAAAAAAAAAATTAGATCCATCATTTGAAAATAATCGAGATAAAAATTGTAGAGAAAATGGTAGAAGACTAGAAACATGGAAAAGGAAAAGAGAATAAGAGAGGGTGTGTTTGGCCGTGGAAAATGCTCAAACCAAAATAGCAAATGCAAAATTGTGAGAGAAAATAATAATAAAATAAAAATGGAGATGCGGGGGATCGAACCCCGTGCCTCTCGCATGCAAAGCGAGCGCTCTACCATTTGAGCTACATCCCCACTTAAAATATTTTTATCAAATATTTTATATATTGATAATCAAAAAATTATAATAAACCAAATCTGGGCCCTTCAACTTTTCTATCAAATTGTGCAGTTGTAAAAATTATGGACTATAATGTACATATAATTAGGATTAATAAAAAAAAATATTTTTTTCAGAAAAACTTATAAGTGTAAATGGATACAAGTATTCAAAAACCAAATAGCAAATGCTTTTTTAGCCAATATTGATAACTCATACTTTTTTATTTAAACAATTTCACTATCTCTTAAATACCCTTAGTAAAGGGTGAGCCCAGTCAACGTATTCCTTTTGACTACTTTTTGAAAACCAAACAAAACTCACGATTTGATGCCAAAAAAACTCATGAAACCGACACTCTTCAAAATTCTCACAAAACAGAAACACACGAAATAGATCCCCTTTGCCTTTCTCTTCAAAATTATCGCGAAAGGTAAACACACGAAACTTTTCAAAATTCCTCAAAAATTCTCACGAAACCCTTCAAAATTCACACGAAAGCTAAACACACAAAATTGATTTAATTCTCACGAAAGTCTGTCGATCTTCAATTCTCGGCCTTGTTGGAATCTGAAAATATCCTGTCGACGTCGAAGCCATGGAAAATCTCGAGCCATGGGTTGCCGATTATCAACAAGTTAGAACATTAATTTCGATTTTTTTGTAATTTTGAATAATTTAGATGATTTTGTGAATTAAGATGTTGGATTGTTGGAAGGTGTTGAAATCTGTTGAATTATGCGAATTTAGATTCATGGGTGGTTGTGTGGTTTGTGAATTTTACAGCATAATTCAAGAAAATATATCCTCGAATCTGCTTTATTTCGTGAGAATAATTAGTCATGAAAACAGGTTATCGAGTCTATATATTTGTCATGAAATCTGTTTAAATTTGTTGTCACGAAATGATATCTCGTGTGTATTATTGTCACGATAATGGATCTCGTGACAATATATTATCACGATAAGGGATCTCGTGACAATATATTGTCACAAAATCTGTTTTCGGGAGCATATATATTGTCATGAAGCTTGTTTAAATTTTTTGTCATGAAATGATATCTCGTGTGTATTATTGTCACGATAATGGATCTCGTAACAATATATTGTCACGATAAGGGTTCTCGTGGCAATATATTGTCACGAAATCTGTTTTCGGGAGCATATATTTTCACGAATTCTGTTTTCGAAACGCCTTGGCTCGTGAATCCATTCGCAAAATTCGGCAATTTGCTTACGCCTAACTTCACTCTCATAATTCTCGTCGTCATCATCGTCATGATCATCATCATCATCCCACGACAGATCATCAACACTATCATCTCCAATTGGTTCATCGTTAGCATCATTTGACGGCATTCCACTTGGAGTTTGCAGAATTGATTTCTCAGTAACATACACAACCGGCTCATCCTGCTCCTGAACTAAACGAGCTAAATCAACATCCGTTTTCAAAAGTCCTTTTAGTGTCCTTCCTGTCAATGACCTCGTCAAATAACTCAGTGTATAACTAACACTTGTTGGAGATGTCTCCATAAAATCGTGAATTTCTTCAACCAATTTATCACGAGATAAATTATCAAATGGGAGGTGCACCGGCTGATCTTCACCATCCACATACTCAGATCTCTCTCATCTACCGATATGTCGGACAACAATACGTTGCCAAGCCATCTGCAAATCAACAATAAACAGTAATTAAAGTAATTTAAAAAAAATAATCTCATGACAATATTGTCACGGAAGCATAGAATTCGTAACAATATTGTCACGGTCAGGTGATCTCGTGACAATATTGTCACGAATTCTATGATCTAGTGACAATATTGTCACGAAATGAAATAACTTGACAATTTAAAAAAAATTGTCACGAAATGAATAGATTTCGTGAGAATTCTCACGAAATCTATTCATTTCGTGACAATAAATTTTTAGCCACGAGATGTGTTGTTCTCGTGAGTATTATTGTCGAGTCACGAAATCTATGAACTGTGACAATAATACTCACGAGAACACTGTATAGCCGAAAAAACTTCAATGCTACTAATCTTTTCAAAACATCAAAATCTTTAACTTCAAGTTAATCTACAACAAAATATCCTAATCTACAACAATTTATGCATATAGGATCATTAAAAATTACAAAAACGAACATCTTATAACTTTAATAACTATTAAACTTATCTATTATGAAATTAACATAAATTACGGATAAATTGCTTAAAATTTTAAAAGGACTTTAAACCCGACTAATTCGAACAACTTGACGGTTATAAAAATTAAAAAACTAACCTCAAATTTCTTGGATATGTGTTATTGTTTCTCCAACAATATTTTGTAAAATGGGCGTGAGTTCTTCTTCAAAAATGGTGTATGGTTTCTTGGATGTGTGTTTTTGTTTCTTACATTAAATGCATGCAACTACAATCCAACTACCACAATTTAATTCCCAGATTTTCATTTTTTTTTTAAAAAAATTGTCACACATGCTTCTTTTAATTAATGAGAAAAGAAATGAAAATCGTCCAAATGAGATAAAAATGACATATAGAACTTTTACACCACTTTTTAAATAGAAAAGCATGACTTATCAATCTTGGCTAAAAAAGCCTTTGCTATCTTGAATTTGACTATTTTAATTTTTCACCCAACTTATAATGTACACATATAATTAGGATTAATTGAAAAATTACTTGCAACGAGAACCTTTGGTCTTCCCAATGTCATTAATAAACATTTATAATTTTCAATCAGTAACGTGGAAATCAAATGTTTTTCCGTTTTCTTTCTTTATTTTTTTAAGTTTAATATGGGGTAAATGCATTTATTAACACAACATTTTAGCAAAATTTCAATTACAACATGACTTTTTGACACTTTTCAATTGCAATATAACCTTTTCAATTTTTCAATTAACACTAAAACACATTCAATTTTTTTTTACCCCAACGGTGAAGTCCAGCATGTCTGACTTTTAAGTTCACGTGCAATACTTCTGAAATAATTTAACGAGCTGTCCATATAAATTGTACAATATAAATATTAATGGATCTTGGCAAGAATCGACATCGATTATTCAAATTTTTGGCTAAAAAAATGTTGGCTTTTCCCGGACGATAAGGCACGCAAAAAAATAAATAAATAAATTGTACGTGTGTTCTAAACTTAAATGAAAAAAAATCGCTAAAATGATATGTTAATATATGCAATTAACCCGTTAAATATCATTAAACAAAATGAAAATGCATTTATTTATTTAAGTTGGGTTCTGGGTGCCGTGTATATCAAACTCGAGACATTTTATTTTTATATAAGATCACTACTGCTTAAGTATTAAGCCTAAAAAGATCACTACTGCTTAAGTATTAAGCCTAAAACGTCCCGATGGGAATGGCCTAGTAGTGGAGTAAGGTTACTTGGAGACCAAAGATCACGAGTTCGAATTTCCTCAAGACCACAGGTCAGGTGTGTGAGTAAAAAAAAAAATATTAAGCCTAAAACATACAATATGAGACAAATGAAAGAGATTATGGTACGAACAGAACTCACAAATGAACAAATCCAATAACAAAAAATTTACGATAAACGTTGGACTCAAGGAAAGAAGAAAATGAAGAAGAAGAAATGTGTACGCTTGTACTAAACGAAAAAAAAAATTTGAACATGCTCTGATTACAAAAGTTGAAAACAATTGTAAAGTTTCAAAAAATTATGTTGTAATTACAAATTCGCTAAAATGATATGTTAATATATACTATTAACCCATTAAATATCATTAAACAAAAAGAAAATGCATTTATATATTTAAGTTGGGAGAATGGTGCAGTGGATATCAAACTCGAGACATCTTATTTTTATACAAGATCTTTACGGCTAAGTGTTGAGCCTAGAACATGCATTATGAGACAAGAAATAGATCGTGGATCGAACAAAACACACAAATGAACAAATCCAATAACAAAAAAAATTACGATAAACGTTAGACTTGAGGGAAGAAGAAGATGAAGAAGAAATGTGTACGACATACCAAGAACATGACAAAACATAAGAAGCTTCTGACGCAATGAAATGTCAGTCTCACCCCACATGGGTTCCATCAATCTCTCTCACCTCAAACATCACGATTTAATTGATAGGATGGATAAGATTATAGGATAAAGTAGTACTACTTAAATAAAAATAATATTATGTTTGATTTGATTAATTAAAATTTTGATGATTTATGAAAAATTATTAATATTATGTTTAGATTGAATGATTAAGATTAAATGCAGCCAAATACCTAAATTGCCCTCACATTAGATTTTTATCAATAATTTTTAAAGTTGCAATTAATTTTATTAAAAGTTTAAATTGTAATTATTAAAATTTTAAAATGTTTATTACTAATTTTAACAGAATTGAATGAGTCAACAAACATGTATTTTAAAATTTTTAAATTCTAAAATAGAAAAAATAATAACTAATAAAATAAACATAAATAATCAATAGTTCTTAATTTAATTACCTTAGTCTCCTATTTTCTTTCTTACCAATTTTCCTAGCACGTGCCACTGTGTATCTCTCCCCCTCCTCCACTTCAACACCGACAAAGTAGAGACTAGAGAGTAGCAGTGGCCAGTGGCAATTGGCAGCAACGTCAGTCAGACCAAAGTACACAACCCCTTTTTTTATTTTTATTTTTCTTCCTGAAATTACTAATGGCATGAAATCTCCAATCATTCATAAATTTTTTGCTGTCTTTCAATTTGATTATCCAATGTGTTCAAGGGTATTTAAATAAATTGAAAATTGGTGGAAGGATGGATTATCAAGAAAAAAATGAATAAATAGTTTATCATTCAAATGAAGGATAAAGGCAGCTCAAGTCACAGGCTGCTCATCAATTCCAGATTTTCATCCAACAAACTAAACATGTGATTATGTGTGATAATTTTGTCAATTCTACTTTATCAAGGAAGCCAAACGAGGCCAAAGAAGTATAATAGTGAAATATTTTTTTAAAAAAGAAAAAATAAAGAAAAAGAGCAATCCCTAAAGCTACATCAACAAGATCTTCGTAGCTATGGATTTATATCTTAGAAAAATCCAACAAAAATAATACAAAACAAGCCCCAAACTCAAGCAGATAAACATTGTAAAATGATGAACAAACAAGAATATACAAATCATAGGTGGAGCAGTAATGGTCCAACAACTATTGTAGGTCAAAAATCTAAGTAGAAAAATTAAAATAGTAGAGCACTGAAAGAGAACTATCAACATAAGTACAGATGAAAAAAAAAAGATGCAAATTTAATGATAAAACTTGTAATTATGAAATTATTTCTATCACATTATACGTTCAAGAATGGATCTACACTTTACGCACAGGTAAATACCAGTTTCTGTCTGCGAATGTGTTGCTTCTCTTCTTTTCTTTTCTTTTCCTTTTATTTCTTCTTTTTCTTCATTTCTAGAAACGTGCAAACAAGTTTTTGACTTCAAAACTTAATAGGAAAAGGCAATGCTTCTCATTTAATTGCAGAACAAGGAGATTCAAATTTACAGCCACCCAAAAGGAGAAAATGAAAAGGGAGTTGGCAGTTACTCTCAGAATAATTGAACAAGAAGAACAAAAACAAGCACAATTTTCACACTTTAGTTACTTGACTAATTTGAAATACAGGATCACGGCAATCACGATAACGAGCAGTGTGATTATACCACCTATAACCCACTTGTTTCGATTCATCCTTGTTGTAATGTTCGTTATAATTTTCTTGCTCCGGCCTATGTTGTTGTCCACGCCATGCAACTGGAAGACAAATGTACATGTGTAAGATGAATCCATTCCACACTTTTACATGACTCGAACTGACTCTTCATGTTTCATCAGATAGAGAAAACGACAAAAGGCCAAAAACCCAAAAAACTTGGAAAGGCGACAGAAATATCAAGTTATCAACAAATAAACATACTATTGCTTCTTCAGATTGAAATCCAGAATGTGGAAGGAATGGTTAACGAGAAGAAATACCGTGTTATCTGCATGCAAGAGAGACTGTCTCTGCTGATGCAAATCCTGGAGAAGTGAAACGCCGAGCTCTTCTGTTTCCAGCATGACCTTCCTACTGTTCATGATCCTGTTACTTGAATTGTTCAACCGCTCAGTTGACATTAATAATCTATCCTTTTGATTTGCAGATACCTGCAGCAATCAATGTAAGAGCATTGCTAAAATCAGCAAGTTGAATAAGAGAGAGAACTTTTACGTTTTCGGAAAATACTAATAAAAAAGCATGAAAAACGAAGGCTAAAAACATTTCCAGAATATTTCGTTTAAAATTTGTATGAAAAGATGCAGAAGTAACAAAAAAAGATGGCTAAAAGGGATAAAAGAGATGTGCAGTCCAAAAGGCCATGTACATACTGCCAATGTATCTGCCAATCCTGCCTCCAGCAGCTCATCTCGGGCAGCCTGGTTCAAGTTTGTTGATGCAATTCGTTTCAATTCACTTTTCAAATTGTTCAGATCAGACTTATATTCTCTCAGCTTGGCAAGAAGCAGTGCCTTAATATTTGGCTGCAAAGCACGAGCCTCAAGATCCATCTTCCTAATCTGCGAGACCATCAGCCATTCTCAACTATAGAATTTACAGAAAAAAGAAAAGAATAAGTTTTTACAAATTACAATCAATCAATGAGTTAATATAGATTTTTAGCCTAACCTTTCAAATGATTAACAAAAATGTCATGACCTTTCATAAATAACAATTTAATATGTGACCTTTTGAATTTACCACAAATCTAGCATTAGATAAATTTTCGAACTTTAAATAACGAACGTGTATTTTTTGGTCCAAAGATTTAAATGAGACGGAAAATTGCTCGTGCCACATCATATTTGGACGACGTCATTTGGATAAAATAAGATTAAAAAAAATAATTTCGTCAACTATTCAAAGTCTTAAAATTGAATTCAGGCTGGATTTGTGATAATTTCAAAAGCTCGTGTATTAAATTGTTATTTATGAAAGGACAAGACATTTTTGTGAATCACTTAAAAGGCCGGGCTAAAAATTGATATTAACCCTTAATCAATCTATACCAATGCGTCTGCCTCATCCAGTCCAACTTTGATTTCAGAAATCTTTTGCTTCTTTTGCTCTGCAGAGAAATGATATGTTTATACCCCAATGCATAAATTTCAACCACAAGCACGACGAAAACCATTAAAAAGAAATTCACAGTAACATGGAAGATAATGCAAAATGCTGACAAATATGACTAAACATGAAGAAGAATGAAAGCATTCATCTCAGAACCATAGACCATGCTTAAATTACAAGAAACCAACTATTACACTTGCCAAAATGAACATAAGAGCGCAAAATCCCCCCCCCCCCCCCACTCCACAAGAAAGTAAATAGATAGACTGCATAAATAGAGTGACAAACTATGATAGCCAGATAGCTATGAGGCTGTTGGTTGAAATATTTGTTGGGCTGGAAAGACTAAAGGAACAAAAATTGGGAGAGTAGGCGTTGGGAATCGAGAATTGATTCTTTTGTATAATCACAATAGATCTCTAATTGATAATGGTGAGGATAATCTTGCACCATCAAACTTGATCTCATTTGCACTATACACCCTAAAATGAAAATGCTAGCATTCCACACCACTGACATAGGGATATCGTGGCAACTTGCATTCTCCAAAAAAATTAGACAGTTTTCAATTGAAATGCTAGTATTTCGAGGTCGGTCCATTTCTATCATTATTCCCAATAGTATCCTTGCCAGCTTTTGGACTTTGTTGAATCATATATCCCCCCCCCCCCCCAATTAGTATTCCTTTTTTCTTTCTTTCCCTGTGATCATGTGATCAAGATTCTTTGTTTAAATCATCATACTGTTTTTGTCTTTTCATAACTGTCATTTAAAACATAAAGTAGCTTTAAATTCTTGTAAATTGAGCAATTTTATTCTTTATTGTATAAAAAATGGTATTGTAGTCCACCCTATATATCCCAATTAACAATTTCTAATATAAATTTGATAAATGCCCCTCTCATATCACATTCATGACTCAATACCATACTATTATTTTGTCATAAAACTCTTTAATGATTCAAAGCTCACAACTAAACAGGGAGATTATGAAAAAGCAACATTCAAGACAAGGAGAAGTATGCAAACCTTAAATTTACCCCATTTTAATGTATTCTAGTGTCTACTACTTTTATAGAGGTTGGTTTGTTTCTTTTCATATGATGCTTCCATACGATGTTTGAAGAAACGTCATATTTTTTAGTATATGTGGAAAGAGGAACAATAATGGGAAACGAGAATAAAATTAGCCTGGGAAGACTATTGGCATAAATTATGGGTCTCTCTAATTGTAATTAGTATAGCTTTGATATCTAATCAATAATAATTTGATGGTTAAACACAAAGTGGAACACAAAAAAGGTGGGAAAATTGGCATATAACACCCCCCAATTCGCATAAGATTTGCACTTTGCGCCCCAAACTTAATTTTTTTACAAATTGCACCATTAAAATAGAATAGTTGTTGCATTTTGCACCCTTTAGACATTTTAAGAAAATAAAAAATTCTACAATTTGTCTCCTTTTTTTTTTCTTTTAAATTCTCTCTGAACTTATTAGGCATAATACCCAAGCCCTTTCTCTCCTGATCTATAAATAACACCCTTGTTAGAAAGGGACATGTAAAAACATAACCTGAAAATTAGTTTAGATTAAGGGACAAGACTATCAGTCCTATTGGGGGATTTTATCCCTTGAAGACAAGATATTCTATCTTGACCTAATCTTGTTTCATTTTCTTCAATAATGAAATTATCCTTTAACTTCATAAACATGTCAAACACATATCGTTTATCATTCCTACAACCACATATCTATAAAGCATCCAATAACTTTTTAAGTCTATTATTTTATATTTTTATTCCAAGTTGAACATTCAATCAATATCTCCATATTCAAATTGATGTGGTGTGTTGAAAATCAAGAATTAAGATCACACTATATGTATAATTGATGATTGTGATATAATTTATTTGTGTTGGGAGTGACTTTCTCCTTTTCCTTATACACCATATGCTGCCCTTCACACCAATATAAATCATTGTGATATGAAATCAGGAGAAAATAATATAAGTGTCATAGCCTTTTTGGGCATTTTATCCATAGATGTAGCTCGCATGGATGAACCATGCTACATCATCGTGTTCTTTCTCTGTTCACTCAAGGGGTATACCTATTATACTATTCTCTTTCATCTAAATGGGCACCTATTTATATCAGTGAAGTAGAATGATATATAGAAATAGGAGGACATCACCAGATTGTTGTCATCACTTTTCATGCAGCACACACAAAGGTTCTCATACCAATTGTGATATCACCCATATCTACCAAATGCGGAACTCTGATTCTACACAAAAAAACAAAAACAGAAAAAAAAAAAAAAAAAAAAAAAAAACAAGAAAACTCGGCATTATCCCTCCACTTGAGCTAAGGACTTAACTCGTTCCCCATCAAACTAACACAGACTAACATAATATGCTAACAAAGTAATCAGGAGCAGCCACCAAGAAGAATTAAATTCCAATCTCAGTTATATTACTCGAGTCACCAATTTTCGTGCAGTAAATTTCATAATCCAAAAGATCTTAGCTTCATGAGCTAGCCAGCAGCAAAATTAGCCCGAGCACATTTCGAATTCACATGTTTTTAACAGCATTTTTTTTTTATATTATATCAAACAATTAACAAGGTCAAATTAAAAAATTAAAATAAAAACGGAGATAGAGAGGCATGATATAAGATCGCCCAACATAACCGAAAAAGGAGCAAACACTGAATAAGCACTATAGGATGTAACATAAAAGCTAGAATTGAATTCCCAAATTGAATTAGGGTTTGAACTAACCTCCATCAAGTAGGTTGGCCGACGCACACTTCTTCGACAAATTCGCAGAGAGCTGGCAGTATTGCTTTTCGTAACCTTCAAACACCGTGCTCATCGTGACCTTCCTGGTTAAATTTGGGCAAAAATTGACAATAAATGATCGATCGAACTCTTAATTACGAAGCTACTGCAGTATACACGAAGATTCAGAACAATCACGTGGCGCTAAATTGTGAATAAATTGAATAAATAGATAACCTGCAGAATCTGGTGGAAAATCGGCTTTTGTAATTTCAAGAAATTGAGAAAAGTAGTTCGGTTACAGGGGGGTTCGTCCACGGAACCAGGCAGCTCTTGATTAAATGATATTTTTCTATTTTCTTTTTTTATTCTCTCTTTCTACCTTCATAGAAAAATATTAAATTATATCAAATATATAATTATTTTATTTTTATTAGAATATATTTATATGTTATATTTATTTTGGTACTACTTTTATTTTTCTAAAAAAATAAATAAAAACTATCAAATTTTGATTTTAATATATATTTTTCCTTTTTTAAATAAATAAATAATATAAAAATAATATTATAAAGTTTCTGTCTTATTTGATTGAGTCTTTTAATTATTACATCTATTTTCATTTATTTTCTAAAATAAAAAAATTTAGAGCTAGATATTCGACAAGAGATCTGCATCTAATAACACGAAAATAATACGTTCTTGTGGATATGATACTCTTATTTAATGAGTATTATAATTGCACCTAGCACTTACGGTCATAAATTTATTAATAAACAGTAGAGGTCTACCACTCAACGTTATTATTATGTTGGATATAAATTCACCTGCTGAGTTTAACATAATAATCATTTTGAGCTCCTCAGTGGCTCGACACATTGATACATGAATTCCTTCTATAATTAGTAACACATCTATCCAATTAATCGAACTTATTGATTCAAGCTAGAATCTCACTCATTGATAAATCAAAATCAAAGTAATAAACTTTAAAATACACATATTTACTATTATACAGAAATTACGAATCATGAGCATCTGTGATCCATATTCTTATTAGGGTGGTTCATTTTACCCGCGGGTAATTTTACTCGCAGGGTAAACGGGTAAAAGGGCAGGGTAGTACCCGAATTTTCGAGTAAAGGGTAGGGTACTACCCGTACCCGCTAAAATTTGTAAGGGTAAGGGTAGGGTATGGGATTAGCATATTACCCTAATACCCTACCCTATTACCCTATATATTTAAATATATATTAATAGTATATATTATATATTAAATATATTAAAAAATATAAATTCATCAACAATTAAACTAATATTAATTTTTTAATCTTTATGTTGTGAAGTTATATTAAGATATTTTATATTAGTTTTCTAATTTTTATGAAATTATATTTTATAAGGCAGGGTAAAAAAGGATAAATTTAACCTATTAAAGGGTAACCCGTTTACCCATGGGTAACCTGTTTACCTGTAGGATAATACCCTTATCCTACCCGCTTTGAAAAATAGGGTAATAGGGTAGGGTATGGGTAGAATAAAATTCCATAGGGTAGGATATGAGAAAGGCATACCCGTACCTTATCCTACCCATGAACAACGCTAATTCTTAGACTATCCACAATAACAAACCAGCCCAATCGATCATAGGATGTGGACAAAAAAAATAATAAAAAAAAATTCAAAAGTGATGGAGACTTGGACGATGGATCTTGTGGTTGGTGAACCAACCAAATGATCGTTGAAGCCCTTTAACATAGTCGGTGCCACATGTCACAATATAGTTGGTCAATTATATATTTATTGAATAAAATAATTTATTATTATTAATTTAGATAATAATGTATTAAAAAAATATAAAAATTATATCATAATTCATAAAAAAAATTTGTCTATAAAATGAGGTCATTTTTTACATATTTTGTATCATATCAAAAAACCATCTTGAATTCTCTTTTTCTCTCGTTTGAAATTATGGATCCAAATGATCCAAATTATTTTTCAAATTCCCAAATTCCAAACTCCCAAAATTATCAATATTATCAAAACTCACAATTTTCTCCGAATCTCAACCAAAATCCAATTTCTGAAGAAGTCCAACCATCACAAAATATCTCCCGTAATTTATTTCAAGATGTGCAACAACCATCCACAAATCGAAAGACATCAAAAAATATTTGGTCTGTGAAAGAAGATGTAGCTCTAATGAAAGTATGGTGTTACTTTAGTGAAGATGCGGCTCGTGGAAAAGGTCAAAAGAGTGCCTCTATCTAGGAAAATGTGCACCAAATATTCCATCAATATCGAGTAGAAAATCCAGAAGAACAACTCGGTAATAGAAATAAAGATTCAATAAAAAGTCATTGGCAACGACTAAATGCGAACGCTGCAAAGTAAGTCGGTGCTTGCAAAGAAGCACATAGTCGGAAACGAAGTGGAATGAGCCAAACAGATATTGACAAAGAAGCTCATGCCATTTATGAACAAGGTGGTGAGAAAATTTCACTTTTGGTCCCATAGGACACGTCTTGCTCCTTTTTTGGTCCTAGCAGTGTCGATTTTGGTCCTTTTACAAAAAAATCGCTCACTTTTAGTCTCATAGGTTTGACAATATCAATTGTGATCCCTGAAGATTTAACGTCAGTTAGACGAATTAACGGAGGCGGTCACACGTGACTCACGTGTGCCTCTTTTGAGTTGAAATTCTGAACCAACACAACCAAATCCCTAATTTCACAAGTCACATCCAAATTCTGAAGGGAAATCCCAAATTCCCATCCAATTCGAATCCTTAATTTGCTTCCTAATTTGATCGGGGGCTTGGGCGGGGTGGCTAGGCTGGGCTTTAGAGTCGGGAGCGGTGGAGACGGGGATGGAGACTCGTGTCGGCGACGGTGGACAGGAAAAGATTGAATGAAGCAATCTATGTTCACTACAATTTGAGGGAACGCCAGATGAGGAAAAGGTCCAGTAACTCAGTGTCCCTCGACAGTGTTCTGCAAGAAGATTTATTGTACGACTGGATTGTAGAGACAGGAAAACAAACCTTGCAAGAAGATGATGTACCAATTGACCACGTACTAAGGATTTATTTGATGGTTTTCTTATTAACCTTTTGTGCCTATGAGTGTGAGTTGGGTTAGAAATTCAAGAGGCATGTTTATATTCAGTATAATGTCACCTTTGATTGCATGTGTTGATTTTATCCATATTGTAAGAATCATGCTCACTCTAGTTTCCAAATAACTAGCTGTAAGAATGAACAAGGCCTCATCTTTTCTTTGATTTTCTTTTTCTGTATCCAAGGAAACAAGGAATATTGCCTTAAAGAAAAGTTAATTTGATTAATAGAAAAATCTACAACAAAGTGGAATCAACCACAACATACACAAGGAAATCAACTGAGGAATTCTATCCTAGGACTTTGAACAAAACATGTAACCTTGGTGTCCCTTGATTGGAAATCGTATATCAATTTATTAGATCTGCACTAAACCATCCTGAAGGCTGGAAGGCTTTAAAGCTATATATTGTCACTGGTTGCTGAACTAAAATGCTTTGTGTCGTGTGATTGTTGAAGTTTAAATAGACATTGACTTCTGAATATTCTTATTGTAATGTAACTTTGCAGGAAATCCTTTATAGTGAAATGGACCATGGGGATGGATATGAAAATGATTTACAGGAGTTTGATGATGGACATACTTAACAGGTTCTAAGTTCCTAGCTCAAACTCCCACTTCAAAATATATTTAACCTGATACAACCAGAGTTTGGAAAACATCTATTATGGGAGACAATAATGTGTGTGCTCAAAGACAGCACAAAGAGAACTCTTCTCATTTACTTGTAAAGCCAGTTTGTAAATGCTGCTGCTTTTATTTTGATTTCTATTAATTTTTCCTGCAGCAGTCATCCTATAATTGAGAATTTTGAATTAGTTTTGGCTGCCTTGACTAACTTTAAGTATTTGGCCTAACATGTTCTTCTTCTTTTGGATTCTCTGAACTTACAAATAATTATGTTTTGGGTCCTTTAGAGAAAGATCTTCCATTGAGTGATGATTTAATCGATTTGATAATTTTTCTGTGCGCTTGAATGCGTAGTTCTATTTAATTTTCCAGTTGCAATCATGATGCTAGGTGTTTGCTAATTTTGGTATGCATATATTATGCTCTGGTCAAATTACAAGGAAAAAAGAACAACACATTATGCTTTTGCTATCTATCACTGCAATTGATTGCTTATTTATTATCTCTAGAGTGGCGAATGTGTTCTTTTTAGGTGACTCTCATCATTCAGTAGATTTCTATTTTCTATGTAAATGTTTCATATTGACAATGATTTATAAGAGCCTAAGTTTCTTACTTCTTACTGGATCATTATTTTCCTTGGTTCTGGCCACACATATTTGAGATTTACTCTCTGTCTTTAGTAAGAAAGGGAAGAAATTCATGTATTGTGGTTAATTAAGCTAAACTATAGAGATTTTCTGGATGATAGTTATTTAATTGCTTTGATTTTTCTCTCTTGCTTGCTCTACAATGATTTACTTTAGCCAAATCAAACTTAGATGTGCTCCAAAGGTAAACGCTTAAAGCTTTTGACACATGTTGTCTTGAGGCTTTTTTAATTTTCTACTTTTGTACAGAGTGGCAAAGCCTCAAACTACACCTTTTTGTTGAAGCACATCTATCTGATGAAAAAAGGGGGATTGGTTTCCACCTCACCAGAGCCTTCTTGCTTGGGTTTTTCTTAATCATTTCTTTATATTTGTGGCAATGCAACCTCTGTAATTGTTAGGCTTTGATATTTGATTGATCCTTTTTAATATTAGCTAATTGGAATAACTTCTGAAATTATAAATGTTGTCTTGAACTGGGGAAGTCATTCATCAATCTTGTGGCTTACACATTCTTGTATTGATTGCCCTTTTACATTAGAGAAACAGGTACTTGGATCATTCTTTGAAATGTTTGAACCTGTAGCTGAAAAGCAAGCAGTGCTTAACTAACTAATTTGGATGTTGGGTTTTAAGCTTTTTATATGATCATTTTCAGATAATTCTACATCTTGTTTGTTGCCAAACTAATATATGATATTTTCTAAACCTCATTCTCAAACTGGTTTTTTAATGCATCTATGCATTTGAAAGCTATTAATGCATAGTTAGACGCACTTCCATTATCAATGTTGTCTTGAGTTCTCAAGCTACTTGAGCTAATATGTTGTTATCACTTCTCATGAAATAATTCATTCTTATGATGATTACCAATCCGTGAATCACTTTTTTTCTTACTGTGATTACCAATGTGCATTTAGTATTTACATTGAAAAAATTGATTCTTAAGAATATCTTTCTGCAGAAAATTTCCAACTGATATTCCTTGGTGTTGAAAACATAGTGAAACTTATCATGCTTCTATTTTGTTCATGTAAAACTGCAGCTGTTTTGTTCATGTAAAACTTACCATGTGGAATTTCCCTCCAAAAGCATGGCAAAATCTGTGAAACTTTCCCTCCAAAAAGCATGACAAAAAGCTATGAAATTCGCTCCAATGAATATTACTGTGATTTGGTTAAGTTTTCATTTGGGGACAGAAATTGATAGTGAAATGGGACCAAAATTGATAGCATATTTAACGAAAACCATAACGCCGAGGTCAAAACTGATAGTTCGTAACTTTTGGGACCAAAAAGGAAGCGAGACGTGTCATATGGGACCAAAAGTGAAATTTTCTCACAAGGTGGTTGCAAATTTCAAGATTTGGTTGTATTTAATGAAGTCATGTATAAACATCCTAAGTGGGCCTTAAATCTACATCATGATGCAACACGTTTTCATCCTGAAGACGATGGAGGAAATGATGAGAGCGGGGGTAGTTCAAAAAGATCAAGAACCAGCGAAGATGGAGAATATTACAGTAGCTCACAAATTTCAGAAGCGATTGAAACTCCAAGTAGTAGCCGCTCAGAGATTCCCTGTCCTACAGGTAGAGACAAGACGAAGAAAAAAGAAAAAGGTAAGACATCGCAATCTACATCTACTAATGAAGTTGCTGAAGAGATTCGTGCATTGAGACTAACTAGAGAGAGTGAACTCGAAGTAATGAACAAATTGGGAAACACGAGACTCGATTTGGAGCATAAAAAACTAATGAGAAAGTCATTAAAATCAAAAGAAATATTGTTGAATACATTGTTGGCCAAAGAACATTTAACTCCTGCAGATGAAGAACTGAAACGCCGACTGATGGCAATTGTGTTTGGAGATTGATTGTAACTTATTTTCATGTTATTTAATTATTATCCTTTGTATGTTTGGATTTCAATCAATGAATAAGATGACAAATTTCTGTACCATCAATTAATTATCGTAAATTATGAATTTCTGCACAAGTTGGCATTCTGAATAATTGTAAATATAAAGAGAGTAATACATAAAACAAGATCTTATTATGGTTTTATTAAGTAGATAGGTTTTTTTGATTCTATTCTCTTGAATAGACTACACAATGAGAAGATACTGTTGGTGATATTATCATGATGGGACTACACAATACTTATTATGGTGACAAATATCCACAAGCTTGTATTCTTCATTTATCGTTTCAATGTTTTATTAAATAGATAGGTTTTTTTGGTTCTATTCTCTTGAATAGACTTCACAATGAGAAGATATTGTTGGTGCTATTATGATGATGGGACTACACAATACTTATTATAGTGACAAATATCCACAAGCTTGTATTTTTCATTTATCGTTTCAATGTTTTATTAAATAGATAGGTTTTTTTGGTTCACTATTTTTCCCACTCATCACATGCATTCACTACTTTTAATTCCACTTGCATGTGCAAAGTCTCTTCTTTTCTATATATTCACTACTTTGAATTATTTCACAATATCCACCCTACTTCACATATTTTGTTATCCACTTCAGAAAATGTCTCACAATGAAACACCAAATACAAATTCAAGTGATAGAGCTTTTAGCTTTACCAATCTTGATGTTTGGGAAGAACGAGTTTCTCAACAAAATCGTCACATTGATCGTATCATCGAGGAGGTGGTTCTAACAGACCATACTATGTATGTTGAAGATTACACTACTAGATCAAGGAGAAGATACTGTAACAGAGCACTTGAGATTGGCGAAGAGCACTTGATGAACGATTATTTTGTGGAAAGGCCGATATATTCTCCCCAGCTCTTCCGACGTAGATTTCGCATGCAGAAAATGGTGTTTCTACGTATAGTGGAGGCTGTTACTGCAAATGACGAATATTTTCAACAAAGACCTGATGCCACAGGTAGACAAGGTCTTTCACCATTGTAAAAATATACTACAGCCATAAGAGTGTTGGCATATGGAACATCGTTCGATGTCGTTGATGAATATTTTCGAATAAGTGAATCTGTAACAAGAGATTCTCTTCAAAAATTCGTAGATGACATCATATCTTGCTTTGGAGACATCTATCTCAGAAGGCCGAATGCACAGAATTTAGCTAGACTACTTTATGTTGGGGAACAACGTGGGTTTCCAGACATGATTGGTAGTATAGACTGCATGCATTGGGAATGGAAAAATTGTCCGACTGCATGGGCTGGACAATATGCAGGGAGAAGCGGAAGACCAACAATAATTTTGGAAGCCGTTGCATCATATGACCTGTGGATATGGCATGCGTTTTTTGGCACACCAGGTACTTGCAATGATATTAATGTACTCCATCGATTTCCAGTTTTTAGTGATGTTCTGGAAGGTCGTGCTCTAGAGGCTAATTTTGTTGTGAATGGTCGGAATTATGATAGAGCGTATTATCTCACTAATGGTATTTGTCCTTCATGGGCTGCATTTGTCAAGTCAATTCCTTCTCCATCAATTCAAAAGCACAAGTTGTTCGCACAACAACAAGAGGCTGCCAGAAAAGATGTTGAACGAGCATTTGGAGTTCTACAAGCTCGTTTTGCATTTCTACGACATCCTTGTCTTGTTTGGGACAAAAATTTAATGGGAAGAATTATGATGACTTGTATCATTATACACAATATGATAGTAGAAGATGAGCGAGACACATATCAAAACTATTATGATCCAACAAAATTTTTCATTGATGGTGCGCAACAAAATGACTCTCAACCTTTTCAATACTCAACAGAACGCATTGCGAGTTTGTCCTCTTATATGACTAATAGGGCACAACTTCGCAATAGAGATGCTCATGTGGCACTTAAAAATGATTTAATTGAGCATATATGGCGAAAATTCGGCACTGATAATTAAATATGTAATTTACACATTGTTGGATTGTAATGTCTTTTGTATTTTTTTTTAATATTTGTAATTCATTTATTGTAATCTTCGCATTATTATTGAGTTTATTGTTTAATTTAAGTGTATGAGGAATATTTTATTATTATTGTGATTAATTATATAATATATAAAATAATTTAAGAACTTTAAAATATAATAAAAATAATAATTATTATTAATAGATATTAATAAAGAATCAAAAAAAATATTTATTTTTGGATTGGAGAGGATTGTTGATAAAGTTGAAAGATTGTGGTTTTAGATTGTTGAGTTGATTGTATAGGTGGAGGAGAGAGAAATGATTATTTTATTGATAGATTGGGTTGATAGAGATTGTGAATGGGGGTAGTCTTATGTTCTGTGAGTCTATATTCTTATGATTCTATAGTCAAGATAGACTAATACCAAATCATACTACAATTATATTGATGTTCGTCTAAATCTATATAGGTTGTGAATGATTCTCATTTTTTATAATGAACCGATAACATGACTTTCTTTGTGTAATGACACACCATATTATCTACAATATTTAAGTATATGATGAAATTGCATAAATTAAATACAAAATAAATGAAATATAAATGACTGTCTATTCTAATTTAAAAGAAGTAAATAAAGTAAATACAAAAAACAACTGTTTTAATATATACCTGACACTAATCACAGAGTCTCAAATATTTCTTTGAGCAAAATGATTTTAATGCGATGCAGTAGAGATGAATATAGTTGGTGAAAATTTATGTGTGCACTATCCACTACCATCCAGGTAAGGCCAACGTCGTAGCCGAGGTTCTTAGTCGCAAGCTAAGATGAATTTGGATATGTCTTAACCCAAAAGGAGGAACTCGTCTTTGTGATATTATTTTTTATTTAATAATATTAATATTATTTTTATTTAAATTGTGATTCAATGTTATTATTTTTATAAATTTGGTTATACATATATATATATATAATATAAAGTATGGAGAATTTTTTTCAAAATAATTAAGGAGTTTGATGTTTCTATTCGAGATAAAAAAAAATGAAGAGAATACTTAAATAAGGGAGTTTGTAAACCAATAGATCATGCGTATCCGAAAAGAACCTTGTATGAATTTGTTATTTTTAGATCATTTTTAATGTATGAAATATTTATACATTTTTATCTTATTTAAATTTATGATTTTTATATAATAATATGTTCTTAATATTTATTTATTTAATTTTGTAATTTTTTTATGCACAATACAATAACGCTCCTTATGATTTTTATCTGGATTCGCCACTACTGTTAATGGTATGAAATTGGTGTCATACATATACTGTCTACATATAGGAAAGAGTTCCCCCTATGTAAGAACTAAAAACCCGTCTAATACCTTCGATGCTTAAATTTTGATGGTCATAATTTAGTCAATTTTTGTTATCAAAGATAAGGTGATATACTTGTATTTTTTTTTAAAATTTTAACTAATTCAATGATAATTAAATAATTTTTATATTTTAAAACATGAGCCTCTCTCCTCTCACCTTTTATTTCTCTCATCATACCTCTTTCTGTCTCCCTCCCTCTCTCTCCCCTAAATCATTCAATAAACATGAAATTGAAAAAATTGTGGTGACCGTAAATAATTCATAACAATAATAAAATGTTATATATATATATATATGTATGTATGTACAATCTTAAGAATGTTTGCCTTTGATCGCAAAATCGGAATCATCTTTTCTCTCCTCTCTCTCTCTCTCTCTCTCTCTCTCTCTCCCCCTAAATCATTCAATAAACAAAATTGTGGTAACTGTAAATAATTCATAACAATAATAAAATATTATATATATATATATATATGTACAATGTTAAGACAAACCGATCACAAAATCGGAATCATCTTTTCTGGTTCAAACATGACTTTGGAGTCTTGAGATGATGATGATGATGATTATTATTATTATTATTATTATTATTATTATTATTATTATTACATGGATTTTGAATTTTTAGGGTTCCTTATTTGTTTTTGTTTTTTTAACTCATCCACCTGACCTGTGGTAGGAGATTTGAACATGTGACCTTTGGTTTCCAAAAAACCTCATTCAACCACTAGGCTATTCCCATCGGGACAAGGTTCCTTATTTGTTTAATTTGTTTGTAAACAATATTATTCATGTGAGGATTGAATGTTATTTTTTCTTCTGTAAATTATCATGATGAATGGAATTTCCACTTTATTTCACCTTCTTCATATTTTCTTAATGATTCACGTGTTCATCTTCTTCAATTATCTCATACAATTCAATTATGATTTCGGTGTTAATCTAAGATTTTTTTCGTTGATCATATTGTTATTAGTTATAGTTCTTACTAAAATGTCATATACATCATACATATATGGTTCATTATTCATGCTAAAATAATATATAAATCGTGCTAATGTTGATAATGAAAGTTTAGATGCCGCTCAGATCTGTGGTGTTCTTTACGGTGTTCAATTAAATGTACTGATAGTTTGTTATAAATTGAACAAAATAGAAAGCATGCAAAGAACTTGTGATATGTTGACCAGTTTGGTAAGCGGTAATTGAAAAATATAAACGGTAATTGAAAAATAAATTTTTTTTGAAATAAATATATATCATAAAATGGAATTAGTGAACCCTAAAATAAAAGTGAATTAATTTTTTTTTTAATATGACGTCTCGCACAATGCATTCACTCGACGCTAACGCGCGAGTTCCTGCATTGCGCTCGACAATTAATTTTTTTCAACTTAAATATAACATATAATTGAGATTGATAAAACTTAGAAAAAAAAATGAACCCTAGAAACACAAAATAACATAACCTTAAAAAATCCTGAACTCCTAAACTCTATATATTAATTGGAATGGAAAAAATCACAATGTTTTGAGTGATATTTTTTTACTGATTGATACTATTGATACTAATTTTGATTTTTTTATTTTTGCGGATCGATCCGGATCATAGCAGGTTGTGCATACAAGTATTTGTGTATTATTTATAGTTTTAGTTTGTACAATGCTCAGGAGACATATTTTCAGATTATCATGTTACGGTGTTTTTGGTCGTTTAGTTGGAAGATTATGTTGTTGGGAAGTGAACATGTCGTACGTTTTATTTTAGTGCATGAACACGTTGTATCAATATTTACTAGCATACAATTGTGTATTTATGCATCTTTTATGGTTTAACAATATTGAGGCTTTATCATTTCGTCAATTCTTTAGTTTTTATTTTTTCGATTGCAAATTGGTGTTATTGCTGGGCAACATATATATATATATATATATATACACACACACACATACATACATACATACATATATATATATGTGTATATATATATATATTTGTTGTGTTTCGATCAAACAATATATTAAGCAAGCTTGCAAGTATGATGATATTTTTCTTCGTAAAATTTAAAATTGAGTATTGAATTCATCTCAATCTGAACACAGTCAAACTTCTACAAAATATATGTTATGCATGTTCATAACTAAAGACAGTTTTTACTCCATAATCAGCCGAAACTCAGATTGTGCAACATCATCCAAAATCTGCATTCAACAAAACCAAATTATGATAAGAAAGCATCAAATATATTGTATAAAGTCACGTCATTCAGAAAAGTATCACCTGGATGTACCGCTAAAATAATCGAGAATTGGGAGTTTTGCAGCCAAAACTCACTCAACGTGTCCTTTAATTCTTCTTTTCCTCCCTTTTGATGTTTCTTCTGCAGGATCTAGTATAGACGATGTTGAAACTTCAGTTTCATCTGTCAAATACAATGTAGTTGTTAGTGCTTCAACAGCCCCAAACATACTCTCATACCCATCTTCTATCATCTTTCTTGTTTCTTCACTTCCTTGGGCTTTGATAACTAGATTGTAAAACTTCTTAGCCATCTTATGTCTCCAAGGATTGGAATCTCTCATCCCAGCAACTTGATCCTGTGAATTTAAAATTTTATCCCACAAATCCTTTTTTGCATATTTCGTCCATCTTTTCATAATATAACAGCTGGGTATTTGCTTCACTGAATTCCTATCTAGTATTCTCAAGCAATGGCAGCACAGTAATCCACACTCCTCAAATCTCCTACACGAGCAATTTATCTTATTGTCTCCAGCAAAAAAATTCACTCTATGAGAAGTTAGAGCGTCATGATTCTGAACATCATATATCTTTACCTCCATTTCTTCACACACTACATTGACTGTTGTTGATATAGATTTCAAAAATTCCTCCTCAAAATCATAGAAAACGGATAGTGTGTACACCTCAGAAGCATGTTTGAGCATTCCGGTCAATGCTATACGTGAAGTTGGTATTGCACTTGAGCATTCAAATTCATCATATTCTTCTCTACTTCTCCAACGCTGAACTGTTCTCTTGAAAAATTTATAGAATCCATTCAAGTTTGTAGACCTATTTGCCCTAAATCCAATTGCATTGACTGTACTCTCGCTTCGTTGTGAAAAAAGAATCCCACTTGAGTAGTCTTTATTATGGGCAGTGCACCATTTCTCTCTCAAGTCATAAAGACATGCAAACCAAGAGTTGTCTTGCAAACCATAAGTTGATATCATTGAGGCCCAACATTCCTCGAATTCTGCTTCGTTGATGCATCCAGATAAACATCTTTGGAAAGCATCATTGAAGGACTTGTTATCTTTCAGTTTGCCAAAATGACTAATTGCATTTTGGTATAAATGCCATATGCACAATCTATGTCTTGTGTCTGGGAAAACCTGAGCATCATTTATAAATTTTAACAATTTTCATCAAATGTAACAACTAGTATACTTAGAAGTACCATATACTACTAACAAAAGTATCACTAGTAGAAGAAGAGGGATGTACCTTTGATATTGAACTTGTGATTGCAAGATCTTCACTGGTAAAGATTGTCACTGGACATTTCAGCTTCATTGATTTCTTGAAAACCTCGAACAACCATTCAAATGTATCAATCTTCTCATCTGTTAAGAATGCACATCCGAACATGACATTTTTCATATGGTTGTTAAGTCCAACGAAAGGTGCACAAACTAGATTATACTTGTTGGTTCTATATGTTGTGTCAAAAACTACCATATCGCCATACATCTGATAATCTTCACACATCATCGAATCTCTCCAAAAGACATTTGACAGTCTTCCATCAACATCCAACTTAAATCTACAAAAGAAGTTGTCATCTTCAGCTCCTTCTTCGCATAAGATGTCGATAAGACGCTGGGCATCACCTCCTTCAATTGCACTCATTTTCATTCTATTTACAAAGTTGGCTTGGTCATTTATAGTATGACCAACCAAATGCTCATCTGCTGCTTTTGTGGCCGTGTATCGATATGAATCACTAGCTCCCATAGCAGAAGACATCATGCCTTCACCAACAACTTTCTCATTTGTAATTGATCTATGAGATTTATGCATGTGAGTACATTCTTTCCTAGTAAGCACATGATTGTGTCCAATAATATGTTCAACTACTTCAAACAACCCATCAGAACATTTTTTTACCCTCAACGATGCCTTACAATCTGTCCTTGTAATGTTTCCTATTCGCATTTTCTTTGGTTTTTGAGTGCTCAAACTACCAAGTGCTGTACATCGTTTAAATCCTTCATTTGAACAAACATAATATTTTTCAGTCACCACCCCAACACTGTTCCTCCTCTGAGTATTTTTCCTTACACTAAACCCAACTTCACGAGCATGCTGACAATACAATTCAAACATTTGTTCAAAGCTTTGTCTTTTAACACCAATTAGAGAGCCACTGAAATCTAACGTATCACCTATATTACATGAAAGTATCATTGAGATCACAACTGTATCACTGAATGTTCAGAATGTATCATCTAAAAATATAATTACAAGCTTACCTTCAGAATGTTCCTTTTCAGCAGTAGATTCATCATGTTCACCAGAGCCATCAAGTATGACTAGAGCTTGCTCATCGCCTCCCACATTCTCCTCAATGTCAACCATTTTATATGCAGTAGCTCTAAGCAAAATAATTCAATCCACAAATTGCACAAAAATTGTAGAAATACACAAATTAAATTGAAGAGACCAAAATTCTACATAAATAAAATGTTATAGCAGAAAATCAAATAGCTACTCACAAAATTCATGTTTTCATGTGAAGTTCTTGAAAAGTGAAAGTCAAGCTTACCTAAAAAATTTGGAGTGTCCCTTTCTTCATGCTGGCTGATTGATATCAGCGTCGTTTTCTCTGCGGTGGCAGAGCATCGAAGGAGACATTTCTGTCATAGTGGCTAAGGGCAACGGTGAACGGTGACCTTGTCTGAGGTGGCTCAGTGGCGATAGCGGCCTTGTTTATGCGGTTGCTCAACCATAATGACAAGCTGCGGGTGTTGTTTTGGTGTTGGTTGTTGTTAACTATTTTTTCCTTGGCTAGGTAGGGCAGGTTGCGAGTAGGCTGGATGGAGCGATCGCATATGGGCGGGGTAAGGCAGTTAGCGAGACATAAACCTTACGTATGCACCAGTGACCAGCTTCTCCAAAATTTAGCCCTGGAGTTATCAACATGAAATTTGAATAGTCCATCAAGGATAGCATACTAAAATTGAATCAAGAAAATAATTCATACAAAAAAAAGGTTTCTAGGCATCAATAAATTTTCCTTTTGTATACTGGTTTTCACCAACAAATTCAATAATTATAAATATTTTACATAAAAAGTTGTGGACTTATGCTATTTATTTAATATCTATTAAAATATTTTTAAATAACTTACAACACACAATATATGATGACTTAGTAAAATAAAAGGAGCTTACACCTTACGGACTTTAAGCCCAAAAAGTTTACAAGTTATAATACATAAACTCACAAGGGTGCAAAATTGACTCCTAAACCATTTCTTGTCCAATTAAGCCCTCCTTAGTCCGTATATTATATTGTGATAAAAATAAGTCCAAAATCTAATAAAATCTAAACACATAAACAAGGATGCTTTAAGTATTTATTTGATTACTTTTTAATAAAGATGTGTTAAGTGTTCACATCAAAGGTTTATTTAAACCATGATCAAACTGCTACACTTTTTTGTATTTCACTCAGTGTTTTTACTATAAAATTTTATTTTAATTATAGTTATTATAAAAAAAACTAAGTATAACATAATCACCCTAGTCAACATCAACATTAATCAACAAAAAAACTAAATTAAAAAAAATATAATACTAAAATAATCAACCATAATAATAAATAATTAATTAAAAACTGAAAATTGAATACTACAAAATAATTAAATACTCTAATTGGGTAGAATTATCCTTAATTAGCAATTATAGAATCAAATTAAAACACAAGAAATTGAAACTGAAAAAAAAAATCATAATTTGATGGCAACAGCGAGTGAAACACAAAAGATGGGATCATTGGCATATAACACCTCCAATTAGCATAAGCTTTGCACTTTGCACCCCAAACTTATTATTATTATTATTTTGGCAAATTGCACCATTGAAATAAGACGGTTGTTGCATTTTGCACCCTTTAGACATTTTAAGAAAATATAAAATTCTCCAATTTGTCACTTTTTTTTAGTTCTCTTTCGTCCATTTCTTCTCATAAATTTTCTTTCTCCCATTCCATAACTAAAATAAATGATAAATCATCATCATTATTATTATAGTCGGACCACACACATATATAAACTTACACTATTTTGTTATATTCTTTATAAAATAAAACTCGAATTTGATCTGAAGAATCTACATGTAACTCTTAGGGATAAAAAGAATAATAAAATTCAATTGTACATACTTTTTTGAAAAGAAACATCAAAGTCTTTATGAAGCATATACTTGTATTACAAATATATATATATATATAACAATAATATATTTTAATAGTGGAGAGAAGATGAAATTTATGAAAAAAAGAAAATCAAGAATGCCATAAAAAAATAAAAGGCATGGAGCAAACAACATAAAAAAATAAAAATAAAATAAAATTAAGGGATAAAATATTCTCATTAGTTATTATAAATATATTTGATGATTTTTGGTGAGTTTTTTAAAATCAAAATGCCTAAGGGGTGCAAAGTGCAACAATTGCTCTATTTCAAGGATGCAATTTACCAAAGTTTTAATTATAAGATGCAAAGTGTCAATCCTATGTAATTGGAGGGTGTCATGTGGCAATTATCCAACTGGAGCAATGACAATACACCATTGGCATCTTCCTCCTGTTATACTTCTTTTTTCTAGGTCTTTGTAGGAGATTAAATAAATTAAAAACACCCCCCCTCCCCCACGACATATATTACATTCTTTGTTTTCTTCTATGCAATAACAAGGTACAAATACAACCAGAACTGCAATGAGGAATTAAATTTAAAGAAAAATCCATAGATTAAGTGGCAAACAAATTTGTTGGGATCAATACTAAGTTAGACGATATCCATACATTTTTTGGTATTTCAGTTTGGAATAACCAAAACCCTAATATCTCCTCTATACAGGGTCTCAATGACCCATTTTTTATGACAAAAACTTGCGTAGGACCGTTTGGTTCAAAATTTATAAGATGAATTAAGATGCGGATTAAAATCTCAATGCCACATTTGTAATTTTGTTTGGTACTTATTTTTACTATAAAGTAAATGCACAGAGACATTAATTCATACTTGATCTTGACAATCCATACTTGATATGCAATTACATTAAGTCTCCTCTAAAACAAAAGTAAATACATTAATGAATACACAAACGTATTAATATATTAAAGTACTGTATATATTCACCACAACATTCAATCATAACTTCTTCACATAGAAACTTGTATCCTTTCTGGGAGAAACTCAATCCAGCTAAGGAGAAATGACTATGTTCATTCTCAAAGAGCATTCTACTTCATATTTATATTTATATTTTAACAAACTTTCCTTGAATTACTAAAAGCAATTCCAGAAAGTCCTAGATGTTTTTTTTATCAAATCCAAGGACATTTTCCTTGCAACTTCTTTGATGTTTTTCTTCCTACATATATTATATAACCTTCACAATCCCAAAGATTCTTGCAATTAACATGGTAAGTGTAAACATAATCAGCCTTTAACACAAATTTAGTTGTTTCTTCGTCATTACCCAAAAAATGATTAATTTACTACAGCTATAAATCCATCTTCTGTATAAGGTCTGCTCTACAATCATCGAAATTTACTGGAGCCATATGAAAACTACATGATATAGAAAAACATAACTGCAAACTAGCCATCATAGAATCCAACACATATGGTGCTTTGAAATGAAAGAAACTATAGCCGCATTCGAAGCTATTTCTTCCCCCCAAACGAATGACCAACTTCATGACATATCCTTCAAATACAAACACACATGGAGCTTGATTCCTAAATACACTTAAGACAGTAAATAGTAGCATAAAAAACAAGGTTCATTTGACATCTAATAATTAAAATACTCTCTTATCCAAGGCTAACAGCAGCAATATGAATCAACTAATAAAAACTCAATTAATTACACTAAAAGTATGAGAAAGGCTCTCGCACCTGATTCACACTCGGCAAGCTTTTCCAATTTGACAACAACCAAACGCTTGTGGTCTACACCACCTGCCTTCAGCTCCTAAATCACCTAACTAGAAGGGGAAAAAAGAACATGAGAAAATGCAAAACCGTGCAATTCATGAAGTAATTGAATCGTGAGTACTAAAAATACAATTTATTGTATAATTCCTCTACAGTATCATATCATGCATGTAATAAAATACATATCAAGATTTTTCAAATCATCCCCTCAGGAGTGAAGTAGTGAACATCACTTAAAAGTGTATTTCATCCCTGCTTCACAATTATATATTCACATTAACAACAAAATTCCATCTCTGCAGAAAATAGGTAATATTAACACGAATGATGTAGAGGCCTAGAGGGAATTTAGTCATTTACCAATTGCGAGAAAAAAGGCCCCCTTAAGAAAAGATCGAAACTTAATCCTTCATCCTGTGTCAACACTACATAGATTAATGATTAAACCCACGAAACGAAGAAATAATCAGAAGCTCTGAGGGAAAAAAATCCTTGAAAACTCAAAATTCAGCAGCGTTCTTCCGTCTGCTATGGTATGGACAGTGGATACAAGTATTAACTCAATGTATGATACTATGATTTTTTATCCATGCTACTGTTCGTGGTTTAACACACAATCACACAAAAAAGCTACCCGCAAACAAAGAACACAGATCAATCGAAAATCAGCAGAATTGTTCGATAAGAACAAATAAGAACACACAGCAGCCCTCGTGAGAGATAGAGAGAAGAAATCAAACCCAAAAAAACTCACTGGCGGGAGTTGGATTGCTTTCCTTCAAATATCTGGGTTTTTACTGACAATATCATCACCTTCTTTTGTTAGTTTTCTTGAACTTTGTGGTTCTGTCAGTCTTTGTGCTGTTTTTTCATGTTTAAAGGTCTCAAAATATGTGGGAAAAGCTGCAGATTGAGATGGCTCAAGTATCTCAGACCAAACATTAAGCATGGAGAATTTTCAGATGATGAAGATAGAATTATTTGCAGCCTCTTTGCTCGCATTGGGAGCAGGTATCAATCCAACTAGATCTCCCCCCCCCCCTCTCATCAGTCTAGGAAAGAGAAAGTACATGAACAGAAAACTCATACAAGTACTGCTGAGCAATATATTTTGTGTGGCTCAGCATCAGTAATTCAAGAAAACTTAATTTATTGTAGATCTTAGAATTAAAAATGAAAAATGTTACAAGTCCGCATATTTGAGCATAGCAGCTTAAATTTCTGATGAGAAAAACAAGTGCAGAATTAGCAGGCAGAACTAACAATGTTATAAAGAACTAGAAGAACACAAAGCTGAAGAAGAAACTACTATGAAACATGCATCTCAAAAGGACTCCCAACCAACAATCTCAACTCAATCTCCATTTTCACATCTCAATTCACAAATTCCAACTGTTGTCACAGAGCAACCTATTTACCAATCCCAGCAACTATATTTGGAAAACAAGATGAAGAGCATGTACATGTATACAATATTCAATACAGATACAGACATAAAAAGAGCAATCGCCGGAGGCAAAGAGAGAATGTAGCTGAGAAGAAAATGGAACTTACATTGTTGAATAATCTGTGCTGAAGGCGAACGGAGGTCCGAGCAGTCGCCGGTGACGGAGAGAGAACTGAGCCGGAGACGGAGAGAGACGTCGGCCTGCTGCTGCAGAAGCCTGAAGGCGAACGGAATTCGAAAGTTAGGGTGGGGATCGACGTCTGTGCGGTGCGGGAGCACAGAAGGGCTTTTGAGATTTTGATTTGGATTTTGGGGTTAGACGAGGTGATTTTGATTTCTTCTTTTCATTTCATTTTTATTTTCTTTTTATGTATTTTTCTTTTATTCCTTTTATTAATTAATTTACTGTTGTAAATTATAGCGTAATTGCCGCAATAAAATTATCATAAGAAATACTTATCACTTGAAAAATAATAAAATATACTTTTGAGTTTTGACGAGCTAATGATGAATTTTTTTTACAGTATGTGATGTTTATCGTAATGTAATATTTTGATTCATCGTCTAGCATTCTAGCTAGGGATGTTCTTTAGTTTTTAGTCCTCATATTAGGTTAAGCCTCCAAATTTAATGTATGTTCACAGTTTGTGTAATTGTTCTTTTTAATTTTATTGAGAAGGTATTCCCTGTATTGGGTTGCTATTTCAGATGGCGCGTGGGGCCCACGCACCCGTCTAATTTTTTTTTATCTTTTTTTCTGGCAATTTTTTTTACCTTTTTTTCATTTTTTATCTGATTTCATCCAAAAAAAATTTTAAAAAACACAAAATAAACCCCTAAAAATACCTCCAAAAAACACAAAATAAACCCCTAAAAATCCTAAAAAACACAAAATAAACTCCTTAAACCCCCCCCCCCCCAAAAAAAACTCTAAAAAAACCAAAAATACCCTAAAAAAACTTGGTCAAATGACGGGTTTGACCACGTTGACCGGGTCAAAGGGCAGGTTTAACCGCGTTGACCGGGTCAAAGCGCGGGTTAACCCGACCCGTCTTAAATAACACTATTTACAACAGGTGCATGGAAATGTTTGCCAATTTTATTTTAATGTCACTTGAAAAATAATAAAATACACTTGATGGTTAATTTTGTAGCATGGAGATAGTTTATATAGTTTGTTTGCTATATGGTGAATAAGTAAAGTTTGATTTTGTCATTCATATATCTAGATCCCTTTAATTTTTAAATAAACTTAATATTTGTATATTATAGCATAATAAAATCAAATGAACTCAAGATTCAAGAGTAATAAGATTCGATACATTTTAAAAAGAAAAGGTAGTTACAATTTAATTGTCAATGTTTTAATTTTTTTTAACAAAAATAACTAAATATTTTAATTATTACAATTTAATTCATAATATTTGGATGTTTTAACAAAAATAACCCAACGTTTTAGTATTAGAATTTATTTCCCAATGATTGAACGTTTTAACAAAAATGACCCAATATTTTTAGCAAAAATGCTCACTTGGTTGATTTCTGAAACTTTACTATAATAAGCTAGACAACAACCTATATAATGAAATGACATTTTGCTGAAAAATCAAAATGATATTTTTGTCGAAAGCATTAGGTCATTTTTATTAAAATGTTGTAACGTTGGGAATTAAATTTGCTAGTGATGTGCTTGACACCAATCAAATAAACTTGTTTCAGATTGGATCAGCAGTGCCATACTGCACTATGATATTTATCAAGTGCTCTACATTGCACTTGATGTTCTGGACAACGTTCATAATAAAGTACATGAACGTGATCTGAACTTCTTGAAGACAGCTCAAGCAAGGAGTTTGGATTGCGCTGAGAATAAGACTGTTGTGCATCGTGCCACAACAGAGATTGTTCAACATACTGAGTACTACCATCTAGCTTGAGTGATAGCTTGAAATTAGTCTGTGGATATACAAGCCATTCCGCTGAGCTACCTGAAGAGAAGATTCAAGATCAACAATGTTCATTACAACGTACATGAACATCTACATGAAGATAAGACTCAAGATCAACAATGTTCATAGTAATGTTCGTGAACGTTTATATGAACATTTCTTATCCAGATTATTCTTCCAAGATCAATGAAGCAATTCGAGGTTTCCAACCAAGGAAAGATTCAAAGATTAATCTAGAAGATACCTTATCCAACCTGAAGAGCTCGTGATTGAAGTCAAAGACAGATTCCTAAAGATGGAAGAAATCCTAACATGGATGTCCTAAGTCTCGATTTCAATAAGAAAAGTTTTCTTATTTGTTTCTGATTCTGATTAGGACTTATGTTCCCTTGTTGAGTCTGTATTTCTCATCTATAAATAAGCCTGATATACAAACATGTTAAACACACCGAAACACAAGAACTGTACATATTAGTTTCAAGAGCTCT
This sequence comes from Perilla frutescens, assembly GCA_026008535.1. Classification (NCBI taxonomy): domain Eukaryota; kingdom Viridiplantae; phylum Streptophyta; class Magnoliopsida; order Lamiales; family Lamiaceae; genus Perilla; species Perilla frutescens. The sequence goes on from BRKX01000015.1 coordinate 48,269,893, forward strand.
AACTGTTTTGAGCCATATAGTTTCGGTTGTGATTTAGACTAGAGTTTAGTGTTCAAGTCATCGTGTATTGAAACACGCTTATTCATACACTGTCGATAGGAGTCTTCGGAGAGATTTTCTGTGGAAACTAGATAGGCTAGATATCTAGGTTCTGAGAGGATCTCATGATTCAATTCAACGAAAGATGGTGTACGGGTAGAATAAGTTTCGAGTGAGGGGAGGTCAGAGTCGTGTAAAATCCTAAGTAAGCGTGACACTGGAGTAGTGAATTATTTTCCACGGACTTGACAAGTCTCCCTAACGTAGATCGTTTGATCGAACAGGGTTACCAATCTTCCGTGTGCTTTACATTCTGCAAATTACATTAAGTTCACAATAACGTCTTTGAACATTATCGTGAACATTATCCTACAACATTCGTGTACTTTTCTGTGAATGTTTTGCAGACAGATACATATCACACGGGGTGTGCACTTTCAAAATTGTAATATTAAAACATTGTGTTATTTAGTTAAAACATCCAAACATTGGGAATTAAATTGTAATTATAATAATATTGAGTTATTTTTGTTAAAACATTCAAACATTGATAATTAAATTGTAATTAAATCAAATCAACGAAACATCTCATTATCTTAGCTTAATATTGGTTTGATATCATTTAGTTTTTTATGGTCGCGTGCTACACATCTTTGGGCATTAATTGATGATATTGAAAGTTTAGATTTGTGTTAATACATGACATATGTGTATTTTACACAACTTTTGGATAAGAATTGATGATGTTCTAGTTGAGAAGTTGTGTGATTCCATATATTTTGTGCTTAATTTCATATATTTGTGGTTATTTGATGTATTTGTTAGTTTTGCGGTGATTCTTATGAATTTATCCATGATTTGATGCAAAATTATCAAACACATGTTTGGATAGTTAGAAGAAGATCTAAATATGCTTTGAACTTGATTAATTACTTAAAGCCTTTGGATTGGATTAAAATGTCAAAACCCGTGAATTTTCGAAGCCCAGTACGAGAGAGGACAGAGTTGACCTGGCGTAGTCCGAACGACTTGGCCATGAAGAAAATATAAAGACCCGAGTCGGCCCAGCACAATCCGATCTACTTGTCTGCGTGTAAAAACACCCTCATGGGTCGACCACCTTAGTAGACTCGGGTCGGGTCGATTCAGCCTTGGATAGTTTGAAAGTTGCGAATTTCCTTTTTTAATTAGGATTCAAACCCTATCTATACAAGACCTCAACCTTATGGACAAAAGTGGAGAGTAAGAAAGGTGGAGAGGGGGCTAAGAACACGAGAGAAGTAAACCGAGACAGAGGTTATCATAAGAGACGAGTGGATGCTGCAGAGATTCAATGGGTCACCTCAGAAATTCTTGGTGTCATCTATTTTTTAATTATGATGTTACAAACTTTATTTCATTTAATTTTCATTATATCTAGCTAAGCACTTCATAGGATTCTAGGGTTTGTAATTATTTTGGATTGAATGGTTTGATTTATTGAGTTTTTTTTTTTTGTGGTTATCAATGATTATTCGAATTCATAATTTTGATTTTTTGTATATATCTTGATGGCCACATCATATGTATGTAGAGGTGGCAATTTAAGGTCGGGCTGGGTCTAAAAACAATAGGACTAAAATGATTATGTCGGCCGGCCCGAAAAATCAAATGGCCCGAATTGGCTGGGTCATTTATCCCAACAAATGAAAATTTACATTGTGTCCCGCCGGATTGGGCTGGGCCTCAAAAAATTAAGCCCAAATTGGTTTCGGGTCGGCCTGATCAGGCCCGATTTTTTCCATTGGCCCGACAAGCCTAAGCCGAGTGGCCCGAATTGCCACCCCTATATGCATGAAAGCTTATTAATTGGAAAAATCTGACCAATGACTGATTAATTGATGGGATAAAATAGGTATATCATTTTCTTCATATTTAGAAGAATTGACAGAGAATAAATATTGCACATGAATAATAATCTTTGTGTGTTTGGTTGTAAGTAGTGACATGTTCATTATTTTTGCGTTATGGTAACTTTCGAATGAGTAGATAATAATTAAGTAATTTTTCATCATTGATAAATTAAACAAGGTTAAGTAGTCAACTAATCAACCCTGAAATCTCCATCGTAGGAGCTTTTCCCTAGAATCTTCTGTTCCATTTATGGTAGAGTTAAAGTCTTAAGTGAGTTGTTATTTCTTCTTTTCAGTAGTTCAATTAAAATAATATTTTCTTTGCATAAGTTTTCTCTGTCCAGATATTGGTAAAATATTTCTCATCCTTGAGAATTAGATTTCATTTAAGAATCCTACAGTTCTTGATCCTTAAGACTCATTGCAACTTATTTGGAGCGAGTTGATTTGAACCTTGCTGGCATCATAGTTCTGTGGTCCTTGAGACTACTTGTTCAAGTTCTTTGAAAAAAAAAATGCAATGAAAAATATGAAAGAATTGAGGTATTTGCATACTTAGGAAAACTTCTATTGATTCCCTCTGGAATCAATATCTAGCTAAGTAATGGATTTTCTCCACTTCTGATATTTTCATGGATTGAGTACAAACAAACTTCCATTCTTCTTCTCCAAGAATCAAGATACCATTTGTGATACCACTTGATACCATTGTATATGATGCATGCAAAAATTGAGAGATAATTGTTTTACATAGGAAAAAATGAAATGGATACGATTCAGGTAGACAAGCAGATAAAACTGGTATTGAGAACCAACTGATCTGAAACCACTTTGTCGGTCTCGAAAAATGCTAAATGATCGGGGAGGGGTGAATAATCATCGCTAAATCAGTTAATAAAATTATCAAAGTATGCAAAAATATCAATATTATGGAAATATCAAGTCAACTGACTTGAAGGAGCAAGTTCTCAACTGAAGGAAAATCTTCAGTTGGTTTTCTACATACTAACCTCTTAGCTCAGTCGAACACTAGACTGATTTTGCTTAAATAAGATGGATATAGAATTGATACACATGTAGACAAATTAAACAGTTACACACAGCAGATAACTGAATATAAGTGTAAAGAAGATAATAGTTACACACAGCAGATAACTGAATATAAGTGCATATGCCTCCCACTTCTTCAACTGATGCATAGGTTGTTTTTCTTTTTTTTTCTTCAGAAAATGCGATAGAATGTGAATTATCGAAAATGTCCAAACTACTCTGTTATTATATAATATATATGTATATATAGATATATAGATGGGCCATACATTATTTTCATCCCAACAAATTTATTTCTGTTCTTTCCTCCAACTTCTTCTTTCGTAATATTATTAAAAATGTATATAGCGTTTTCTTTTTCATTTTTGACGCAATTTTGAAAAATAATTTTCAATTGGGTATGTTCTTTCACTCACGAAAAGCTAAGTCAAATTATTATTTTGTAATTTGTTTTCAATTTTTCGTTTTCTTTTCAAAATAGCTGCACATTATTGTATAATTTGGTTGGTTGGTGAAGACTTGTGAATATTATATATGATGAAATACGTCGAATATAGAACTGTCTTAAAATTTTCGAAATGTCACTCTCTACATATTTTTACCTGACGTATAATTATTTTTTAAAAATAATATGAAAAAATGCTAATAAAATAATCGGTCGTAACCATCGAACTATTCAAATCCTCTCTGCCCATTCCCTTGAAAGACTCGCTATCCTTGACCTTAATCGCTGGCAAAGACAAAAAAGGCCTTTTTCATTCATCTCTAACTAACCAGAGTATAATTGATCTCCGAAACATGTTAATTTCATATTTTACCATGGTATTAAGAAGAAGAAGACGAAGAAGAAGAGACGGCTATATGATAAATGGTAAAAACTCTTATGTACTAAGTTTATATAAGTTTATTTTAGACATGCGCGTTAAATTTACGGGTCAGTTAGCATCGATTGGATCAATGTTAAAAAAAAAAAAAACATAAAAATCAGTATCAATCGGAATACTAAAAAGTATCACTTAAAATTCTAAAAGAATCACATGTATCTTTATAATGTAACGCGTCTAATAGTTATCTTGTACAAGTTTATTTAGTTTAAATTGTTTTTTTTTACAATGTCAATTAATGTCTAGAATTTAAGAGGGTATGGTTATTTATGGTTCATGATTTTTCAAGGTTTTTTTAGTATTTTTATATTCTTTTTTAGATTTTTTTAGGGATCTATTTTGTGTTTTTTAAGGTTTATTAATCTCAATTAAAGGTTATATTTAACTTGAATTTTTTATTGTCGAGCGAAGAGTACGAGTCCACGCATTAGTGTCAGACGAGTGCATTACGCGAGCCGCCAGATAAAAAAATTATTCACTTTAATTTTAGGGTTCAATAATTCTATTTTAGAGTATATATTTATTTCGAGAAATTTAATTATCGAGCGCAATGCAGAATTCCACATGTTAGCGTCATGTGGGTACACTGCACGGGTCATCGGATCAAAAAAATAAATTAATTCACTTTTATTTTAGAGTTCACTAATTATATTTTAGGGTATATATTTATTTTAATAAATTTAATTATCGAGCGTTGTGCACGAGCCCATGCATTAACGTCTGCCGAGTGCATTGTGTGATTCTCAAATTGATTTAAGCGTAAAATATAATTAATACCCCAAATAATAATACTATAACTTATATTTAGTAGTAAATTGCCCTTAACGTTTTATTTTTGTAATAATTCTACCCTACGTGATTTTTCTAACAGATAAAAGCTAACTTATCAAGTTGGAAAACATGTGGACAATAAAAAGAATATTTAATATAAGCCAAAACGACATGGATCTCGCGAAAGTCCAACAAAATTTGACCACTAAACCTCCTCTTGGATACCGAAAGTCCAACACTTTTTACAAAATAACGATAATTTCAAGTAAGATTTAACATCTTATGTGGAAAAAGAGCAGTACTTCTTGTGCTCGTGTTCGAACTCCAGCGTGGTGACTTAGCTTTTTATTTGTTGGAAAAACTTGTGATGGGTAGAAGTTTACAAAAATAAAATTTTGGAGGTAAAATTACTACTAAATATAGGTTGTGTATATATAAGTTGCAAATGAAGGGGTATTAAGTGTAATTTACCATTGATTTAATGATCAATTATCATATCATGTGCTATTTATGTATTGTAAATGAATCAAGTTGAGTCCGAACACACACTCATTCAAGTTTGATTGAAATTATTTTGAGCTTTAAAATTTATATTTGAGCTTGTTTGATTATCGAATCGAGCTCAAACGAGCTTTGATCGAATCAAATAAGAGTCGAGCTTGAGTAGTTTGATATTTTTATACTTGTTTGTTCCAATTTTACTTATCGAGTTCGAGTTCGAACCAAACTTTAAATCTTATCAAACATATAATTATGTTCGAGCTTGTTTGATATATGTATCGAACCGAGTTCAAATCAACTTTTGACAAACGAACATGAATCAAGTATTGAATTATTTGATTTGATTTCCGGCGTAAATTATTACTACCTAAAAGCTTTTAAAAAGAATTACTTTTGTATGCTTACTTATATGCATTTGAAATTCTTTGTTATCACATGCCGTATCTCTTTTCTTTTCTTTTCTTCCAATGTTAAAGGCGGAGTATCTCTATTGCGATGCACAGATGACATTTGTATAATTTTATTAGTTAGAAATTATGATTATGAAAAAATTAAGAATGTATTATAACAAATCAAAATTAATTTATAACTATTGTGAATCATAAAAAAATTTGTATTACATTTTTTGGTTAATTATAGCATACATTTGTGATTAATGATCATTAAGATTAAGTCCAACCAAAAAAATATGAAAAACAAAAATGATGATTAATTAAACTTAATTTTGAAATTCAAATTCGGTTGTAATTACAAAGAAAATCTATTGATTATTAAACTTTACATCAATTCTCGTTTTTTCATAGAAAGTATGCGAAGCTTTTGCCAAAGTGATTCATAATTAATAATAAAATATTACTTAGTAGATTTAACTTAATAATAAAGAATTAATTTCTAAAATTAGAAATAACTTTAGGCAGGAAAACTATTTCTGGCAATGATATTGTCGTTTTTTTTTACTCACACACCCGACCTGGTGATATTGAAAAGATGCGAACCAGTAACTTTTGATCTCCAAACAATCTCGCTCCACCACTAGGCCATCCCCACCGGACGCAATGATATATTGTCGTTAAACTAATCTTTATTGTCGTTAAATTTATAAAGATTGGTTTAGAGTAAATTATACTTATTAGCCCAACGTTTGCAACTTATAACAGTAATACCATAATCTATATCTAGTAGCAATCTCACTTCAACATTTTATTTTTGTAACAATTCTACCCTTCACAATTTTTTTCTAGCAATTGATCGAGTCATTAAGTCGGAGAATGCATGTACAAGAAAAAAAAATCACATAAATCAAATGACGTGTAAACTGAAAGTCAACAAAATCCGATCGTCAAAACAACAATAATTTCGAGCAAGATTTACCATCTTATATGAAAAAAGAGTAAGATTTCTCAACTTTCAATTGTCAGAAAAACTTGCAGATGGTAGAATTGTTACAAAAATAAAACGCTAGGGGCGATAAAATTACTACTAAATATAAGTTTTAGTACTCCCTCAGTTTCATAAAATTTGATCTTTTAACCTCTTAATTTTGTTGCAAATTATTTGATATTTTACACTTTTTAACACATTCCTCCCAATTTTACCCCTATAAAATCTCATCCATAAATATGTTGAGGAAATTAAGGATAGATATAATTATATAAAGACATATAAATTACAATGAGAGAGAAATTAAGATATATTAGGAAAATATATCTTAATGGGGAGAGAGGTATATTTGTCATATTTTTTAATTTTTGTTATAAAACCTAAAACATCAATCTTTATGAAACTGAGAGATATTATTGTTATAAGTGACAAATATCGGGGTATTAAGTATAATTTACCCTATTAGTTTATGCGTCAAACCATTAAATGGCATACAAAAGCAATATTATCATAGAACACTTTTCGTCCAAATGAGATTCTCTATTCTAGTTTGGTGTTTCATCTCATATTTCAAAAAATGGATTTATAATATGTGTATTTAATTTTTTTTTAGTGAATAATTATTTAATTTTTTAAATACACCTGTCATAAATCTAATAGTTGGAAAATAAAATAAAACACCAAATTAAAATAGAAGATCTGTTTTTTGTCTTACATGCCTTTACATTATTTAAATACATAAGGAGAGACATGGATGAAAAATTCTCTGTCGCGCAATGTAAGAGATTGAAAAGGTCATTTTCATTTCTATAGATTATTTCCATGTTATGAATTTGATATGTGTACATATATAGTTTCATAGTGTACAGGAACATTTAAATAGTATAGTTAAATATAGTTTCATTTCATAGACTATGTTTGATTTCTTTAATGATAAAACGCAATGATGAAATATTCAAAGTAAATGCAGAAAAGCATCTCTCGACATTTCAAAGTAAGTAAAATTTAGACTTTTGGTTCAGAGGACCAGTGTTTCGTGTAGGAACGTGAAGACAGAGCTTATTTACTGTAATATTAGTATTTTTCTTACTATATTTTGATGCTATTTTTTATTTTTATTTTTATTTGTAATGTTTTCTTATTGTATTTTAGTGTTAAATGTCTTAGCACTAAAATACAATAAGAAAAACACTAAAAATACAGTAAAAAAGCATCTTTGTCACATCCCCACACCAAGCTTAGTCACTATTACAACCAACTCCTAGATCTATATATATCTTGAGCAGAATTGATCATTATATTTGTTGTGAGAACTTATAAAATAAAAATAAATGAAAAAGGAAATTAAAATGTACGTAGTAGTGTATGATACATACGTTCATAAAATGACCAACAAGATGATGCACTAAACTTCATTATTGGGCCGGGTCATAAACTTTATAATATAGATAGCATATTACCTTATTACATGAAATTAAATATTCTCATCTCTCTCTCTCTCGTACAAATTGTCCATTTGTCTAAGTAAGATGAAAAATGTAATAAGAAAACAAAAGAGCATCACCAAAAGAAGGAAGACCATTTCAGCTTCTCTAACGTGATCTTTCAATTGTGCACATATAAATAAACAAACAACCAAATCAAGAATACAACAATCACTAACCCAAAATCAAGAGCAAAAAAAAATGGCTAGGAAAAGAAAGGTTGTTGATCAGCAGTCCACATATGAAAAGATGAACTCCACCTGCAATGAGATGGCGGCGCAAGGCGGAGGCCGGAAGCGCTTCGTGGGGGTCCGGCAGCGGCCATCCGGGCGGTGGGTGGCGGAGATCAAGGACACTATACAAAAGATACGAGTGTGGCTTGGCACATTCGACACCGCGGAGGAGGCTGCCAGGGCCTACGATGAGGCAGCCTGTTTGCTCCGCGGGGCCAACACTAGAACTAATTTTTGGCCTACTTCTCACAATTCCTCCTCTTCTTCTTCTTCTTCAGCACTTCCTTCCAAAATCACCAACCTCCTTCTCAGCAGGCTTCATGCAAGAAACAATGCCTTAGCCTCTAATTACGAGAGTTTTGATTCCATCTCCTTCTCATCATCATCATCTGATCAAAATCAGGGAAACCAACACACGGATGATTTTCCTGATTTTCTCGATGAGGAATTTGCCCTGGAAGACTTCTCCAGGGTGATAAGTGACTACGAGTGCCCGATGATTGAAACAAGCGCCATGCAAGCTAATTACACCCTGGATTTGATCCAGGATGTAAACTGTACTGGAGCCTCACAAACTGAGAATGAGAACTCAGCCGGCCTGGAAGTTGTGGACTTCCGGTTTGTGGATGAAATCGGGTGCTCAATCGAGCATTCAGCTTTCGAGATTGCTGAAGAGATGGCTAAGCCAACGGAGGTGGAGGACGAGGCGGTGATGATGAGTGAGGCGATGAAGAGGATGAACTACGAGAGGAAGTTTTCAGCTTCTCTGTATGCCTTCAATGGGATCACAGAGTACTTGAAACTGAAGGTGAAGAAATTGAACCAAGACGAGACGACGAGCACCTTCGCTGAGCAAGAGGAGAAGAATTCATCCGATCTTGATGGAGAAGTGTCCCTTTGGAGTTCCATCGACCTCCCACCATTATTTTTCATCAATTAACTAGACGAGATCCTATATTCCAAAATCTAAATACTGACCCATCTCGTGCTTTATTGTCCCGCTGCATAAAATATGAGATGGGCACACCTTCCTCAAGTAGAAAATTCAAATCGCTTTCATCGGAAATTTTATTCTTTATTGTTCATCTGTATCATCTTCAAGTAACCATTCTTTAACAATCAGAAGACCAAATGTGGATTCACAATTACTACTAGTAATAATTGTAATGGAAGTAGTAATAAGACAACCAAAGTAAAGGGAGAGATGTCGGGTTCGAAATCCACCCATTTCCTCCAACTCTAAAGCACACGACAACAACAACAATAACGACAACGACAACAATTATTTTATATACATCTTTCTTTGCCAAGATCCTAGGCAGACGGAAGCCTATGAGTAATATCATCTTCTTAGATAGGGAGAGCGATACAACATCAAATACTACAACAAAGCCTTCAACCCCATCACAGCATTATTGTATAAAATTGGGATTATCAGGAAAAAAAAACACCCCCCACTTGGTTCTAGAGCTAGATAAGAGTTAACTAGCTTGAAGTTGGCATTATATAATCTTGATGTAATTCTATCACATCTGCCAAGTTGCAGCTGACATAGGTTGACTATAAGAATCTATAAGGGTTGAAGAGATTCTTCGATCTCATTAGGATACATAAAATTAGGACGAGAAAAGTAATAGTAATGAAACGATAATTGGTCGTAGCAGAAGCCAACTACTCCTAGTGAGTCGAACAAAAATTATCGGCTTGGCACGACATGACATTCATCTCTAAGGAGGAGAGTTGGCACTTAGCTGGTAACAATTATATATACAAACAACAACATCTGATTCTCCACCCCGGACGAGAAGAGTTTTGCTGCAGAACTTCAGAGCACACGAAGCTGAGCTAGGAAGGCGGCGCATAGATCAAGAAAGAGGAATTGTGGACCATGAACTCTCTGCAGATCAAGCAAATATTTGTCTTCGCGAGTCTTGTAAAGCTGCAAAATAAAATTAGACAATCAAACCAACAACCAATTAGCAGGGAGCGAACGAATAATGACGGCTCAAAGATGATATCTTGTAAACAAAACAACAATTTCGTAATTGATGGATAGAGCTGTTAAATTTCACTGGTACGAGATTTGCAATCCTTGTAAAATTCATTAGTATGATTGATTTTCAAGCAAACCAAAATTGTAGCCATCATGCATAAAATCTTCCAGGTTTCAGAATTCGTACATTCCTCAGCTACAGGCTACAAAGGAGATCACTAGTAGTAGTAACATGAAAGTCTAAAGTCCGTGCAGCAAGAAAGTGGTTCATTACCGCACGACTAAATTGACTTAGTTATTTACTTAGCTTTCACATTTTGTATGTAATGGTATGAGCTTATGTGAGTAGGATTCTCTTCAAAATAATTACATCTAGGTCTCATACTTCGAAAATTACCATCTAACTTCTTTGATATTGTGACGGCAAATAGAGCTGAGAGCTACTAGTTATAATTCCACAATAAGGAAAAAGAAATGCAAGATGAAAATGTTACCTGCACTTCAAATTTGACAACAGACTGTGGCTTAATATTGCCATCATCCTCAACGATGGAAGATTCATCTCCAAAATAGTTATTGTCATGCATGGAATTATTAAGTGTTCCTTCACTATGACCAGGACTGCGAGCAACCCATCTGCATTTCATGTTGTAGTGCCCAATCTTTTTCCAGTAAACATTCAATTCTTGCAGAGCTTTGAGAACTTCTGTCATTATCTCACGAGGATGGGCTCGAGACTACAAATAAGCGCGAGTGATATAAGTATCATGACAAACAAAGGCCTAAACTATTAGCGAGAGAAACATTATTATCAATGCACAGATAACTTGGATTTGAACATTCTTACCAGATATCAAAAAAAATAATTAAAAAAAAAACGTTTATGGATTGCAAACCAGTGGTCGATCTGCCTTGTTAGCTCATAGACAAAGCTCAGCTTGCATGGGCCTATGTCCTTTCAAGAATGAAACAAAGAAAAGCATGCCAACTAACCTGGAGTCCAAGTGCCCATTTCCTGTCGACTGGATGTTGCCTTCCCCCTAATTGTTGATAATCAATAGCTCCAGGAGATCGTTGCCCAACAGGAGATGCTACAGTGTCACTTGGATTCATGCGATTATATCCAAGTTCCTACACAGGTAGGGCTTACTTAAAGCATAAACATTAACAAAAAAAGATGTACACATCAAATATGAGGGACCAAAATGATGCACACAAATCAGAAAATGGAAATCAGAATAACACAAACTACAACCGCATGAAACTGGAAACTGGATATGATAACAAAATATCAAAGTTGGCTCTTCATTTATGCCATGACAGAAAGTAAAGCTATGTTCATAAGCGGAGGTTAAAATAGCGCACCACAGTCTCCTGAAATTCCGATCCAAGGTAGCCACCAGAAACACGAAACCTGTTGTCTAGCAGCAGATAGTATGTAACAGTACCCTGAAATACAGTCCAGTATAAGAAAGCTTGAATATAAAGCATGAATAGAATACGGTCACATGCTGACCTCATTTTGAACTCTGTTTTGTATAGAATCAAGAAGCACATTCCTGTCGAATCCCATATTAACCACTTCCTGAAGAATCTCTTCATCAATCTGCAAGTGATAGACATAAAATTAAGAAATCCATGACTTAATAATTTGTTATGATATGATTGACTATAGCCATGATGCAAAAGAATCAGAACAGATTGTCAAATTCATAATAAGAATTAAGAAAGCCTCATATTGGACACATGTAGGAATGAATATTAGACGTAGTAGTGGCAGAAAAACCTAACACCAGAGCATCTCTAAAAAGAATTGCAATAGAAACTTAGAATTTTTCACTCACTTTCCTTGTGTTCCTAGATTTGATTACACGTACAAGAAACTCCATTCATGCTTTAAAAATATCTAAATAGGAGCACTGCCAGTTCTATAGACCTTTTTAGCTTGCTGTGTTGTATCAGGTGGTGGAACAGCTAAATAGCGTGCCAGGTGAGCTTGGAACCAGGGGTGAGCACGAATCTCAGGAATAGTCATTCGCTTAATAGGATCAACAATAAGCATCCTAGGAATCAAATCTCTAGCACCAACCGATAAATGGCTGGGGAGAGTATATATTCCACCCTACAAATAAATTAAACAAAGTACATTATATCAAAATAAATCCAACTATCTAGAAATAAAATTAAAAGAATTACGCACTCAAACTAGATTAACAGGGATAATAGCAGCCAAATCGTTAGAAAACAAAATAAGCCAATCAGACATAGTTGGGTTGTGCTCAGTAGTCTTGGCATAAATAATAGGGAAGCTAAGTAAGAAATTCATGATCGTATGAGCTAGTAAACTCCAGTTGTGTACAATCAAGTGTAATTCCACACTTTAAAGTTTAAAAGCCTCAAATTTGTATGTGCTAAAGAGTTGCTGCAGCAAATGACATAGAAGATCCATGAAGAGATACCGATTCGACCTTTTGACCTACTATTGCTGAGCTACAGATTAAACCGAGTAGTGGATATCAAAAGTAAGCCCCAATATACCTTAATTTTCTTGAAAAGATTAGGAATGTTTTCATCATCAAATGGAAGGGTGCCACAAAGAAGTGCATAGAGAATAACACCACAGCTCCAGACGTCCACTTCAGGCCCCGCATATAATTTACCAGATATAACCTATGGACAAAAATGCAATATTAGAGCCTTTCAAATTCCCCAAGTCACAGTTTTTTATTAGTTTTTTTTTCTTTTATCTTTTTGCCATTGATGTTTCTTGTAAAGCTCTAAGGACCTCTGGAGCAGCATAGTTGGGGCTTCCACAACTTGTCTTCAGGAAATGACCATCACGCATAATGTTACTCAAACCAAAATCAGCAATCTTCACATTCAATTTAGAATCCAAAAGCAAGTTCTCAGGCTTCAGATCCCTGTGAACCACCATATTCCTATGGCAATATTCCACTCCCGAGATTATCTGCAATCATCAGCAGAATGACAAAGTCTCTATAAGGCATCTAAATACAATATACTGACTTGATAGTAGAAAACATTAAAGTCTAAAAAAGAAAGGCACTAACCTGCTGAAAGAAGATACGGGCTTCGTCCTCATGCAACCTGCCCTTCTCCACAATATAATCAAACAACTCACCCGACTTAACATACTCCATCACTACATATATATCAGATTGTGTCTCCACGACCTCGTACAGACGTATGATATGCGGATGCATAAACAATCTCAAAATTTTGATTTCTCTTCTAACTGCAGGGAGAAAACCCACTCTTAGAGGGATTCAGCATTCAAACAAATGAGATTCAAAATCTAGCTAGCATGATATATTTATTTAGGAGGCAACTAAATTTCAGGAATGGGGCCATTTTCGCCTTGAAGGCTTGGTCCAATCGCCAATTTTTACCGCAATACAATTCTTTATATGCAAATTGACCCAGTATAGCTTTACTTTACTGTTACATTCAAGGGGAAAACAAGAAATGATTAACTTGTCCATGCATCTTAAAAGGACAGAGGTCGAGGATGCCCCAAACTTTGGTGTCTTGGTCAAATTTACCCTAATACAATTTCTAATACCCAAATTTACCCAAATAAGATTTTGAAATACCAAAGTGTACATAATAAATTTTTAACACACAAATCTCTTCTAATCCATTAATTTTGCTTAATGTGTAATGATGATTGAGTTGGGTCTAAAATTATAATTTTCTGTTCATGAAAATAGTTAATGCATGGGAATATTTTTATATTTCATAACTTGATAACAACAAAATTATAATTTTAAACCGACAAGTCCAACTTAGGTTTTATAGGAAAATATTTTGTTTGTGGAAACATCCTCAATGGTGATTGACTGCATACTATTCTAAAAATAATCCTAGGCACTAAGCGGTGATCGCAATGGTTTTGAACTACGTATGGGGGTTGGGAATGGAAATAATTTAAAAGATGTCCAAGTAGCAAATCAAATATTTTACTATGGAAAACAATGTATTTTCAGTTTAGATTTGTTTTACCAATGGTTGCAGATTATTTTATCTAGAAAGCATGAAAAAATAAAGAACAACGAGAGTAACAATGATCGGTGATCTTCACAATGTAATTAGCCTTAGGAAAATAAGCATTTGCTTCTTATGGATCACCTTTTTCTTCCATATCCATATTCTTTATTTTCTTGCGGTTAAGGATCTTGACAGCAACTTTGTGACCAGTCAATGCATGTTCAGCAATTTTAACTTTACCAAACGAGCCAATTCCAAGAGTCTTCCCCAGCTTGTAGTTCCGCAAGAATGAATCCACAGTTCTACCATCTTGGATTCCATCCATTTCCTGCAGACACATCTAGTTGGAATTAAAACACAGATTTATGAAGAAACAAGTAAGTTGCATTGCATCAAAGAACTAATCACAACTCAGAGACAAGACTGCTGTATGTAAGTATGTAACATCTTTGATAGCAGCAAGTGGTTTTATTTTTCATATCCAACTTCAGTCTTACAACAAAAAATTACAAAGGGAACCATTCAGGTAAAATTAAAGGATTGGTCACAGTTCAAGGATGATAATAGGATGCCCATGCTTGGCAAAAAAACCAATTCTATACCAGAGCAGCACAAACCATCACTAAGTTCAAAACTTTTTGAAGCAGACAGATTCAATTCGACAAAATAAGCAAATTTCGGGCAAGATTGCTTTTTTATTTTCTTTCCTCCTGCCACAGTAAAATTTCATATTCCACAATTCAAGACACATAATTTTCTTCTCCGGAAATTAGCATTCGGAATGAAAATCAAACGACAAAACAGCTAATTTAAAGTTGAAAGCAAGCAGCCCAAATCGCAAATTAAAACCACAAAAGAGGTAATTCTTCAAAATATCCTAATTAAACCAACCAGCACTTCACTCGATACCCTAAAGCTTCTTTTTTAGCAATTAAGCAAACAATTCCCAAATTGGAAACATGCATAACTCCACAAACCGGCACCAACCCACTTCAGATCTGGAAACTCATCTTAAAAATTAAACTAAGAAACCACCCCCACCCCCCTCCCAAAAAGAAAAAGAGAAAAAAGGGGGTCATTCAAAATCCAATCTTTATTTCACAAGGAAAGGGAAAAAATAAAAATAGCCAGCTCAAAGCCCCTGAATAATCATGAAGTAAGTGGACTTACACAAACAAAAACAACGCAGAAGAATGCCAAAAACTGCGACGAGGTGTTGGAAAGATTGAAGGAAACGAAAAAAAGAGAGAGAAATGAATGATAATATACGAATGGAGAGAGAATGATGAGGTGTGAGTGACGTGTACGAGGAGGGATCGCCTCCTTCAATGGAGGTGTGAGTGAGAGATGATGATGAACACAAAGCGTTGCTCCAGAGCTTGTTTGTCTCCCTGCCTGGTTTTTCTTCTTTTCTATTTTTAACTTATTGCATGTATTTGTATTTTCACCCCCCAACTTTTTGCACAATTGTCCATATTATCTTTATTCTTTTATATCTATAGTCTTTTCATTATTTTTTTTCTTTATTTCATAGTGTTGCTTGGACCAATAACATTGTCTTTACATTTTTGTTAAACTAGTACTAGTACTAGTATGTCTCCTAAAATGCATGAATTTTTTATTGTAATATCAGAATTTGTATATAAATCCTTTTCTTTTTACTTTTTCTTTATGTGAAAATGGATATATTTTTGAATAAATAATCATAACGGGACAGGAAGAGGATGTGTTAGTATTTAGCTTTTTGTGTTCATGTTGTAATCATATCAACTGAAAAATTATTGTGTGGTGTAACTAATACATTGACACGAAACACAATATTAGGATAACAAGAAATGAAATCCCAGCTAGGAAAAACTATGATTCATTACATATAGATATAGATGGAAGCATATTGTTTGTGATACCACTTTATGGAGATATTTAAGAGGGTGAAGGATTATTTATATCTCGAACTATTTTCATTTACTCAAATATATTTTAACCTAACACTTATTAATTAAATGCATAAACTATTAAAAACTAATCAAATCTATTCCCAAATACTTTTTTTTGGCCGAAATCATGTTTGAAAAGGAGTTTAAAAAATTAGAATAAAGGTATCACTACAAGAGATATGCGATTTAGAGACAGAATATAATCCGTATCTAATGGACGACGGATTAGAGACTACTCTGCGATGGACCGTAGCTTACTGTATTGGAGATAAAATTAGACACAGATTGGCGACAAAAAAAAAAAAATGATGGATTTGAAATGGATTAGTTATCTCTAATTTAGAGACGGAGGTGATTTAATACGATTATTAAAATAGGAAAACATAAATATTATGTCATAAATATGATCGATTTGACTAAAATATGAGAAGACGGCTCAAGTATTTAGCCGAAATATTAGGTAATTTTTTTACCGAAAATGTATTTCGGAATAGATCTAATTAACTTTTTTAATAATTTAGATATTTAATTGATAAAAATATTAGTTTGAAATAGTTTTGAGAAAATGAAAATAGTTTCAAATATAAAAGATAATTTAGCCTATTTAAGACACCTAAGCAGATATAAGACCATCTCCAACCCAAATACCCAAACTCAAACTCAAAATGGAGTAAGTTTCACATCAAACACTAATTTATCTCCGACTCACAAACCTAAACCCAAACTTAAAAGAATATTCTCAGTATATTCCACCATTTACTATTTATCATATTTATTTCAATAACACCCACATATTTATCAAAATTTATAAATTGAACCTCTTATTTTTTTTGCTATTTTGCTATATAAAAAACAAAGACCTAATATTTATTTTAATCAAAAGTAGGCGCCACCTTTCTTTTGACACCCAAAAATATGCTCACACATATATACATACATATATAGGATATTCTTCCCAAAAACATAACAACTATCTTTACACAAACACAATTAATTAATTCAAAGTTTGCCATGCGTGCTTCTATCAAAAGAAAATTTCCATTCAATGCATGAAATGAAGTACTCCCTCCGTCCCATAATTATAGTCCATTATTCCTTTTTGGGATGTCCCAAAATTATAGTCCTATTCTAAATTGGGATTGTATTTAAATATTCTTTTACAAATATAACCCTATTTAATATAGTATGAATGCAATTAATATAGTAAAAAATAAGGGCAATATAGGATAATTGTTGTAAATTGTATATTTCCAATACATATTAAATGTGATTTCTTAATCTGTGTGAAAATGGGAAGTGGACTATAATTATGGGACGGAGGGAGTAGGATAATTGGGGCGAACCAGAAAAGTTTGGGTAGAGCCGGATCCAAGCGTTGGCTAGGTAAGCGTCCTGTAGTAAGAGGAGTAGTTATGAACCCTGTAAACCATCTCCATGGGGGTGGTGAAGGGCGAACCCCAATTGGTAGAAAAAAACCCACAATCCCTTGGGGTTATCCTGCGCCGAGACAGCGATGGGTTCTCTGCCCCTGGGGGGACGTGAAAGCGCGTTTATCTCTATAAGAACGGTACGTTCCGAGGTGTAAAGTGGGAGAGGTTACACTTAGAGGTTCTGTATTATGGGGCAATCCTACAAGCAGATAAACGACTCTGCATCTTTTTTATCTCCCACATTTTGCACTTTTACCCAATCTGGGAAGCAGCATCCGTTGATGAATGGTTACCAAGTACTTCTTGACGTGCTCTAATATGATCAGATTTATAAGTAAGCATCTCTTGTAAAATATGAGCAACACCAAATCCTTCTAAAGCCCAAACCTCCATTTCTCCTACATGTTCATCTTAAATTCAGGTGATTGAATTTGCACCAATGGAAACCATAAACTTTATACACAATAGAAGGATAAATTTTCTTTTTTTTTAGATAGTGAATGGAGTTCCTTCTTCCATTTCTATCATATTCATTGGTACTGATCTCTTTTCGTCCTATGAACTTGAAGGTGTATACATGAGATTTTCACCTCATACCGCTCCTCGTTCAATTCTTTTGAATTCATTTGGAGAAGGTCAAAGTTATAGTTGAATTATAGTTCAAATAATTTAAAATATCTAATTTTTTCGATTACATCCCCTAAAAAGTAGGAGAAAAAAAATGATTATTCGATCATATTAAATGTCAAAACGTTATAGAAATAAATTAATAGAAAATTATGAAAAATAATTCTTCAAAATAATTTTTCAACGACAATCTCTTTCCCATCTCCATCCTCGAGGGAAAAAAATAATTCTTCAAAAAAAACTCGGTACCCTGACTCGTGCTTCGCCTCAATTTCGCCCCTCAATTCGCCTCCGTCCAACAATCCGTTCCGCTTCTTCAACCTAGCTCTTCACGCGAGTTTGCTCGAGGTGTCGAGCCTGAAGAGTCAACTCACTGAGGGGAATAGCGATCTAGAGATGAAGTACTGCGCCGAGCTGTTCGACGATGCAGCGAGTCAACTCGGGAGGTCGGCCGAATTGATCTGCGTGGGCCCCGGAGAGAAGGTGTTCACGAGGATGAGGATCACCCTTTCCATTTAGGTTTTTCTCCTCTGCCCGCACCCCCTTTCGGGTTTTGTTGAAATATGTGCTGTTTTGTTGTGCTGAGATTATTAAAGATGAATGAAATGAGAAGAAAGCAAAATATTGGGATATGAATGACTATTTTGCAATTTCAGATTTTTGAAAAAGCATTATGCATTGATGAACAGTACATCTGCATACATGGGTATACACTGTTCACATTTGAGGTTTTACAGCAAAATGGTGTTCAGTTTGGAGGTGGGTTGGAGCAGATTATTAACTGCAAAATGAGATTTGCAGTTGGGTTGGAGATGGTCTAACACGTGAACGCTGGAACTTTAGCATTCACATCCGTGTAAATTTACTTATGCTTTAAAACTTAAAAATAAATTATTTCCTAATAGTTGAAATATAATTAACAACGACACTATCTATTTATATGTGTGTATAAAAACCATATAAATAACTTCCCCGCTCAAATCAATTTCCATAATCGGTAAGTTCTTAATTACCAAATGGTGACAATGAGCACAAAAAAAATGTTAGTTAAAAAGGTCCAATAGCATTTGAACTTTTTTTTGGTAGATTTATATTGAAAATATATTCATTTTACTTATTTTATTCAATTTTCACTTTTTCTAATCTTATACTTGTATTAATAGTTACAAATTGAACGAACGTTAAACAAAAATCTGATGTTGATCTAGGTGCTTACAGAACCGCTAAGGATTGACGCTCAACATGTGTGTGTGTGTGTATGTGTGTGTATAGATCTCGTGAGAACTCTTCCCTATGTGGGAACTGAGAGCTTCATAAAGCATGCCATGGAGAAGAATGAGTCTGACTGATTCTAATCTTGTTACTGGGGTGAAAGTTTTATCATAGTCAATTCCTTCTATTTGAGTATATTCTTAAGCAACCAATCTTGCTTTGTGTTCTGGTGATGTTTCCAAGTTCATCTATCTTGTTCTTCGATATCCACTTGGTGCCTACAATGTTTACATCAAGTGGTCGAGGAACAAGATCCCAAACGTCATTCTTTGCAAACTGCAATAGCTTTTCATGCATAGCTTCGATCCAATATTCATCCAAGAGGGATTCTTTCACATTCTTTGGTTCAATTTTTGTTGTGAAGCACACATTTATGATTGATTCTGTCTGTTTGATTGAATGTTCATCTTGTCCTTACTCCATCACGAACACAACTTATCACATTTGTAGTAGAATGATCTTTGGTAAGTTGTTTGTGATGTTTTCTGACGGTTGCTTATTAAACGTCTATGTTCTGCAACTGATCCTCTGTATGGTGTTTATTTGATTGACCAGGAACACTAGGTTAGACACTAACTTGTTCTCCATCGCGTCTATTTTGTTGAGGTGAGTCATCATCGAATTTGACATTGATAGATTCCATAACATATTTTGTTCTTTGATTGAAGATTCTATATGACTTACTGTCTCTGGAATAGCTAAGAAAGATCACTTCTTCTCATCGATCATTGAGCTTTCCTAGATATTATCGATCATTAAAGATATAGCAGGTGATGCCAAACACATGAAAGTACTTCGTGTTTGGCTTTCTCCATTTCTATATATTATATGGGGTTGTGTCAAATTGAGGTCTGAGATAGACTCGATTGCTTATATGACATGCAATATTCATAGCCTTTATCCAGAAGTGATCCGCAACATCTTTATTCTTCATCATCACCCTCACCATCTACTGAATGCTTCTATTTTTTCTTTCTACTATACCATTATGTTGTAGGGTTTTTGGAGCTAAGTATTCATGCAGCATGGTGTGCTCTTCATAGAATGAATCAAAGAACTGATTTTCAAACTCACTTCCATGATCACTTTTAATTCTCTGAACTTGATGTTCTTTTTCAACTATGATCTTTAGGACAAGGTTCTTGAAAACCGTAAATACATCTGACTTTTCTCGGACAAAGTCAATCCATGTGTACCTTGAAAAATCATCAACACATACAAATACATATTTCTTTCCACTATAGCTTTCTAATAGCATAGATCATATTAGATCCATATAAAGTAGTTCAAGAACTCTTTTTATTGTGGTGTACGAAACACTTTTGTGAGGTGTTTATATCTATTTCCAAATTTGGCATGGTTCACACACTTTTTCTGCATCCACATTGATGTTGAGTAGACCTCTGAGAGCTTGTTTCTCAAGAAGTTTCTTTAGATAATGATAATTGAGATGACCGAGCTACTCATGCCATAACTATAAATCCTCTGTAGAGGTCCTATTGTGGATACTAGCTCGAATTGATCAGTTGATAGAAGTATCTATTGATCTACATTCTTCAAAGTAGACTTGTAGATTTGGTTTAGAGACCACACACTTTTCTTTTGTGAAGTTCACAAGCAGTTCTTGATCACACAACTGACTAATGCTAATAAAATTTGCTTTAAGTCCTTCAACTAGCATTATTTGATCAAGGGGGGGCAAACCAACATTTAGTTTACCTTTCCAAAGCACACATCCATGGACATCATCTCCGAAGGTCACATACTCTAGTGCACATTCTTTGAGGTGAATGACCAACAATGTATCTCATGTCATGTGTCTTGCACATCCACTATCAAAGTACTAGTTTGTAGAATTTTTAACTTTGAGAGAGATATGTACAATGTTGCAGACTTGAGATGCTTTTACAACCAATTGCTTATTTACCTTCTTTTTCTGATCATAATGGTTATTTGAAGTCTTATGTCTTGGTATATGTCTCTTTCTCATTCTATGTAGATCCCTTAGGTACATTCTGCAATGTAGTCTGATGTAAGTAGGTGTTTCGAAGTAATGGCAAATGATCTTTCTTTTTCTATGAGCAAATCTTTGAACTGTTTTCGTTCTAATGACTGAACTCTGGTTATGTTTTTTGTGGTGGTCATGGACACTAAGATGCTTTCTGAACATCTTTGTCTTTTTTCTTTTTTTGTGAACCTTCTTTCTCCTGAAGTTGCTTGGCCATGATAACATATAGCCGAGTTATGATTTGTTAAGTATGATGAGTTTAGAATTTCATCTAGAGTTTTAGAATATGTGTTCAACATCCTTATTTTTTTCTTTAGTTTATTCAACTTAATAACTAGAGAACTGTTCATACTCTGATGCTGCTGCTTCAATTCTTGTTCCAGAACTTTAGTTTTTTCTTCAAACATATCATTTTCTTCAGTGATATCCTTTATTCTTTAATTTAAAATCTTGGTAAGATCTACAACCTCAGTCCACTTCTGATGCATTATTTCTCTATATGAAGGCAACAATTTCTTTATTTTTGGCTTATTCTATATCTGATTCATCATCTTGCATGAATTATGGACATGTCGATTGTTGCATATGGGCAGTGAAAACAATTGATTCATCCTCTGATTCAGAGTTAATGTTGTCTATGTCAACATCACTAAGGGAGGCACTATAGTTTTCTTATTCTTCTTTAGGGTATTGGCAAACTCAGCTTGGATATGTCTTAATCATTCACATTCTCTGCATTGAATACTCTTTCTCTAGGGTACCTTTTGAGAGTTGTCATTTTTTTCTTGGTAGTATCGTTGTTAATAGTATTTTGTCCATTTTGACTGAACCCCTTTGAACAACCTCTTGTTGGTTCTTTTCAACATCTTGTTGAAGTTTTTGGTTAACGGAACTATGGTGTTCAGAATATCAATTTCTAAGTGTTCATCAGTAAGGACACTATTGTAAACATCAGCTTTGAGGGCAATATCTCTTTTCTTTTCATGTCCGCTCTTTTGTTCCAGATTCATCTCAAATGTCCTTAATGATCCCATCAACTCATTAAGTCACATGGTTGTGATGTCATTGGCTTCTTCAATGATTGCAACTTTGTATGCAAACTTTTTTGATATAGATCCAAGGACTTTTCTTACCAGTTTTTCATCAGACATCTTTTCTCCCAATGGAAGCTCTCATTGGAAATACTTTTGAGCCTTGTGTTGAACTCCACAATCATCTTAGAATCTCCCAATGTGTAGGTTTTCAAACTTTGTTGTTAGATTATGAATTCTTGACAACCGAATAATCTTGTTCCTTCAAAAGTTATTTCCAGCATTTCCCATGTTTCTTTGGCAAGTTCACAAGTAGAGATCAGGCTAAATGTTTCCATGTCTACCACAATAAAAATAACATTCAGTGCTTTGGAATTCATGATATAGATGGTTTTGTCAATCTCAATCTAGCTGCTCATGGGAGTGAGAGTATATTTGCCATCTTTATTTGTAGTTTTGGCTTGCTCTCATCCAGTTGTTACATTTTACCGTGCCATTTCATTGACAAACTTGAGGAAGACGCGCATACGGGCTTTCCAATAAACATAGTTGTTTTCTTGAAGGAGAGATGAAGGTGCTGTGAACCTCCTTCCTTTAGGGTAAACATCGCTAACGCCGAATGTAGAGTTTAGAAAAAACCATAAAATCTTTTCCTTTTTGAGAAAAAAGACCTGTTCTGATACCAATTGAAATTGTAGACGTTGTACATAAATGTTTTTTTATTGGTGTACAAGAAAACGTACTTAATAGATTGTTAAAAAAAGCAAGTAAAGAATGCACGATGTGTTAACCCAATTTGGTGAACACCTACTACTCTGGTGGCCTAGTCCAATGAGAAATAATCCACTAATCCAACACAAATATGTCATTAGATTTTACATGACTGAACTCCTTTCACTCGACAACCTTTCACTAATTTGTATAATTTTTCGTGAATTGAAGTATGAGATTCCCTCAAACTCTAGACTCTCTTTAGTTCTCACAAGTGAACTCTCCTGAGCCTACTTCTACCCAAAAGAATGAAACCTAAGTGTTAGATAAAGAATCTAAACACTAGGACACTATGCTTCACGTTGAATACATGAGTGAACAACTCTAACTATGACAAGCCCTCAAAGATCAAAACACGTAGAGCTCTAGAAAATATATTTATCACTTGTAAATTTTGCACTTCTTTGTCAATGAAAATCTGATCAACTTCTTCTTCTTTTATAGACAAGATAAATTGACTTCTTTTCAAGGAAGGAAGTTAGTTTCCTTTCCGACCGTGGATAAAAAAAGGTATGACTTTTCTTATTGAGCTCTATCTTCTAGAATCATTCCTAGTTGATATTTGATCATCTTCTTTCCATGTATGAACTCAGAATCTTCTAGACTGCAACATAGGACAAATATTTTCTGCAACCTGCAACACATCTTCATTCATCGCAGAATTCCTTCTTGATTGATCTGTGTTCTGATTACTATAGCTCGCAGATGTACACCAAGTTGAACATTGTTTTGTACACCATCCAAAGTCTCTCTTCTTTATCTGATGGGCTGACATTGGTGCGAACAACAAGCCTTGAAGTCTCCTATCTTCAGCCTTGTTGTTTTGCACATCGAAATTTGAACACTAGCTGGTACATCATATCGAACACCTAGCCAAAAATATAAAGACATGCCATTTACATAATGACAATCTTTAAGACACAAGTGTTTGCAATAAACAATGTATTTAATATATGTTGGTGATTATTTATCATAATAAAATCTACCAAGTGTTATCAATCATTTCTTAATATACGAAAACTCACATATTTAATTATTCATGCAAATAGATTTTAATTGTCATGTATATAAGAAAATATGTTATAAAAAATAACACAAATGGATTCTAAAATAAAAATGTGTATGACATGTGTGTGTGTGTGTTATCTATATAAACTGTAGATGATTTGATGTTTTTGATCAGGGAAAAAAAAATTTGGAGGAACTCCATTTTATAGTAGCACTAGATTTCTACTCGTGCAATGCCACAGTATCATTCATGGTCTCAAATTCAATTATTATATTTTTAAGGAGGTAAATTTCATTTTAGTACCTACATTTTGAGCTGTTTTTCAAAAATAGCCTAATTTTTCAAAATTAACAAAACAATATCAATTTTTTTTCAAAGATTTTGTAAATATAACATTTGATCAACTTCTTTGCTCGAAAGAACTTAGGTAATTAATTGTATTTTAAGATTTCTTGATCTGATGATTTTTTTAAGCGCTTGAGAAAATAAATATATTCAAATACAATCAATTATGTAGGATTTCCAAGTGAAAAAAATTAATCAAATGTCAAATTTGCAAATTCTTTGAGAAAGCAGACACTGTTTTGTTAATTTTGAAAATGTAAGCTATTTTAGAAAAAGTGCCCAAAATGTAGGTACTAAGATATAATTTACCATTTTAGTGTAAGTGTTACATCTTCGTATTTTATAGATGCTTAATATTTTTGTTAATAAGTTAATGCCCCTTTTTTATTTGTATGGTTGTCTGTTTTTATATCAAGACAATTATTATTCTGAATATAAAAAGAGTTAAGTTGATAATCGTTAAAATAATAATTGATTAATCACACACACATACATATGTATATATGTACATATTATATATGTTATAATATAATATATTTCAAATAACTGCATAAATACTTAATAAACTACTATAGTCAAAATATTATATTATAAATTATGCAGCACTTGCTTGTATATAATGTTTGTCGTAGTATTTGTTACACTATTATCATCATTATAAATAAATAAAAAAAATTCAACCAAGCACTGTTCGTGAAACGGCTATGTACAATTGACCATGATAGGACGTATTCTACTTGCTTTTATTGTTATCTTTTGGTGTCATTTCTCCTAATTAATTGCCCTATACTTGTGTATTTTGGAAGAATGGTGTATTTGTTGAGTTGTGTAGGGATGCAGTACAAAGTTGGAGAAAAGGTCATGCTTTTGGTGCAAAAAGAATCTAAGTGAAGAAAGAGCAAAATTCGAGTCTGAGTAGATCCGGCCGTAAGGGCTTGCAGCTGGAAAACTGGAGCGGAAGTTCTAGAACCTGGGCCTCTACACGCGTTTTGGGCTTGCTGAACCCAACTCTTAGCCCAAACCATGACCTGGACGCGGAAATCACCTTCTCCATCGCCTCAAGAGTCCTCATCTTGGCAGTTACCTAGTTTAGATTGATGTAGGATTTTATTTCCTTATCTAATGTTTTAATTAAGGATATTATATATAGATTAGGACTTATTTCATTATGATGCATTCCATCACGCATGCTAGGAACGATGAACGAAGGCAGCGAACAGTTTTAATTCAGTTTTATTTTCTTCTGTTCTTCAATAACATCATCAATTATACAACTTCTTGTTGATCGATTCCAGCATGCAAAGTAGCTAATTTATTCGTATTTCGATGACGACGACGAAACTCTGCTTATATAACTGTGAGATCTAATTGTTTGTTCATAATTAATTGATACATGTATCTGTTATTCTTGGATTTTCGGTCGTTAATTATTCTAAGTCTATCGAATAGTTGCAAATATTTGGTAGGTTGTGATTAATTACTAGCAAATTAAATCGGCTATACGTAATCGTAGTTTAGGTTTAATAAGTGGTAAAACGGTTGCTCAAAGACTAGGAGAATAATAGAGTTAATTTTGCAGTCCTGCGTCAGAGTCTGTAAATTAAGAATCGGGTCTTTCTTGTGCTCATTGTTGTCGGCTCATTAAACTCATAGAGCGTCTCTTACAGTTGTCAGTCGATTAGGGGAATAATTAATGAAGCGTCTTCTTAATTATCGACACAGTATGGAGAGATTAGGTTATGTCAGAAGCGTCTTCGATGACCATAACTGATTTGCATGGTTTGATTAATTAATCCTTGCATCTGTGATCAGTGTTATAAGTGGAGTGGAGTTTGTTGGATCCGGAATACCCCTTTTATAATTGATTTAATTCAGTTCATTTGCACACGTATTTTCGTTAGTTGGTTATTTAATTCTTCGATTTATTTTGTTACATAATTCACACAAAACACGTTTCTGGAAGTTTGGGCACGCAGACTGAAAGTCAAAAGTAATTCTCGCCGGTTCTTTGGGAGACGATCCTGCTCGCCACTGTACTCTGCAGTGTGGGCTTGCCGACGAAAGTCGGAAGATTTATTTTTGGTGAAAAACGACGCACCAAATTTTGGCGCAGTTACCGGGGATCGGTTCTAAAAGCAGTGCTTACTCGAAATTTTCAGTTTGTTATTTACTTTGTTTTTATTTTTAATTTTTCTGGTCTATGACCCGTTCCTCTGCAGATAAAGATTTAGTGTTCGATTCAGAGCTAGAGAGAACGTTACACCGGTTGAGGAAGAATACTACCAGAGATTCTACTAAGACCCTCAAATCGGAACAAGACATGGCCACCAATGATGATCCACCACCGAACCCGCAAGGCCATGCCGCAGGGCGAGCCCTCATCCACGCCAACGTGGCTGATCAAGGACCCGATCATGAGCCTCTCATCCGGGAAATCGATCGTCTTTGGAGTAACATACCCATCTGCATCGTGCTGCCCCCGATTGCCAACAATGCAGAGATCCGATCTGCATTCATCCAAGTGTTACCGAAGTTTGGTGATCTACCGGGAGAAAGTGCACACAAGCATTTGTCTGAATTTGATCTCGTGTGCTCCACTTTAAGACCTACCGGTTTTACTGCTAATAACCTCAGGTTACTCACTTTTTCTCACACTTTGCAGGGAAAGGCACGAGATTGGTTGTTCGATTTGCCACCGGAGTCTATTACCACATGGGCGGAATTAGAAAGTCAATTCTTGAGAAAGTTCTTCCCTGAGACTCGGGCTGCCAATCTGAGAATGGCTATCAGCAGCATCAAACAAAAGCCGAATGAAAGCTTGGCCGAATACTGAAAGAGATTTCAACAGCTTTGCCGCAAGTGTCCAGACCATGGGTTCACTGATTATCAGCTTCTGACTAATTATTTTTACCGTGACATGTCTTCTTTTAATAGGAAAATCGTCGATGCTGCCAGCGGGGGATCTCTTACCAACAAAACCCTCGGCGAGGCCAAACAGCTCATAATCGACATGGCTTCTGGAGGACAACAATACGAAGAAGAAGACGACAACAGACATCGACCTGTAAGGGCAATCGACCGAGCTGAAGAGTCAGAAGTGAATGAAAAGATAGATGCTCTTACTTCCCTGGTCTGAGGCCTGGTTGTGGCGCAGACAAGGCCAAACCGCTGTGGAGTCTGTTCCGAGAACGGACACTTCACTGATGAGTGTCCCAATTTACATGAGCACTCCACCGAGCAAGCTTACTATGGGTCCGGTGATGCACAATATGATGCCCAAAGACGGAGGAATTATGATCCTTACTCCAATACCTACAATCCAGGTTGGAGAGATCACCCGAATTTCCGTTGGAGCCAACCTGGAGACCAATCAGCAGCAGGAGATCTGCCACCGAGGCCCCCAAGGGGTGAGCCGTATGCCCACACAGACCAATTTGCGCCATCTTTGAGGGAGATCATGAAGAATCTCGAGCAGAGCACAAGTCTAGTGAACAGTCTAGCGCAGAGCCAAAAGGCCTTTCAGCAGGAGACACAAGCTGCCCTGGGCAGTATGGGCATGCAGATCACGCAGCTCGCCACGCAAATGAACAAGATGCAGGTGAATCAAGGCAAACTCCCATCCCAAACTGAAATAAATCCAAGAGCACATGTTTGCGCTGTCACGTTGAGAAGTACGGAGGAGTTAACCAAGTTGGAGGCCAAGAAAGAAGAAAAGAAGCCGGAAGGGCATATTGAAGGGCCGAAAAAAGAATCTGGCGAAAGGAATGAACAACATGCTATGTCTCTTCTCTTTCAAACTGAGTTGAATCCACGAGGGAACATCAGTGTTGTTACCCTTCGAAGCGGCAAAGAATTGGTTGAGGTTGAAACAAAGAAGAAGAAAGACAACACACGGTGTGGGCAAACTGTAGAAGCTGAAGACAGACCAAGCGCAGAGGGCAAACAATCTGCTGTCCCGTTTGCCCCTACTGAGATACAAGTGCCACTTAAATATTCTAACCTTATTAATGCAGCTCCTTTCCCTTCCAGGTTAGCAAGGCACAAAAAAGAGAAGGATGAGAAAGAGATCTTCGAGCTTTTCAAGAAAGTCGAGATCAATCTACCATTGATTGATGCTATCAAGCAAGTCCCGAGATACGCGAAGTTCTTGAAAGAACTATGCTCCAAGAAGATAAGATCTGGGGAAGATGCAAAGATCAAGGTTGGTGAGACTGTTTCAGCCGTTATTCAACAGAAATTACCTCAAAAATGCCAAGATCCAGATTCGGAGGAAGAAAGGGCAATCCGCGAGATAGTCCAGCAGCTGTACGCAGCCGAGGAGTTTCCAGCCAGAAATCTGACAGGCCGTATGCCCTTACCGATCAACTCGGAACCAATTTTACCAGCCTATGTGAAGACCCCTATGTTGGGGCTGAAAGGGCAAGACGCAAGGTTGGTCGAGCTTGTGAAGAAGCATAACGGTGCGGGGATGGAAACGATTCTTTTCGACAGGGGTAGATCTGCTACCCCTGAAATTGTCTCTTGATCGTGTCTCCCCACGTCGAGCCTCCGACGTTAACTAAGGGCACTTCTCGAGAGGCAACCCGAATCCTTTTTCTTTTTTCTTTTATTTTTGTCTCTTCATTATTTGTTTTATTTTTGTTTTGTTCTCATACAGGTACCACAGTCACTTCTCTCTTACTGGAAATTGAAGCTTTGATCAATGCTGCTGCTACCCGGCTCGAGGACAGTCTAGGACTCCGGCTTGATGTCATGGAGCAAGTTATCCACCACCTGGCGGGAGAGAGTTAGCCCTTTCTTTTCCCCTCCCTTTTAATAGTTGTTTGTCATTGATTTTTTTTTCTTTTTTAGTGTTTGCGTTTTTATTTCTGTTATGTCTTGAGTTTGGTTTTGTTTTCCTCTCCCAGTGAGGACACTGTGACTTCCAAGTGTGGGGGGTTTAGTCTTTATGTCTTTATCTAATAATAATAATAATAATAATAATAATAATGTTGAATTTGAGTCAGTTATCTTGGGTTTTTGTTTGGGGTTTTGCCTAAGTGTTGATAGCTTGAATTCATGAGAGTGAGGAGTTTTGAGCTGTGATCGGTTTGGCTGAATGAAAGGTTGATGTTTGTGATAGAAATGTGCCAAGTTTGGATGAGATCTTGAATGATGAATCATGCTTCCAAATCACTATTTTCTAAGCCTACAAATTGTGAGTTTTTGAGCCAAAGAGCATGCATGAATTAAGAGCTCTATTTTGTTTGTATGATGAGTGTTGTCTGATTTTGTTTCTTGAATACTTGAATTGCTTTGTTGCCCCTATTGTTACCATCTCTGATTTCATGCACAAAAATGATTAATGCATCTAGGGATACCCAAGCTATTGGCTAAAGAAAACACCCTACCCGTACATTGACAAATAGTGAGCCAATTTGAGCCTAAAAGATCCAATTTTTGTTGTCTACAGCCACTGTACATAAGCCATAGCCTTTCTTTTGGCCTGTTTTTATCCTTGGAATCAGGTAGGTTTTGTATGAATGGATATTTGAGCTGCAATATTGAAGGAATTGAGGGCTAGAAGTAATAGAAAAATCATACATTTTCGCACCCTGCTCCTCAAAGAAAAAGAAAAAAAAATAAAGAATGAAAGAAGCACAACTTCAGAAAAAAAAAGAAAATAAGAAAGAAAAGATTGAGGAGTAGGATGTGAAAAAGAGCAAAACTCAATATGCTCACACTTTTGAGTAAGCCCTATTTTGATTTGAAAAGAATTGGTTGCAGCCATGCTCCACAGAGACATTCATGCTTATACTTGCATGATTCCGCTTTCACTCGGCTACTTTAGCCAAATATATCCTACCTCGTGAACCTTAGCCTTATTACAACCAAAGAGGAAAGACCTTATGAATTGTGTTATGAAATTGAAGTGTGGCAGTTCTAGGTGACAAATGAGCAATTTTATGTTGAAAAGAACGAATCAAGATTTGAGTGAAACAGAAATGCCTTATGACCTGTTTTTGAGAGTTAATGAGTGAATCTTGGTGAGGCTGGATTGTGAAGCGTGATTTTAACTTGATTGACAATACGTTGGCATGTTTCTTGAACAAATCGGTTGGTGGTTTGTGGAATGGTTTATCACAGCTCACACTCTGAATTCGCATTACTTTGAAGATTTTACACTTAGTCATTTGTCCGTTTTGAAGTCTGTTTTTTGTTCTTGTTTTTGTTGCTCGAGGACGAGCAAGGGGTAAGTGTGGGGGGATTTGATAGGACGTATTCTACTTGCTTTTATTATTATCTTTTGGTGCCATTTCTCCTAATTAATTGCCCTATACTTGTGTATTTTGGAAGAATGATGTGTTTGTTGAGTTGTGTAGGGATGTAGTACAAAGTTGGAGAAAAGGTCATGCTTTTGGTGCAAAAAGAATCTACGTGAAGAAAGAGCAAAATTCGAGTCTGAGTAGATCCGGCTGTAAGGGCTTGCAGCTGGAAAACTAGAGCGGAAGTTCTAGAACCTGGGCCTCTACACGTGTTTTGGGCTTGCTGAACCCAACTCTCAGCCCAAACCATGATCTGGACGCGGAAATCACCTTCTCCACCGCCTCAAGAGTCCTCATCTTGGCAATTACCTAGTTTAGATTGATGTAGGATTTTATTTCCTTATCTAATGTTTTAATTAAGGATATTATATATAGATTAGGACTTATTTCATTATGATGCATTCCATCATGCACACTAGGAACGAGGAACGAAGGCAGCGAAAAATTTTAATTCAGTTTTATTTTCTTCTTTTCTTCGATAACATCATCAATTATACAACTTCTTGTTGATCGATTCCAGCATGCAAAGTAGCTAATTTATTCGTATTCCGGTGACGACGACGAAACTCCGCTTATATAACTGTGAGATCTAATTGTTTGTTCATAATTAATTGATGCATGTATCTGTTATTCTTGAATTTCGGGTCGTTAATTATTCTAAGTCTATCGAATAGTTGCAAATATTTGGTAGGTTGTGATTAATTACTAGCCAATTAAATCGGCCATACGTAATCGTGGTTTAGGTTTAATAAGTGGTAAAACGGTTGCTCAAAGACTAGGAGAATAATAGAGTTAATTTTGCAGTCCTGCGTCAGAGTCTGTAAATTAAGAATCGGGTCTTTCTTGTGCTCATTGCTGTCGGCTCATTAAACTCATAGAGCGTCTCTTACAGTTGTCAGTCGATTAGGGGAATAATTAATGAAGCGTCTTCTTAATTATCGACACAGTATGGAGAGATTAGGTCATGTCAGAAGCGTCTTCGATGACTATAACTGATTTGCATGGTTTGATTAATTAATCCTTACATCTGTGATCGGTGTTATAAGTGGAGTGGAGTTTGTTGGATCCGGAATACCCCTTTTATAATTGATTTAATTCAGTTCGTTTGCACACGTATTTTCATTAGTTGGTTATTTAATTTTTCGATTTATTTTGTTACATAATTCACACAAAACACGTTTCTGGAAGTTTGGGCACGCAGACTGAAAGTCAAGAGTATTTCTCGCCGGTCCTTTGGGAGACGATCCTGCTCGCCACTGTACTCTGCAATGTGGGCTTGCCGACGAAAGTCGGAGCATTTATTTTTGGTGAAAAACGACGCACCAGACCACAACTAAAAACTTCTGAAAAATATATGTGAGCAAAGATTATAGCAATAACTTACATTCGTTTTAAAGGTTTGTAGGGTTGTATAACTATATATAGATTTGTTGGATTTAACTCCTAAAAAATTGATATTATGTTATATGTAAAATAAATGTAGTCAAAATAAGGTTGATAAATATATATTGAAACATAGAAACTATAAAAATGCACACTACATACTTCATTATATATAAATCTTCATTTCATCTGCATTAAAATATGGCTGATCGAAATTTCAAAATTTAATTACATATTGATACTGAACGTTTGCACAAATTAATGCTTATAGTGATAGAGCAATTTTATGGCATCACAAATGTTAACATAGACTGCTGAAACTGTGAAGAGCAACAATATCAAATATTTATACAAACAGAATAACCTAAAGACCGAGTTTGAAAAATTTCGACAGTCAAACATTCGTGAGATTGAAAAAATTGCTCTAGTTCTACAAGTGTTAATTTGTGCGAAAATTAGATATTAATATGTTTTTTTTTATACAATTTGGAACAAAAATGTAAAAATGTCCAACATTCAGGTGTTAAAGTGTAATGCTATAAAATATGTTAACTATGATTATATATCCAATAATCTTAGATTATACATTCTAGAAAATAATATAATAGATAAATTTATAAATATCAATATCTGTTTGATTTAGTTAGAATGTTAATTGGTTAACTAATTCATGTTCAATATACATCTACCACAGCAGTCTCAACTGCAACATTCAAACCACTCAAATTCCTAAGCAAATAAAAATGTATCCAAGGCACCTAAATGAGTGCAGGCACACAACACACTGACCAATGTACTCTCCTCTGCCCAAAACTGCCGTGGCGAATCATGTTAGAAAACAGCTCGAGACAATCATGTAATAAAACTGCCTAAATCGGCATGAGCTGCAATAATAACAGCACTCCAGAAACTCAATAAGACTTCACAAAAGAGTAGTAACAGCTAATGGTATGAG
The DNA here is from genome assembly GCA_026008535.1 of Perilla frutescens. Taxonomy (NCBI): domain Eukaryota; kingdom Viridiplantae; phylum Streptophyta; class Magnoliopsida; order Lamiales; family Lamiaceae; genus Perilla; species Perilla frutescens. The sequence continues at coordinate 48,303,201 of BRKX01000015.1, forward strand.
AAGGAATTTTTTCATTAAGGTCCTTATCAAAGAATAAATAACAAGTTTTCAAACGCATGAATTTGAAATGAGGCTAATGGCATTCTCACCGATTCCAACAAGAAACTCTCTGATACCAAAAAATTGTCTGGACAAATACATAAGCAATTGTCCAATGTGTGGCACCAGATTCTGCTAAACTTGACTGAACAATTTACACATTACACACTTGTTCTATGTATACACAGGAATATGATGCCTGAAGTTCTCACAGAAGAAATCTTGTAAGCTAAACACGTGAAAAACAAATGTGGTGGGAGTCCAAACAACGAAAATCTCAATAGTCGGGAATATTGGCAAAACGGTATCCTTGAGCACCTCTCCAGGAATAGTAGGCAATCCGAGTTTCATAGAAGCCTACAATCGTTTAATAATAGTAAGTATAAGAACTAAGTCATTGTGCAAGAAATTATGGAAACAAATGGATTGGGATATGTTTCTGCTTCAGAACAGAAATAGAGAGGATGTCAAGTTATAAGGTATCAATATATATAAAGCATACTGCAGTAGTCTAAATTTTGTGATACAGGCATATAGCTCGTAAAAATAGTATCTTTCAATAGGTAGAACACTATGTAGCACTTTGACCAATCTCTAGCCCAAACTAAGGTAATAATTGACCGTATGAAGAGGCTATAAAGATACCTGGCACGAAGGTAAGCAAACCCAGTCCTAAGAGGCCATAAGCTTGAGAAAGCTCCCCTCCCATGTGACCAGTGAAGATGAAAATTGCAAGCAAGAGAAGCAGACACCCGAGAAGGAGCAAAAAGAGTGCGAGAAATATCGACTTCCAAGGAACCTTGTCATAGGTTCTGGGAGTATAATCAAATCTAGGGTCATGTCGATTTTGACCGTTACCATCATAATAGTCGTCATCATCAACAGCAAGACGATCGTACCGAATGTTCCGTCTAGCTGCCATTCTTGTAATAACTCTTGGTAACAGAAATATTCCTGGAAAACCTCATGCAGAAACAAAACAACACAGCTTCAGTACAAAATAGAGGATGATAAATTTGAAAAGACCAACATGTGTTTGTAACACAAATTTGAATAGCGAAATGACAGATTCAAAGCCAAATAACAAATTCAGTGGCTAGGAGCCATATGTTTTACAGGTAGCAACAACAGGTGATGGTTAAGTCATATCACTTCAATTCTTCATTAATTTAGTAACACATTTAAAAATATCCATCCATCAGCACAAACTAAAAGGCTTAAGAAACTATAATAAACTAATGCATTACATGCAAAAAATTAAATAAACAAACTGCTTAACCATACATTCATACGAATACCACATGCGCTCCTAACAAAAGAGTGAGCTGAAGCAATATAACATATTCCTAAGTTATATTCTTTGCCAGCAGTTTCCAAAAACTATGCACCTAAAAAGAAAGCTCATGCAGAGCACCGACAGCTAGTTTGGCAATATATCGAACAATTTCATAGGTGTGAAGTACATATCTTGAAAGCTCAATGATGAAGTACCTCCATCTCTACACCATAGATTCATAAGAATATGGTGTTCACACCCAAACAGTTATTTCTAAATATCCGAAACAAATCTAGAACTTAACAAGTACATGATGAACAAATCTTGAAAGCATTCCTCTGAATAAAACAGAATTCCTAAGCATAATTTTGAGCCACAACGCCAAGTTTTTTCCCCCTATCTAAGATGCACGTTAATCCAAATCCATATCATCATCCCTAACTGAAATTCCCAATAACACACAACATATAATAAGCAATGAGTTCAAAAACCTCCAAAATAAATGAAAATGTTTTTTTTTAAACCGTAGATGCAGACTAATAGTGAAATAAATAAAAATCAGAGTTACAGTTCATCACCACTGGCAATACTATTTATCAAAAAGAGTAAGCAGTAAGATTCATAAGATCCCTAAAATCCACGAAGACGATCCTTCCACCATATTAACAACCAAATTAACAAAAAAAATCGTTAGAGTTTCGATAGTCAAACATTAAAGGCCACATAATTTACCAAGGAATGGAAAAGTCGCCGATGGCGGCGGCGGCGGCGAAAAGTAAAACCGCAGAGAATTAGCGGCGAACTGGAAAAGGTCGACGTGAATTTAGCTGAAATGTGTGCAACGCCAGAGACTGGAAGAGAGCGCCGATGACGAAGAGAGAAAATGGAAGTCGCTGGTGTTGGCGTCAGCAAAGGATTAGATCAAAATTCTAATTGGGCAAATTGTACAGAGATTTTGGATCAAGTGTAAACTTTGGTTTTACTAGGCGAGGGTTTTTTTTAATTATTATTATTTTAAAGCAAAAATTTTGGCAATTAAAATAATTAATTGTTAAAAAAAATAATCAGGACTTTGTGTATTTTTGTAAAGGGAAATTTACACTTTGATACCTACATTTTGAACACTTTTTAAAAAATGACCAATTTTATTACTATTAGCAAAATAGTACCAATTTTTTCAAAATTTTTACAAATCTGACCTCGATCAAATTTCTAGCCTAAAATATCTACATGGCATGCCCAACAATTTTATTTTATTTTTAGTTCATAATTAATATGGAATATCCAGGTAATATTTTTTATTGGAGCAAACAAGCCACGTAAGAATTCAAGCTTGCCACGTAGATATTTTAGGTTGGAAATTTGATCGATGTCAGATTTGGAAAATTTTTGAAAAAGTAGGTACTGTTTTGCTAATAGTAATAAAGTGGGTCATTTTTTAAAAAGTGTCCAAAATATAGGTATCAAAGTGTAAATTTCCCTTTTGTAAATTTGACATGGTTTTTAAAATAATGGTTAATAATGATCTAATATTTTAATTTAGGATTGGTCTTGCATACAAAGTTATATATAATTAGAGCTTATACTTGGTCAAAAAAAAATATCACTTATAATGTTGAAAAATATCATATTTATTTTACTTGGAAGTACCGTGGAAAAAAATGATGGTATTTTGTAATTATTATTATGTTTTTTATTGAAAAAAGTATTAATTATAATACTGAAAAATATCACTTCTAATAATAAAAATACCATAAATATCCGACTGATATAAGGGTTTATGTACAATAGTTATATATAAATCTTTGTCTTTAATTTACAGCAAATTCGACTTTTCAAAATATTTCCAACTATTAGAAAACCGTGGTGGCCGTTTTGTGATATGGTGGAAGAAATTTTTCGGCACCATCATAAAACATGGTTGTTTTGTGCCTAAAAAATTTAAAAATGAAATCTCAAAATTGCATTTTCTTCTTTCGTCTTCGTCAATTGGTAACATTCGTGTTTAGGGGTTTTACTCTTTTGCATCATCTTTATACAAATTGTTGATTTTGAAAAAGAGATACTGTAACGCCCCCATTTGTTGACACGAAATCTGACTTGAGAAAGTAATCTAAATTATTATTTTAATATTATTGTGTTTGGTTCATTTTTTATATAATATGGAAAGGAATCATATTTCTCAAAACAAGAAAAACTGTGCATCTTTCTTGGAATCACATGAGTTAGCTTTGATATTTGTTTCTCAAATGATTCTAATTTTGTGGATTTAACTTATTGATTGATGATTAAAAAAAAAAGATTATCAAATTTTGTATTATTATAGAAATAACAATACAAAAAACTTACTCTTATTGGGGCTCCATTTCTGGAGAATTCTATTTCTAACATGTACGCACATTACACTTACACACAATTTAGTGGTTTCACCCCATAGGCGTGCCCATGGATAGTTTTTCCAATCATTTAAAAAATATTACACAGATACTAGCCAAGACTTTATATATTTTACAATTTGGGACAAACCCACACTTTGCCCATTCGTTCCCATTTCAACATTTACACTTTGAGCCTTAATTTTTCATTAATCCAAACATCATTTCAGACAAAAAAATATAGATGCTCTCACCGACTAGAACATAATTCAATTTTTTATCTTTATTATTAGAGAAAAGAGATACTAATAAAATCATACACAACGTTTCATAAATCTCTTCACATTGTTCCAAATATTCAACAATTCCCAACATGAAGGAAATTGACGTATATTTGGTGATAGAGTCCAATAGATGAACTTTACATATGATAGGGAATAGGGATATGTTACCCTTTGAAATTTTCTTTGTAAAAGTACATTTGTTTAAATATGATGTCCTTGAATTAATCTATTTTTTGTGTAAATAGTCGTATACCGTTCACATGATTCTTTCAATCATACACTAGTTCTCATTGCTATATCATTCACGACCCAACACAAATGCTTGGTTCTACGAGAGATTCTAACAATTGAGAATCACACAATTTATATTTATACTATATCTAAAAGTAAGATAGTCACTATAAATATAAATATTAAGTTTTTTTCCCTAAATGCACTTTCTATATACTATATAGTCATTCTATAATCGAATTTCAATATTATAAATTAAGTTTGTATTTTGCAAAAATACTATATTTCATCCAAATTTATTTTGTTCGTAGAATGAAAAGAATTAATTCCAAAATTTTGTGGCATTAAACTTGTTGATCTATATGTAAATTTGCTACATATCTATTCTTTTTCTTAATGATGGACCACAGTTTTATGTTAGTTAATATTATTTTAATTTTTATGAGTGGATATTCCAATATATTAATTTAAAATATTTTTCTTTTTTAAGTTAATTAAATTTATAAAAAATCAAGATCCGCATGCAAAAATTTCAATTAAATATACTTAAATTTTCAAATTAAATTTATTACTTGAACAGTAGTTGAACTTATCAATTTAATGTGAAATGTTTTTAAAATTTTGAAGTTAACATATTAAAGTTATCAATTTTAAATATATTTTAAATAGTTAAACTCACATATTTTTATTTTTCAAATAAAATTCATACCATATTGACGAACTTATAAATATGTTATACATGAACAAACTATAAATTATGAGGTCCAAAATTTGTCTTTTTTTAATCTTTCAGTTAAGATGTAATATTTTGAAAATTGATTTTAGTAGTTTAATATTAAATATTAAATAAATTTAAAATTTAAATTAAATATGTTGAAATTTCAAATAAAATAATTTAAATACATTAATTTTAAATATGTTTAATTTTTAAATTGATTATATATATTAAAAGCAGTCAAGATTCACATCCAAAATTCTAAACTAAATATACTTAAATTTTGTTATTAAAATGTACTGATTGAACTTTGCAATTAATTGTTAAATACTTTTATAAATTTTAAGTTAATTAACATATTTAAGTCATCAAATTTAAATATATTTTAAATAGTTAAACTTATATTTATATTTTTTTTAAAAACAAAAATCACCCCAAATTGAAAACTTACAAATATTGTTATGTATGCGCAAATTATAAATTGTGAGGCTCAATAATGGTGCTTTCACTTTTCTCGGTATTTGAGTTGAGATCAAGTGTAATAGTTTAATATTTGATATTGGCATTTTAATATTAAATATATTTTAAATTTTAAATTTAGAGATTTGAATTTAATTGAATATATTAAAAAGTTCAAATAAAATATATATTTTAAAAATATTTAATTAAATTTTATATTTTTTAATTAATTAAAAATATAGTTTAAAAAAATTAAGATCCACATACAAAATTTTAAATTAAATATATTTAAAGTTTGAATTAAATGTATTAATCGAATCTTATCACTTTAATGTTTGATATATTTAAAATTTTCAATTAATCATATTTAAAGTTTGAATTAAATAGCGTTCTACTGCCTTTTTTTATTATTATTTGTGAGTGTGATTCATGCTTTGATCTCTTATCCTTTCAAAGGGGAGTGCATACCACTAAGCTTCAAGGCTTGTGGAGAGTGGAGACAACGATACAATGCTTATGGAGTAAAAATCTAAACAAATTGAAAATATTTAATTTTGTTATAACATATATTCATAAACTATTAACTTCTTATAACATATATATTAATTAATTGATTTAAACAGAATGTCACGCTAAATTCATAATTCTTTGTTTCACTTTCTGTCATTGCATCGCATAGACGTTATACTAGTATTTTTTTAAATCAAATCCTCATTTTAAATATTCTTTTTTACCAGGGGTGTAACATAAGTACATAACCAATCTAAGCTGAATATTGACAAACTCAAACTTGACTCGTTTATTTTCGAGCTGAACTTCTAACTTTATTTATCGAATACTTCGAGGCTCACAAGTTCATTCGAGTCTAAACGAGTTTTATAAATTTAGATTTAAATTTAAATATTCATTATTTTTCTTAAAAAACAAATTATTTTATTCACACAATAGTATATTTATTGAAAAAAATTCATTCCTTATATTAAATAAATTTAATTAGACACTTAATATATTTATTACAAATTAAAATATAAAAATCATAAGTTTTTATAAAATAATAATATTATATTTTCAAATCAACTCACTTAACGAGCTTGCTCACAAACTAACAAGTGGAGTTGGTTTCAAACTAAAACTTAACTCGTTTGGTTAACAAGTTTTACTAAATAAGTATGAACAAATTTTAATCGAATCAAGATCTGGAAGGTCATGAATAAATTGACTCACTTACAGTTTTTACACATGTTTTTCTTGAATTCATGGTGAGGAATATGTTGGTGTTGCTCCGATAAATTGGTGGAAAAATTAATCAAAGCGAAGAAAAAAAGATCTCCGCCACGTGAAACAATCGTAACCTATGCGCACCATACACTAGATTGTAGCATCGACGGCGGCAAAGGCAAGAATCAATCAAGAAACTAAAATGGGAATCACCTTATAACAAATGAAAAATATTTCATATTGACGCAGGCGCTGAAATAATTCCTGAACGTTATTAATGGTGGAAGGATAACCGAACAAAACAATCACTAAATCCGACATATTGGAATTGGAGAGAAGAAAATGAGGTTAAATCACCACCTGTAATAACAACGAGAAAGAAGGGGAATCACATCAATTAAACAGACCATCTTCCCTTTTCTTCTGAATCTTGAAGAACTATAGATACAGAAATTGAACAAAAAGGGAAGAAAATTGATTCCGCCTTGGAGTTCCGATTTGGATCCCACATTGCCGGACCCACTTCTCCGGGAAGCCTTTTTTACAGGTCCCTTTTCCTCATTTTCACACACTCTCTGTGTTTTGTGACTATATCTGCATGTATGTTTTTTGCATTGCAATGTATTGGTTTTTTCTGGCTGAATTTCCTGTGCAGATGTTGTCTTCTTATGATGATATTTTAGTTCTCTTTTTTTTTTTCGTGGAATTGACGGTTTTTTGAATTGGTATTGTTAATGTGTATGGAGGGTTTTGGACAACACAGTTTGTCTATTTCTGATTCTTGTCTGACATGAAATGGGGATTTATCTTTAGCTTTTGTATTTTATTAGTGTATGTTTCTGTGTATCCTACTTTTCATGTTCTTGAAAATGAAAGTTAGTTTTGTTGTGTTTGTACTTATACATTGCACCAGGGCACCCATATTTTTGGTTCTTGAATCCTATTTTTAATGCGTTGATCATCATGATACTTGAATTCATATAAATGAACAGCCCCAAAATCTAGCTATTTTGATATTTGATCTTCGTATGAGCACTTTGGTAACTATAAAAGGTAGTACCAAGAACCATTGTTATGTACATAGTTTCATGCGTTAGTTTTTCGTGCTTCTTTTAGGTAACTAAGTGGAGCTGTTTAATTTTGTTTCATATGGTTTTGCACTAGTACATTTTCTCTTGTTGGAACTGCGTTGGATATGATCTTGGTTCGTTGATTTTCCCTATTTCTGTATGAGGCTGACACTTTTGCACCTTTTGATGTCTTTGTAGTTCATCAGGGGAAGTGGAGAATGCAATTTATGAATCTTTGAGCTGATCTGTAAACCTGTTGAAAAAGGGGACTGCACTTGTTGCAGTTACAGGGCGTTATTCTTAAACGTCATGCTAAGGTATGTTCATTGTGTCCAGTTGTAATTACTATTATCTACACAAAATATACAAAGAAAAATGGAAATTCTATGTCCACCGTGCTATCAAAATTGTTGTTTGATAGCTGGGATTGCATTTTAGCTCTCGCAACTGCCTAGGATTTAAGAATAAGAAGTATGATTCTTTGCATGGATTGTTCATATTGAATCATGGAGTGTTATGTCATATAGTTCTAGAAGATATATGTAAAGTTTTCACCTTATATATTGCAGAGGTATAGAGACTGAATTGCTATAATGGGTGCTTGTGTATCATCTCCACATATAGCAACTAAACCATCAAAAGGGAGAGGAAGGAGGTACTATGGACGCTCCAAAAAGCGACATCATAAAGGGAGTGGAGATGGAAACAGAAAAAGGAATGGCGATTCAGGAGCTCGAGTGACAGATTTTGCAGTTAGTGAGTTTGTTCACTCAACTACCAAATGTAGAAGATCGTCAGTCTCTAACTCCACTTTCCATCTCACTCAGCTGCAATTTCACCATAGTCAAATTGACGTCAATGGTATATCTTCTTCTCTAAATTAAAATTTGTTTTCATTTGAACCTGCCTAAGTTGATAATAATCATACCACAAAGGGCAAAGGAAAGCAACAATCGCTTTTTGGCAACATTAGACGACTATTCTTACCATACAAATTTTTATGTGCAAGTCATCCATGAAATGTGTTGGTTCTTATGGAGAACGATCTCTCCACTCCACTTTCGTACAAAACTGGAAATTGTAGTCTTGAATGCTCTTGGCAAACTTTCTTTCTAATTCATTACTTAAGGACTACCAGCTTGCCTACTTCAAAATGATGCAATGTACTTGTATTCTACAGGAATGTACCAGGAAGAATGGTTTGACACACTCAGCCTACTAGAGTCTGACTCTGATGATGACTTTAGTAGTGTACATGGAGGTAAACAATCACAAACTTTATTGGTTGTTTTTATTATTTTTTCCTTTTTCTTTGTAGCATCAATGTATTTTTCCTCCTCTGTATGTAAATAATTAATTCAATTACTGGATATAGTACTATAATCTCTACTGCTGTTCAATTGATGTACAAATAAAAGTTGATATTCCAGTGATCATTTATTTTATTTTCCTGCGTAAATCTGAGGTCTTAATGTGAGACATGTTTGTCATAATGATTCACATTCATCTCTTGTCAAGCGTGCGAACTGTTTAGGATAACAATTGTTGAATGACATAGAAGACCTGATAGAAGTTCTAGTGAACTCTTTAACTACTGTTCAAGGTTATCATTTGCATAAACTAGCTATTTCAGATGTAGAATGTCATCCATTAACGTTAATTATTCCTTGTCCTAGCCCCCCAATCGAAAGACACACACATTATACTTGTTGGAAGTTCCATTTCCATTCATCGTTTAAAACACACAATGCATCTGATATTATTTATGATTGCAAGCTGTAAGTCAATAAATTATATGTACATCTATGTGACTGCATTTTATACTTGCTTTTATTGCCTTGCTAGTTGAAAGAACTTGTGCTCATAGCAAACTTTGGATCAGCAGCACCTGTTTATATTTCCACTTTCTTCTTCTGTAGATTATCCCCCATACGGTAACGGGCAAATGCTTCAGTACGAAGTGGATAGCAAGAGTAATTTCAAAGATTTGTTCTCGAGCAAAGATGGTATTAAGGGCCCTAATGGATTAATGTTGATAGATGCCCATAGAAAAGAACTTCCAGGTTTAGTGAATAGTGAAGATTCTGGTGCTGTGACGACATTAAAATTAGACCGGGCCTATTTAAGTTTTAATAGAATGAAATTTGATGCAAATGATCATGATGATAAGACGTCAGAGAGCCTATTGAAGTCTGTCTTACCGGCATTGGTTCCTTCCTTAAGTTTCAATGACAAGATGCACTCGGCATCAAATTCAGGTCTACAATCTCAAAGGACGTCGGCAACTATTATCAGGCTTTCCATAACGAAGAAGTCTGTTGAGGAAGAAACCAGTGACTTTTGTGAGTACCCTTTAATTACTATGTGCTTTGTAAAAATAATCGTCTCCAGCTCTGATTTAACAAAAGTCAATCCAGGTGCATCCGCAACAAAGTATCTTTATCGCCCTAGAGCTGGCTTACTGATCCCTTGTTCTCCTGATGGGAAGCCAACTCCTGGAACTTGGACCGAGATTATGCCTTCAACGTTTAAGCTCCGTGGAGAAACCTATTTTAAGTACACGTCGTCCCTATCTATTCACTGTATAATCTGTCATATCTATTTGACAAGCATCCTGCTTTAGTACTACTGTCTGAGAATGTAATTTTTGCAGAGACAAGAAGAAGAGTCCTGCACCAGATGTCTCTCCTTTCATTCCAATCGGCGTAGATCTTTTTGCATGCCCGAAAAAGATTAACCACATTGCTGAGCACCTGGAACTACCTACTATAAAATCAGATGGGAGAGTGCCCCCTCTACTAATTGTAAACATTCAGGTGATTGTGTTCTACTCAGAAGTAGCTACAAGAATATATCATAGTAATGTGATTATCTGACACAGGCTTTTGATACGTTTCTTTGTTTTGTTGCAGCTGCCCACTTATGCACCTGCTATGTTTCTTGGTGAAGGTGATGGGCAGGGCTTAAGCCTTGTGCTATATTTTAAACTTTCGGAGACTTTTGAGACAGACGTATCTCCTCATTTCCAAGAAATGATCAAGGCAACTATTATACATTTTTGAGCTCCTACAGTAGTCCATTCCAACTCTCTTTGCATGTTTCATTGAAGTGCTCTGTCAATGTGCCACTGTTACTTGCTAAGAAGCCTTCCACATTTACTTCCGATAACTTTTTTTTTTCATTTGAATCCTTTTGCTGCAGCGATTGATTGAAGACGATAAGGAAGTTGTTAAAGGATACAGAAAAGAATCAAATACTCCTTTCAGAGAAAGACTGAAAATCATGGTTGGGGTGGTTAATCCTGATGAAATTGTCTCAAATAATACCGAGAGAAAACTTCTTAACGCGTACAATGAAAAACCAGTCCTTTCTCGTCCTCAGCACAGCTTTTATGAGGTGAGGCATCCTTCTTTCTTTCTATATTTCTTTCTTTCTTTCTTTCTTTCTTTCTTTCTTTTAATTGTTTGAGTAATGAGTATTCCGGTGCTGTTTAGTCATCTTGTGGTCTCTTACTATAATTCTTGAAATTTTTACATAGGGTCCCAATTACTTTGAGGTAGATCTTGACATTCATCACTTCAGCTTCATTGCAAGAAAGGGACTTGATGCATTCCGAGAGCGGTTAGGCAATGGAATACTCGATCTTGGATTGACAATTCAGGTTTATTACGATTCTCAATCGAAATTTACATTCATCATATTCGAAATTATACCATCCTCAATTGAGATGAGGGAATATAATTTGAGTTTGGTACGAGGGAAGTACTATACAAGAATGATTTGGTATTTTAACTTGAACATCTATCTGATGGGTCAAAACGATACCCATACCCAGATCCAAACACAACCAAAAACATCAACAAAATTATAATATGGGTACTGTCTTGACCAGAAAGACGGACGGTCAGACACAAGTTTTTATGATATTGAAAACGACATTGTTCAATATGCACATGCTTTACACCCTTGTGGCACACTACACCATTGATGCATGCATGCAAAGTTTTTACGTTGGTTTCAGAACTAGGTAAACAATACCATTGATGCATGCAAAGTAAACTGACCGGCACTAAAGCTGTGTTGGTTGTGGTTGCAAACAGGCACAGAAGCCGGAAGAGCTGCCGGAGCAAGTCCTAGGGTGTGTGAGATTGAACAAGATTAGCTTTGGCAACAATGGCCGAATACCGACGATTGTGAGGCTAGATGATGACTGAGTCTAAGCTTGCACTTTTCCGAAATCGCAAGAAATTAAAATCGATTATGTTCGATGTGGTACAAACTCGAGGTCCAGGCATTCCCATAGCCAAGTTTGATGGTGTAAATTATGTACTGATTGCATTACCATGTTTCAATAGAGAGATTCAATTGCAATAACTTTCGAAAGTCTTGGCTTCCTAAGACAATATTGGTCTCGGAAATATCTTTCTATTAATTCCTCATGTCAACATATTTTTTTTTGTACAATGACACTTTTCATAAATAGAATATTCTTGGTATAACTTCATTTTTATATATTTAGGTGCATGCCCGATTTGGATTCATGCACTAATTTAATGATCTCCACTATACAAATTTGTTTGGATTCTGTAAGAGAAAATAATAATGATCATAGACAATGTTCCTTTTTAACGTTGAATGGGTTATTTATTATATTTACTAAGCTTATACTATATATTTGAAGTATATCCAAGAAGGAGAATTTATCGGTTTTTTTTTTTAGTTTTGTTTGTTTGTTTTTTTAAGGTGTTCTATAGACATCATCAAATTTTCTTTATATATCACCAATTAAAATAATTTAAAAATATTAAAATTTTTAGATTACTAAAAATAGCCTTACTAAATAAATAATATTAAAAAAAAAAAAATACATTTGTTTCCCTCTCTCTCTCTCCCGGCCTCCCTTTCTCTCTTCCTGTCCATTTCTTTATGATGTCTCTCTCTCTCTCTCCAGTCTGCGCCCAGTCACACCTGCTTCGGTGGAGCATCTTCATCATCGTCGTAGCTTCCTACTGCATTTTTTTACAGTGTTCAGGAGGAGGGTCTCGCCGCCTTGTTCTTTAATCTTATTTTTAATAACTAAAACCTTGATTTTTTAAGTGGAAGGGTAAACATGACATTTACCAAATTACTGTGGTGTATAAAGAAAAATGGGAAAAAAATTGAAATTGTATATAGTGTGTAAAGTAAGGGTAGTGTATAAAGAAAATTTGGTGGTGTATATAGAAATATTCTTGATGTAATCTCATTTAGTATTTATGTAGACAAAAAAACATGAGTTTTTGTATCATTAAAATTAATTTTTTTTTAAATGAGTCCTTGTACTTTAGTTGGATAACATCAAGTCCGTGTAGTTATTTTCATCTTTATTTTTTTAAAAGAAAATGCATCTGTTTCTTATTCTAGGTATATCATATGAATACATATATTGATTAAATATATAAAAACTATAGATATTTCATTAGGTAGAAACAAATATTCGTCACAATCCACAAAAAATAAATTCTATAACACCTAAAATTACCTGATTATAAAATCATAACAATGCCACTGACACTAATAATGCGCATGTATGAAATAGAAAGCCTAAACCTTCGTTTATATTACGAATTATTTTCATTTCTTCAAGTATATTCAAAATTAATATTTTTATTAATTAAATATTTTAAACATTAAAAAAAATTAATCAAATCTATCATCGAATACAATTTTTCTGCCAAAATCAAAATTATAAAAAAATTGAAGTTTAAAAAATTAGAATCAAGATATTATTTCATAGATATGATTGATTTGATAAAAAATATAAGAAAAAAGATCCAAGTATTTGCCGAAATATTAGGTAACTTGTAGCCGAAAATGTATTTAGGAATAAATTCAATTTATTTTTTTAATAATTTTGACATTTAATTGATAAAAATACTAGATAGGTTTAAGAAAATGAAAATAATTAGAGATATAATTGATAGTTTTAAGTGTTTAACCAAACAGAAATAAAGAAGAAAAAAGAGCGGGGGGTAATATAGGAAATTCAGGTGACGTCAAAAACCTAACATGTGAATATAAAAAGAGAGAGAGAGATGGAAACAGAGGCAAAGTAGCGCCGTAGGCCGAGCGCTTCCCCCGTGAACGAAGGGGTGGCGTGGTATTCCACGAGAGAGGTTTTTACGTGGCGCACTTTAGTGTGATTGGCGCACATTAATTTTAATCGGGGACTCCATGGCCGCTTTGATTCTTAGTTTTTTGCATCAAAGCGATGGGATTGCCCTACATTTCTTCTCTCTCTTTCTAGATCGGATTTTTTTCGGATTGCAGTAATCAAAATATCATATTTCTAATTTTTTTCTTCTTCGAAGGATTTTGTTTCTTCGTTTGTGAGATTTTTTTGTTCATGTTGCAATTATAAAAAATCAGATTTTTTTTTTCCCGTCGTTTTATTGAGTGACGATTTTGAAGGATTTTATTTCTTATATGATATATTTGTTTTTGAGAACTCGTGGTTAAGACTGTTAAAGCAATTGATTACGTTTTCTCTTTTATTTAAGGACTGGTGATTTTGAGTGTTTAATTTTTTTTTCGTTTTGTTATCTGGAAAAGATGATGGTGTCTTTGATTTTGTTTCCCTTCACGTTTACAAGTTTAATTAATTGAATTTTTTATTTGTTTTAAAGCCACAAAAAAATGTCGGAAATTGCTAAAAATTAAAGAGGAGAAACGGGTAAAATAAATAGGTGCAAGTTTTTGATATTTATGTTGCGCGAATCGGGGCGGGTCAGTTCCGGACCCGTCAAACGATCCTAGAGCTGCTCCATAAAAATTACAAATTTTCTATTTTGCTCACTATTTTAATTTCCATTTACTTCTGATTTAAGTGAAATTCTATTCCCAGTAATGTTAATGTTTACCCGTATTAGACATTGAACCAATTTATTTATTGGGTCATTGGTTCAATTAAAAATGCTTGATGATCCATTATATGATATTTATTTATATATTTAATTAAATTTTACATTGCACATAATTTATATTAATACAAAATAAATAAAGTGTTTATGAACAGCTCTATAAACTAAGTAGTTAATAGTATAATATTTAGCAAAATAAATATAGAACCTCAAATACTAGATGATGAGAAATAAATAATTAATAATTAAAGGGGTGTATTCAATCCGAATTTTGATAGATTTTGTTGGGCTTTAAAAAGTTTATGGATTTTATAAATCTATAGACTTGACATGTAGTCTCCCAACTCTACGTAGAGTCTATTGGATTTTGTGTATGAATTTCGGACTGATTTCGCACGATTTTAATGGATTTGAAATCCTTATTTCCAGCGCTCGACGGAACATAGCGATCGCTCGACTCCTAAAAAAATAGAACCCAGCGACCGCTGGAAGCCAGTGGCCGCTAGGAAGCTGGCCGATTACTCCCAGAGACCGCTAGTCCTAGGCGGTTGCTGAACTCCAATTCAGCGCACCACCTTCTTGTGAAAATTTTGATGGCAGTTGCAGGCTGCGCACCTCAAGGCGGCGGCAGTCCCTTCCTCCCCGGTCGGCATGAACTCGCAGCAGCCGTCAACAGCGATAGGTGGCGCAACTCTGCAGCATACAAGTTTAGGGCCAATGGAGGCTGTGGTTCCGGTAATTTTCTCGCAAGTCCTAACAGTGATCTTCATTGTAGGTACAAGTTACATGGGAGATGGCTGGCATATGGATTTCAAGCAAACTCATTTCGATTCATATTCATCACCCGACTTCTATGCAAGGGTAAGCTCTTCATTTTTGAAAAACTTGTATGATCTAGAAAGAATCTAAAGACGAGTGATCTACACTTTCCTATCTGGCATTCGCCAGATGTTGAAAATATTTGACACGACACAGGTTGGCATAGCCGGTGCACCCGCTGATGAGATCATGAAGAAGATGAAGGCGATAGAGGACAATTGGACTTCTGTTTGGGACGAGGAGTTCACATTCCCACTGATTGTTCCTGAGCTAGCTCTGCTACGAATAGAAGTGCATGAGTATGATCTGTCCGAGAAGAACGATTTTGATTGATTTCTTGCCGGCATTGGTTTCCTTCAGTTTGACCCAGCTCCTCGACATATTGAACCAGACACAACTCGCAAGACCCCAGACTACTTTTTTGAAGAAGTAACTTAAGGTTGGTAGCATGCTTGCAGTTATATTACGGTAGATGTGTCTTAAGAGAAGAGTGTTGTTATTTGAGGATTACTGTCGACATCATTCTTTGTTTGGAGTTAGATCCTGCTCCTGAATTCCATTTTGTTGCTCAAGAAATTCACCGGTAACTAACGAAGGCACATAAAGTATTTTGTTTATTGTCTCATCAACCGAAAAAGGCGAAAACATCCGTAACATTTATATTGTGTTGTGTAATTTACAAGGCTTTGGTAGGATCCAGTTCTGAGAATCTGATTGAGTCTTTCAACCCTCTTGTTAACTGTAGCAAGAATAGCATTGAAAAATAAAATCATTGCTTCTAGAATTGGATTTTTTGAGAATGGAGGGGAGAGAGATTGAGTTAAATGGAATGAAAGTTGTGAAATATGTACTAGGTTTAGATTAGGATAGGCATCTGTGAAATATTATTTTGGCTGAGAATTTTAACAAATTATTGAAATTAATTGAAGCCAGCGGTCGCTAGAGTGCCCGAGTTCTCCTTCTCAGCGGCCGCTGCATTGCACCGTGCGCCGAGTTTTTAAAATCCATCAAAATCTCGTGTCCAGAGATCGGATTTCATCATTTGTATTTTTAACGTGATTTTGAGGTGAAATTCAATGACATCCATGACTTTTTAAAGTCCATGGATTTTTGAATACACCCGAATTTTAAAAGACTTTTAAAAGTCTGGATTGAATACACCGGGATTTTAAAGAACTTTTAAAAGTCTGGATTGAATACACCCGAATTTTAAAAGTCCTTTAAAATCCAATGAAATTCGGATTAAATACACCCCCTAAATGTCAAACAATTTTTAACATTGTTTTTATTATTATTATTATTATTATTATTATTATTATTATTATTATTATTTAAGTTTGGGATGCATTGTTGGGATTCATACTAGGTCCCTCACTCTTAGACAGAGAGTGGGGAGTCACCATTACACCCTTACATAGCGATATTCATACTGAGGTCTCTCACTCTTACACATTCATACTAGGTCTCTCACCCTTACACAGAGAGTGGGGAGTCACCATTACACCCTTACATAGCGAGATTCATTTTAAGGTCTCTCACTCTTAACGGAGTCGGGAGTCACCATTCTCTCACCCTTAAACCATGTTTATTGGTGACTACGACCTCCTTTTAGTCTAACATAAAATATTAGCAAATAAAAAAAAATAAAAATAAAAGGGAAGCAACCGTGAAGATAATCATGGACCAACATCAACTCAAAGCAACCATTGTGGTTTCTTCATTGTTTATTCAATGACATTCCACATGACAAAAAATGATTGACCATTAAATTTTATTTAATATATTTTTTGTTAATTTTTAATATTTTTTGCATTTTATGAAAAATAAAAATAATTACATAATTTTTTTTTTATTTTTTCATTCTTTATAAATAGAGCCCATATTGGCATAATTATACACACAAGAAAATTATCTCATTTCTACATTTGTGTATCAATTTTCAATTTCAAACCTCCATCTTTCTCCTATTTTTCATGGATCCCAACTAAAATTTTTACTCAAACTATCAAAATTTATCATCCTCTCAAGATTATTATCCAAACCTTGAAAATATTCCAAATTCTGCAGAATTTGTGCAATTCAAAACTCCCAAATATCACCAAAATGTTGAAAAAACTCCCCCGAAGCTTACACACTTCAACTGGTCCACAAAATTGGACATATCAAGAAGACATAACACTAATGTATTGACTCTCGAATATCACCAAATGTTGAAAAAATCCCCCGAAGCTCAAACGCTTCAACTGGTCCACAAAATTGGACAGATCAAGAAGACATACTACTAATGTCTTGTTATTGTAGAGTTAGTGAGAATCCAATCACTAGTAAGAATAAAAAAGGTGATAAGATATGGCAACACATTTTAGAAATATATGAATTAAAAAGGTGATAAGATGTGGAAATACATTTTCTTCTAATTTCGACCCTCAAACCTTAGCCAACAATTATGAAATTTTACAGAGAGCTTTCCACTTTCATGTAGATGATGTTAGCTGAAGAAATCATCCAATTTGATTCTCGTATGGTCGAGAATGAATGCAAACATTACACTGGTTGCTGTTTTCCGCCATAGCTGCAACAACAATTTTCTTCGGTATATTTCAACCTTCAAATCTTCACCAACATTGCTAAAATTTGGATATGTTGTTCATCTCTTCACATAGTTAGTTTAGCCATTAGAATCACTTGATTTGGTGTCCGAAAAGTCAGAATCGAAGACATGCAAAATTGGGATTTTTAACTGTAAGTTTTATCATGAGTGTAGCAGTCGTACTTTATCATATTTTCATCCCTTAAATCTCATCCATAATTTCTAAAATTTGAGTATGTTTCTCCTCTAATTATGTAGATGATTTTAGGATAAAAAATTTCTCAATTTGAAGCTCTGAAGCTCTTAAACGAAGCTCAACTAGTTTCTTGGTGGTTGAATTTCCGTAACTCACCAAACCTATTTCCGACATCTTTTTTCGTAGATCTAGCCATTATCTTTCTATGAGATGTACATCATTATAAACTTCAATCTCCAAGATTTTCAAAATAGGTCTCGAATCATCGATATGATATCGTTTGATCTATCAAAGATACATCGCAAATCCATACATCAAATCTGCTGCAGAATCGTTGTGTTGCGAGTGCAACTTCCGAGGCTATTTCCCATCGTCCCCTCTATTACACGGACTTGATTTTTGGTATATAGCAACTCCTCCTTACAGTCTTTCAATACCTCTGTCCGATCTAAGACCAGACATCATTTCATCCTTAGAATCCCAGCTGTAAGTTTCTCGAAAACCACACTCTTTTCTGGCAGATTTCATCTTCATTGAAGATGGTATATTCCATGCTCATTTTCTGTTGCTGTAGCCATTGTATTATTGAACGCTTTATTCCATTGAAATCCTTATTTTCCACAATATGAAAAATTGTGCTTTTAATCGAAAATCCATTGAGTATAGACGAGACCTAAACTTTTTGTTAATTAATCTGTTCGGGTGAACAGTCACAGTTTCAGTTTCTGCCGATTTCAGACCAGGGTGATCGAAATTTATCTCTGACTCCTTCTGATCGATTGTAGGTACCTTTGTAGCGGACACGTGGCCGCTGACTGTGTCTCAATCAGATTTCAATTGAATTTTCTATGATTTTTTGAAGTTGCTGCCCTATTTTTAGTTGTTCCATTTTAAGTCGAATTTGTTTCAAGTTAATTGAAGAGTATCGTAAGAACTTATTATCGAGTCGTGTTAGGTTTAAAACCTGGGTATTGCACATTTCTAGTTGAAGTAAAATTAATAAAGCTCCAATTTAATTAAAGTGAATATTAGTTTAATTTTGAAAATAGTTATTGTTCCTTGTAGGATTTACGTGACTTACGAGGAAGGTGGATGATTGAATCTCGAGATAGTTAGAGCAGCTTAGCCCTAGGGAAACCCGAGAAGGAACTTCGGACCATTACTCCGTCTCCAGTACCGTGTTCGAGTGTTGGATCTTTGTTAGGACTTCTGTATGTATAAAGTAGGCTATACTATTATTGCAAATTGTATCTTTCGAGTTATTAAGTTCTGCTTTGTTAAAATTGCATATATGGCTATCTGTGTTAAATATTTATGTGCTACTGTATGTTGTTGGAGTCTCATAAACCAGCGTTGTGTCAATGTGAGTAGCTACAATATTGCATGCATTATTTTGTCATGCTTTATTTCTTATCAAAAGACTAAAATGAAACACTCATTGGTTACACTCATAAACTTTACGCGTTGGTGATGTAGAGGGGTTGCAGACAGTGACTGGTTATACTCTTAAGCGCTTCACGATAAAATGTTTTGGTGAAATTAAGTTGCTTCTAACTTTAAAACTTTCTAAGCTTCACTAACTGCATGGATACAGATAGATCACTTTTGAAAAATGATTTGCATAACTTAATTGTGAAAACTTGCCCACTGAGTGCATTAGTACTCATCCCAAATCTTTTCAAACATTTTTCAGGTCAGTAGGCTGGAGCGTGAATGTGACGATGCTGAGAAATGGACTTTTGTTATTTATGTATTTTCCCGTTGTCTCTTTTTGTTAAATATTTTAAGAATTTGAGCTTCCGCACTTATGATATTCTTTTGCTAAAAATAGTTTATCCTGACAGATCCAGTGAGAGTAGTTGGAAACAAAAATCGATTCCTTCATGAAGGTGGGTGACGAACATGGATGAGAACCATCAATAAATTTGTAGAGATCATATCCTATGAGGAGGGCTTTTGTTTGCAATTTCCAAGCAAGATAGTTTCTTCAGTGGTAAGCTTAACAATGTTAAGGTGAGAAACATTGAGAAGTTGGGGAGAGGATTCGAAGATTGTAGCGGCAGAGGATGCCATTGAATATAGAATAGGTTTTTAGAAAAGAAGACGTTGGTACCATATAGAGTTCTAGGTTTTGGTAGAATTTTCCTCTACTATATTATTGATTGAAATTATCTTAAATACATCAGAGCTGCAACTAAATAATACAAGAGATATGAATAATTACAACTTAATGTACAATATATGTGGAGAATATCATCCTCCATCACTATCTTCTTCAATTGACACCAGCGAGGCATGAATATCCTATTCTTAATCACTTTGTTGCTCCATTTAGTAGACATTTCCGCATTGCCCTCTTCTCTCTAGCTTGTAGCAACAATCTTAAGCCAAAAATGTCTTTATCTATTGCAATTATAGCATCAATCTCTATCTCGTCGATATTCTTTGCTCTCTTCATTCTTAGGTTGGCCTAGCTGTGCTTCCCCTCGTTGAAATGGTCTCTACGGTCTTCTTTACTAAACTTGTTGGTTGCTTCTATCTATTTTCCCATCATATATCGCAACTCTTCAGTTTTAATACACCATCTTTTTACTAAAGACAACCTCATTTGTCCTCCTTTAGTGTAACCATGGAAACCTTCTCTTGCTAAAGTTTCCACATTTGACAATATATTCTCTAATGTTCTCAAGATACGCTAAGTATTCCATCCTCGAGTCATAGTGATGAAACCCTAAAACTCCGTTCTCCACCATGGATTATAATTCTTTTCATCCCCATTTCATTGATAGCGTTATATATATGGATTTGTTTAGTAATTTCCTCACACAATTCAAAGACTTTACTTTGGATATATATTTTGAATTACAATGAGGTTTTGTTATGAGATCGAGTAAAACTCATTTTCGAGTTACTGAAGTTTTCCTGATCCGTTTGACAAACGCATTCTTAAATGTCCCATGCCTCCTTTAGCGTCTTTGCCGACTTGATTTGTTGTTGTTGTTCATCCTCTACTGCAACTGTCAACACGAACATTGCATTTCCACATTTCATCTTTCATTCTTCCAATGCACTTTATCATCTCCATCAGGTGGTGTGGTCTTATCTCCTCTGACTATATCTCATAATCTTTGTCTAATGAGTAAATATTTCTTTCGGGTTCTCTAATTCCCATAGTTGTTGTTGTTGTTTAACTTCTCAATGCCGCTATTTGAAGCAACAAAATCCAACATGATTTTTTGCGTGCCTCGACATAAATACCGTGGTCCTAGAGCAACTATTATCACAATCCCTGACTGTATTTTCACAAACGATCCATGATCGTTATTTTGGCAACATACTCATATTTTCAAAATGTGCCTACAAAATAGCAGCACACAAACAATACAACAACTACTACAAAGCCTTCCACTCCACAAAATATGATACTCAGCAATTAACTAAAACACCAAGTAGTTAATATAGCAAACAAATATAGGTAATACAAATATATACATACACAACACATAGAACAATACACGAGAGGAAGAGAGCTTGACTAACCTTACTTACAAATGATTACATATTGCCTATTTATACTAAGATAATTAGTTGGTTAGGTAGTCAATTAAATATTACATAATGTATAATATTAAGTCGGTTGATAGTTCTAGATAACTCTAGAATACGTTAGCTAGTAATTTCTAGAAATTGATTAACATTTAATGGTTCTAGGACTTTCTCGAGAAATTAGATCGACGGTCCTTCTCAACATTTAATGGCTCTAGTCGAACGAATCAAAATCAAACTTTCTCCACATTGATATATAGTAGCATTGTTGAAAAGAGAAAATGATGGGTCTGGTATGATTTTTTTTGGTAGAAAGCTAAAAAAATGAAGATTTTATTCAATTTTGAAAAATAAAACAACGATGATGGGAAAGCTAATGAGGGACAAACTGTGGATTTGCTTTAATTTCAGATTGTTGTAAGAAAGAGAAATGAATATTGCAGATATGAGAAATACCCGCAATAAGCAAAATAAACTAGATTATTTGGTCAAAATGAATTCTTGACTAACTAATTACTTCACTACTTCAATTCCAAATTAATAAACAATTTTGTATATCTTCAAAGTTCTAGGCACACTTTACAAACATCATATTATTTTCAAAATTTTAATTAGCTCTGATTATGAAAGGGTAGGAGAAACTCTCTAGATATGAATTGGGTATAGAATAAATGGAAGATATTTAGTTAAAATTTAGAATCCATTATTATGTTTTTTTAGCTCAGATATATATTTCAAATCAATGTATCAGCATGTAGCGTATTAAAAGATCATGTAGATGTTGTGTATACTGCAAACAATGGATTTACTTCGCGCAAGATATCTACCTTCTCCAAGGATGATTAAGCGAGTTGATTTTTTTTTCTATTTGGCCAGGTATTCAAACCTTAGTTCACTCACTCATTGATGATTCATATTGTATTATTGGAACGGGCTCTTCGGTGGACTTTTGGCATGATAATTGGCTTGGATATGTGTTAATTGATCATTTATCTATTCCCGTGAATGTCCATGCTAAGTTTTGTGATACAGTTGGGGATTTCTTGATCGATGGTGTATGGCAGTTTACGTCGTCTTTCCTTGCCTCTTTTCTGGAAATTATTAAGGATATTCGTCAACTTCCTATCATCAAGGAGGAGGATGAACGCGTATGGACAAAATCCTTGCATGGAACGGTGAATGCTCACATAGCTCGTCTTCATGTACGCCCACACTTTCCCTCGGTTAAATGGGGTAGATGGATTTGGCACTCTCTTATTCCCATTCGCCGATCTCTCGTTGCTTGGCGGCTTCTTCTCGCACGGATGCCAACGATGGATACTCTTCACGGATTTATTGGACCACAGATGTGTGTTATGTATAGAAGCTCGGCGGAGACTATGGATCATCTTTTTTGGGATTGTCCTATGGCTATGGTGGTTTGGAGATGTATTTTTAGTCTTTTTCAAATTCATGATGTGCAGACGGTTTCCATTCATCAAGCTTTTGTGAAATTCATGAGTTATAATTTCAGCTCTCAAATTTTAATTTTATGGAATTCAGCGATGATTCAAATTATTTTGAGCATTTGGACATTCCGTAATAAGGTAATTTTTGATGATATTACGCCTACTCTTGCGACTTTGATATCCAAGTTAGAATCGCTCTTGGGGAGCTGTCATATATGCGCAGTAATGAAGGAACCATGCACAATGATATTTTTGATTTGGTTATTCTCAAAGCTTTAAAGGTGAAGTCGAGACCTCTCCCTCCTCGTTCGGTTATCTCTGTGATTTGGAGGCCGTCACCTCCGGGTTGGATTAAAATAAATACAAATGGATCTTCTCAAAGTGCTCCTGGATGTATGGATATAGGTGGCGTCTTTCGTACTTCTGATGGTTCGATCACTAATTGTTTTCATACTGATGAAGGTGTGGGTTTTGCTTTTTTGGCTGAGTTGTTGGCGACAATTACAGCTTTGGAATGGGCTCAAAGATTAGCTCTAGACTTTATTTGGCTAGAAGCCGATTCTATTTATGTGGTCAGCTTGCTTTCTTCTCGCAGTTTGGAAGTGCCGTGGATCCTTAAAGCTAGATAGCGGGCTGTTCTTCATTTCATTGATTCTATTCACTTTTGTGTTTCGCACATATATAGAGAGGGTAATAGCGTTGCTGATTTACTTTCCTTGAATAGGGTTCAAACTGGATTTTGGTCTTTTGCTATTCATTGTATTATTCATGTAGTTAAACAGGATTTTTATGATCCCAGGTACTTTCGATTTTCTTAGAGAGGTACTCTTTTCCCCAAATAGTTTTCTTAGGCTTTCCATTTGGATTTTAATGAGGCCCTGGCCCCTTGAGTTATCAGTTTATGATTTCCGGGGTTTTTAGGTTTGAGTCTTTTTCCTTTTTTCGTTTATTTATGAAATTCATTTAAAAAAACAAAACAAAATAATTAAAATTAAATGAACACTAAGCGTAAAAATTAAAATATTAACATGTGCAATCCAAAATATACAGTGTGAGAACATCAAGAGATTAACAAAAGAAAAAAAAAGAAGTTGATTCACAAGACAAAATGGGGAAAAAATGAATCGAACTCGGCTTTTGCGATTGAGATGTTCTCTTTACAATGACTGAAGTTCCTCTCTCCCTCGACGGTGCTATGTATAAACGGGTGCTACGCCAAAAATTGAGCTCTGCTGGTGTTTGTAGGGAAATCAAAATTGAGCCACAGTGTTTTTGAGAATTTCTTCACTTTGAATCTTGCCATCACACATCTGCACAGATTGTGGGATGAAAAGTTTATGTTATTCATTCAGAGTGGTGTAATCAAGCCAAACCGATTTGAATATCGCCAAGTTGAAAGAATGACAAGTGTAAAAGAATTATGACATCCAATAGATATGATTGGAAACAGAAAATCTCATGTGGGTTTTTTTGTACCTCTAGAGGAACGCGATCTGTCGTGCTCCTCGGACAAATACACTATTGGCCCTGAGAATGTCACCTTGCTCTTCCTCTTAGTGTTGCTGCTATCCTATCTCCAAGCAAGGACTTTCTTAAGTCAGTAATGAATAACAAAGAGCTTGAGACCATAAAAGTTACTTTGATGATTTATAATTTGGTGAATATAACGATGAATATGATAAAACTAAGGAGCAAGTGGTGTGTAAATTACACACACACACACATATATTATCTTTAAATGATACATATATTCTTCATTTAGTTACTCCAAATCAAATTAATGTCTTCGATTAACCGTTTTATTGTATAGTAAAGTAAACATTGGATTTAGTCAGGGCTGGTTTTGTTGGTAGGCCCAATATGCATGTGCTTAGGGCTCCAAAATTTTGGAACCCATTTGTTTTATTAGACATGTATAGATGTGGCCTAAAATTAAATATAAAGGAGGAGGAAGAGAAGAAACGAAATGACAAATGTAAAGAGAGAAAAAGTCATTCATAGAGTTGATAGTTTCCTCTACATAGTCGATCAAGCACAAATTTTTCATTTCACGATCAGATTGAGCAATTTAAGAAATATGAAACAAATTTTAGATTTATGATCAAAGTGGAAAAATTAAACACAAATCCAAATGATAATTTGTTGAAGTTAAGTCTTGTATAAATTTGAGTAACATTTGAAGCACAATGGACATGCATACATTATTGGATTGATTATGTTATCAATTGAAAGAAAGAATGATTAATCAGTTAGATTACACAAACATGATAAATATTATTGTCTCTAAAACTGAGAGATGTGTTGTATTTAGATGAAATAACATTTTGCCTCTTTTTTAAAATGTCATTTTGTCAATATATTAGTTTGCAATTTTTTGCCTTGATTTAGACTTTTTTTTTATAATTTTTTTCACTATAAGGGCCCATTTTCAAGTCTCTCTTCACAGGCCCGACCCGGTATATAGTTGGATAAATTTTGTTAATCCGCTCTTATCCATCAAAGTAAATAAGAGTAACTGAATTAGCTAACCGTGGAAAATCCTCGAGCCTCGTAATCCTCGGACGGATTTAATTGATCTTCGTCGTCGTTTCGTTGCAAAGTGTGCAAGCCTCGTGTAGGCCAGACGAAAGCAGTGGTTGATGGTTGGATAGGAACAGAGTGAGTGGTGGAGATAAGAGATGTATGGGATTCCTGTGTCATTTGTGATGCTTCCGACAACGTGTCGTAGGCTTGCTGCTGCATTGATGTCCGAGAGCTCATGCCGCCTCTTCGCCTGTATGCATTCACACTCACACCATGGCCGCTACCCCCACTCTCCTTCAACAAAGCAAAACAGAACATAACACCATTAATAATAACTTCCATACACACATACAAGAGAGAGAGAGAGAGAGAGAGAGAGAGAGAGAGAGAGAGAGAGAGAGAGATGAAATCTCCTCTTACATGGTTACATATCATATTACACCATTTAAATAATTGGAGCATATGGACATCACAAAAAAAAGCTAGTTCATTTAATGAAAGATAATATTTTCTTTCGTGTAAAATTTTATATTTTTTCATCAAACATAAAAAATAAAAACCTTAAAAATAAATCATAAAAATTGAAATATATAAATCCTGAAAAAATAAAGAATAAAAAAATAACCTAAAATTTAATAAAGCAAAAATAATAATTATTATATAATGCAAAAATAAGATAAAAAATTAATAATTGATTATTTTTTTGGTTAATTGCATTTTAATATCTACATTTTTTTTAAATAATCAACTTATTCAACATAAACAAAACACTATCATTTTTTTTCAAAAAATTGCAAAACATTAATCAACTTTTGGACCCGAAAATCCTACGATTTTATAAGATTTCTATTTCTCAACGCGTAAAAAAAACCCTCCAACCAATTTTTTGAAATGATTTTGGGTTTGTTAATCTAAATGATGCAACACTAGATGTAAGGCAAGCGGGAGAGAGAGAGAACCTCGCTGGATCCTTGCATAGAGTTACGGACTTTCCTTGGAAGTCTTGACATAGCACCTGCAGCTTTCCTCCTGAAATTTGGTTTTGTTTTCTTCACTCAAGATTAACATGCATACATAATATACACTCTCCTATTCCTATATCTGTATATATATATATATATGAAAATTTAAAGAAAACGATATGAACATTTCACCTTCGTGCATCTTCACGAAATTTAGCATCCAACTCTTTGTTAGGCGGGTACTTAGGCAAGCTTGATGGATCACATGCGTATGGTTTCGTATTGAAGTACTGCACACAAATGCGCAGATATATCGTTTTCATAATTAAAGCTCGATTTCTTGAGTTGATATGAAATGAAAACAAGAAATATTCATTACCTTGGAGGCCAGGGCAGAAGAAACAGATCCACGCTTGTGGGGTTCAAAGGAAAGGAGTTTCTCTATAAGGCTAACAGAATTCTTCGGGAAGTCTTTGCATCTTTCGTGAAGTGTGCTTTCATAAGACTGCTGCGGTCTAAACATGTGAGCTAGAGGAAGGTTCGACGTTCTCCAATAATCATCTTCTGGGGTTCCGCAGAGTTTGAAGATTTTATGAAGCTGTTCCACCTGCACAGTTTGTAGATTTTATGGTCATATGAATTTGTACAAGTGATGATATATATATCTGGTATAACTATAAGGATGCCCGTGCAGAATAGGAGCTAGACAATATTGTGTTAAACTGTCAGATGGGTCAAAATCTGAATTAATTACCATATCAGAAAGAAGGTAGAATGGACATTTTGATCATTTGATGCAGTTTTTGTGCTGAAAACATGGTTCTTCTTTTCAAGATGTATCAAACCAACATATGGTAATATGAATTAATTAGCAGTGATGATAAATCTAGTATTACTATTAGATACATGTGTACATAATTGGAGGGAATCTTGTGTTAAACTGTTTTTAGATGGATTCCAGCTTCAAACTTAACACAAGAGGAGGAATCTTGTGTTAAACTGTCTGATGGATCAAAATCTATTAATAAAATCCATCTAGAATGCACAATTTGAAGCAGTTTTTGTGCTGAAAACAAAGATTTTTTCAAGATAATGAGATGAAACCAGTTGTCATAGTGATGATATCTAGTATTAGAGATTTTTGTGCAAAATGAATATTGAACTCGAATGGCAGTAGATTTTATTCTCTCAGTATTTCTTTACACTCCCTTACAAGCCACGCGAACTGACCAGTTCATCACATGACCTGTAAGGGAGCTAGTGTGAAGAAAAAGAAACGACTCTTAGGTTCACCAACACATAGATATGATTGAGAGAAAATGTCCAAACCTCAGTTCTGCCCTTGAGAAGAGGTCTTCCAACAAAAAGTTCAGCGAAAACGCAACCAACGCTCCATAGATCGATAGCCTCACCATAGCTCGTTGCACCCAGAAGGAGCTCGGGAGGACGGTACCACAGAGTCACCACACGGCTCGTCATGGGCTGCTGCTTCTTGGATTTGGCGAAATTTGCAAGACCAAAATCCGCGATTTTCAAGATCCCTTGATTGTTTACTAGAATATTTGAAGTCTTGATATCTCTATGCAATATTCCCCTTGAATGGCAATGCTCCAATCCATTCAACAGCTGCTTCATGTAGCATTTGATCTGTTGATATGTTTTCCAAATTAGGAAACTAGAGTTTTCAAATGTTTTGGAAAAAATTTCTATTTTAGTCCCACTGGACATGCATTAATTCCTTTTTTGTCCCAACACTCTCATTTTAGCTCATTTTTCAAAAACAAATGTCCAATTTTAGTCCCATATGTTTTTGTTTTTCAAATTTGGCCCCTCAATTTTATGGTCAAAAGTTGGACCAAAATCAAAATCTACTCAATTTGGGAATAAAAATGATAATATTAAGACCTAACTCATATGATGTGGGACCCAAAGTAAAATTTACTCGAGTATTTGACCTATATATATATATAATAAGTGAATGTGAAGAACAGACGATGGAGTCACCTGAGAGTCAGTGAATTTGATGTCGGGACACGAGACAAGGCCGGCAAGATCATGCTCCATATACTCGAAAACGAGGTATATGTGACTTGATAACTTGGATGTGATAATACCCTCCAACTTCATCACATTTGGATGATCAAGCTTGCGTAGAATCCGAATTTCACGAGCCATGAATTTCACGCTCTCTGGTTGGAAACTGTCGAAACGTACCTTCTTCACAGCAACGATCTTCCCGGTTTCCACATTGCGTGCGCGATACACCTCACTATATGTGCCTTGCCCAATCTATATAGACATTTTGTAATTAATGAACTTATGATCATGAGTTGACTTTAGACATTATCAACAACACATGAAGAAATTGCATTTGATCATCAAGTTTATAAACTCGCCATTGAAATAGTTTTTATTTGTAAGAGATGGCGTTTCTCAAACACACCATGTTCATCCACGATGTGGTGATTTTGCCCGTCAATCTAGAATCCATTTTCCCAAAATGGGTAATGCCAACAAGAATCGACCAAGTTATGAAAAAAAAAAAAAAAGAGTTTTATACCACTTAGCCATGCATTCAAAATACTAAAAAAAACTTGTCTATGCATACAAAAAGTAACACTAAACCCGAAAAATGATCATGCATTCAAAACACGCAAAAATTTACGTGAGACTATCTGATTGACAGTTATGGCATGAAAAGTAACACAAAACCCAAAAAATGATGAATGTAAGATATATAAGAGAAAGTTAACCTTTTCTAATCTTTTGAAAGAGTCCGATCTCAAAGGCGACCATCCTTCAATGGCTTCTCCGGCAACGGCAGAGAACCACGACGGCCACCCTGCGGACACGTGGTCTCCTTCCGTCAACCGCCCGAATTTAAGGCTAAAAACGGCGCCCTTTTTATGAGACGAAGGTCCCTTTAATGCCCTGGAACTTCCGTTTTTCCTCTCGTTAACGCAGACCTCTTCCTCCTCTTCCTCCAGCCCCTCCTCCTTCTCCGGCTCCTCCTTTATTCCCTCCAACGGGCCGTATGACACGGTGCTCTGCAGCAACGAGGACGACGCGGATGAGCGACGGGGCCCATTCCTCCTCCGCCTTGAATGCGTGGAGGACGATGAGGAACGGCGTCGGTATTCAGGAGACTCTGACCTCGCTTTCTTTGAGCTAATGCAACCCATGACCCGCTATGCCCATCCAACGAACCTGATACCCCGAGTATCTGGATCGACCCGGATGGGCAGATGGGCCGGATGTTGGAAGGGGTGAGGCGAAAAAAATAAACAGCACCCCTTACAACATCAGTGTCGTGGATTAACGATGAGGCTCCCCTAAACACAGAGAGAGGTTTATTCTTTAAGAATAGAGGTTGTTTTCTATTGAGGGGTGGAAGGAGGGGGAGAGAGAGAGAGAGGGAAAGCGAGCGTGAGAGAGAGAATGTGTGTGGAAAACAGAAAAGTCAGGAATGTTTTATTTCTTGCCATTTTTGTTGTTTCTTTCATGGTTTGCGTTGTATGCGGAGGCAGAAAGTTGTTTGTCCAATCATTTTTTCACTTGCAAAGTCTGTTTTATTTTCTATTTTCGGATGATTTATTATATACGTGTGTGTAAGAGTATTGGATGTTATTAAAATAAAATATGAAACACATTTTATAATTTTTTTCCCCTAGGGAATATGTATTTTTTTTATTTTTTGGGGGCTCATGGGGTGACGGCCCACCCAAACACAGTTGAAATCTTCTATTGCACATTTTGTGTTGCATTACGTATTGCACACTCGATTTTCTTAGTGTTTTGGCAATTTTTTTTCCTTGATTTCAATTTCTTATGCTTTAGTTTAATTTTACACTTACTATATTATTTAGAATTCATCAAACCCAATTAGGATGCATTGTAATTTTTTATTATTTAATTTAAAATTTTGAATTATTAATTGATTATTTGAAAAATTAAAGACTAAAAATATATATAAAACCCTAATTAGGTAGGATGAACCCTAAATAATAAGTGTAAAATTAAATTAAAGCATAAGAAATTGAAATTTGAGAAAAAAATTGAAAAAAAACTAAGAAAATCGAGTGTGCAATACGGAATGCAACACAAAATGTGCAATAGACGATTTCAAATGACCCAAACAACCCTGTGAGTTGGCCCTTCTTACCACCAATTAATTGATGGACAGGTCTTGTGTGCATATTAGACAGTTAACGCGTTGAAAAATCAAACAAACTAAAATTAGTCATTTTTAATTCATGTGAAAAAACAGAACCAGTCCAAAGTTCGTGTATTTTAAAGCAATTTGGTGTCCATGTAGATGTACACATGATAGTCTTCAGCGGCCACGTCAAATTCAATTGACCGGAATTTGAAAATCATGTGAAAAAACAAACAAGTGCTAAGTCCATGTTATTAAAATTAACTACGTTTTTTAAAACATGTAAAAAATCAAAATCACTCCAAAATTTGTATATTTTAAGGCAATTAACCCATTTATTATTTGGTGAGAATTTAGTTTGGCTTTGTATTAATTCGATTCAAGTTTGATATTTGTTTGTTCTCTTTTTTTTTTTAATGAAATATTTATTAATTCCGTTTGTCATGCTATAAAAGGTTTATGAGGGTGCAACTAGCAATGAATGTATATCTTATTTAATCTAGATAAAAATGAGTATGTCAACATATATAGTCTTGTTTAAATATTACTGCTGGTTGAGTGTAAAAAAGAGTGGATACTTTCAAATATTAGACAAGGGTATGCTTTTTGAAATGTGTTTTTGGGGTATACTTTTGTAAAAGTATACATACTTGAAATATTTTCTAAATAATGCATTAATTATGTTAGAATTTTACCCATTAAACCAACTTACCTTTCCTAAAGCTAAAACCATGAACAAAATCGTGAGAAACATAAAATAAATCTAATTACGAAAGCATAGAACAAAAAGAAATATCGAATATGATTTTTTATTTTCCCTATGGCCCTCAAAGGAGTAGGGAGAAATATCTAATAAATAGGATGACAACATACATGAATCCCACACTTATTAAAAAAAAATATAATAATAAGAAAAGAACAACCAAAGCAAACTAATGGTGAGTTATTGGGCTATATATGTTGCCATATCATTAAAGTGAAAATGATCTTAATTTGCAGCAATAATAGGTTTGGCCACGGCAACCAGTGGGCACTTCATCTCGCAAGACAACTTGAGAAGCTCACTGAGATCCACCGGATTGGCCTTGTCCTCCGCCCATTGGAACTGTTGCACCAACTTCGCCACCCAGAGCTCCACCGTCGCCATCCCTAAATTCTTCCCGGGGCAAACCCTCCGTCCGGCCCCAAAAGGCGCAAGCCTCATCTCACGGCCGCGGACATCTATGTCTTCTCCGCCCAATGCCGCCACAAATCTTTCCGGCTTAAACTCGAGCGGCTCCGCCAACACCGCTGGGTCGTGGGTGATGGACCACATGTTCACCATGGCTGTAGTTTGGGCGGGAACCACCATTCCATTGCTCAGAGTGACATCTGAAGTAGAGAGACGCGCCCACGACAGTAGAGGCCCCGGTGGGTGCAGCCTCAGTGTCTCCTTCACCACCGCTTGTAAGTAAGGCAGCCTTGCCACGTCAGCATCCGTCACGCCGCCGCTCCCCACCACACTAGCTAGCTCTTCACGCATCTTGGCTTGTACCTCAGGGTGCAACACCAGCTCCGCCATTATCCACTCCGTCAGCAATGCGGTTGTATCCGTTCCCCTGAAGATCATTTCCTGTGTAATTAATTAACAACCAAAGAAAAATATCATCAATTAGTTTTCAAACTAAAAATCTATTAGGGTTAGGGTTTATGAACTAATTAGGGTTTTGTGAAATCTACTTACCCACAAGACTGCGATCATGTCATCTTGATTCAACTTCTCATCACCATCCAAGGAGAGCAAAACATCAACGAAATCAGCAGCGTCAGACACATCATTCCGGTTCTGATTCTTAAGTTTATGTTGTTCAATGATGCCGGAGACAAGTGTCCTAACTCGGGGCACGAGGGCTTCGCACCGATCAACAATGCGGGAAGGATCATAGAAGTATGAGAGCCACGAGAGGTAATCAGACCAGTTGAAGGCACCCAAAAGCTCGAAACCTTCTCTCACCATTTCTTTAAGGTTCTTTAAATCGTCGCCATCTTCCTTGGGGTCGAAACGTTTCCCGAAAACGCTGCCCATGATGTTGTTTAATGCTGCAGCTTGGAGGTGTTCCCTCAAACACACAACTCCGTTAAGGTTCTGCTCCTCCTCAATGTTCTTCAACATGGCAGCGCAATCTTGCTGGCGGCCGTGCTCGTGCGCTGCAACGCGTCGGGGTGCGAAGAGGTGGGAGGCGGCAATGCGGCGGAGAAGACGCCAGTAGGTGCCGTTAGGAGCGAATCCGATGGCGCGGCTGAACATCAAGCTACGAGCCGACTGCTTGATTGGGCGGTCGGCGAAGTCGGGAGATGTCAAGATTTCTTTAGCCACCTGAGGGTCCGACGTAACCACCACCGGTGTTGACCCTAAGCTGAATGCCATTAGTTGCTTGGCGTTGTGGGACTTAGCCATCGTGGCTAAAGAACGGTGAGCCAAGCCACGGCTTAGAGTGAAGAGGCTCCCGAAAATCGGAAGCCCCCGTGGGCCTCGGATCGCCACCGCGCCGTTGCTGTTCCGGCCGTTCTTCCATGCCATTCCGCCTTGGGAAAATGCCCATGTCAGAAGAGCAACGGAGGTGAAAGATAAGAGTATTGCGATGATCGCATATTCATCCAGAAGAGTCTTTGAGCCAAGGAATGCTGGAAGGGTAAATACCCACCAGCTTGAATCAGTACTTCCAATGCTGAAATCCATTAATATTTTTTCTGACCTCTAGAGAGAGAGAGACACACACACACTCACTGATGGTAAAAGTGAAAGCTTGCTAGTTGTTGATGAATAAGATATCCAGACTCAAGAGTTTATATAGGGAGGTAATCACCACTCATCATGCGTCAACCAATTTTATTTCACACACAATCTTTGCTAATATTTTTTAAAATTATAATAATGTATTTTATTTTATTATGGCATGATTACATGGAATATATTGATTATTTATATGAAATACTCCATCCGTTTCGTTTTGTTTGTTGTTTTTTTTTTTTTTTTTGTCAAAATGTTTGTTGTTTTATATATTTTAACACACACTCTCTCAAATTTAACCTTACAAATATATGGAGAGAGAAATTTATTTCAACTTTTTAGGAAAATATAAGTGAGTAAGATTTTATGTAATATAAAAGGGAGGGATATATTAGTCCGAAAAATTAATTGTTAATTATAGATTAAAATTCTAAAACAACAAACAAAACGAAACGGAAGAAGTATAAATTTATGGTATAAAAATTGATAATCCCACTTGAGATTGGTTAACTAAGGATCAAACATATGCATTCCACATAAAATCTTCCATTAAAAAATAATTTAAAAATGCTAGCTATTAAATGAAACCCTAAACTTATAAACTAAAATTGAAAATTTTAGCAGAAGCTAAAAATATTGTAGTGATATATGATGGAGAGGATCTAATTCTGAATTGTGTGTTACCTACAGTTACGAAAATAGGTACGTAGTAATCCTAATATGGTATGCAGAATGATTATTAATGAACTCACTTTTTTTGCGTACTACATTTTGATTAAGAAATTCCG
The DNA here is from genome assembly GCA_026008535.1 of Perilla frutescens. Taxonomy (NCBI): domain Eukaryota; kingdom Viridiplantae; phylum Streptophyta; class Magnoliopsida; order Lamiales; family Lamiaceae; genus Perilla; species Perilla frutescens. The sequence goes on from BRKX01000015.1 coordinate 48,337,565, forward strand.
TATGTTAATATGTTGGGTAGTGTTATAAGAAAAATATTATAGTGGTATTGATGGAGAAGAACTAATTCTTAATTGTGTGTTACCTAGAGTTACGGAAATTGCTAGTAATCCTAATATGGTATGTGAAATGATTAAGAAAACCTCTTCCATGCACCAACCCATCCCCCTATTTAAATCTTATCTTTTTTTTTTCTTGGACAATTATTTTTATTTTTGTTTCGATTTTTTTTATTTTTATCGATTTTTATATTTTCTTTTTATTTTTCTCCCAAAAAATTTTATACCCAAAATTAAAATTAGTGATCCCTAAAATTAAAGTGAATTGATTTAATTTGTTTGAAATAAAAATAAATTTATATCCTAAAATAAAATTAAGAAATCCTAAAAAAACAAATAAACCCCTAAAAAAACCCTAAAAACACAAAATAAACCTCTAAAAAAATCCTAAAAAATCCAAAATAAACCCCCTAAAAAGCCATGAACCTTTAAAAAAAAATCCTAAAATCCGAAATTCTAAAAGTTAATTGGAATGAAAAAAATCACAATTTGAAGTAAATAAACTAGCTAGCTAGTATAAGATAACTACCGGACGCTTTACTTTTTAATGATACAGGTGATACTTTTCAAATTTTGAGTGATATTTTTTACTGTTACACAACTACTGATTTTGCCAAAAAAAAAATGCGGGTTGACCTGCTTTTTGACCGGTCAAGTCTGAAATAAGTCTTATTTACACCTAGTGCAGAGAAGTGTTTGTGAATAATTAAAGTACTTGTAGCACAAATCTATATATGGTCAGTTCTTAGAATTAATAAAATTGTATTATAAGGTATAGGGGATACAAAAATTCTACGCATTATAATGGAGAGGATCTAATTCTTAATTGTGTGCTACCTACAGTTACGAAAATAGCTAGTAATCCTAATATGGTAAGCATAATGATTTAATGGTCTCACTTTTTTGCGTACTACATTATTTAAGAAAATTGTTATGTTAATAAATTGAGTAGTGTTATAATTAAGAAAAATATTATAGTGATATATGATGGAGAGGATCCAATTCTTAATTGTGTGCTACCTGCGGTTACGAAAATAGCTAGTGATCCTAATATGGTAAGCAAAATGACATGATCTCAATTTTGTGTACTACATTATTTAAGAAAATTGTTATGTTAAAATGGTATGTGAAATAATTAAAGTACTTATTGCACAAATCTATACATGGTCAGTTGTTATAATTAACAAATACTATGCATTATAAGGTAGGCATAAAAAAATTCTATGTATTATAACAACCTGGGATCCTCTAGTCGACTTTTCATATCTCGTGTCCAACTTTGAATTTATTAATTTTTCTTCTATTTTTTTCTGCAATTTCATATTTTTTGTTATTTAGTTTAATTTTAGGGTAAATTTGCTTAAAATACACGAACTTTGGGGTCATTTTGGTTTTTCACACGATTTTAAAAACATAGTTTCAATAACACGAACTTAACCTCTTTTTGGTTTTTCACATGATTTTTAAATTCCGGCAAGTTGAATCTGACATGGCAGCCGGAACTGCCACGTGTACATCTACGTGGATAATTGCCTTAAAATACACAAACTTTCGACTGATTTTGGTTTTTCACACAAATTAAAAAATATCAATTTTAGTTTTTTTTTTGTGTAACACAGAAAAATCATCGATTATTACTATAGAGTTGTTGTAGTAGACATTGTGAAATATTTTGAATTTTCTTAGTTGATGCAATATATAAAATTTAGGTTCGAAAAAATTAAATAAAATAGCTATCGGGCCTTTTTAGTTCTCTATTTGAAGAAAAATTTAAAAAATATAACTTAAGCTAGTGTAATGGTATACATAATTGAATTCTGAATACAACAACCATCAAATCGTAAAAAGTGGTCAATGACATATCGTATATATTGATGAATAATATTACACAATTAATTAATTAAGTTTACAAATAAATTGATCACGTAGTAACTACATATTAATTTTTCATATATGTTTAATAGCATATTTTGATATAACTTTATATGTTAGATAATCTCAAATTATATCAGAAGATGCTATTATACATATATGAAAAATTAATATGTAGTTACTACGTGATCAATTTATTTGTAAACTCAATTATATATTGTATAATATTATTCATCAACATATACAATACGTCTTTGACCACTTTTTATGACTTGATGATTGTTGTATTCAGAATTCAATTATGTATACCATTACATTAGCTTAAGTCATATTATTTAAATTTTTCTTCAAATTGAAAACTAAAAAGGTCCGATAGTTATTTTATTTATTTTTTCGAACCTAAATTTTATATATTGCATCAACTAAGAAAATTCAAAATATTTCACAATGTCTACTACAACAACTCTATAGTAATAATCGATGAATTTTCTGTATTACACAAAAAAAGCAAAAAAAAAAAAAAAAAAACTAAAATTGATATTTTTTAATTTGTATGAAAAACCAAAATTAGTCGAAAGTTTGTGTATTTTAAGGAAATTTGATATCCACGTAGATGTACGCGTGACATCTCTGACTGCCACGTGGCATCTCCGACTGTCATGTGGCAGTTCCGGCTGCCACGTCAGATTCCACTTGCCGAAATTTGAAAATCATGTGAAAAACCAAACAGAGGTTAAGTTCGTGTTATTGAAACTACATTTTTAAAATCGTGTGAAAAACCAAAATAACCCCAAAGTTCATGTATTTTAAGCCAATTTACCCTTAATTTTATAATTATTAATTAGAATTTATTCCACCCAATTAGAGTTTCCTATTATTTTTACTACCAGGGTTGATTATTCTTATGGCATATAATTTAAAAAAAATTGATCTATAAATATTAATTATGGTTTATTATACTATAATAATTATATTTTTATAATTGACAAACATTATTGACAGTGTGACACAAGAGAGTGGAATAACAAAATCGGAATAGATGATCTAATCTTCATTTTAACAATCTCACAAGAACTTTAAATCTGGCTACATTAAAATGAAATCATATATATGTCTCTCTTTTTTAATGAGTACTCGGTTCTAATGTGTAAACAAGAGATCAATCCAATATATCATAATTATTAGAAATATTTATACATCATATTAGCACATCGTTGTTGTAATGTTAGCATGCTTGAATATTTATTGAATGCTATATATATGTTAGAAATAAAAATTGTTGAGTTTTATTGTGTCGTATTAGTTATATTATGATTAATGTTAGCAACAAAATCTATTATTTATATTCAATGTTTTATTTTTTGTGCTTTGTTAATGGTATTTGAGAATGTTTGCCATTTTTAAGAATGAAGCAACATCCATATATCATGGTAGCATCATGTTATGCTTGTGTTAGCAATCATGTATGTTGACACTAGCACATCGTTATTGATTGTTTTAGCAATGCAATTTCATGATGTTATTTATCAACAATGCATTAACATATACTAGCGAGAAAATCCAAAGTCTGAGAAAAGGATGTAGGTTATATTAGTTTTGTATATTAGAAGACTAATCTTTGTATACATTTAACAATGTTTTGATGATATGAATTGAATAATTATTATAGTGATTGTGTATATTTAATTATTATTATATTTATTAGCATGTTACATATATTTGCATTGTAGATTATATGGTGTGGGTCAACATACAGTAAAGATCATATCATAATTTTTTTGCATTGTATTAAAATGCTCACGGTTTAGATGGTTCTAAACCCATCATCGGTGTTGTTAGTTTTGTATACTAGAAGACTTGTCTTTGTATATATTTAATAATATTTTTGATTATATAGTTTGAATATTTATTGCAATCACTGTGTGCATTTAATTATTGTTATATTTATCTGCATGTTCTATATACTTGCATTATAGATGATATAGTGTGGGTGAACACACGGTAAAGTTCATATCATCATTTCCTTACATTGTATTAAAAAGCTCATGACTTAAATGATCCTGAACCCACCATCGGTATACTGTAGAATAATCTGACTGTTAGTTTATCTTGACTAGCAAATTATTCTAGTACATCATCGTGTGCATTAAGGAGATCACGATAGGATATTGTTCTCTATTCTGACCTTAAATGAGAGAACAAATATCCACAGAATTCTGGTTCTTAACCCATATATTATTGACGGATATATACATGTTGCGTCGACTGCTTGAATTTATCAAATTGTGAGATTCTTTGATAGGATCAATGATCTTAATATTTTGGGTAGTGGTCTTTACATATATGATGGGTTGTGCTGGTGCATTATATATGGCAATTGTGTCCTAGTATTCCAGATTGATGATGTCTCTTTGAGGAAGTATTAAGTTCATATGAAATTCTACAAGTAGAATTTATTTCCTACATGATAAAAACTTGTGTAGTATTACTCTAGGAATGCAGATGTTAATTAATTATAGTTTTCAGAAGCTTACATAATTAATTAATGAACATTATATCTTAAACATGGAGAATAAATGAATTAAAGGAGAAAGTATATTCGTAAATATGTATTAAATTGGTAGGTCAGTATTATTTCTTTAGATGAATAAAAATAATACTTAATTTATTTATTTATGTCCTAGTTATGAATATTGAAAATTAAATAAATTAGCGGACCAATTTAATATTTTTCTAGATATTTGTTGTAGCTCAATATGACCTTAGTGGACTGGGGATGGAACAAGAGTGGGGGCCCAAAAAATTAGGGTATCTGAAATCAGCCCTTCTTTTGTGCTCTCTTGATTCCCATAATTTCCATAACTGTTTAATAATATACAACGCACCATGTATCTAAACGAGGTCCGAGAATATAACAAAAGATCTAGAAGTTGAATACTATGAGGGGGCACCGATTACTACTGCTCCAACAATGATATTAGACCTTTAATCTCGTGATCAACCCTACACGTACACGATGTAAGTTCGAATTCACCAGTTTCTATGTTCCGCATTTGTAAAATTCAAAATTGATCTTGCATGCTAATTCAATGTAGGGCATAATTAATATCACACATATAAAATATGATTTACATGAGCTAGGATTAACGAGCATCCAAATAGATCTGATGATGGTTCAATTCGAAAATTTTTTAACAACTGGTATCAGAGCGAGTTTTAGCACTGCTCTAGATGTAATCCTAGAAGATTTTTCGAATTGTATGTTTAAATTTGTTAATAAATTTATGGTGTTTAAATTTTCAGATTTAATAGTTCATATAATTTGAAATTTGTAGATTTAATTTTTTTATGTTTGTCAAAAATTTTAATTTTTGATCTATGTAATTTTCGAAACCTATGTAATTAGATTTAGAATAGATTTTTGATGATATCAAAATTTCCAAATTTTAGTTAGATAGTGTTCGAAAATTTAGTTTTAAAAATTCCCTAATTTTTGTTCTATAATTTTCGAAACCCTAGATTTAAATTTGGAAGGAATTGAAGTTATTTGAAGTTTGCCTACCAAGAAGAGATTCAAAATCGTTCTAGAAGATGTCTTGATCAACTTGGAGAGCACGAGATTGAAGATAAGGTAGAAGTCTAAAAATGGAAGAATTCTAACAAGACTACTCCTCATTTTTGTTTAAATAATTAAAGAAATTTCCTTATTAGATGTTTAATAGGATTAAGACTTTTGATTTCTTTATTAAGACTATACCTTGATCAAAACTTGTTAGAGTGAACCGAAAGAACTGAACTAGAGAGATTCTGCGAGAGCTCATTCCGAGCCACATAAGTTTCGGTCAAGTGTTTAAATTAGGTTTAAGTGTTTCAGTCTTTGTGTATTGAAATATTTTTCATACACTATTTCTCAGGAGAGAATACTTATGGGAACTAGATAGAGAGAGCCTAGGTTGTGAGGGGATCGCACGATTCAATTCAACGAATGAGGGTGTACGGGTAAAATGGGTATCTAGTGACAGAAGGTCAGCTGCGTGTAATATCACAAGTAAACGTTGCATCGGAGTAGTGAATTGTTTCTCACGGACATGACAATTCCTCCTGACGTAGATCAATTGATCGAACATGTTTATAACTCATTGTGTGCTTTACATTCTGCAATTTCAATTAAGTTCATTATAATGTTCATGTACTTTATTGTGAACTTTATCTAAGCGTTCAAGTACATTGATGTGAACGTTTGCAGAACAAATACATCGCATAAGTGTGTTCTAATTTCAAAATAGACGAGTCGTTCCATTCATTTTAACGCACTAAATTCAAGGATTACAAAATAAGTTCTTTTGTGTTCTAAAGCTGTCGAAAGGGGGCGAGCATGCACGGATCTAACTAAGTATATTTTCAATCGAGTTTTAAAGTTAAGTTTTATGGTTCAAATGCAAATTAATTTTCAAGTTAAGGTGAGGATTCTCAAAAATAATAAATACAAAAACTTCTATCCTTGTTATGTTTGTATATGTAGTTTGGAAATAGACGTACAGGTCATATGAGCCTCCGGGCTATTGCTACGGCCTGTGGCTGTTGTTATGTTTAATCTACGTGTTATTGGCCTACGGCTTTATAATATGATATAATATACTATGGCTTGTACTTACTGATATATTTGCATAGTATCGATATTGAATTATTCAACTGAGTTAAAGCATTCACTCCAAAACTATTTATTTTTTTTAGGCTAAGTAAACTCGTGCCATGGTATGGAGACGGAGTACTGATAGTCAAGTTAAATAAATATTATTTTACTTCATGTGCCTATGAATCCTGACACTAATATGAGCCCTTGTTTATTTTGATTCATTGCTAAATTTTATTTCAGTTTAATTAGTGCATTTTCATATCCAATTCGTGACAATAATTCAAAACCCCCTTTTGGTTATTGGTTACTTGAAGAAGGAATTTAAACCCATCCATGTGGGAACGAACTTTGCTGAAGGCATTAGGCTGTCTACGCATTAGGCATCGAAAGCATCTGAAGTTGATCTACGCTTAAGTATATTTTGCACGCTAAAATGCTGGTGCATCAAAATTATAGCTGTCGCCAGGGATTGGTAAAAGTTAATTTCTTCTTTACTTTGTCTACTCTTCTTAGTTTATGGTCAGATCTAACCCGTCAGACTCATCTACAATTCTTGTTAGTGCAGGAGTGCGCACATTATAGATTGTCATTATGTTAATGATATATCTTGATATTTTTGGCGAAGTGTTTGATATGAAGTACCGGTTGGTGTTCAAGTCCACTGTGCAAAATGACAAGATTGAAGACGGGAAGCTTCAACACCAATGTCAGAACAACAAAATTCTTCATATACCCTTGAGGTAATACCCGCATACCGTCGAGATCCAACTACATCTGCAATTTTGTTTAAAAAGTTATGCCATGGTACTATATCGATATGTGAAAGCTGCCTTCATAGGCTTGGCAATACATGCTTCTGCTGCACAGACATTAGAGTCGCAATAACACAAATAAGAACCGAGAAAAAGACCCAAATAAAACTCTTGAATCCAATTTTATTGACATATATATCATATCATATTCTTGTTTAATATTTGAACACCACTACAAAAATACAAGTCAAATACAACTATATCTTTTATATATTCTTACAGTATATTCCTTACTAACATTTTACAGATGCATAATAAGCTGCATATATATAGTCATGTTATCTGTCATGCTGCAATTTGTTCTTCTTTCAGCTGTAAAGTTGTTGGTATTTGGTCTTTGTTCTCGTACCCGATTTCTGGAATGTTCTTCGACACCACCTTCTGCTGCGCGTTGGCACTCACTGCACCATGGCTGCTGCCATGCTTCCCTATCGGGATGTCATGATTATGCTTGCCCTCATACGTTGTAATGACTGATTTCGGGTCTGCTGAAGCCCTCTCGACATGTTTACGTACATTACAACCAGCATATGTACATCTGTAGTAACTCCTGTAGCAACAATTTGGATAATCTTTTAGGCATGTATTTGCAGACTATCAGTTTACTGGGATAACTATCTGGTTATGTAGAATATATTTTATTAGAAGGTGAAAGTGAAACATGTAATAAAAGTTCTCATTCAGACATCAATGTAAAAGAGTTTCTAAGACTATCAATGATCGAGAAGTGCATATTTGCCTCCCAATGCGTTGAAGGGTAACCTTCTCCCACTTTTGCAAAAATGTTCTGAACATAATAAAAAAAAAAAAAAAAAAAAAAAAAAAAAAAAAAAAAAAAAAACATGACCTTTCAAGTTTTTTTACGAATTTGCACGGAGAAAAAATCCAGGACTAGAATAATGAGTTGGCACACCGCAATCACACGTGAAAATCCACAAATGAATCGGGTAGCTCATTTTTTTAAATTCGATGTGTAATTCCACATGTAAATGCAGCATATACCATCTCATCGCTGTGGAGCTGAATTTTTTGACGATGACAAATTTGTACAAAAAAAACTTGAAAGATCAGATCTTCACATTTTTGTAAAAGTGGGCAAAAGTCATCCTTACCCTTCTGTAAATTGTTTATAATAATATCATATATAGTTCCTAAAGTAATTAGCAGTGTACCTTGGATAAGGATTCCCCTTGACCACTTTCTGCCCGTATTTTCGCCATTTGTAACCATCATCCAAAAGATCAACTTCACTTCTCGTCTGCAAGACAATCTTCGTTTCTGAAACAGCTTGATGCGATGGAGCTGGTACAGATTGACCAATATCCAAGCTTCTGCATCTCCAAGGAAAAGTGCGTGTTTTAAATGAAATGGGAGAGGAAAGGAGAAAACAAGATTAGAGGAAGATATTATTTTTACCTTCTTTTGGCAGCTGGTTCATCAGCATCTCCCTCATCTACTACTATTGGAGCATCTTTCATGCCATCTTTATGATTAGCGACTGCGTAAGGCTCAAACGACTGGTGAGAAGTTGTGGGGAAATTTGGGGGCTTAGAATTGACCATTACAGTCTCATTTAACCTTTCAGTCTCAGTCTGATCTTCAGAAGCGATAACAGAATTCACGTGTGCGATAGTTGATGTATCCGAAGCTGAACTATCTTTATCCCTTTTATTGGGTGGTTTAGGAGGATCATGGTTGTGCTGCCCTTTATATGTAATCTCAGATATATGACCATCTAAAGCTCGTTCGACCTTCTTCTTGACCAGACAATTTGGATGTGTACATTTGTAGTAGCTCCTAGGGCATTCACTTGCCTTGACATGCTTCTGCCCATATTTTCTCCAGTTGTAACCATCATTTGCCGGTTTGTCACTAGCAACAACAGCAGCATTTTTACCAGACTGTGAAACTTCAGTCCACTCATTCTTTGAATTCTCGAGATCAGGAGGTGAAGGCTTTATCTGCCGTGTCGGAGCTTCCGCCTGTGTGGAGGATGAATGGTTTGCTACGGCTTCGGCAGCACCTCCGGATGAAGAATGATGAAATTCTGCTTGCATCTGCATGAAGGATTGAGATAATGCCGCCTGAGCAGTAACATGTGCTAGGGCTTGCTGATGAGACATTCCGAAAGGGCTCTGTGTGAAATAAAAGAAACTATTACTTATAGCATACCACTACGAAAGACTACAAGATATTTTTTCCAGTTCAATATGCCACAATATGACCTCCAAACTAACTCGGATGGAAATATTTTGCCATCAACGTTACGTCATTACCACATTCAGACAGAATAGACATTTATTCTCAATCTTATCTATATTAGAACATAATTCGCAGGCTCCACACATTCTCTTTCGAACAGAAAAGAGTAGCATGCCGACTCTGAGATAGCTAAGTTATTAAAATTCGAGTAAGCCTTATCACCAATTCATTTCTGTACATCCAAAAATTCCACCAAAACGACAAGAAACTATTGAATCATTCAGCATTAGCATTGTAAAGTAAGCAGAATCCAATGGTCAAGATAGCTAAAACAAGGTTTGCAATTGAAATAGCAATAGCATAAGCAAAAGCAAGAAACATGAACATAACAAGAATCAATGCCCCCAAATGTTAACTCTATTTTATTCACTTCAAAGTTAATAGGCTCTCAAATACCAAGAATCATCACATCAATTTTTTTTCCACAGCTCCAAATTTCTAGACAAGATCTCATCACAATTCACACAATACTGGAATTCGAATTGAATCATTTCTTACTCTAATAGTCTAATTCTAGGGCTCAAATTCCCTTACAACGAAATACCTAGTCCAAACCCAAGTTTGTTCAAATTCTACATAAAATCCTGTGGAATCTCAATCAAATCCTAAATTTATGCAGCCTAAATTAGAATCATAATCACAATTGCAAGAGCTAAATTCAACGAAATTAAGAGCTCACCTGAAGCGGCGAAAGCAACCCCGACGGACTAAGCCCCGGCGGTACCATGAACAGAGGGCTCATATTCACACTCTCCACCTGCAGTTGCGGCGGCGGTGGCGGCGTCGGCAGCACCAAATTCACCGGCCTATCCCACTTCCGCCCAACTCCGCCCTCACTATTCTTCCCATCATCATAGAAATTCCCTTCTTTCCCATCCTTCCCACAATCAAACGCGGGCGAAAACCCCGGCTTCGCCGCCATCGGCGACGCCATGGCTCCGGCCAACAGCTGAGAGAACGAGAACGGGCTCTGCTCCGGGAAGAAGCTGGACACCAGGGTCATCGGGCCCGGGCTGAACCCGGGGCCCGACCCGTTTGCGTAAAGGAAGCCGACGGAGCCACGTGTGGGCACTTGGATCGTCGGCTTGGCTCTCGAAGTCGCCGGCGCGTCTCCGGCAGTTTCAGCCATTTCTTGATTGATAAAATTGTGCTACTCTGCAGAATTCGAAGACGATTAAGATAAAAGAACAAAGAATTAACAAAAATAAAAGAAGCAAATTTAGTAGTTTGGCGTGGATAATTTAGGGTTAATATCGTTTTTAGCCTCGACTTTCAAATAATTGACAAAAATGTCATATTTTTTTATAAATAATAATTTAAGACTGAACTTTTTAAATTTACCACAAATTAAATTTTGGACTTATTTTTAATAAGATGGAACATATAAAAATAAAAGAAGAAAATAAGAAGATTACGAACTAACATCCTCCAAACTTTAAACAAAACTAAAAGGGGTGGTGAGTCTTGATAAAGTATACAAATACATGCAACTGAGTGCCCGAGTTTGCTTGTGAAGACGTTGGTGCTGTCAAAATAAAGTATTCACTTATGTGGCAAGCCATGCATGTCTATGCATGGACCACTTCTACATGTCGTCGATCTAGATTAGTTTGATCCACAACAACCGTTAAATTGTAACCAAATAAGATTCCTTCATATGTAGTTATTGAGTAGATACATATATTGTATTGAGTAGATACATATATTGTGTTGTAATGCATTTTTCCATTTTCATCTACGCAAAAAATGCATTACAACACAATATATGTATCTACTCAATAATTATAGACGAATGCATCTTATTCGGTTACAATTTAACGGCCGTTGTGGATCAAACTAATTTAGATCGACGACATATAGAAGTGGTCCATGCATAGGCATGCGTGGCTTGCCACGTAAGCGAAGACTTTATTTTGATAGTACCAATGCCTTCACGAGCAAACTCAGCTGCATGAATTTGTATACTTCATCTCAGTTTAACATATCCTAATAAAACCGTCTTAGAATATAAAAAAAGAGTACACACTCTAAACATAAAACAAAACAAACTACACAATACGGGAATAAAAATGTCCGAAAACATCTAACAAAACTAATCTAGATATACAAATTAGGAGCAGAAATCATATTCGCTACCTGTGTTACCTTCCCCGTAAATATGAAAAATCCTAAACTCCATCAACTCTAGCTAACATGTATTTTTTTGTCCAAATATTTAAGTTACGTGAAAAATCACTTGTGTCACATCAGATTTGGATGACATCATTTTGACAAAATATAATTAAAACATTTAATTTTATATCAACTATTCAAAATTTTAAAATTAAACCCGAACTAGATTTATGATAAGTTCAAAATATCAGGTATTAAATTATTATTTATTAAATTAAAGATTATAACATTTTTGTGAATTACTTGAAAATTTTGGCTAAATATTGATACTAACCAAGTAACCATTTATTTTATTTACCTACTTCAATTTATTTATTTTGCATAAGTGAAATTTACCTATGCGCGCGCATATATGTATATATTAAAAATGACAATATTAAAATACTGATTAATTGAGTAAAAAGTGACTGCATATTATAATATCACTTTTTTTAATTTATTGTCATTGGAACATTCTAAAAGAAGTTCCATCAAAATCCAGAGAAATTAAACAATATCAATGTTCATGATAATTTTTTTTAAGATTAATAATTTTCTTAAAAATAATGAACTTTGAGTCAACTTACAATTACAACACAATTATATGTATAATAAATACAACACTAATTTCTTGTTAAATATATTAAACAATTCTTACAAATTTATCATTGTGTGTACTTCCCACATGGATCAACTTTCCTACAATTAGAGTTGTCAATTCAAGCCGGCCCAGCCTATAGACCGGCCATCAGCAAGGGTCATTCTTGGTTCCGGGCGAGTCGATATCAGTTTAGAGGGGGATGAATAAACTGATTCAAAAACTTTTACTTTAGATGCGGAAAATAGGGCCCTATGACTTGCTTGATGAAACTTATTTATGCACAAATTTGATAGTCAGTTGAGACAGTTTAAGTGCAGCTTGTGTGATGTTGTGTGCAGTTAGAGATATACAATGAACAATATAGTACAACACACAAGAGATTTATAGAGGTTCGAAGTCTCAAACTTCTACGTCCTCTCTTCCTTCCGCAGAAGGGCAACTTCACTATATAACTTGAGTTTCTTTACAAATTACACAATGGAGGACAGTTGGCTGAACCTGGTAACTGCTCGCTACCTCAGCTGGTCGACGGCTCACACTTGAAGTCCCTAACTGCTCGCTAGGAAGGTAGGTGTTATTGTCGTCTTTACAAGGTTTTAGATCTCTTTCGATCTTCAAGAGGTTAGTCTTGAACAAGGGGGTATCAACTGATGTGCTCCTTTGATTGAGCTGAGTAGTTGATCGTTGAATAGCTGGAACTGAGAAGGCTGTCCTGGCTGGATCGTCAACAGCTGGCTGGATGTCTTGATTCAGTGAATTCTTCTTCTCAGTTTGACTTTTGCAGTTTCTATCAAACGTTGCACTTGAGTTTGAGTGGGAGGGAGAAAGAAAAGCTCTTAGCTTGTATGTGCGAAGGTTGGCAAGAGGTTATGATTGCGAAGAGTATTTAAAACTCTGATTCACCCGTCTTTTATAGAGGAGTGATTTTATGACCGTTGAGCTCCATTGTTCATTTGATCAGTGGCTCTGTTGGCTCATCAACGACAGGTGGTCTTTAATGATCGCTTGGATCATTTGGTTGAAGTAGCCGTTACTCTGCCAATCGATCTTCATTAAATTCCAGGATCTTTGAAGGAGCATTTATTCAAAGATACGCTGATTTAAGCAATACACTCCAGGAGTCTTCTGGCTTCAGCTCTCTTGGCAGTTTGGAATTTCAGTTGGCAGTTTTGGATTTCTCAGCTCAGTTACATTATCGTCCCAACTGGCAGTTCTGAGCTTTGTCAGCTGAGTCTGGCTATCGCTCTAGTTGGCAGTTCTGGGCTTGTCAGTTGAGATTGGTCATTGCTCCAGTTGGCAGTTCTGGGCTTGTCAGTTAAGATTGGCTATTGCTCCAGTTGGCAGTTCTGGGCTTGTCAGCTAAGATTGGTCATTGCTCCAGTTGGCAGTTCTGGGCTTGTCAGCTGAGATTGGCCATTGCTCCAGTTGGCAGTTCTGGGCTTGTCAGCTGAGATTGACTATTGCTCCATTTGGATACTGCCAGTCTCTGGCATAAACTGACATTCTATCAGTTTCTTCAGTCTTTGGTCAACTCCTTTCTCCCTCAGTTCAGCTGACTCGGTTGTCAGCTTGCTTTGATTGGTATGATTCCCCAGCCAAGTTGAACTTTAGACTTGGTGACGTGTCTTTCAACTTGTGGGCCATTCTTCAGATCGGTTGACTTTGACTCTTCTTGAATTTTTCTTTGATGATGCCCTGGGCTGGTCAACTTCGATCTGCAGCTTGAGCTTTGGTCAGTTTTTCACAAATAATTTTGACATCTCATCAAAACCTGATCTAGGGGTTCCTTGATAGTTTTTCCTAACAATTTCTCCCTTTTTGATGATGTCAAAACTTTGTTGATGATGATGATGGAAAAACTGCAAGTGTAGCAAATGCTTTAAATAGAATCTTTCAGTCAGTGCACATTCGTAGCATATTGAGACAAATTGGCTCATGATTTTCATTCAGTTATTAAAGCATTTGTCATTCATGCTTATCTTTCAAATATCAGAGCATGTCATATTCATAGCATATTGTGACAAATTGACTCATGATTTTCATTCAATTATTGGAGCAATTGTCATTCATGCTTATCATTTATATATCAGATCATGGCTGAAGTATTAGAGCATGAAGAATTATGTCAAGGCATTCAAGCTTGAAGTAAAATCATGATTTCAAGAGATTCAAGAGTTTAGTAGTTAAGACTACTAGTCTACTTCCTGAATGTTGCTTCGATTGCTCTTTTTTCTTCTGCTCAATTCTCCTCTTCCTTGGACTCCTTGTAGTGTCCATGCTTCCCCCTGAAGCTGATCTTCTCCATCAATGATGAATTTCTCTTTGAATTTGATCCCAAAGAGTCATACATCCATTATACTGTCCATCATCATTCTGTCCATCTTCCTCCTTTTTGGCATCATCCAAAAGGTGAAGAGGATCACATGAGGGTAATGACAAATTTGGCAGAAAAGTGAAGGCGGTTGCCAAATTATCATCATGAGCTAGAGGAACTGAAGGGATTTGCATGGGCGAAGAAAGCCATGCATAGGCATTTTCAGTTGGCATGAACTGATCTGGATCAGAGATGTCTTGCTCTCTGAAGCTCATATTGGCCAAGCTGATGAAGATCTCATCAGATGAAGGGAGTGGTGGATCACCAATGAAGGATGTGCAGGAGGAGTTGGCTGGTTCATTGTCGGAGAAAGGGGCATCAGCGGATATACTAAGCTGGAGTCACTTGATCATTGAATCCATGATCTCCGAGAGCGTTGGAGACGATGAGAGTGGATGATTCATCCAGTTTCAACTCCATGTGCCCTTGCTGATCCAGAAGGCTGAGCCACGGGTGTGGATGAGGTGAAACATAGTCAACTCATCCAGTTGAAAGCGCCAGATATGGTACTGCAAGTACCGCCGCAGTTGCGCGAAGAGGGAGTAGTCGGTGTCCTCAATGAGACCAAAGCAGCTTCGGAGCTGGTGGTCTAGAACCGCTTCAAAGTAAACTCAATATAGTCGCTTTGGACTAAAGGTGGAGGTTGGGAGCTGGCTGATATTGTGGGTTGATCACTCAGCCCTAAAAGAGATGCATTCTCCAGCATCAGCTCTCTTTCGTCAGTGGAGCTGACGGTGTCCTCCAAAGGCGCCGTTCCGTGATCTGAGCTGGAAGGCCCTTGTGGGTGTGGATGCTTTGGGGTCGGATGGCAGTATATTGTGGGGAGCATGTCCCGTCTTCCAAGTAGTTCGCCAGTTGGTATGATCTCATCAAACTGGCTTTGTATGATGTGGCTTAGGCGGTTCATAAAGCCAACTCTTTCTCGGAATGTGCCAGTTAACGGATCAAACATCACTCGCTCGACGTTGGCTCTCAGTTGTGCCAGGATGTAGGAAGCCCAGTCGGCTTGACATCCAAAGTAGAGGACGGCTGTGATATGAGCCTTGATCTCGGAGAGATGAACGATCTCGAAGTTTCCATGGACAATATGGCTGGTGATATCCAGAAGTTGGATGATATCACTTTGCAAGCTCTCCTTTAATCTGTGCGAACTGTCATTGTGGTGCACATGAGGAAGCTTCCAGATTTTCCATAACTCATGTTTGGATGGCAGATTTAGGTTCATTACGTCTGGACCTCTGCCGGAAAGATGTAAAGTGGACATCATCGTGTCCTTGGTGACTATGATCACTTGATTCTTTACAGTGGAGATGATGTTGTCGCTGTTGATAGTTGTATTGTAGTAGAACTCGGCGACATAGTCAGGTATGTTCTTGACCGACAACTGTGTCAAGAAAGGAAGCAATCCAGTCACTGCCAATGGTCGATAAATCTGTTGAAAGACATCCGGGCCAAGGCGTGCATTTAGCATCTCTATATTTAGAGACTTGTCCTTTCTCATTTTGCGTGCAAGAGCTTTAATATCCACCCGGGGAAATGGAGGCTTCATTTCTGCAAAGATATGAAATTCAGTTTAGAAATGCAAAAATTTTGATGAGTGAGAAAAGGCTTAGCAAAAGATCAAATAATAAGGAGATATTTTCAGATGATCGGAGCCTTCATCTCTGTACTCATATTTATGCATCTTGTGCATACAAGAATCGAGAGTACTCGATTGCTTTTCTTGGCTGATCAGCCATCTGATTTGATGGTTGATTAGCTGAATTAATGATGTATGAATCTCAGCCGTTTATCGATAAATGACTTTATGATCATATGGCTGAGATGAGATCATGTTGAAAATGGGGTAGTTGCCATAAATAGCAAAATATTTTCTGCAGATCTTTCTATTTATAGCGCAATAAAATATATTTTCTTCGTCTGTTTGAAGGGTAGGTTTTAAGATCCATGCAGAGATATTAATGACAACTTTGTGAAATAGAGCCTGATTTTCAAATTGTAAACGTTGACATATAATATAAGATATTTCATAATCACAACGGTAACAATATAATTGAGATAAGCTTTTGAAAAATGAAGACTTATCCTTAGTCAGTTGGGATACAGTCCAACTGATTGATGACGTGGCGGTTGGTTGAGCAGTTGAGTTTTGACACGCATTTGTCATGGCTGAACTGGCTGTAGTTGAGGCTACAACTGAATTGATCAGCCTGTTTGTTTAGTTACATGGCCTTTCTGTAGACAATTTCCGCTTCTTGAAAGGCCTAGCTGGACTAGCTACATTGCTTTCTTTAGATGCAGTTTCATGCGTTGATGGTCCAGGCCTTTCCGTCTTCTTGGCTTTGCGAAGATGAAGTTGGATCTCAACTGACGAGCTCTTCATCCTTTGACTAAGGGAGTGTGAGATTCCCTTTGGCGATGACCGAAACTGATCATGTTTCTTGGTCAACTGCGGATCTTTTGAGCCTGATGTGAGCAGTGGAGTCACATAGCCTTTGGATAAGAGATTTGGTGACGTGGCAGTATCTTCATCGTCACTGTCTCTTGCATCATTATGCTTTGTTTTCCTCTGAGAATCTATGACTGCAGAGTGGGATATGTGGGGTTCTATCCTTTGAACAGTAGATAGAGTTCGTCGAGATGGCTCAGCTGACTGACTTGATAGATTATCAAAGTTCAGCTGTCGACAAAGTGAGTTAGTCGGGCAGTTGACTGGTTGACCCGCAGTTCCAACTGCTTGAAACATGAATCTGGATTTAAATTCGGCCAGTAAGACGGTTGTTGGAATCTTGTTCACCATCCGGTGATTCATAATGTGCTGAACTTGCACAATGGTTGGAGGGAATGGATTTGATGATGCTATCCATTTGATGCTCCAGGTTTCTTCTCTTTTCCAGAAGCTCATGCCATGAAAGGCAGTTAGCAAGAAGTGAGACTGGATAGACATAGAATGTCTCCAATTGTACCAATAGAAATATCGGTGAAGTTGTTTGTACAACTCTTGATCTCGTTGTGCAACAACTGTGAAGTGCGTGAGAAGGAGATTGGTCACTTCCTTTTGTGCACTTTTGACTGCATATTCACCACTGTAGAAAGTGTGAATATTCTCTTCAGTCAGCTGGAGCGGAGGGCATGTGCCTCTGAGGTAGTCTGCTCCATAGTTTGGATGGGGTATTCTAATGAATGGAATAAGCTCATCTGGATCAGAGCAAACTTGGAAATCAACTGGTGATCCGTTCTTTGATTTTGGAGAGTGAACGGCATTGGCAGTTGAGTTGCTCGAACTTTGGTTGCTCATCTTGGCCTTTCCTTTTCTCTTCCTCTTTAGGGACTGTAGATGAGCAGTTCCTTTCTTGGGGATCCAGTCGGAGATCAGAACTGGTAGTGATTCATCACTTGTGAGCTTCAGCAGGTCTTCAAGCATTTTGCTCATCCTTAGAACAAGTCCGACCTTGGACTCAAATTTGCCAGACTTCTTTGAGTCTGCAGCCTTGATGACTTGATGCTTGAATTGTTGAAAGACAAATTCTGCCCAATTTGTTTGTCTTCCTTCAGCAAGGTGAATCATGACTTTGTATCTCTCTTGGGTGAGTTGGCTTAGACTTCCAATTGCTCCGAACATCATCTTGTTCGTTATGTCAAGTAGAACTCCATACTCAGGCTTGAGATCAGTTTTAGCGGTGGTAAAACTGAATTGCTTTTTGCAGGTTGAGGCTTTCCAGTCTCTCCAGTGCGACTCTGCAGATTTCTTTAGATCTTGAACGGATAAGCCTTCTTGTGGGAGTTGGAATACTCCAACAATTGTTTTCTCAGTGATGTGTAACATCCTTCCTTGAGCCACTGAAGATATCATCTTCCCATCTGTAGATAATTTTGCTTGAAGCAAAAACTCACTCACCAAATTTTGTCTAAAGAATTTTGGTGGTGTTTTCAGGTAGTGAAGAACTCCTGTTTTGTGGAGATTTGACAAAAGGATTGGATTCTTTGATTCATCAAGAATCAATTGAAATTTCTGTCTATCAAGGAATTTATCTCTCATAAGTTCGCTTTTGAAGAAGTTTGAAGATCTGGATAATTCGGCCATTTTTGAGGTTGGCTGAATATTTTTGACAATTCAAGATTGTTTGAGAGAGAGAGAGAGAGGTTTTGAGATCTTTTTGGAGAAGGAGGCTTTTTAGAGGCTTGAGAGAGAGAGAGAGAGAGGCTTTTATGAGTTTTGGGACATGCTCATAGATATGATGGTTGGAATGGTACTAGCCTCTGATTTCTTTTGGTCGTTGGCAATTAATGACCTTGACACGTGTCATTGATTTGCAACAGTCAAAATTTTAAAATAAATGTAAAGCTTGACATTTATTTGAAAATAAAAAGAAATAACATTTTATAATCAAAAGATAATTACAACTGATTAACAAGAAGTGTACTTAAGGCTTTTCTAATCATGTTTAAGAGTGATCAGCCTCTAGTCCTTCTTGTGATCAGTTTTTCTTCTCTTGGCCAACGGCTCGGTGGACTCCTCATCTTTATCCTCGGTGCTACTAGCTGACTCAGTTTCAGCAAACTGAAGTCTTTGTTGGGCTTGCAGCTGCTTGATTTGCTCAGTGTGCAGTTTAACCTGTTGCTGCAGGGAATTAATCAGTTCCACATAATGTGGAGAGAGCTGGACCATGGAACTGCTGGGTTGAGCCATGAACTGGACCGCTCTTGAGTCCGCTTCCTCTCCTTCTTTAGTTCCAACAAGTTCCTCACAAGGAACTGTGTGCGAAATCTCGTCTGTCTCCATAGCGATGATCTCATCATAAATTGACTCTGATGAGGTCTCTGGTGCGGCAGTTTGAGCGACAGCTTGGAGTGCTCTTTGTACTGGATCAATGTAACCAGTTATAGCAAGTGTACCTTGATATGTGGATTGTTCAACCTCTTGAGCTATCTAGTCAGCTGACTGGTTATGTTCAGCTATCTTCGGAGTTGTCTCGAGAAAAGAAGCAATTTGTGCTTCAGTTTGCTTCTCGGGGAGTTGAGTCTCTTCAGATAGTTCTTGTAGCTCTTCATCAACTAGGAGGACTGGCAGAGTAGGGGACTTGAGCATTTCCTCAAATTTCAGATCACTAACTGTGCGCTCATCAGCTGCTGGCTCCTCAAATGAGTCATCCAGAAGATTGATGAAGACGTCATCTAAATGAGGGGTTTCTTCGAATGTTAACTGCCTGGCCACAGATGTTATGGCAGTTTCCCTTACATTGTGAGCTGTAGAAGTTTCAGCCCTTTGATGGCTTCTCCGAACTTCTTGATTAAACAGCTTCTATCCTTTCTTAAGCTGCTCCCGCCTGAGTTTTAGCAGTTCAGTGAGCATCCAGTGTTGTTGAACTTGAGGGGCTTTCCATTGTTGCTGCTCAGCTTGAGTCTGAGGAGGTGGCAGTCTGATATTAGCCCAGATAAGCAAGTCATTCATTACTTCCACCAGTGTTTGTTCAGCAGGACATGGGTGGTTCCTTCGAATGGCCAACATTCTTTTCAACGTGATGACTGGATTTTGCTCTGGAGTCTCCTGTCCAGCCCATCCCATACTCCATCTCTCTTTCCTTCTCCAGAAGCTCATCCCGTGCAGTGCGGTTAGGAGAAAATGGGCTTCAGAGTTGAAGCAATGTCTCCAAAGGTACCAGTAGACATACCTTGTTAGAGCTTCATACAGAGTAGGAAGTCCAGTCACATCCTCGATGAAGTTCTCAGCTATAAACTTTTGGACTTGTTTCTCAGTCCAGCATTTGATAATTTCAGCTCTTGATAGAGCTCTGATGTTTTCTTCTGTTTCTCCCATCGGCGAGCAGGCAGTTCTGAAGAAGTCTGCTCCAGAATCCTTTGGGGGAACTCCTCTGTAAGGCACTATATCATCATTCTCAACTGGCATAATATCAATTATCTTGATGTTACGAGGAGGCAATTGAGGAGGATATGGAGGCCCTGACTTCTTCTTTTCTTTTCTTTTGTTTGAACTGCCGAGGGCTTCTTCTTCGACTTCCCAGTTCTTCCCTTGAACTGAACTGGTCTTGTAGATATTACTTCTTCTGGTGAATCAATCAGTGATCCAATGCGAACTTGACGCAGAGGTTTTGCTTTAATTGAACTTCCCAACATTTGGCTTATTGGGATGTTGTCGTCTGAATCGGAGTCTTATTGCGGAGTTTCAATTACAATCTCCTTGCCCTTTCTTCTTGATGACTCCTCAGTTTTCTTGGAGGAAGCAGCAGTTGGCTGAGTGATTTTGATAGATATTGGTTTTGCAGCAGGCTGCCTCTTGCCGGTAACTGGAATAAAATCCATTTTGCCAATCATCAGAATGTCAGTCTCTTCTGCCATGGAGTCAAAGATTTTCTCCAGTATGATGCTGATTTTGCTTGGATAGCACAACTTTTGGTAGAACTCAGTTGCTAACCAGTTCTTCTCCACAATATCCACATACTTCTTTATTTGCTCAAAGAAGTATTGAGCCCAGTTGATGTCGATCTCTCTAATGATCGCCGCATATATCTTGTACTTGTGCTCCGACATTTCTGAGTGGCTTCCAGTTGTTCCGGTTATCATTCTCGCAGCAACTGAGGCCAGAATCATGTATTCTTCTTGAAGAAGAGACATGAGTGTACTGCTTTTGTACACATCCAAGCATTCCTCCCACTTTAACTGGCGGTAGGCTTCCTCTTGATCCACTTGAATATCTTGCACTCGCATTCCGGTGGTTGGCAGTTTGAACAGTCTCCCGAGCAGTTCTGGAGTTATGATCAGTTCGACTCAACGAACTTCGGTCTTGATTCTGTCATCGTAGCCTTTTGAGTTTACATAAAACTCAACCACGGCCTCTGGATATATTTTCGATGGATACTCTTCTGTGAAGCTTTTCAACCCGCTATCCTCTATCTTTGCGATCAGTGAGTTGCAGAGGGCGGAGTTTGAGCACTTCTCTCTGTAAGCGCCTATATCTAGAAACTTATCTCTATAGAGATTTCTTTGAAATCTTTGTGAAGAAACACCAGATCTTCTAAAGTTGAAGTTTTGTCGAACAGCTAGTGCGCGTCTATCAGCCATGGTGTTTTTGTTTGGAATGAATGATCAGAAAAAAAGGCTTTGACTGATGTTATGAATTGAGTATTATTTTTTTACTTTTGAGAGTTTTTCGGAACAGTTTCGAGAATTAAAGAATCAAAGATGCTTGAATTCTTTACTGCGCTTTGAGGATGGTAAAAGTAAAAATGAAAATTTAGCCATCCCTTTTCTAGAGTGTGAAGGGGTTCATCCAATGGTTATGACGCTTGGTCTCCCCAAATTCAACGGTCGGATTGAATTAATCGACCCGTCGATTGGCTTTTTAATTCTATCCGTTGGGGAGTGAAGAGGAGAGAAAAGGACGATTCAACGGTAACATTTGGATGACACGTGTTTTTACTGTTTTCACTATTGAGATTTTTGAACTTATCTCTTCTCTTCAGCAGTTTCTCCTTGGCTTGAAAACTGATTACGTCATCAGTTGGGTATGACCGTAACTGATGGTTTTTCTGTTGATTAGTTCCAACTGGGATATCTTCTCATCAGTTCCTGACTGATCTTAACTGCTTAGATCTTCATTCAGTTGCTTCTCAGTTCAGCTGTTCTCCTTCAGCTGGTCCTTGAACTGATATCTCCTTTTGAGTTTACTTCAGTTCCTATGACTTCTTCGTCAGTTTGATCAATTTGCAACTTGTAAGTTCTGCATAGCTGATTGGATCATCAGTCTGAGCGACTGAACTGATGATTCAGTTGAACTGATGGGGTAAACTGATCATTTCCAGTTTGCTTATTTCTTAGCAGCTTCTTGCATATACTTCAAACTGATGGATTATGTGGCGAACTGATCAGTTTTTCGTCTTTTTGACTCAGTTTCTCTCTTCAGCTGGAGTGGTTCCTTGGCCTTTTTTTTCCAGTTCATCATCTTCATCCTGTGATGCTAGCTCCAGCAGTCCCAACTGTATGCATAGCTCCATAAACCTTGCTTCAGGCAACGGTTTGGTGAAGATGTCGGCTATCTGCTTCTCAGTATTGACATATTTGATGCATATGTCTTTCTTCTCGATGTGATCTCTGATGAAGTGGTGCCTTATATCAATGTGCTTAGTTCTTGAATGTAGAACTGGATTCTGAGATATCGTGATTGCACTATTGTTGTCACAGTAGATAGGCACTTCTTCAGTTTCAACTTTGTAATCCTTCAACTGTTGCTTCATCCAGAGTATTTGAGCACAGCAGCTTCCAGCAGCTACATACTCTGCTTCAGTTATTGACGTGGCAACTGAGTGCTACTTCTTGCTAAACCAGGATATCAATTTGCTTTCAAGAAACTGACATGTTTCACTGGTGCTTTTTCTGTCAATCTTGCATCCACCAAAGTCTGAGTCTGAATATCCAATTAAACTCAGACTGTCATCTCTCGGATACCATAATCCAAGATTTATGGTTCCTTTGAGATATTTGATGATTCTCTTAGCTACTTCAAGATGACTTTTCTTTGGATTGGCTTGAAACCGTACACATAGACCGACTGAATATGAGATGTCTGGTCGGCTAGCTGTTAAGTAAAGTAAGGACCCAATGATTCCTCTGTAGTAAGTTTGGCTAACTGATTCTCCTTCTGCATCAAGAGTTAGCTGAACTGATGTGTTCATTGGAACCTTGAGAGTTTTTCCTTTACTTACTCCAAACTTCTTGACTAGTTCCTTGGTGTACTTCGCCTGGCTGATATGAATTCCATCTTTTAGCTGCTTCACTTAGAGTCCTAGGAAGAATGTCATTTCTCCCATCATGCTCATCTCGAATTCGCTTTGCATCAGTTGAGTGAACCGTGTGCATAGATCTTTGCTCTTTGATCCAAAGATTATGCCATCCACATAAATTTGAACCATTAAGATCTCAGTTGATCGTTCTATTCTGAATAGAGTTCGATCGATGACTCCTTTTTGAAACTCGTTTTTCAGCAAGAATGTTGTTAGAGTTTCATACCACGCTCTTGGAGCTTGCTTCAGTCCGTAGAGAGCCTTTTTCAGTTTGAAGACTTGATCACCAATTTCAAAGTCTGGCGGTTGCTCGACATATACGTCCTCCTTGAGCATTCCTTGAAGAAAAGTACTCTTGACATCCATTTGGTAGACTGTGAAATTAAAGTGAGCTGCATAGGCTAGGAATAGTCTGATGGCTTTCAATCTTGCAACTGGCGCAAATGTCTTATCAAAGTCGATCCCTTCACTTTGTGAGTAACCTTTGGCTACCAGTCTAGCCTTGTTCCTTGTGATCACTCCTTGTTCATCCAGTTTGTTGCGAAAAACCCATTTTGTGCCAATGATCTTCTGGGTTTTCGGCCTATCAACAAGAAACCATACGTCATTTCGTGTGAACTGGTTCAGTTCTTCCTGCATAGCCATGATCCAGTCTAAATCTAATAAGGCTTCCTTGACGTTTGCTGGTTCAGTTTGAGAGATGAAGCATGTGAATAAGGCATGCTCGGTTGATCCTCTGGTTTGAACTCGACTTCTTTGATCACCAACTATCATGTCAGTTAGATGGCTTCGGAGCCACTCGGGCAATATGGCTTCAGCTGAGTCTCCAGCTGGCTCTTCTGTGATGATGTCGTCAGTTGCTTGTTCATCAGTAGGTTCGGCATTCTCATCATTTCTTACCCCTGCTTCATTTGTGGGATTTGCGGTCTCAGCACGATTTGTGTCTTCATTGACCATGTTGTTCTCAACTAGCTTAGTACCAGTTTCATTGCCTTCTTCTAATGAAACTTCAAATTGTTCTGGAACAATGTGATCTACATAGTCCTGCGAATTTTCAGTTTCACTAGGTAGTACTTGAACTGATGTGTCTGTAGTTTCTTTGTTCCTGTACTCATTAGCAAATTCATCAAATACCACATGACATGTTATTTCCACAACAAGAGTTCGTTTATTGAAAACTCTATAAGCTTGTGCATGAGGAGAGTTATACCCAAGAAATATTCCCTCATCAGCTTTAGCACTAAAAGCTTTCAATTGAGTTTTGCCATTGTTGTGAATATAACATTTACAGCCAAATATTTTAAAATATGAGATAGAAGCCTTACGACCCTTGTATAGTTCATAAGGTGTCTTGTCATGGGCTACTACAATGGCACTTTGATTTTGAGTATGGCAAGCTGTGTTGACTGCTTCAGTCCAGTACCCTTCAGCTATGTTGGCATCAGCTATCATCACTCGAGCTGCTTCCTTTAGTGTTCGGTTGCGCCTTTCAGCTATACCATTTTGTTGTGGAGTTCTTGCAGCTGAATGTTCATGAGTAATCCCAAGCTGGTTGAGGAAGCTGATCATGTGTTGATTCACAAATTCAGTTCCATTGTCGGAACGAATCCTTTGAACTGATCTTTCCTTTTCAGTTTGTAGTCTTCTGATCAACGTCATGAGCTTGTCATATGTTTCATCTTTGCTCCTCAAAAATTCCACCCATGTATATCTTGAGTAATCATCAACTACTACAAGAGTGAATCTTTTGCCTTTTGGAGTTTGAGATCTAACTGGACCAAACAAATCCATGTGCAGCAGTTGAAGACAGTTAGTTGTTCCTGGTGGATGATTCTTATTCTTGAAGGATGACTTCACTTGCTTCCCTTTTTGACATGGTCCGCATATACCTGTTTTCTTGTATATCTCCTTGAGAAGCCCCTCAACTAGCTCTTTCTTTGCTAAGTAGTTGATTGTTTTGAAGTTGAGGTGGTTCAGTCGTCGATGCCATAGCCAACTTGCTTCAGTTGATCCTTTTGAGAGAAAGTAAGCTTCTGAGTAGCCAGTTGACCAGTCAACAATGTACATGTTGCCTCTTCTGATGCCGGTTAGCAAGATTACTCCAGTTGACTTGTCTATTATGTTGCAGGAGTTTTTGATGAAGTCAACTGAGTAGCCATTGTCGCACAGCTGGCTGATGCTGAGTAATTTGTGCTTTAGTCCATCCACGTGGGAGACTCCATTCACTACTACTTTTCCTTTGACAACGAACCCTTCTCCAATGGTTCGGCTTTTGAAATTGTCTCCAAATATGATGAGTGGACCTTTGATTTCTTCATAACTGTCGAGATCTTCTCTATCTCCGGTCATGTGCTTGGAGCACCGCTATCTAGATACCAAATGTCTTTGGTTTTCTTCATAGATAGGATGCTCTTGTCCTGTAGAGAAAATGATTAGCATTTAGGGACCCGTTTCATATCGGGTCTTTTTTGATACATTAAGTCTTTTGGAATCCAGACTTGCCAAACTTTTGGCTTCTTATCATTCAAGGAGTCAACTGATTTGGATCGTTTCATCAGTTTCGACTCTCTTTCAACTCTCCTTGAGTCGGTTGAATGGTACATGCGTTGAAAGTTAGTGGGATAAAACAATTCAACTAGCACACAATTATTTTGAGATATTTGGGCTCTTCTATCAGGCCAATGCCTTGTGTGTTTCCAATTCATTGGATTGAACCCTTTTGGATCAGCTCTTGGTTCATTTCTGGAATCCAGATATTCATTGTAATGATGATAGGGTAGAAATGATTTTCTTTTATCTCTCCTAAAAGTGCTTTGATTAAACTGCTTAGCAGGGTAGGCTTGAGATCTAAGCTGGTCTTTCTTTTCATAGTGAACTGATCTGCCAGTTTGCCTTGAGGGCTTTTTATACTGAGCTGGTGGCCTTTGTTGAACTAGAGGCTTTGGACGAGTGGATTGACTTGAGTGAACAGAAGGTCTTGACTGGGAACTGGGCTTTAGCTGACCGGGTGTTTTAGATTGGTAGAACTGACCAAACTTTTTAGGCTGGGTCTGGGGATTTTTTAATATTCCCTTTCCTTTGTTTGACTCAGCTGGCTGATCCTGAGATCTCGTGAACCCTTTTAGGATACCCTTGTCACTAGGTTGAGCAACTGTTTTTCCCTTTTCTAGGGCAGTGAACTTGCTATATCCTAGTCCTGAGCTGCCAGTTCCAGTTCTTTGATGACTGAGTATTTCATCTAGAATCTGAGATCCCTTTTTGAACTTCAGGTTTACCTTTTCTTTTTCAAGGATCTCTTGCTTGAGTTTTTTATTTTCTTCCTCTAGATCAGCAGTTCTCAGTTTCAATTTCTCAAATTCTATAAGCTGAGATTCAAGATAATTTAATCTTTCATGATCAATGCTCAGTTTCTTGACTTTGTTCCTCAGTTTATCATTTTCATCTTTCAGTTCAACATGCAAACAGGAGATTGAAGCTAATTGGTCTTCTAGCATCATGAGTTTCACATCAAGTTCATTACTAGAGACAGTTGCTTCATTGATATGATAAAAAGAAGTTTGAGAGTCAGCTGTACTAACCTCTTCACCATGGTCAGCCATGAGGCAGAATAATGCTTCATCATCATCTGAGCTGTAGCCGTCAGAATTGATTCCAGAAGGATAGTCTGAATCATCCAGCACCGCATTCTCAAGACTTGCGACCATTGCTTTTCTTTTGAAGAAGCTTCTTTTTACCTTGGCTTTCTTGTCCTCGGGGAGTTCTGGACACTCAAACCTGTAATGTCCTTATTTATGACAATGAAAACACTCTCCACGATTGCGATTGCCACTCCTGAATGGTTCAGCTGGCCGTTCAGCTGGTTGGTAGGTTTTTTCAACTTTTGGGACTTCATCAGTTTGAGGTGAAACTGATTGTTTATCCCGAGCTCTCTTCAACTTTTCTAACAACTTGGTAACTGATTGGATCTGATCATTGATGTCATCAGTTAGATTCTCCTTCTTTTCAGTTGCCTCTCTTTTTCGTTCAGTTGAAGATCCGCCTTGGTTTTCTTTGGTTGGTGAGCTCCTAGGTCGGAAGTTGTTTCTTCCTCGAGCGTCTCTAAACCTGGTCCTTTCCCCATAGAAAGCTGCCTCTTGAGCTGACGATGTGGACGCTTCTCTTTTTCGGTTTAGACTGTACTCATGAGCTTTAAGAGAACCAAATAATTCCCTTGGAGTGATGCTGTTTAGGTTTCTTGACTCCTTAGTAGCGATCACTTTCATATCCCATTCATCAGTGAGATTATCCAGTATTTTGGAATTCATCTCTGAATTGGGATAACTTCTCCCGAGGTTGTTTATCTCACTGATGATGCCAAGAAATCTAGTTTCAAGGCTTGAGATAGACTCTTCTGCCTGCATTTTGAAGGATTCATACCTGTCAACTGCCAATTAGAGCTTGTTTCCTTTTATGGCTTCGGACTCTCTACAAAGATCTGCTAGTAGGTCCCATATCTCTTTGGCAGTTGTGCAATTCTTGGTATACTTCATACAATCTTCATCTAGAGTTTGGAATAATGCAGCTTGAGCAATGAACTCTAGATTCTTTAACTTTTTCTCTTCACTGGTGAGAAGATTAGTTGGCTTCGGGATCCTTGCCGGTTGATTGATATCAACTATGTGAGCATCATTGTCCATCATGATGATGATTGGGCCTTCTTCAATGACTTCCCACATATTCTCATGAATTGAGCAGAGATGCGCCTTCATTCTCCTGCTCCAATTATCATAGTTCTCAACTGAAAATATAGGTAGCTTATAGTTTCCCATAGCTGGAATGTTAGCACAGATAAGTAGATCTGATTCAGTTGATCTGCAGAAATGGCTAATCCTTAGAATCAACCACTCTGATACCACTTGTTGGTCCCGGGTGAGTCGATATCAGTTTAGAGAGGGGGTGAATAAACTGATTCAAAAACTTTTACTTTAGATGCGGAAAATAGGGCCCTATGACTCGCTTGATGAAACTTATTTATGCACAAATTTGATAGTCAGTTGAGACAGTATAAGTGCAGCTTGTGTGATGTTGTGTGCAGTTAGAGATATGCAATGAACAATATAGTACAACACACAAGAGACTTATAGAGGTTCGAAGTCTCAAACTTCTACGTCATCTCTTCCTTCCGCAGAAGGGCAACTTCACTATATAACTTGAGTTTCTTTAAAATTACACAATGAAGGACAGTTGGCTGAACCTGGTAACTGCTCGCTACCTCAGCTGGTCGACGGCTCACACTTGAAGTCCCTAACTGCTCGCTAAGAAGGTAGGTGCTATTGTCGTCTTTACAAGGTTTTAGATCTCTTTCGATCTTCAAGAGGTTAGTCTTGAACAAGGGGGTATCAACTGATGTGCTCCTTTGATTGAGCTGAGTAGTTGATCGTTGAATAGCTGGAACTGAGAAGGCTGTCCTGGCTGGATCGTCAACAGCTGGCTGGATGTCTTGATTCAGTGAATTCTTCTTCTCAGTTTGACTTTCGCAGTTTCTATCAAACGTTGCACTTGAGCTTGAGTGGGAGGGAGAAAGAAAAGCTCTTAGCTTGTATGTGCGAAGGTTGGCAAGAGGTTATGATTGCGAAGAGTATTTAAAACTCTGATTCATCCGTCTTTTATAGATGAGTGATTTTATGACCGTTGAGCTCCATTGTCCATTTGATCAGTGGCTCTGTTGGCTCATCAACGACAGGTGGTCTTTAATGATCGCTTGGATCATTTGGTTGAAGTAGCCGTTACTCTTCCAATCGATCTTCATTAAATTCCAGGATCTTTGAAGGAGCATTTATTCCAAGATACGCTGATTTAAGCAATACACTCCAGGAGTCTTCTGGCTTCAGCTCTCTTGGTAGTTTGGAATTTCAGTTAGCAGGTTTGGATTTCTCAGCTCAGTTACATTATCGTCCTAACTGGCAGTTCTGAGCTTTGTCGGCTGAGTCTGGATATCGCTCCAGTTGGCAGTTCTGGGCTTGTCAGCTGAGATTGTCCATTGCTCCAGTTGGTAGTTCTGGGCTTGTCAGCTGAGATTGGCCATTGCTCCAGTTGGCAGTTCTGGGCTTGTCAGCTGAGATTGGCCATTGCTCCAGTTCGCAGTTTTGGGCTTGTCAGCTGAGATTGGCCATTGCTCCAGTTGGTAGTTCTGGGCTTGTTAGCTGAGATTGGCTATTGCTCCATTTGGATATTGCCAGTCTCTGGCATAAACTGACATTCTATCAGTTTCTTCAGTCTTTGGTCAACTCCTTTCTCCCTCAGTTCAGCTGACTCGATTGTCAACTTACTTTGACTGGTATGATTCCTCAGCCAAGTTGAACTTTAGACTTAGTGACGTGTCTTTCAACTTGTGGGCCATTCTTCAGATCGGTTGACTCTGAATCTTCTTGAGTTTTTCTTTGATGATGCCCTGGGCTGGTCAGCTTCGATCTGCAGCTTGAGCTTTGGTTAGTTTTTCACAAATAATTTTGACATCTCATCAAAACCTGATCTAGGGGTTCCTTGATAGTTTTTCCTAACAGTCGTCGACCTGAAACATGACTAGGCATGTGTTACAGAAGATTCGATGCTACACATCTAGGTACCGTGCCGGGAATGGGTATTCGATGAACTCGGCTTCTTTACATGTTTTGTCTAATGCAATAAACTCTGATTCCATTGCGGATCGAGCTATGTATGTTTGTTTAGAGGATTTCCATGCAACTTATCCACCTTCAATGGTGAAGACAAAACCACTAGTAGATTTAGAGTCTTGTATGTCGGATATCCAATTAGCATCAGTGTATCCTTCAACTACAGCTGAATATCTTGTATATGATAGACCATAATTTAAAGCATGTTTTAAATACTTAAGCACTTTTTTTAGTGCATTCCAATGGCTTTTACTAGGATTACTCGTAAATCTACTTAATTTACTTACCGAATATATAATAGTTTGATGGGTACAATTCGTTAGATACATTAAACTTTCAATAATTCTTGCATATTTAAGTTGAGATACGGGTTCTCCTCGATTTT
The DNA here is from genome assembly GCA_026008535.1 of Perilla frutescens. Taxonomy (NCBI): domain Eukaryota; kingdom Viridiplantae; phylum Streptophyta; class Magnoliopsida; order Lamiales; family Lamiaceae; genus Perilla; species Perilla frutescens. The sequence goes on from BRKX01000015.1 coordinate 48,368,166, forward strand.
TAGCTAAGTGTAGACTCAAATCAACAAGAGTCTTAGCAGGAGGTAGATCAAGAGCTTCAAATTTTCTTAGAACATTTTCAACGTAGTGAGACTGTGATACAACAATTCCTTCAGATGTTCTAGAGATCTTTATCCCAAAAATTATGTCAGCTTGACCCATATCTTTCATGTCAAAGTTCTTTTTTAGCATATTTTTAGTTTTCACAATTATATTGTGATTGTTTCCATGATGAGCATGTCGTCTACATATAAACAAACAATGACATATTCAAGAGGTGTGTCTTTAATGCATACACATTTATCACACTCATTAATCTTAAAGTCATTTGATAGCATAGTTTTATCAAATTTCTCATGTCATTACTTGGGTGCTTGTTTAAGTTCATAAAGTGACTTTACAAGTTTACAAACTTTTCGTTCTTGTCCTTTGGCAACAAACCCTTCAGGTTGTTCCATATATATTTCTTCTTCTAATTTTCCATTTAGGAATGTCGTCGTTACATCCATTTGATGTATCTCAAGGTTATGCAAAGCAGATATAACAATGAGTACTCTAATAGATGTAATTTTTGTGACAGGAGAGTAAGTGTCAAAATAGTCATACCCTTCATTTTGTTTGAACCCTGCAGTTACATAAACTGTATGATCATGTTCATCATCATGTACGTATACCTTGTTGTGAACATTCAAGGTCAGAATATATAAATTGAAAGCAAGTAAATGGTACGAGGTTGGTAACCCTGTTCGATCAACTGATCTACGTCAGGGAAACTTCACAAGTCCGTGAGAAACAGTTCACTACTCCGTTGAATGGTTACAAGGGCTATTACACGAAGACTCCCGTCACTCGACCCCTTTCCTACCCACTACAACCTCTTTCGTTGAACTGAATTGCGAGCTCCCCCACAACCTAGAATCTCTCTAGTTCTCACAGAAAATCTCTCCCGAGACTCATTTAAGTGTGTATGAATTAAGTTTTAAACACAGACTAGAAACACAATGATCACAAGGATCAAACCTAGTCTACCCGAATATTATATGATTCAAAGATGAAGTCTTTTAGACTATCTACTCTTTGAGTATTCGTAAAACTCTCGTCCACTAAACTAGTCTGATTCCCAGGCTATTTATAAACAAAAGATATAGCCTTAACAAGGTAATCAGAAGTCCTAATCTGACTTGGAATCAATAAGGAAACTTTCCTTAATTAATTTGGACTTTCCTAGTTTAGATGTCTTCCTTGAATAGAACTCCTTCTTTCCTTCTTTGATCTTCATCACGAACAAGGTAGCTTCTATTCTGAAACATCCATCTTGAATCTGCAGCTCCAGCTCTTTGATTCTAGCATGACACGTCTCTTTTAAACTCTCTAGACAACTATGTACATGATCATGTTCCTGAACATGATGAAGTACATGTCTTGATCTTCAATCAGATTGGCAGCGGAATGTTCACAGTAATGTCCAGAACATGTTATTCGAACATGAATAACTAAAATCTTTTGTGTTCTTTCGATATTGCCATACAGATCATGACAATCTCGAACGCTTGAGTGCAAATGGCACTAACAATCTCCCCATTTATCTTTATCTGGTGGCAAATTAGCTCCATGTTTTAAAAGAACACAACCCTTAAACTGAAGGATCATGTACCTTAAAACATCCTTGAATGTTCCAGTGAACATCATATGATTTAGCTATTTTTCACTTTCTTATCAGCTTATATCTGCTCTGCTATATTGTATTTTTATCATCTTTTTATCTCTTGATAGTAGTTTCAATTTTTTAGCAGATTTGAATCATATAGGGAAGATAGAAAATATGTTCAATATCAGAATAGCTATTACAAGCTAATTAGAGCAAAATAAAAATATCTTGCAAAACATGGATGCAAGATAATCAGAACAGAAAAAAATTATATTGCATTACTCCCCCTATTTGCCATCGAAAAAGGCAAATGAGTAATCTCAGAAACTACTCAGATTTGTCAGAAGCTTGCTCATCTCCTTCTTCTTCAGATCCTTCAGCATCATCATACTCTGTCTCTTCACCCTCTTCAGTCTTTTCTTCAACTTCTTTTTCTTCATCAGCCTTCTGCTCCTCTTCATCAGTCTCATCATCCTTCTCTGCAGACTCTTCTTTTTCAGCTTCAGCTTCATTTTCCTGTTCTGCAGACTGTGCTTCACCTTGCTTTTGAGCCAGTGGAGATTCCTTTTGAGTAGCAGCTTCGGCAGTACTTGCAAGCTTGTGCAAGTTACGAACATTGTCAGGTACATCTGCTGCTGGGGAGGTAAATCCTTCTTCTGATGAAAGATCAACAATCAGAGCTTGAATCTCCATCTTCTCAAAAATCCTTAGTCTCACAATAAGATCTTCGAGCTCCATTTTTTTCGTTTGTGCTTGAGATAGTTCTTGAATTCTTTCCACAACGGTGGTAGCTTTTCAATAAATGCAGCCACTTGGAATGATTCACTTAGTTGCATCCCCTCGGCATGAATGTCATGCAGGATCAACTGCAATTCACATACTTGATCTAGAACCGTTTGAAAATTTACCATTTTAAAGTCCAAGAATCAACTGACAATGAATTTCTTCATTTCAGTGTCTTCTGTCTTGTACTTTTTATCAAGTGATTCCCACAGTGCATTTGCATTACTACATTCAGAATAGACAGAGTAGAGAGAGTCATCTAAAGCATTTAAAATATAATTACGACAAAGAAACTCACTATGGTGTCATGCATCGAGTGCAGTTCGTCTTTAAGTATCATTATCAGTTTTCTCAACAATTGGTGCATCTTCTTTGAGGAAACGAACGAAGCCCAGAGTAGTAAGGTAGAACAACATCTTTTGTTGCCATCTTTTGAAATTCTTGTCGGTGAATTTCTCCAGCCTTTCACCTTGAACAGGTACAACTAGAGTAGTCATCTTCAAAGAATAATCACTATTTTCATCTTGCGACTGTTAAGTAAATTATGGATTTTTCTTTGAAAATAATCAAATAGAATAACGGGTAGGTTATAAGTCAATGGGGGAGTTAGACCTGTTTTTGCAAGATGAAATTGTCCCGCAATATTAATGCAAAACGGATTTTAGCAATCGTCTCCAAGATACAACGACTTTTCAACGGCGTTTTGTTGCACTTACAAAAATGACATTACGGTGAACAAAACAATAATCGAGACTTTCAATCGATTACTAGGTAAGAAGAGAAGTATATAAAGCTTTTGATTTTCGAGTGGAGAAAATGAAATCCAGGGAATTCTATTTATAATATTTGAAGAGTCATGGTGTTTCTTTACAAAACGATGGCATTGTTTCGATCCGGATCAATCTAGGGCATTGGATCATGTTGGTTGATCAATCCACACAATCCAATGGTTTTAAATCAAATGGATACAATGGTTCAAACCACCAATTGATGGTTGAAGCTCCTTAGATGAATGGAAGCAACGGACCAAGCCACTGTTCCACATTTTAACCATTTTCACTGAACGGATGCAACCATTAGAGGCAATGTTCATGGTTTAACCACCTCAGCTGAACGAATGTCTTGGTTGGAGCCATTGGTTCGCATTTGAACCACCTCCAAACCTTAGGTCGGAGCGGTGCAATGTTCCAAACCAATGATTCAAGAATAAACCCAAACCGGCACACTAGTTCGGTTGTCTGCACCACTTTAGTCATACACGTCACTCTTTCATATTTTAAATTGTCAACTTTAATAATTAATATCTCTTTCTCCCAAAATTGTATTTGAGATTATAAATATACAAAATTCATCTACACGAAACGTAGATTGTGAATTGACAACTAATTTTCAATTTTTACAAATGAAAACATAATTTATAAATTAATTAAAATAATCAATTAAATTAATTATAATGATCAATTTCCAACCGTTCTAACATACATTCATCAATAAAATCTAGTTTATTCTTAGCTGACAGCCCCCTTTTTATGGATCTCGACCAGCTGTGGAAGTTTTTACCATTGAGTAGGTATGTGGTCAGATTCATATCACCATAGATTCATACCTGGATGATCCGTTGGATGCACAAATAAGACATCATTCGGCAATCCATCGCTGCTCTTTCCTTGTTCTTCAACTTCAGCTGCACCTACAGCCATGTGCAATCCTCTTTCATCAGCAACTATTTGATGCCATAGTACTCTTCGATTCTACTTCTGCATATTTTGAGGATAGATCTAGATCAATCGATCAGTTGGTTCGAATTTCTGGTTTCTATTCGTGTAAAATTTCGATTGAAGTAATCTAGAATTTCACAGCTCTTGATAACATGTTGAATTCATCGAAAACATATCAAAATGAAAGATAATCTAAAAATATCTTGATATCTAAGAAAATGTAGAAGTTGTGAATTATTCCGAAAAACCAAGTACACATTATTCTTTCTCCTATTTATACAATTGAGCTTGGAATCTAACAAATCTACAGGCTTTATTCACGATCCTTGTGGAACTCTTGATCAACGGCTGTTGCTGCATGGATCAGTGTAGCTTGGATTGCTGACATGGAAAGCCTCACATATCATAGAAGCAATGTGGTCCTGCATGGTGGCTGCATGCAAGCTAGCAGCAAGAATCATGTTGTATATACTACGCTCATCAGAACAACAGCAAGGGTTTTAGAATTGGAGAAAAAATAATGACGAAACGACATCATTTTCACTCTAGACAAATTAATTAAAGATCGTAATATTCCTGTTCAAACGACGTCGTTGGACTGCACAACATCTGATGCTAGAGGATCCTATCCCCTCACCATTTCCCTTAACACATAACATCTTTACATGATAGAGAAAATATAATTATAGAGTTGGTATTCATTTTTTATATATTTTTTTCATTTTTTTATCCGATTTCACCCCAAAAAATCCTAAAAACACAAAATAAATTCCTAAAAAAACCCCCCAAAAAATCTTAAAAAACACAAAATAAATCCCTAAAAAGCCCCCCGAAAAACCCTAAAAAACACAAAATAAACCCCTAAAAACACCCCCAAAAAAATCCTAAAAAACATTAAATAAACCCCTAAATCCCCCCCCCCCAACCCCTAAAAAACACATAATAAACCCCTAAAAACACCCCAAAATAAACCCTAAAAAGCCCCCCGAAAAACCCTAAAAAACACAAAATAAACCCCTAAAAACACCCCCAAAAAAATCCTAAAAAACATTAAATAAACCCCTAAATCCCCCCCCCCCCCAACCCCTAAAAAACACATAATAAACCCCTACAAACACCTCCCAAAAACCCTAAAAAACACAATAAACCCCTAAAAAAACCGCCCCAAAAAAACTCTAAAAAACACCAAAAATACCCTAAAAAACTTGGTCAAAGGGCGGATTTGACCGCGTTGACCGAGTCAAAGCACGGTTTGACCCGACCCGTCTTAAATAACACTATTTACAACAGGTGCATGGAAGTGTTTGCCATAATTATATGTTTTCTTTTATTGGGGTGAGGGGACGTTTCACATGGCTGCACACAAGTGTTCCTGAATAGAAAATAGCGTCATATTTCGTGTTTTACTCTCTCACTACAATTTACAAGTGATATGGTGATCCATCCAAACGTACACTGACAAGATAAGGAGGATCTTGACGCCAATCCATTCAGCATCTGCTCAACTCCTGCGAAGACGACGAAGAGGCAGAGAAAATGTGTATGAAGTATGATTCTGGTTCTTGGCCTTTTCATTCATCTCCAGCATGATGTCAGTGAGGAAGAGGAGATGAGAATGAGCCGTACAATTTGAGCGTCGGAACTCACTGTCTAGTTTCAAGAAAATATGTCGAGGAGACTGCCAAGCCCTCCACATCATATGTTCGAACCAACCTTTGTCTCTTGCCAGGTGACTCGAGCCAGCAGAGTTCCAAATGGAAGGACTTGGATTCTTGCACGCTCTTTGCCACGTCGGAAGGGCATCCCATGTACATACTGCCGGGCAATAAAACGTGCTGGAAACCACCATCGAAGGTGATCAGGTTACTCGAGATGGAACCTGTCCAGTGCACGGAAGTGGTAACATGACTGTCATTTGATGTTGATCTTATGTCCTGTCAGTGTGCAATTAAAAAAAAAAAACACAACCAGAAATTATTCCCTAACAGAAATATAGGTATGAGAGGTTAAGAAATCTCATCAGTGACGAAATTAAGTTTGTAAACCATAAATAAGAAGAAGCAATCAAGAGCTCTTACGTTTCCATATATCATTTCCATGTAGAAAACAATTATAACTGTTTTTTTGTGTGAATCTAAAAGGAATTTGCAAGGTCCGATAAAGTGATCAGTGTGCAAGGTTAAAGAAAAACAAGAGTAAAAGACTGCATGAGCAAGTAAAAAGTGATGTTAAATGAGGGGAACGGCTAATTGAAGACAATCAAAGACGCCTAAACTTGCAATTTAGATATTTCAGCACAACAGAGAGGACTGTGATTTTTAGAAATTATATTACAAATAAGAACATGCAACTGTAAAGTTATTAAGAAAACTAATATCTCAACTTTCAGGTCTTAAGTTCCAGAAAAGAGAAAAGCTAAGCACTTTATTAAATGTTCATAATACATTTTCATAGAAGTAAAATTAAGTAATTTTGTGATAGAAGTAAAAGGAATGGAAGTAGTTTTGAACAAAGAAACAAAAGATTATTATAAAGTGAATTCAAAGACATAGGAGAACAAAGTTCTTCCGGATGCCCAAGCAACAACGCTGAATCCTCAACAAAATCCTAGACCAAAAACCTTCCGATAACGGACAGACTATTTATTTGACGAGCCCATGAAAGCCCACAACCCAATACATAATTAACTAACATGACGTAACAGAAACAAACGCCAGACTTCTCATTGTCTCGCGCAACTACTCCTCTCACTCATGCAACTTCTGTCTTCCTCGGTGTGAATAAACGCCATCCGTAACATTTTGCTGGTAATAAAGTCAATTGCAATTTCTTAATAAATTACCTACCCTTTTGGTGTGCACATTAAGTGGCACACAAATTACCACATTAATAGGGTTCACTATTTTATTAGGGTTTATTATATTATTCGCAAGTGAATATGGTTATATAACTGCCCATGTAGCACTACCATGTTATCAGTTGGCACAAGGGGTCATTTTTGAAATCTCAATTGAATAATTTGCTAATAAAACTACGTAGTTTTGCTATTGGGACATAAAGTGGACTAGAGGTTATAATATCTCAAAATAACTCCTTAGTCTCTTATAACAATTCCTATATAATAATTAAGTTAAAGAAGAGATTCTCAACAAAGCTCACGATGAAGCATGAAGTAGAAAATAGAGAGAGCATTTCAATTGGCACACAAGTAGACAAAACACTCTCTTGCAGTTATAGTTTTTCTAACAAGAAATAAATAATAAAAGGCCAAAAAAACGAGAGCATGGAATCTTGAAGAACCTGAATAAGCTGACCATCCTCGTTGATTTCAAGTACAGAAATAGTATCTGCTTCAGCTATTGTAGCACCGTAAACTCCACTGCGTTTTGTTACAGAGTGACCCTTCCATGTCCCTAAATGTGGAGTAATCCTATCTGAATCCTAGATACAGTATCATATAAATTAGGAAACTTAAAATTTCCCAAGAAAATAAAAATAGTTGTTTCTTTAATATTAGAGATAACCTTAGAATTGTCAAATGAAGGATGAGAAACCACCCCACTTCCTCTTTCTTCCAGGAATACAAGAAGCATTTCAAGTACACCTTTTGGATCCATGATATGGAAAGCTCTTACTCTAGAATCTTGTTCCAATGAGTAGAGGCAGTTCTCACATACAATTGCAGGCCTTCGAGAGGGAAGCTTTAAATTTCTGACAGTAAAATAGCAAGGCCAAGAAAGCAAAGATTATCATAATATAATGGAGATAACAAAGCATAACAGGTTGCATCAACCTTAAGGCATGAAAAAGAAAAATAAAGCATTTACGAAATCCACGGATATCATTATTCCTTTTGGAATAAAATTCATAAATTGATTCTATGGAATGAGAAACATAATCCATTTGACAACATCAAATTTATGTTTTCTGAACTATTGGTCCTGCATCCTCCTAAATCAATAAAATATGCGATTGCATGGAAAGGAAGAAACATATCCATTGGCCATACATTGATCCTTGCAGCAATCATGAACATTAGCCATACATTGGCCAGATGCAAATAAGGAAACTAATACCAAGTAAAGTTTTATTTCCACAATAGAGATTAAAAGAATCGCATAACAAGTGAAAATGTAGTTCTCATCTTCAGCAATTTTCCACTCGGTAAATCAAAACTGCCCTTCAAATTGTTAAACAAGCGCCTGGCAGAGACACATATTCATTGACCATGCATTAAGCCTGGCAGAAACCATGTCTAACATCCAGGCTTCACATATTTGGTGTTCATGCTCAGATGCATTCGGAAACATTCAATATCAAGTATAGCTTTATTTCCATAATTATGATGATACAATTAAAACAACTAGTTAAAGAGTTGTTCTCAATTTCAGGTATTACTTACTCATTCATCCAAAACTACCCTCCAACTAAACAAACACACACCTGGGAAATTCTTCTCCAGTATCATCTTCACCCAGCACCCCTTGTCTTAAAACTGTTTCCAACATTCCAGCTGTCTGGTACCTCAATGCAAATGCCTTCTCTTTGGGAAATAACCCAATCTGCAAACTAAATTCAGTGGTTGATAAACTAAACAGTTAAAATGTCAACTACAGAACTGCCAATAAATTTATTTTGCAGCTTTGAATTATTACTAAATAACCAAAAATGGATTAGGAAATAAGAAATCTCACCTGCTGATATTTATCCACCGTAAACATGTTGGTTTCTTTAATTTTGTACTCAAACCATTCTGGCTTATCTTCAGGGCTTGATGGAGGCTGCCTGATGTATAGCCTATATTTTTGGAAACCAGTAAAACACCACCCTAACCACTTACAAGCAAAATAGAGCAACGGGCTTCAACCAGAGCATGTTGCTAAGCAATTTTTCTAGCAATTCAAAATAAATAATTGGTGCAGAGTGAATAAATATTTAAATCTCAAGAAATGTATATACAATCAGCACTTTTAAAATAGCAAAGAGTATTTGGTTAGATTAAATTTCATAGGCGACCTTCACCAAAATGAACTAAAAAGAATGTCTAGTATTATGTGGCATGTTTTTCAAGGAGAAAATATAAGAAAAACTGATAACATTCGTGTTATTGGAATTGATGAGCTTCTGAAAAATGCAAATGGCAAAAATGCACATGGTAAAAGATCATACTGAACTTCAATGCAAGTTATCTTCCCAAATAAAATAAAAAATAAAAAATAAAAAATAAAAAATAAAAAACAAAAAACTTACGACTGAATCAAACTCATGAGTTCATCTTCTCCATAGGAGCTTGCAGCAAGCTTTGTACTAATCTTATGCAGCAAATTCCCATTACAATCGAATTGCTGCAACATGTCAACAAATAATCTTTTATTAACATCCTCATTCAAATATCACAATCTCTAAATCATAGTAATGTGAAATCTATAAGGAAGAAGGAACAATTACATAGAAAGAACCCTTCCAACTGCCCGAGTTCAGGTCAATGAAGCTCTTAAGGACGTCAATGCTCATCAATAAGTCACCGCTTTGCTTTCCATCTTCCACCGCCGTCGAAGACGCGCCGTTGACTGAGCTCGTCGGTGACTTGGCTAAAAACGGTGATTTAGTTCGAAGAGAGGGAGCGATGCGCCGAAGAAATGGCAGGGGCGCCCTTATACGTGATGGAGGCTTGTGAGGTTTCGACGTGGAGAGAGTGTTGTACGCCGGTGCCGGCGGAGATGCGGAAGAGATCGCCGTCGCCATGGGAAGTAGCTCAAGGAAGGCTGATTCTCCGCCGCGGCGATATGAAGGAAAACTATCTTATCGGTTGGGGAAACGATTGCCTTCTATTTTTTATCTTTTTCTTTTTGAATGTTCAAAATTTTGTACAAATATTCTGAACTTCAAAATATATAAAAATAAAAAATAAAAAATTCTACATTTTTGTAAAGAATAATGCTAGCCAGCCAGAGAATTTAATTTTTTGATGATTAATAAAATTGTATTATTAATAAATTAATTATGTTAATTATTAAATGTTATGTTTTTACTATATTATCCTTCTGTCATGAAATTAGTGATTTGTAATTAATTATTAAAATCACTTTAGAAGCGGATCGGAAGAAAGGGGCGCAGCTTCATCTTCTTTCTTTTCTTCACTTCTTTATTTTTTTTCCATCTTCGATTTCTTCTGAATTGAAGCGCATATAGAGTTGTCCTAATTATTATGGAGGGCATCAATGTAAATTTATTGAATAATTAATGTTTTATTAATTAAATTAATTAATTATTAAAAATAATAAAAGATTCTGGCTAGCCAGAATATGGCTGAAAATCAGTACTCTTTTGTAAAATATCTTATAATTCAATTTCTCATTTGTTCACGTCAATTTACAAATTAGATTTTCATGTGTTTTGTCAACAATCTGCAGGTACTAAAAATTGGACTGATGATATTTTCAGTAAAAATGCGGAAATGTTGGATATTTTTTAACATATTTTTAAGTTCGAGACATTTTACCAAAAGAGATTAAAATTTATGGGACATCAGCATATCTATATATTGGGCCTAAATTGCGTGTGATATTCTATAATTTCGATGGGAATTTTGTGGGATCATAATTTAATTTCACTTAGAATTTAGTTGGGCTTTACGCTATTTCAATTTGAACTCAAAATAAAGACAATGCTAAAAAGATAGTTTTATGAGCCAATTTGACTTAAAAGACAAGATATTCGATTTCTAATATCATTCAAGTATTGGAACGCGTTTACTAGAAAAATAAACATTAGATACTAGGGCATCTCCGATTGTTCTATTTAATTTTAAGTGTTATTAAAGTCATATCAAAAAACATCTATATATCATATATCTAGTAAACATATATCTCCCAATTATTCTATCTAAAAATTAACTCATGTTGTTCTACCCAATTTTCAGGGTTCACTTGGTAGTCGACGTCTTCATCAAAATTGAGTTTGATGCTATCGAAACCTTTGTGGAGAACAATGTTGTTGGAAAGAGGATATTTTTTCAAAAGATGGGGTACCGTCATCTTTGTCAGTGCTCATTTCATCTGTGTTGTTCCTCTTTGATGTGTTTGAAGCTTGCTTCGGCCTTGAGGATTCAATCCATAAAGATAATGTCCATAAGGAGGAAATTCTTGAAAATTAGCATCCAGACACATGATTAATTGAAAAGTTTCGAGTTTCTAACCAAATTGGGTAAAGATAGTTGGGACAAATACTAGATTTTTCAGAAAATAAATTTAAATTGAAGTTAGGAGGGAAATTTTGAGATTCTGACAATTTGAGTGAGATTGTTGGGACGAATATTGGACATTTGAGAAAATGAATTTGCTTGGAAGCTAGAAGAAGTAAATAAATTGATGTCTAGATCATGATCCATTTCAATGAAAAACTCAGAAATAACACATTCATTGGAGGTGCTCTTACATTATCTAGCATAGGATGTGATCAAAGGAACTGATCCAAGCAAAGTAATATCAAGTTTAAGTTTGATTCATTTAATACCAACTTATTACAACTTAACATAAATAAACCTTGATGATATAAATTATTTTTCATCATTTTCTTTAAAAAAAATTATCTATTTATTATGAAAAAACATTGCATTTACTAAATTTTGATAGAAAAGTACATCAAATAAAATTAATTAGACAATTAATATACATATCAATAACGAAAATAGAAAAACATAGATTAAATATCAAACTAATAAATTTATATTTTTATATTAGCTCGCTAATTTACTGACGAGATTGTCTACAAGCTAACGAATCAAGTAATGTCAAGCTCAAATTTAACTTATTTATTTATGCTAATGAGCATCACTAAACCAACTGACACCTGAGTAACTCGACTCATGAACCATTTTAATTCGATTGTAGAAATAGTATACTTAGATGGACCATTAGTGTGTGTCACACAAACTAAAGATTTGTTTGGTTTTATTTCCAATTGAAAATTTTTAACTTTTTACTATTCAAAATACTAAAAAAAAAGTCTATTTTACTTCTTTTTCAAAATTTTCACTTTTTTCAATCATATATCATCTGTTCAATCATATTCAAACCATTACATTAGGACTCATTACTTAAATATCCATTCATTCATTCTAACAGCACAAATAATAAATATTTTTATCTCAACCACAAATTTAAATTGAAAAAATTATTTAAACAAACAAATTTCCATTTTCCAGACCCATAACACTAAACATTAAATTATTTATCATAACAAAATCATTACATTTTTTCAAAAATCAATATACGTCCTAAATTGAATTGAAAATACTGAAAAATTGATCTTGGAAAGGAGTGACCGGTAAATTACCAAAGGGGGGGGGGGGGGGGGAAGAGAAATCATTGGTAAATTTATAAAATGCCGAATTGGATTAGTTTCATGGGTTTTTAATTTTTACCTAGATTTACTTAATTTCGATCTAATTCAAGATTTACACTTTAATAATCAAACGATAGATTTCCAGCAGATTCCTGTCTAAACCTAAAAAAAAAAAAAAAACAAGATTCTGAAGCAAAGTGCCCTTTCCTTTTCAGGATTGGTAAATGTGAAGAGAGCAATGTAGAGAAGAAGAGCAGTTTCAGGTTAATTAGCAGATGAAACATTGCACAGTCGACAAATTCAAGAATTTATTTCCATTCTAACTTAAGAATCAATCAAGCCTTCTCAAGAGATACTCAACCTGGACTTGCTTCGTTAATGGCATGATCCATTCGCCGTATAGCTCCGCAACAATGGTTGGATTTATCTTGTACACTGGTTCACTGTTCACTTCACCTGCCGCCATGGCCACTTCTTGTCCGTATTTTCGAGTTTTCATCTCCACCCGCTTTGTTATAGCCTCTTCCACAGTCTTGTAGGTCAGCAAATCCATCAGTTGGTCCCCATCCTGCAACAATCCCGGACAAGTTAACTCACAATGCACATTCTAACTCGGTTTTACATTTATACATTTTCACGACCTCAAGAACTCGCGTGAGACTGTACCCCTGGTGGCAAATTTGTAATGTCATGAATACTTATCAAAATCCACGCTACCAATATCTCGATACAAGCCCATATCCGGTAGCAAATTTTTATAATTTTGATAGTGTTTGACTTATTTAAGACGGTTTCACACAAAACACCCTCTCTTTAAAGACAAATCAGATTAACTTGCACACAATAACTTACTTGTGCCCTGATGGCAGCTTCGTAGACGTCAGGAGTGGCTCGAAATTTTGCTTCAGCTACAAATTTACCGTAATGAATTCTCTTAGAGAGGGTCTGCAAGTTGAAAGCTTAGAAGTTAGCCAGTCTTACGCTTTGACAAATCTAGATACGGCTATAAATGACGTGGAATAAATAAGCATGCAAAATCTTGATATCGAGTTATCTATAAAAGTAACGTAACTACAAGAGTTTCAATTTGGAGGGAAGCAGCGTATAACCCCAATCTAATCGACCACTTAACACATTTTACTCAATCTGATGGATTGAAATGCTGACAACGTGGTGAAATATACATTTACGAGTCTAAATTCATAACTCAGCCTTTCTTGCACCCAATCAATTTGATGTTTATGGCACAGCCATTAGTCATCTGACAGCCACGATAGATTGTAATTGTTCTGTAGGTTCGACTTATAAACACAAGATAATAGTAATTATACAAACTGCCACGTCATATGCTGGTTCAATTAGGAAAAAATAATTACGATTTAGAAAGTCTCAAAACATGTACCTGCAAGCATAATGTGTCGCAGTTAGCAGTTGAGCCATAATTACCATCATCGCCTTCTCTAACTAATCTTGGAAGGAGATTCCTGAAGTACATATTCCATACTCGGACATTAATATTGATCGAACCAGCTGCTGAATGAAGAACCTGTATCAGCATTAATAGCACCATCACTTAAAAGACAAAATTAACCAAAAAGGGGCAATGCTAAAAAAAGAAAGAGAACTATACAAATAAAGGAGCCACCATGAACGAAAACGGAAAACATGTCCAGATAAGCCAAATGTAGTATAAAGGTGTGTGTCATTAGTAATACTACCAAACATTTTAACTTTTGCTGCATATCAATAGTAACTGAATTCTAGTGAAGATTGTCTTATACAAATTCCCAGACAACGTAACTGTAGTGTTTGGTTCTCGTCTTCAATAGTTTTTGTTAATTCCATGCAATAATATGTAGGTTGGCGTTGTTAACGTGGAAAAAGCAATAATTGCATTACGTTTTCTATTTAACAGGATATGGTAAAGTATACGAACAATGCATCTATCATTTTACCTGTGGATACTCCAATGGTGGCAGGAGCGACTCAGGCAAGTCATTTCGGAAAAAGGAATGCTCATCCGGGTTCTTGTACCTTCCGACCTAAATCAAATGACAATTTTTTAAATGCATATTCTTACTAGTAAAAGTTAAGGGTCAGAGTTTTAACTTACCTTGGCATGAAGCTTTTCGGTTTCTTTGATCATGTACTCAACTAAAGAGCCATGGAAACCATCCATAGTGAAAGCATCAGGATCATACGTCGCTGCATTGTAACAAAATTGAGCTCTCTCTACCAGACTGAATATAATGCTCTCTTCTTGCTGTATCAAGGAGTTCCTAATGCCCTCAAGAGTGTAGACCTGTGACTCATCTACCCTTCTTTTCCGTGAATACCTGACACGAATTGACATGACCTAAGTACCAGTTCCTAAAATGGCATAGAACCTACACAAGGACCACAAAAAGCAGAATATTTTCACTGCAAATAAAACCAGAGGTAAATGCTATGGAGGTACTCACAAAAAATGGTCGTTTTTGAAAAAAATGTAAGGCGGCAACTACACAGGTTTTTATACTGTTCCAGAGACATGCATGCACGCCAAGTAGGGGCGAAAATCCAAGAAAAACATATGAAATTCTCCTATATCAGAAACACAAGGTGCTCATTATCTATCACGTTATTGTTACTATCGGGCAATAAAGGAAATTAACATAACTCAAAAGAAGAGACAATAAAAGCCAGCAGGTATGCACAATCAATGAATGAATGAATGATCATATATTTCGTGATGCACATTGCTGAAAAGGAAAGGGAGCCCTTCCTCCAGATCATCTGCAACTAACAAGAATCGTGCAAATGTATTAGGGAGCTCCAACACCCCGACATATTTCCTTCATCTTCGATACAACAATAACAATATATTTGATTTATGATCAAGTCTAGTACCAATTATCAAGGTACATTTAAGATTAAAATTCCAAGAGATTAAATCCCCAAAAGAAAACTTCAGAGAAATGAAAGGCGGCCATCTATTTATGGAAAATGCATGAACAAAAATTCATGAGCACTGCATATCCAACAGGAAAGTCTTAGTCTTCAATCAGAACAAAAGGTCAAATTTGCCAGCAACAAAGAAAACTGATCAACAAATAACAATAATGTGCGGTGACAGCAAGAAGCAGAATTCAAACTGAAACGCAATCAAGAAAACAACAAATTACAACACATTCTTTTAAGCCAGATATATACCCAATCGCAGAAGAAGCGTAAGAAGCTTGATTTATGAATATCCCATTCTTGGGAAATCTTAAACTGGGAAATTGAAGGGTGGAGGATGATTGATCGGTAAAAAGGCGAGAGGGTATTGAAGTCTTGAAAGTAGGGCGGCCGAGGGCGGCGGAGGAGGCGGTTCCGAGCAGCTTAGCTTCCATTTAATACGAGGGAAATGGGATAGAGATGAGGAGGTGGTTTTGGAAGTATGAACTGTGAAGTTGACACCCCATGAATTTATGTACAATTTCCCTAAATTACAATGAAGTTGCTGACGTTACATTGAAATCTGGAGCGCTTTCTTTTTCTTTCTAACGTCATATTTGGTAGAGTTGTTTGTACGAGGTGTGCAAGTGGAAGTAGTCGCCTTATTTCAAAAGTAAATTGAATTAAAAAGATTGAAATTCAAATCCAAAAACTTTAGCATATTGAATGCAAAATTAATTTTATTTGATTTCGGGTATTCAGATGAAACGAAATCAAACTAGTTATTTTCTTCTCAAAAAATAAAATAAAAACCAAACTAGTCTTTTCAAGAAAAGAAAAAAAGTCATTTTTTAGTTGGGAAGGAACACAGGCAGCCGCTCAAACGATCACCGGACAGCTCTAGTTCGGTCAACGATTTCAAGAAATTAGTTATGGAACAGTTGGTTCTGTTACTTTTTTTTTTTTTTTGCAAATTTTAAAATTTAAACATTTTATGATGAAGCCATGATCTACGTCCTACGAGCCATTAGGATCATCAACGGCTGGGAGCACGATCTATATGAAGAAATAATCAATTCAGTATTAAGGAATGTAAACGGGACGAGGTAGGATCGGGTATTGCTCCCTCACCTCACTGGCTCTCTATACCCCTCTCCTAAATTGATCACATTCTTGCCTCCATCCCGTTTAAATAGGGACGGGTATGGAGTAGGGATTACTCGGCGGGGAAAGGGTACCCCATCGGGTACCCGTTATGTATTAATTATTTTTTTTTAAATTGAAAAATCAAATATGAAAATCTATATTTATTAAATATATAATTTTTTATTTTTTAAAATTGAAAAATCAAGTATGAAAGTTTTAAGCATAAGTTATAATTTTAAAATCTATATTTATTAAATATATAATTATTAATTATATTAAATCGGAGCGAATTCAGGTTGTATATCTATTCTCCCGTCCCTATCCCAAACCCAACACACGTATTAAAATTTATTCCCATTAGGAGCGGGTGCCTGCGGGACTCGAACCCATGGGTGAAATTGATATCTCTATTACGTACCTAGAATTAACACTTTCAATAGTTATCTTCAAAATTGATGGTTCAAATTTCATCATCATTTTTTTCGTGGATATATATTAACTAGTTGTTTGAACCATTCTCCTATAAATACCCCCTTCACTCCACCATCTTCACACACCAAATTTTATCTCGATCTTTTATTCTCTTTTTTAACTATAGGATTTTCAAACTTTCAAACATTCAATATTTCAATTATGAAAAAAATTTATGTTAGACCATCTAACGAAAGCATTTCGTTAGATGGGTCAAATAAAATCCAAACTCACCCCAAAATTGATTTTTCCACCCATGTGCGTGGTTGTGTTAATTTTTTGTCTTTTGGGCTAGGCATGCAGTTACCCTTTTCCTCGTTTCTCTTTTGCTTTTTTTTTGTTCCTTTTTTTGTTTTTTGTTTTATTTTTCTAACAAATATTATTTCATATCAAGCGCAATGCACGAGTCTGCACGCTAGCATCAGGCGAGTGCATTAAGCGATACATTGGATTAAAAAAAATTAAATTAATTCAATTTAATTTTAAGATACAATAATTTCATTTTTGGGTATATATTTATTTCAAAAATAATAATTATCGAACAAAGTGCAAGAGCCACACGTTAGTGTCAGGTGAGTACACTCCACGAGACGCCAGATAAATAAATTAAATTAATTCAATTTAATTTTAGGATTCACTAATTATATTTTAGTATATATATTTATTTTAGAAAATTAATTATCGAGCGTAGTGCATGAGCCCACGTGTTAGCGTCGGGAAAGTGCACTGCGTGAGATGCCGGATAAAAAAATAATTTAATTTTATGATTCACTAATTTCATTTTAAAATATATATTTATTTCAAAAAAAATAATTATCGAGCGCAGCGCACACAGTCCACGTGTAATGTCGGAAAGCCGTATTCGATGAAAGTCGTATGTACGGCTTGGAGGAATGCATGAGATGCCGAATAAAAAAATAATAATTTAAAAAATTAAATATATATTTTAAAAACCGAAAGAAGAAAAAAAATTAAAATTTGGTAAAAAAAAATGAATAGAAAAGGAAAGATGGTGAGGGGGATATTAAAGAAGAAAAGGAAAAACTAGACATTTTGTAGGATAGAAAGGTAGAAATAGAACTGAAATTAAAATGATTGAGAGAGAGAGAGAGAGAGAGAGATAAAGAATAAGAAAAGTGACTTGAGAGAGAGTAAGAGATTGACTGTTGGGGGTTGGCCCATTTGTCCCTTTTCTGGCCCATTACTATAATATCTATCTACCCGGCCCAGCCCCAAACCCTTAACCCTAATTGTCATCCAACTTCCTAATTAAACAACATTAAGGCTGTTGATAATTCCCTATGCTCTAGAAGCATCTATAATATCACTTATCTCCCTCACTCTCTATACACTCGATCTCAGAATCTAATCTCACATACTCTCTCTCTCTTTTTGGATATTCTCACCTCGCTCCCACGGTTTCTCTGGCCGGAGTTCTGTCCATCGGCTCCTGTTTGGCCGCGAAGTGTTTGGGAGGAGTGTGTTGTGAGAAAGAGAGGCTGAAACCCCCTGTCCCCTTGAACCCTAGCCACCCCGCTTCCTCTTCCCCTTCCCTGGACTTTTTCTCCGGTCGCCGGAGAGGACTACTGCAGATCCCAGTGGGAAAATCTGAGCCGCCGTGCCTTGGGCACCTTTTCCCACTCTCGATTGCTTCATGTTCTTTCCTATTTCTCTCTATACTGTTTCTGCTGGGTTTACTAATTTATTCATTTGATTGTTCTGCAGATCTGGGGATACCAGTGCCTGTGAAGAACTTGAAGGTTCCTTGACCTTCACCTCTGAGGCTGTCGCCGCCGCAGCTGCCTGAAGAAACCCTAGTCTAGTTACTGTTGTTATCATTTCTTGTAAACTATTGTAGATCTTGGTTCAAGCTACTTGAGTAGCTAGTGTTATGAACCGCTAAGAGGTAGAGAATCAAGAGGTGTAATCCCCAGCTAGGCGATACCACAACAGTGGTATCAGAGCCTGGTTTAGGCCTAGCCAGGGGCACCCTCCTGCCTCCATTCCTAGTACCCCGCCGCCGGTAAGAGCCGCGCTCACTTCGCCCTCCTCGGGCTCCGTTTTTTAGGGTAAGTCCGGCTTTCCCCTTCCTGGGAAAGTCGGCTCTGGTATTGTCTCTCAAAACCCTAAAACTCTTTGGTGGTATTTTTTGTCGATCCTGTGCCTTAATTGCTTCCGTTTTCTTTCGTTTTGTCTCTGATCTGTTCCTTGGCATTCCAAGCCTAATCCTTGTCCTTTGCTTATGGTCGGGACCGTCTGAATTCTCCTGTGGGTCTCCTCAAAGCGGGTTGCCCCGATAGCAAAGATAAGAAAGGACTTTTCAGTGGGTTTTTGGGCTTGTTTGTTGTACCTTTGGCAGTCTGTATTCTCTGTTTGGTTGATAGCCTGTTATTATTGTGAAAACTCTGTGTTGAGTTTTCTGTGGACTTAGTAATAAGTCTGTGGTGGAATTTTTTGAGGCTGAAAAGGTGTTAGGGATTGACCTGAGTGACCCCCTGCGCCACAGAAAAATCTGTGTTGCGAGCTGGGATAGCCTCAGCTCTAGATTCCCCAGGTATTCCTTTTCTGGCCTATGGAAGCTTCTGCTTCCTGGTTATTAGTACATTCCTGTGTGTTTGTCTGTGTTCTGGTGTTTATCCTGTGAATCTTGGGCAATTCTGTGAAATTTTCTGTGTTTAAGTGAAAATCCTGTGCTAAGCATGAATACTCTTAGTGTTGTCCCTTTTAATGGGAGTGGTGATTTTGGTGATTGGCAGACTAGGGTTGAATGTATTTTGACCAAAGAAAATTTGTGAGATGCTATTTCTGATAGAATTGATGAGCATGAAACTGATAAAAATCTTGCAAAATTAAATGCTGGTGCTAGGGCTACAATTCTGTTAAATCTAAGTAGTGTCATAGTGAGGCAAGTGTCTCACCATAGATGTGCTAAGGACTTATGGGATGCCTTAACTAATCTGTTTATTGCAAAATCTGAAGAGCATATGTATTCTTTGCAAAGCCAAATTATGTCTTTTCAAATGGATCATTCTAAAGATGTGGACACAAATATGCATGAATTCACTAAGCTTTTAAAGGATGTAAAACTTGCCGGAGATGATAAAATTGAAGCCTATGCTCCTCAAATCTTGCTTGGTGCTATTCCAGAAATATATGCTGAAGTTAAATCTGCATTAAAGTATGGTGGGTGTAAACTCACTTGTGATCTGATTGTGTCTGGGTTAAAGGCTAAAGAAAATGAAATTAAGAAATTAAATTCTAAACCTCTGCAAAATGAAATCATGTATGTAAATAAAAACTTCAAAAACAGGCCCTATATCGATTTCAGACCAGAAAACCCTAGTGTATTAAATGCAGAACAGCATAAAAGAGAATCTGATCTTGAGGAAAGACATAGGAGGGAATGCAGAATAGAGAAATCCAACAACCTTTTTCAGCCTTCTTGTGATAATAGGTTTTTCCCTCAAAACTCTCAAAGGCAAAATCATTACCATCCCAGAAACCAACCTTTCAGACCCCCACACCAAAATTTCCAACCCCAAGACCAAAAGTCTAAGAAAACATGTTGGAATTGTGGGAAACCTGGCCATTTCTCAAATAGGTGTAAGCAACCTAAGAAGGGTAGAGGTTTTGGAAATAATCAAGCTAATCTCACCATGCAATATAACCCTGAGTGTTTTGGGTGTGATAATAATGATCTTGATTATGAAAGGGGAGAAATATATATGGTTCACACTACTTCGGATTTCCAATTCATAAATTTGTCTAATGCTGTGTCAAACTCTATGCTTGAATCTGAATGGTTAATAGATTCTGGATGCACCTTTCATGTCACTCCACACAAGCACATTTTTTCAAATCTTAATCTGTCTAAGTGTGGTTCTGTTGCTCTGGCAGATGGCCAACAATGTGATATTGAAGGAAAAGGTGACATATGTCTGAAATTTGAAAATAATAGCATGATCAACCTGCAGAATGTGAGATATGTGCCAAAATTAAAGTTTAATCTATTATCTGTCTCAAAATTGGCTGATCAACTGCTTTATGGTTCTGTGAACCAAAAATGTTTCAGTTTTGATATGAATTCTGTGCACTATTTTGATGCCCCCAGAAAGGGAGATTTATACTCTGTGTTTGCTAAACCTATGCCTATCTTGTCTGCAAACCTGGTTCAATCTGATAAAACTCATCTATGGCATGCAAGATTAGGCCACATGAGTAACAAGGGTTTAGATATTCTGAATAAGGCTGGGGCTTTTAAAAATGATAAAGTTTCTGCCATGCCTTTCTGTGAACCCTGTCTGTTGGGAAAACATCACAAGTCCCATTTCTCTCTATCTGCTGCATATCCAAAAATGAAAATGAGTTCTCAAATCCTAGAATACTTGCATGCAGATGTATGGGGACCTTCAAGGGTTCCAACCCATGGTGGTAATATGTTTTTCTTATCTATTATTGATGACTTTTTAAGAAAAACATGGGTTCTCTTAATGAAAAATAAGTCTGATATTTTCATGAAATTTTCAAAATGGGCTGCTGAAATACAAAATCAAACCAATATGAGAATTAAATGCTTAAGAACTGACAATGGTTTGGAATTTTGTAATCATGTTATGGATAGCTTTTGTAGTGAAATGGGAGTTAAAAGACACAAATCTGTTCCCTACAACCCCCAGCAGAATGGGGTTGCAGAGAGGATGAATAGAACTCTCCTGGAGAGAGTTAGAAGCCTGCTTGCAGGCTCTGGGCTTGATAAACCATTCTGGGGAGAAGCTCTCATGACTGCATGTTACCTTATCAATAGATCCCCCTCTGTCCCATTACTAGGAAAACAACCTGAATCTGTGTTTCTTAATAAGCCTATTTGCATTGATAACTTAAAAGTTTTTGGTTGTTGTGCCTATGTACACCAAAGGTTAAGTAAAATAGAACCAAGGGCTAGAAAATGCATCTTTCTTGGCTATCTTGAAGGGGTAAAAGGATATAGACTGTGGGATAGATCTCTGCCTGGCTTCAAAACCTGTATTAGCAGAGATGTTACATTTAATGAGAATGACTTTCCATGTTTGATGAAATCCTCACCCTCTGTTGCTCCTTGTGAGGTGGAAAAACCTGCTGATGTTTCCTTCATCCCTGATCTGTCTAAGGTGGAACCCCCCTTTATTGAGCATGATTTGCATGATAATATGATCAATCAAGATGGTTTTAATGCTGATGATTCTGCCTCAAATGCTTCTGATCATATGAATGTTTCTGAATCCTCTGAGTCTCTTCATGAACATAATCCTGATCATAATTCAGAGCATAACACTGAACAAGTTAACTTGAATGATTATGTGCTTTCAAGGGATAGAGTCAGAAGGGAAATTAAAGCCCCCTCTAGGTATAATGGATGTAATTTATCATTTTATTCTTTCAATGTGTTTAATAACCTTGATTCTGCTGAACCTAAAACCTACAAAGCTGCTGTAACTTGTCCTGATTCTGAAAAATGGGTTGATGCCATGAAATGTGAAATGAAATCTTTACATGATAATGAAACTTGGATCCTAGTTAAGAAACCTGATGACTGTTCTGTAGTAGAATGTAAGTGGCTTTTCAAGATAAAACAGGAAATCAATAATGTTAGATATAAAGCTAGGCTGGTAGCAAAAGGATTCACTCAAAAGGAAGGAGTTGACTATAATGAAATCTTTGCTCCTATAGTTAAGTTCACCACTGTGAGAATCATGCTTGCATTAACTGCTCACTTTGATTGGGAACTTAAACAAATGGATGTGACTACTTCTTTTTTACATGGAGAACTTGAAAACAACATTTATATGCAACAGCCTGAAGGCTTTATTGATAATAAACACCCTGATCATGTATGCTTATTAAAAAAATCTTTGTATGGCTTGAAACAGTCACCTTGGCAGTGGAACATTAAGTTTGATAATTGTATGAAAAGTATGGGCTTCTGTAGAAGCAAATTTGATCACTACCTGTACTATATGTTATCCCCTGTGCCTTTTTTCTTGCTCCTATATGTTGATGACATGCTACTGATAAGCCCTTGCTTGATGACTGTGAAGAATGTCCAATCTAAACTCTGTGCCAACTTCAATATGAAAGACCTGGGAAATGCAAGGAAGATTCTAGGTATGAACATTGATAGGGATAGAAATAAGCATACTTTGATACTGCACCAATTCCCTTATGTTGAACAAGTCTTGAAAAAATTTGATATGTATGCTTGCAAACCAGTTTCTGTTCCTCTTGCATCCCATTTTCAGTTAAGTAAAGATCAATGCCCTAAGAGTGATTTTGAATTAAAAGAAATGGAAGATATACCCTATGCTAATGCTATTGGATCTGTCATGTATCTGATGATAAGCACTAGACCAGATATAGCCTATGATGTATCTTGCCTAAGCAGATATATGGCTAATCCTGACATGCCCCATTGGGAAGCATTGAAGTGGTTGTTAAGATACTTAAAATCCACTGCCTTTTGTGGATTAACTTTCTCAAAATCTCTAGATGGTGTTAAATGTGTTGGTTATGTAGACTCCAATTATGCAAATGATAGGGACCACAGAAAGTCCACTACATCCTATGTGTTTACCTTATGTGGGTCTAGCATTAGTTGGAAATCTCAGCTGCAAAGTATTGTTGCATTGTCGTCTACTGAATCTGAGTATATTGCTACTACTGAGGCTGTCAAAGAAGCCATTTGGTTAAATGGTGTTCTGTCTGAAATTGGTTTTATTGATGATAAACCTATGTTATTTTCTGACAGTCAGTCTGCAATTCAACTATGTAAAAACCCTGTATTTCATGATCGAACAAAACACATTGATGTGAGATACCACTTCATAAGAGACATTGTTGAGAAAGGAGAAGTGTTGTTGAATAAAATTCCCTCTGAGTTTAACCCTGCGGATATGGGCACTAAGTGCCTACCAGTTGCAAAGCTAGAATCTTGCATAAAGTCCATTAACATGGACTTTGGTTAAATCTTATGGAACCTGAGATGGGCTTTTAGATCTATGATTCTAATACCCATCCTAAATTCTGAGGACTTTGGAACCTCAAGAAGGTGAATTACCTTGGTATTTTAAGCTAGGTTTGAACAAGTCATTTAAAAGGTCAATGATCTTTTGAGACCAAAGACTTGTAATTTGGGTTGGTCTCGCGTGTAAAGAGACTGGATTAATCACGCATAGTGATTACATCCTCCTTCTCTTAGTGTGACTTTATGTTACACTCTTGAGTAAAAATATATGGCTATGATGATAATCTCGTGAGTTTCATCTTTGCAGGTCCTCTTCCTTGGTGACAAAAAAAGTCCAAAAGGGCCAAAGGTGGAAATGTTGGGGGTTGGCCCATTTGTCCCTTTTCTGGCCCATTACTATAATATCTATCTACCCGGCCCAGCCCCAAACCCTTAACCCTAATTGTCATCCAACTTCCTAATTAAACAACATTAAGGCTGTTGATAATTCCCTATGCTCTAGAAGCATCTATAATATCACTTATCTCCCTCACTCTCTATACACTCGATCTCAGAATCTAATCTCACATACTCTCTCTCTCTTTTTGGATATTCTCACCTCGCTCCCACGGTTTCTCTGGCCGGAGTTCTGTCCATCGGCTCCTATTTGGCCGCGAAGTGTTTGGGAGGAGTGTGTTGTGAGAAAGAGAGGCTGAAACCCCCTGTCCCCTTGAACCCTAGCCACCCCGCTTCCTCTTCCCCTTCCCTGGACTCTTTCTCCGGTCGCCGGAGAGGACTACTGCAGATCCCAGTGGGAAAATCTGAGCCACCGTGCCTTGGGCACCTTTTCTCACTCTCGATTGCTTCATGCTCTTTCCTATTTCTCTCTGTACTGTTTCTGCTGGGTTTACTAATTTATTCATTTGATTGTTCTACAGATCTGGGGATACCAGTGCCTGTGAAGAACTTGAAGGTTCCTTGACCTTCACCTCTGAGGCCGTCGCCGCCGCAGCTGCCTGAAGAAACCCTAGTCTAGTTACTGTTGTTATCATTTCTTGTAAACTATTGTAGATCTTGGTTCAAGCTACTTGAGTAGCTAGTGTTAGGAACCGCTAAGAGGTAGGGAATCAAGAGGTGTAATCCCCAGCTAGGCGATACCACAACATTGACAAAGGAATTGGTGTATGAAAATGGTGGAGTGAAGAGGGGTATTTATTGGTAAACAAACTATTAGAACAACGAATTTAAAATTGACGATTCTACCATGTGAATCCTGGTCTAATGCTTTTTAACTGTTGATTAAGAGCACACAAATTGTGATATGGACAGCTAATTAAAGAAAAGGATTAAGGTCAAATTTGAGTAGAACTCAACTTATAAAATTATGCCATTTGCGATCTGAATTTGATCGTAATTTATTTTAAATGTTAAATTACTCATGGTCATTCTAATTAGATAGAAAACTCAATGAATCCCGATATGAATACATCCCGATAGAAAACATAATCTGAATTCTAGGAATAATTGACCGGGATTTGACCAAATTGTGTTTTCATATCCTGATCGTATCCCAATCATATTATCCCGATAGTGTTATTAGTATAATCGCAATCGTATCCCGATCAAAAACCTAATAGGTGATCGGGATATAATCAAAAATTTAAAATATTCTAATATTCTTTCTTCTTCTTCTTCTTCTTCTTCTTCTTCTTCTTCTTCTTCTTCTTCTTCTTCTTTTTCGTGCAACGTGATTATGATTGGATGAGGGAAGAGCTACAAACCATGCTACCAACGATTAGCCTTTACTACAAGATAAAAAATATACAGGAGATCAGAATGATGTTAATGTCAATTGGTAATCTCCTGCTATTGGCTAGGTTTGAGGCGGGGTGTTTTGGGTAATTTTTGAGATGGAAGGATGCACGGAGTTGTGGAAAATCTCTCCATGCATTGATGACTCGTGATATCAGTTTACGAGATGCTCTGAACCATCAGATGTTGTTTAATATTGGTAGGAACACTATTCATTTTTCATATCCCGAGTATGCTCTAGTGACGGGATTATAGTTCGGGTCTTCAGATTTTGATCCAAATATGGAGCATGACACGAGTGGTGTTAGGGTATTTTTGAGATTTTGTGGTGGCAACAAGAAGACCAGGATAAAGGATTTGTTCAAGATATTCAAGAATGGAGTTGTGTGTAATGTTTATCATGATGATTATCTGAAGGTGGCTAATTTGTTAACCCTGTATTATTTTGCACTTGGATACGACGATCAGAGATTTGTGGAGTCCTTTGTCTGCGTGTTGGTAGATGATCTGGATGAGTGGAATAAATTTCCTTGGGGGTCCTATACCTACTCAGCACTAAGGCACTACGTTTCACTGCTGCCGATGACAAGGAGCCAGTGCGGCAAGAGTTATCATTTATACGGTCTCGTATGGGCTCTACAGGTATAATTTTGTTATATTTACATTAATTGAGGATCTAAATTTCTCACTGGACTTAATTGTCTTGTCATTACTACAAATTTGGACGTACGAGACCATATCGGATCTAGGCAATGTTGGATTGATCCGACTGCATTGCCTCGTCTGGCGCGGTGGTTCTTCACTTCTTCAAAGATCGATGATTTCCACGCATTTCTAGATGCTGAGGTAAATGATTAAACCTCATTTTACTCTTTAAAATTGGTTTTGACCTTCACATAATTTTAAATGAATTGCAGCACGAGTCTCAAGAAACGTTAGCGTTGGAGGATGGTAAATGAACAGAGCCACTCTCGAGCTATTTGGAGTAAGGCTTGGAAAAAGCCCCTTCGAAGTTCGTTCATTTTCTAAACGAACCGAACTCGAACATAGTAGTATTCAGCTCGGCCAGCTCGCGAACATGTTCGAGCTCGAACATGTTCACGAACATGTTCATGATTATTATAAATATTTCAAACAGGTAAATAAATAAACTATTTTTTTAAGCTCGAGCTCGAATGTGTAAATTAAATGAGATTTTTTTTAGCATTCGAACTCAGGCTCATTTAGTAAATTTTTGAGCATTTCACGAATCGAACTCGAACCAAATTCGAACATGATAAATATTTATTGAGTCGAGCTTGAACGGGAGGAAAAAAGCTCAAATCGAGCTCAAACCGAAATCGAGCTTTAATATTCCTTAACGAGTCAAGCTCGAGCATCAGAGTGTTCGACTCGATTCGGTTCGTTTACAGCCCTAGTACAGTATGATGGTATATATCAGTATATATGGCAGTATGTACCGGTATGACGGTGTATACCTCCACTTCGGTATATATCGTGGTACGGTATTTACCGATATATTATGGTATACCGAGCTTTCAGTATATGCTGGTATACCTTAATTTTTAAAAATCTATATCGTTACCTTACTTTAAAATTTTTGTACGGTATTATACCTTACTGAAAAACTGGTATACCGTAAATTTTGATATTTTCGGTATTTTTCGGTACGGTATTCTGATATGATGATATTTTTCGGCAGCCCTACTTAAAATCGATGGTTCTACCATGTGGATCCTGGTCAAATGCTTCCTAATTGTCTATTAAGAGCACACAAATCGTGATATGGACCGCTAATTAAAGAAAATGGTTAATGTCCAATTTACCCCTGAACTATTTTACGAGGATCATCATGTCACTTCAAATAGGTTTTGTCTTGATTATCCCCTTAAACTTCATAACTTAACTCAATTTGCCCGTAAACTATTTCTCGAAGAGCATCATGACATTTGAACTAAGTTTTGTCTCAATCAACCCCTTAAACTTCATAGCTTGACTCAGTGTGCCCCTTCCGTTAACAGTGTTACTAACGGAGATTAGTGACGTTGAGTGCTCTTTTGATACATGCACTAAACACATTGTTTACACATTTAGATTATTTCTCACACTAATACACATTCGAATTTACACCCCCTGACCGCCTAATTAGCGAGTTCTGCAACCTTGATCTAAATAGATAATAAAATCTAATCAAATGTAAAATATAATCTAAATATAGATCTTTATATCTCCATCACATAATCTATTGTTTCGTTGAATGCGTTAAAATTTTCAAATTAGAATTCCTAAATGTCCTTTCATTTTAGACATAATTTTTTTATTATGATTGAATTAATACGATGAGGGGCAATCTAATCCAACAATTATTATAATTATCTTATGTATTATATATCTCACGTAGGAGGTGTGATACAAAATCCTGTATATATTGATAAGAGAATCAAAATACCCATTTGAGATCCTCTAGTCCCAACTTATGTGTGCCAATCGTGTGCCACACCTCAAAATTATTACATTTTTCTTTTATTTTTTTCTTCAATTTTAATTTCTTTTGATTTAGTATAATTTTACATTATTATTTAGGGTTTATTCCACCCAATTAGGGTTTATAATTATTTTTTAATATTTAATTTTCATTGTTTAGTTAATATAATTGATTTTTGGGGTTGATTATTCCAAACTTAGGGTATATAATTTTTTAAAATTTTAATTTTTTTGCAATAAATATTAATTATGATTAGTTATGATAAAACAAATTTTATTTTTATAAAAACATTATTAATAATATATAATTTTAATGGTGGCACACGGTTGGCACAGACAAGTGGAACTAGAGGATCTCTACTCCAAAATACCAGAACCTTAATAAATGACTTTGATTATTAAAGCAAATAGTGTATTAGAACATCACAAGTACTACTTGTAACCCCCTCATCATGTAGCATACAACCCCTATATATATAGGACTAGTGCAAATGAGCCTATATAGTATACACTCATAATTTTCTCCAGGTTTATTATTCTTTCCCCAATAGGGGATCCAAGTTCTTTTTCATTGTTTCCTTGCGGGAAAGAGGTAGAATTATTTTGCAACTCATACAAATTTTAAAGTTTACTTTCCAACTCTGACAATGCTCTTCAAACAAATCATGCGGTACAACACCATACTGATAAAGAAATAACAATGTCTAAAATACTATAGTATAGATGAATTGAAATTCTTGATAAGAATCAAAGAATTTGCGCTGCATGACTAAACACAAGTCTTCCTTTATTACCTCTAAAAAGGTGGATGAACTTTAATTTTCCAGTTGCTGCTCTCATTCAAGATGATCATGAGGCCTGATCGACATAAAGAAGGCGGCGTACTGCCGGAGAAGCCGGTCACTATGATCGGAGACGGAGCGGAAGCTCATCGCCCGTCTCGTCCTCTCGGTGTAACGCCGCCAAGACAACTGGATGTTAACGGCAGCCCAGGTCCTCCAGTTGTTGGAGTAATATCTGGCTGTGCGGGTGAGTCTCTCGTTGGCAAATTTGTAGCGGAAGTGATCGGTTATGTACCTCAGATGGTTCGCTTCGAGCGCGAATGCTTCCGTGGATTCGATGCAAGTGAATGCGGCGGATGATGCCGGGAGTCTGTCTTTGAATGGGCGGCGGAGGCACCACGAGAGAAGCTCGTCCCCGAAGTAGCCGCCCGGCTCGAGCACACTCGAGGCCACCATCCCTCGGCTGAGGTTTTGGCTACTCCTCACACGACCACGCACGATGAACACGACTCGTGCCACCGGGTCTCCCTCTCGTATGATCTGTTTTGACATTTACTTTAGGTGATAGATTGAATATATATATATAAAAAAATTAAAGAAAAAAGTTAATCACTAGCATATTTTGATAGACCGAACAATTTGAGCTTGCTGAATCATGTAATCTTTCAAATACTCAATAAATTCAAACTATCACGGATTAAATATATACTCCCATAACTATTGTTGGAGCTAAGAGTCTTCTTACCTTTTCATCCTTGGAGAAAACTAGAGGCTTAACCCGGTCGCATATGTTGTCGAGGATCAGCTCATCCAAGTTGTGGAATATAGGTACCTAAAACATAAAAACTCGTGTGAGATCGTCTCACGTAAAAAAATGCAGTTACAAAGAAGGATACATAATTAATTAGTACCTTTTTAATCAGATCAAGGCAGAGAAAGCGTTTGATGTCGCGCCTAAGACCTTCGGGCAAGTCTTGAATCAGTTCCATCTCATCATCACAACCCAAAGTCGCCCATCTTTGATGTTCATAACGGCGAACTCTTTGCCTCAGCTCCGACGGCAGCTGTCTCCGTTTCATCCACCACTCTATGTCTCGACACCGCAGTTGCATCTTCCTCTTCTTCGCCATCACAGCGTGCAGAAATACCTACCACACAAAAGGCCATTGAGCCATATGTTCTTTCTCGATGCCAACAGAAACGGTGTGAGGATTCTCGTGTTCTAGAGTTACCTGAATGTTTCCGATCAACAAAGTGAAGAGCATTAGGCCACTTAGCACAATGCATATACTGAACACCACTTCCAACCAGTGACTCGTGGGCTCCAAGTCGTTGCCAAAAGTGCTGAAACCAAACAACAGGCAATGTTCAATGTAACTAAATCATATCGTTTGATGGATTTTGACCCGTCAAACGGACTGTCTGACACAAAGTGTTTTTTATCTTACCTCAGAGTCATCAACCCCCAGAAAATAGGATAAAGAACCTTCACAGCGACGGAGTTGCTGGACACGACGGGAAGAGCCCACTTGTATATTCCGTACTGAAACGGCCCGTTCACATCCAAACACAATGGCTTCCTGAGTGTCGAGTTGCCACCGCACGGATTGTCCAAATTCCCCGATCCCAGCATGAACTGGTAGCAGACCTCCTCGGAGCAGGACAAGGACAGATTACACGTTCCACTCTTGTTACACTGCTGCTTCAGACACGATGCCACACGCTGTATGGCAAGAACATACCAGCATCCACCAGCTACCTACGAATTCAATAACAAAGGGATGTGAAAGGCGATGAAGACGTAGCATTCATGCACGTTCAAGAAACCTCGGACGAGCAGAGCAGAGCAGGGGAAGGATTATGATGCACTCACATGAGAAGCAATGAAGTAGGCTATGAGATTAAGGCCAAAACCCCACCAAATTGTGCCAAAGATATAACCTGTCACCTTCTGCATTCTTCTCATCAAGCAAATGCTGTGATACACCTTAGGCAGGAACTGGAACAAGAAGATAAGCAGGAGGATCGTCATTATCAGCTTTATCTGCTCGTCTCGGATCAACCGTGGCACGACTAGCCAAAACGCTGCCTGCAAGATTTGTAAACCACACGAAACGCTCACGAAAGCTCTCCATGGCTGGATAGTACAAGCATTGATGCATGCATAATTGCAGATGATGATGATCAAATTGAACTCAAAACACAATCCAATGAAGCTTCTAACATTGTTTGCTTGCTACGTTCGAGTTTTCTTCATCAGAAGAAAATTTATTCCTATGTTTGGATTCTAAGTTGCATAATAGTGAATCATGTCTCATTTCAATTAATTAAACATGTATATCGATAACCTCCATCTTTATTATCATGTTATGTTATTATTAGATGAGATGAGATATGTTTTTGCAATATAAAATAACAGATTGAGAATTTGAAATTAGCGATTTCAACATTTTTAAAAAAAGACGAGATTTCTAATATTTGATATGATATTATTTAAAGAATTATGATCTTGATAATTATTAAATATTAGTCCCTTTATCGTAGAATGGTAGGTCAGATTCGAATCAACTTGGGAAAAATCTGCAGTTATATATATGACCCACCATATATTTTAGGACCTAAACTTGTACACGTCTGTATACTTTAAAACTCATCTATAAATTTAACATGTATGAAAAATAAAAAGAAACCTAGAAATATTGTTGTTATTTACAAAAAATCATATAACAAAAAAAATATATATATACAATTCACCAGTTTCGTATATATATCAGAGCTCACGAAAATCATGTGTAACTACCCGGCGCCTAATTTTAAATACTAATATTAGAAAAGGAAAAAAAAAATGCAGTTTGAAATTAAAACAATCAAATGCAAAAAATAAAAAAAAAATCTCTTTTGATTTTTCCATTAGGAAAGTGAAGAAATAGCATGGTAAGTGTCAATGCGACATCTAAGGTGATTTATGTTGTTTTGAGTAGTATTCTGCTGCAAACAAAATATTTCTAATTAATATATATATATATATATATATATATATATATATATATGCAACGAAAAATGCATTATTGTCATTCCATGTAGTAAACACAATCTATCCCATAAAATTTAGGCAAGTATGAGTGCATTTTGAATAGCTGGACATATAAAAAAAATTCGATAAAATAACAATTAAAAAAAAAAAAGATTAACCTGAGGCACGGGTAGAATGACAAAAACATCAAACCAAAAGCCTTTAATGGAGTGCAGGTAGTGAGCCGCGATGACACGTGCGTCCCACACGAGTTTCCCGCAGCCGACGACGAGCGACTCCCTCGACACGTACGCCAGCCGGAACTGCAGCCACATGTGTGCCAGGTGCACGGCGTCCACGCACGTGCGGAGCACCGCCACCGCCGCCGCGAGCCCGCCGTCCATGTAGAGGCACGGCGAGCCTCCCCGCCCTATCGACAGCGCGTAGAAGAAGAGCGGGTCCACCGCCAGCGCCATCCCCCGCGCCAGCAGGAACGCCCGGTTCCACCTCTGCACCCGCTTGCTCCGCGGGTCCAGCACGCCGCCGCGCCCCCCGCGGCGGCTCTGGCTTGCCGGCCGGTTCTTTATCGGGAGCAGGGATGAACCGGCCGAGGCCTCCCACTCCGGCTGGTTCGCTTTGTCGCAGCTGGTCGAGTGGAAAACCGGAACTCCCACTTGCGTGCATTCGTAGCACTCGCCGGAGCTCGAGAACTGGTTGTCTTCGCCGGCGTCATCGCCGTTGTCTGATTTCCACCGGAATATTCCAAACCACCTGCGTGAAATATATTCATTCGATTCAACATATATATGATTAACCATTAATTATTAATGAGTACAAAAAAATCATTAATTAGCATGCAAATTGAAGAGAGAGAGAGAGAGACCTTGAGATGGAGAAAGGGAGGTCTGGAATGTGGGGAGGCATCTTGGTAGGAAGGAAACCATTTAAACAGTTGAAGAATGGTGAGAGAGAAAGTGGAGCTACAAATTAATGGAATGGAAGCATAAAAAGATGTGATAATTTGATGAATGGATGTGGATCGTGGACAAATGAAACGAGGGTTGTGGCTGTGGAGAGGAGCATATAGGAGTGAAAGTGTAGGGCATGCATGCTCTCTGTCTTCTCGGATTTTTGTGGGGGGAGGACCGGGTGGGGACTAACTATATAATTTTGGACCTTCTCTACACTTTTAATCTAAATACTTATTAAATTATAGTAGTATTTTTGGGTAAAAATTTCTCGGTCACATCTTCCACGTGTTTTAACAAATCTAAGACCGAACGAGATTTCACCAATATCCCAAATATGACGTGTTCCTGCACAAATGGAATCCTCTATCCCACTTTTCTCTATTTTATTTGGTATTTCATTTTAATTTTTATTCAATTTTTTGCTTCAATTTCAATTTATTATGACTTAGGTTAATTTTATAATTATTATTTAGGGCTCATTCTGTTAAACTAAGAGGAAATTCAAGATAGAGAAAGTCATTGAAGAAACAAAAGGGAACTTGATATATTGCAAGAGTACCAAAGAGGCTACAAATGTTGACGATACAAAAAGTGAGTTCTTTCAAGGCCAAAAATACAACTAAAAGGAAAAAAGGGGAAACTAGGGTTAACTAGTAATAGACAAAAGTACCCTTACCAATAACAACTAATAACAAGAGAAACAAGAAGGAACATATAATATAAAATATATTCTAACATCATCCATCAAACTTGAGATGTCGTTGCGATGAGCATCGAGAGTTTGCTAACCAAAGCACGAAAGCGCGGAAGCGGAAGAGATTTTGTGAATAGGTCGGCAACCTGTGATGAAGAGCCAATGAAGGGTAAGATAAGAGTGTCGTGCTGAAGGTGATGACGAGTGAAATGACAATCTATCTCGATGTGCTTGGTGCGCTCATGAAAGACAGAATTATGAGCAATCTGGATGGCACTCTTATTGTCACAGTACATCGGGGTCGGGCTGGAAATGGAGACACCCATGTCAGCAAGCAACCAACACAACCAAATAATCTCAGTTGTAGTAGAAGCCATGGCTCGATACTCAGCTTCTGTGGAAGATCGAGAAATAACTTTTTGTTTCTTACTTTTCTAAGATATGAAAGAGTTACCAAGAAAAACACAGAGCCCAGTGGTGGATTTGCGATCTACAGGATCGCTGGCCCAATCAGCATCAGAGAAGGCATGAAGCTCAAGAGATGATGTAGATGAATACAAAAGGCTATGAAACATCGTACCTCGAAGATAGCGAAGGATACGAAGAACAGCTGACCAGTGAATAGTGGTGGGTGAAGAGACAAACTGACTGACTATGTGAACATCATAGGCAATGTCCGGATGAGAAATAGTGAGATAGATCAGGCTTCCAACAATGGTACGATACAATGCAGGATCTTCCAAAGACGAGCCATCAGAAGTGGAATACCGAGCATTGGCCTCCATAGGAGTATCAACGGTTCGAGCATCAGTGAGTTGAGCACGAGCAAGGATGTCAGTGATGTATTTGGATTAGGATAGAAGATATCCCTTAGGAGACCTGCAAATCTCAATACCAAGGAAGTAGCGAAGGACGCCTAAATCCTTCATCTCAAAACGAGTTGCCAATTCAAATTTCAAAGATGAAATCCAATCAGTGTCACTCCCAGTAATAATCATATCATCAACGTACAAGGAGAGAAGAATAATTCCAGAGTTCGAGGTCTTAATGAAGAGAGCATGATCACAATCACTCGAACGAAAACCAAGGGAAATGAGAGCAATAGAGAATGTTTCATACCAAGAGCAAGATGCTTGTTTGAGGCCATATAAAGACTTCTTGAGCCGACAAACCTGTCCAACCTTGTGAGGTACACCAGGGGGAGGAGTCATGTATACTTCATCAAGAAGATCCCCATGTAAGAAAGCATTCTTAACATCCATCTGAGAGAGATCCCATTGACGAACCGCAACAACAGCAATAAGAGTACGAACGGTGGTCATCTTAGCAACAGGGGCAAATGTTTCCTCATAATCAAGTCCATACTGTTGACAAAAGCCTTTGGCAACCAACCTCGCTTTATATCTCTCGATGGATCCATCGGCCTTTGTTTTGATTTTGTAAACCCAGCGAGAACTAATGGCATGTTTATCTCGTGGAAGAGGCACCAACTCCCAAGTATCAGTTCGGGACAAGGCGTCTAGCTCATCATCCATAGCTTGCTGCCACAAAGGATCAAGAACGGCATCTTTGTAGGAAGTGGGCTCAGAAAGCTTGTGGATTGAGGATAGAAAAGAAGTGAAAGCAGCAGAGTAAGCAGAGTAAGCAAAATTAGGTAGTTGAGTGGACTTACGAACACGTGTAGAATGATGAGCGACGGGATCCCCAGACGCAGAAGGCGGTGATAGAACAGGTGGAGTGGGAGGAGCTGTATGATCATCGAGTGTATCATGAGCCGTACCTGTAGGGGAATCCTCAACATCACCAATAAAAAGATCACTATGAACAAGATCAGGTGTGGACATATTGTGAGAGGAAGACAGAATGGAAAAGTAAGGGATATGCTCAAGAAAGAAAACATGACGAGACACATAGAGTTTATGAATAACCGGATCAAAACAATGATACCCTTTTTGACCATCCCCATAGCCTAAGAAGACACACATGGCAGAACGAGAAGACAACTTAGTTCTCTCAATATGCGGACGAAGAACAAAACAAGTGCAACCAAAGACTTTAAGGGAAGCATAGTCAGGAGCATACCCATAAAGTTTTTGAAACGGTGACATGTTGGAAGTGAGAGAACTAGGAATTCTATTTATCAAATAAACAACTGTAAGAATACAATCACCCCAGAATTCACTAGAAACAGAAGCAGACAGAAGAAATGACCGAACAGTATCAATAATGTATCGATGTTTCCTCTCAGCGACACCATTTTGTTCAGGTGTGTCAGTGCAAGAGGTTTGTTGGATAGTTCCATCTTCGGCAAGAAGCTCACGAAAGCTATTGGAGGTGTACTCTCCTCTCTGGTCACATCTAAAACACTTAATGATAGCAGAGAATTGAGTTTTTACGAGAGCACGAAAAGCAGTGTAAATTCCTAAAAATTCAGAGCGATGTTTCATAAGGTAGACCCAACAATAACGTGTTTGATCATCAATAAAAGAGACATAATATCATGATCCTCCCTTTGTAGCAATGGGAGAAGGTCCCCAAACATCAGAGTGAATCAAATCAAAAGGCGAAGTAGAAACAGACAAACTTTTATAGAAAGGTAATGCAGAGAATTTTGCAAGTTTACAACCACTACAACCCGAAATGTCATGACTTTTCAATTTCCCTAATGACGCAGTAGAGACTAAGAAATTCAAACGAGATGAAGATACGTGGCTAAAGCGGGAATGCCATAAATAAAAATCAGATGAAAAATGACTCAAGTGAAAGGTAGATAAATCAGCACCAGAGGCTGCAACTTCAGGTACTTGAAGTGCATCTATGACATACAATCCTCCCTGCCTACGGCCTGTCCCAATCTGCCTCTTGGTGTGAGGATCCTACACAGAATAAGAAGTTGAGAAAAATGTGACAAGATAGCCAGAATCACATAATTGATCAATAGATATCAAATTTAAGGCAAGTTGAGGAATATGGTAAACTTGTGGAAGAGATATATGAGGTGAGACAACAAAACCAACACCGGCTAATGGCATAGGGGTGCCATCAGCAATCATGACCGACACAGAATTAGAGGAAACAATGGAAATGAAAGAGTCAATGGCAGGTGACATATGGTCTGAGGCTTCTAAATCTAAAAGCCAAGTAGAGTGAGGTATACCTATAGAACTCGGAGCTTGCAAGACTAATGTGGCAGACATGGCATGAGGATGTTGATTGAGAAATTTCTGAAATTGTTCAAAGATGGCATCTGTTACAGGAGGGGAGGAAGGAAGTTGGTTTGATGGAGAAGCGGCAGCAGCAGTGTTAGATGAAAATGGTGGCCTAGGTAAACGTTGCTGGGAGTAGGAATGAGATGGCGAATGTATTGGTGGATGAGAATTTGACGAAGACGATCGTTGCAGAAGTTGTGGGTATTGAGCCTTCCAATGCCCTGTTTGATGGCAGAAATTGCATTCATTCGGGGCTGTAGGTTTTGAGTTCTTATTTGGAGGCTTATTTTGTGGGCGAGAAGGGACGACCAAAACACTATGACTTGGAGATGAGAGAATCCCTTTCATAGTTCTAGACTTCTGTCGAATCTCTTCAACATGAAGTTCACTAACAACAGAATCAACAGATGGCAGAGGGTTGTGATGCAAGATATTCCCACGCAAAGCCTCAAAATCATCGCGTAGTGCCATCAGAAACTGAACTAGACGTTGCTCTTCACGTCGAGAAATATAAGCTGGAAAGGCTCTCAGCTCTGCAGACTCAGTAAGGGCTAACTGATCCCAGAGATCCGTCATGGTGGAGTAAAATTCTTGAATGTTCATCTCTTTCTAATTAAGAGATCTAATGTCCATCTCTAATTGATATTGTTTGGCAAAGTTGGACTGAGTATACAAGCGTTCCAAATGATCCCAAACTTCCTTTGCAGTGTCATACTTAGCCAATTGCATGTCAATCGAATTCTCCACAGAGTTGTTAATCCAAGTGATGATCTTCGAATTATTGACCTCCCATGTATCAAGTTGCTCAACATATTTCTCATTGTTCATTTCAATCGGCTTGGAATAGGTCCCACTAACATATCCCCACATCTTCTTTCCCCTCAAAAAAATTTTCATCACATAGTTCCAATACGAATAATTTTTTTCATTCAATCGCACACTAATAAATTGCAGCGAATCATCCCTTTCAGTGGTCATAGTGAAAAACCCAACAAGAACTAACACCAACAAAACCAAAACCAAGCAGAACCAAACACAACACCAAATCCAAACAGAACCACCAACAATCGAGAACGAGAAACAGGGTAAATTAATCGAAATAGAGCCTGAGGAGATTAGAGAGCATTACCAACAGATTTAATCTGTCGATTGTATCGTGAACAGTAACCCTAAAAATTTGAGTCGGGGCTCCGTCCCGAACCCCGGCCAGGGGGCACGCTGCCCTCCTGCAACCCCCCAGCCAACTCATCGCGGAGTTGGATCTGCGATATTAGGTAACAAGTAAGAAATTAAACCTGCTCTAATACCATGTTAAACTAAGAAGAAATTCAAGATAGAGAAAGCCATTGAAGAAACAAAAGGGAACTTGATATATTGCAAGAGTACCAAAGAGGCTACAAATGTTGACGATACAAAAAGTGAGTTCTTTCAAGGCCAAAAATACAACTAAAAGGAAAAAAGGGGAAACTAGGGTTAACTAGTAATAGACAAAAGTACCCTTACCAATAACAACTATATAATTTTTAGCAATAAATGTTGATTATGATTTGTAATACTATAATAAAATTTATTTTTGTAATAAACATTTTTAAAATATTAAATTTTATAGTGGGACACAATAATGGGACATGAAAAATGGACTAGAGGATTTTATCCCGGTTCTTACAGCAAGCTATATCACATTTTGGATTCCGAAATCTCAGCTTATAGTAAATTTGTTAAAACAGTTAGGTTGTGGTTGGTTTATTAAATAAACATGGATTAATTGAATAATCCAGCCAGTCCAACGTTTGGTTTGCAAGATTTGGGCCCAGAATTGATACCAAGTCCGGCTGTAATCCTTTATTCAATTGATTATTAATCAGCCCACCCAAATCGGATTATTAATCAGCCCAACTTGTCTGTGATGTTGAATGACGAGATTATCCCCACTTTTATTTTTTTCAGACGTCTCTACCCTCTGTTTATTTCAAATTTTATAACAAGCCAGATATAAAACCCTACTATAGAAACTCATCGTCGATTGTTGCTAACCGATTTTATCCCTAGCTCCTTCGGTGGAATAAATTACTCCTGCAATCTTGCTATTCTCCAGAGAGATCAGCGTCTTCATGGAGGTAGTGGTTGATTCAGAAAGGGTTGAGGATGGAGATTGTTTTCTAGTAGATTTCTTTGGTGTTAGTGCTGAACTCCTCGAGGAGCGGTGACTCGCATGAATCCGGAGGCACCGCTGATGGTAGAGGAAAAGGGAAATTGCGGGGCAACGGAGAAGGGGGTGGAGGCGGCAACAGAGTGAACGTCGAGAGAGATGAAGGGTTTGCTGGGGTTTGAGGATCTGGAGGCTGAAATGGGCGGTGGGAAGGCGACGTTGTTCGGGGGCCGCAGGAGCTTCCGTCAGAGCAAAAAACCACTAGCGGAACATTTGCCATTTGATCAAAGGTGATCTGCTTAATTTTTCTCTCTCACTTTTTCACTTAAATTTATGGGATTTCTTGATATGTGTGTTTGAAGATGTAAATTCTAGAAATTAGAAAGTGTTCGGTATTTATTTTCACCTAAACTGCAAGTGTACAACGAGGCTTATAGGATAGCGGTGAACAAGGTCGTATCCACAGAGATTTAATATTTAACTAACTAAGTACTAGAACTTAACTCCTAAATGCTATCTAGACGACCGATTAAAGTGCTTGAACTAATTAAAGTACTTAAACATATAATATAAATGGAAACACAGAGAAGAAAGAGTAAAGAAGAAACAACGGAGAAAGACGAATTCTAGAGTTGGAGAATCCTTATCTAATCCATTTATTTACTTGTTTCATCACACACCTATGTAGGGACTTAAATATAGCTAGAACAACCATAATTATACCTTAAACCTTCTCTCGAAGTGCCTAAAGCGTGGATCACACAACTAGTATTAACGTCTCCGTTCAATGCCTACCATGCAACTCCTAATGGCTCCCAGGGTCTATTGTTCTCTCAATTAACCTCAACCCTCTCGAGTGTTATTGATTAATGAGTTAATTACTCCAGATCACGTGTTAAAACTCTTCTCTCGATTTATGAATTAACACATCAAATTGTATCATTTAGTGATCAGTTAAACAATACAGATAAAAACAAGAGTAATCAAAGATCAAGATAAAGTCATAGGAAATATGATAAAACCAATAAAATAAACTTCATAAACAATTCATCATCCAACCCTAGAAAACTAGGATTTAGCTATCCATATAAATATAGAAAACTAAAATCCAACAAGAAATCATGTCTAACAGAAATAAAGATAAATAAAACCCGGAAGTAAATATTCTGTCTCTATTCTTGCTTGGCTTGAATCTCTTGGTCTTGCTCTCCGTGTTCTTCTCTGCAACTCTCTATCTCTGTGTTTAAGAGAGGAATATGGTGTGTGTTGTCGTGGTTTTTGGTGTTATGGTAGGGTTTTGATATCCCAATTTTCGTGTTTGAGGAGGTATATATAGTGTTGGATGTATCCTAATCGAAAAAGGAAAGAAAACGGGCCAAAATAGGCCAAAAATCGGACTCCCAGGGCTTCGCTCGCGACCCAATCACCCGCGACTCGGGTCGCGAGTCCACGTGGCAATACGTGGCACTGACGTGGCAGAAAATTCGTGACCAACCTTGAAATTCGCGACAGGGTCGCGAGTAAAACAAAGGAGAACCCTGCCTCTGTCGCGAACGTACAGTAAAATGGAGAAGAGGTGATTCGCGACCAGATTCGCGACCTCCCCGGTCGCGAGTCCGGTCGCGAGTAAATTTCAGCTCCGGCAGCCTCTCACTGTTTTGCTTCGTTCTCACTC
This sequence comes from Perilla frutescens, assembly GCA_026008535.1. Lineage (NCBI taxonomy): Eukaryota > Viridiplantae > Streptophyta > Magnoliopsida > Lamiales > Lamiaceae > Perilla > Perilla frutescens. The sequence continues at coordinate 48,408,960 of BRKX01000015.1, forward strand.
GTTTCTCGTTCGATTGACCCGATTCTTTTTGCAACGCGTTCCTAACTTGATTTCCCATCTTTCTAAAGTGTTCCCACACTCATTTGAGGTCCACACAAAAAATGGCATTAATTTCCTTCACAATGAACAAACACGTGACATTGCACAAAACATAGAAAACTATGCAAAACTCAACACTTCATGCATGCAATGCCCATCAAATACCACTCAAATTTACCTCAAAATACATGTAAAATATGATGTTATCAGAAAGTAAAATAGAATCTTTTGCACAATTTAAGTTGATTTATGGATTCTTTCTTGCCGATTAAGATATTGGAGAATGGAGATCTGACTCCAATCCTTTTACCCATTTTATGTCCCAAAAACTATAGGATAAATATTTTGTTTTTTCTTTTTTGAAAAAAGGATAAATAATACGGAGTATTATTTTTTCATATCTTATATATGGTGGCTTTTAATTATATAAATTGCTTAGAAGTTTATATGTACACACAAATTCATATTTAGAAGATATACAATTTTAATAATTACTAATGATTGTTGTATGGTATTACACTTTGACTAGAATTACAACTGAAGTACAAGGAAATAGGAGGAGTAGAACAATGATATACAATAAACTGAAATAGAATAAATTAAATGAACTGAACCGGTATGCAGATTCCGGCAAGCCGAGTCGAGGGGACCTCTCTCCGCAAGACAAAATACGCCCCAGCTAGTGCTCACGGTTTGGCGGATGTCTTTCAAAGATGAAACGGCTTCGTCCTTCCGGCAGTAGCACCACAAGTCCGGCAAGGCTCCGGTGAACTAGACAATGTCGAGAACTGAGAGGCTGAGGACTCGAAAGGGAACTTGTATGCATCAAGATGATTTGTGTAGAAGGTAGCATTGGAAGCCATGCAGGATGTCCTATTTATAGACACATCTCCACTACAGGGGACAGCATGGTTTGAGGGCATTCAAACTAGGTGTTGTAACCTCCAGGAGTTAGCTTGTGCAGAGCCTGACATGTGTCCAAGGCAGCTGCAAGCATTAACTCCCGACAGGAGTTACTATCGGTTACAGCCCAGCCACTAACTCCACCAGCTCCAGGTGGTAGTTACACACTTGAAGGATGTGGTAGACCCGCCGACCCGCTTCATGACCCGTCCATTTCTGGACCGTAAAATTGGTACGGCTAAGCCCCGGAAGCCCACGTACACCCAAAGTCCACCCAAAATCCAATTGTCACGATCCAAGTCCGAGGACGAGGACGACCATGGGCTCGGGCATGGGCGGGTGCGCGCGTGTGTACGTGTGTGTGCGCATGTGGGCTCATGGCCCACATCCTTGTGCACTTAATTACTTCACTTAAGTGTTAATACACTTAAATACACGATTAAGAAATCAATGTGGGATTATTTAATATGTCTTAAACACATTATCCCACACACCATAAATGCCCAATCGTGTAACCAACTTCAACCATTTATTTCTCACTCATCGAAAATCGGATTTGAGCAAATAAAAATACTACGATTATCTACTCACAACATAGAACAATCGTACGGTATTTAATTCCTCTAAAATTAAATATCCCGATCATGAAAAATCGGATAAAATGAGTCAAAACTCAATTTAATAAATCCTATTTTCCAACAATGATAATATTGATATATAAACAGAACATTAATGTCAATGCTACTATGTAATTAAGAGAGGGCTTCCAAAGATAAAACAATTTATTATTTTTATGCGTATGTCATTTCCCGTGTTTTGTTAATTTTTTATGCCTTTATTTATTTCTAATTTCATAATTTAAAGAAAAATAAATGCAACTTTAACAATTATTAATGAAAATCATATATGAAGGGCAATTTAGGTATTCTCATATATTTTAATCATAATCATACAATCCAAACAAAATATTGACAATATATCTTATGTTATCAAAATTGCAATCAAGCAATCCAAATACATTATTATTTTTATCCAAACAGTACAATTCTACTATATCTAATCAATCTTATTTATCCTATCAGTCAAACCAAACAGGCTCTTAAAGATATGATATCAATCAACAATTTTTGAAATGTTAGTTCAAATGTGTTCTGAGCATTTGCATTCTGCAATAATGTTTCATTGTTTCCCCATTTTGATATATTTTTTTGTCATGTCATCACTAGGTGTGTAAACAAGCCGAGTAGCATAGAGTGTGAGCTCGGCTCGATTATTTTAAAATTTGAGCTTGAACTTGAGCTCGAGCTTGACTCGATTATTCAAATTTCGAGTTTGAACTCAAGCTTGGCTCGATTATTTAAAGTTAATTTGATCCCAAATCCATTTTTTTTAGAAATTTATGTGTATGTGTTCGTTATCACGAGTGTGTCATAAGATTCACAAATCATAAGTCACATATTCCAAGATATTAAGATAATTTATAAATTAATGAGTCTATATTTAAGAGACTATTAATTAATTCTTAATTTTGTAAATTATTATTCTTAGTTTAGCTAATTTATATCTATAAATTATTATTTTTTAATTTTTTTTTTGCTATGTACATATTAACGTCTAATATAAACTACAATTATATAGATTATAGACTATATACTACAATACAAATAGTATATATAACAAAGAGTTTAAGATAAACTATATAACATTGGTGCTTGATGAGATATTTTTCCTACTAAGAGTTTTAATACCCAGCTTAACTTGCAAGTATACAAGCAGATTGTAGTACAAGAAAAATCGGGGTCGAATCCACAAGGAATTTAGATAATCCAAGGCATGCAAGCACCATATTCATCTCGTTTTATAAGTCAAGCATCACAAAATATTAGGTTGAATTTGATTTTTCTTTTACTCTAAGCATGGAAATTAACAAATTGCGGAAATATACTAAAATAAACTCAAACAATCACAAATCCATTAAAAGAGGTAACAAATGATAGGGAAAAGAAATCCTAGGGTAATATTCATCAACACGAACGGTGGGTTTCAAGATTAAAAAGCAAATTAATTCCACTCAAGATTAATTCCAACCAAGAGTAATCCTAGACTCTCTCGAGTTTCTAAGATATAATTGAGCAAAAGGGAATTCTCCTATCTCTAGGACTAAACTCCAATTTTCTCAAATTCAAGCACAATTAATCAACCAAAAATCCACCTAGGCATAAATTCTCATTTAATACCTAATGGGTCTCATAAATCAACTCCTAATGCTAATTAGTCTTTCTCAAAACATAATCAACATAAAATCCAACTCAAGGAGGCCAACCCTAGTTAGATAAATTCAAACCATTGATTCATGGAAATACAAAGAGAGGGAATCAATAGCTTTTCTATCCATTCACCCAACCATTTAATGTCAAATCATATCACCCTAGGACTACAAAATTTAGCTAGACATATCTAAACATGAAACTAAACAAAAATGAATAAAGAAGAAAGAAATCACAATCATAGATAAGAGTAAACCCGAAAAGGGATGAAACAATCTTCAAACTTCACTTTTTGCTTCCAAAATCTTCACAACTTTCACACTTGTATTCCAAAATTTTCTCTCCAAGACTAAATTTCTAAATTTGGGGACTAGTAGTTGAAGTGTTACCCTAGTTTGAACAAGGGTGGGTATTTATACCCCCAAAAATCCGCAAAATAAAAATAAATCGAAAATGAAATAAAAAATGCTAAAATTCAGAGCGGAACAGGGGGGGCGCGACATGGGCTCGGTCGCGCCCCGGTCGGGCCACGCCACGAGGCGCGATCGAGGTGGTCGCGCCGGATCTCTTCCGGTCGGGTCGCGCCGAATAACACACTTTCGTGGCCTCTGCATGGACGCTCGATCGCGCTTGGCCTACACCCGCGTCGCGCCTGGCTCGGGTCGCGCCTGGGTGACGCGACCGAGATGGTCGCGCCTCCTAGGCCTGAGTCGGGCCGCACCGTTTGCCGTGCTTTCGGGGCCTCTACATGGATGCACACTCGCGCCGCTCCTGCACCCGGGTCGCGCCGACTTCGGTCTTTTGAGTCCCGACTTGATCGATTTTGCCCTGAAATTGCACGACAGTGTTTAAAAACACTTATTATAAAATAAAATGGAAAAGAAGCATTAGAACAATCAAAATATATGAAAAGATCAATAAAACGAATATGTTATGCTCAGAAATATGGGTGAAAATCCCGTTTGTCAACTCCTCCAAACTTAAACACTTGTTTGTCCTCAAACAAGAAATAGAAACACAAGGAATTGATAAAAACAATCATATGGGATTTTCAAGCCTGGATGCCTCAGAAGAAAAAGCTAAAGCTCATGCGAAGAAAACGAGATCTAAGCACATAAAGATCAAATTATGAAACTTCGGCTCCCCTCTTTCAGTTGAAGAATCAAACACACAATTGAACCTCACGGGGTCAAAAAGGGCTCATTTTCACTCAACATTAAGCAACACTAACATGCAACCATAAGCTTGCAAAATAACTCGAAATCATCACAATATGTGCTAGAAACAAAAATCACATAGGTCTTTCGGGTTGAAGCGTTCGGCTCTTTGGACGGGTAGGAAAAGTATGGAGAAGAGTGGCTTCCATTCTAAACCATGTCTAATGCAAATCTAAGCAAAGCAATCTACAAGCTTTCTTCTACCCTCCACAAATTCTCTTGGGGACAATGTAGCAATAAAACAGATAGCCCTTAGCCTACTTTTGGTGCACTTCTCCTATGAGGACGCATTTACTTTCAACACAACCTCTAGAGTGATCATTTGTTCTTCTCCTCAATCATGCTTTCTTTCTTTTTTCCCTTTTTTTTCTTTTAATCTTCACTCTATTATTTTTTTGTCTAGTTCTAGGAGAAGGACTCTATTTGAATTTATGCTCCCCAAGCATAAATTCTCGAGACATTTCACGTTTTATGCTCCCCAAGCAGTTGTCGTTCCCAACCTACTATTCTCATCAATTTCCACTACCCTTGGTTTTTCAACAAAAATAATTTTCAACATAGCTCAAAAGGGGTGGACAAAGGATGTGTTTTGTAGCAAAAGAAAAATTGTAGGCACAAAATTTTGAACAAGAACCGCCTTAGGTCATCTTCATGTTTCTATGAGCACATACATAATCATATGAGTTTGTAGAGCAAGTTCTAGAGATGCTAGCATTGTTGAAGAAACTCTCAATCAAGGAAAATAAAAAGGCCCAAATCTCACGTAATATGCAAGATATGCTAGAATTTCATAATTTAATCTATATGCTAATCACCAATCACTCATTTCCATGCATGATTTTTCAAAAATTTTGCACAAATTCATCATCATAGGCAAGGTTACACAAGTCCCTAGTCATGCTCAATCTCATCCTGCTTTCCTCTACTCATGCAAAGAGGACAAATAAATGGTCAAACATATTAAAAATATCGAAACAAGATTCACACCCAAATCCGAGCATAACTTATTACATAGCCCAAATAAAATCCTAACGATCAAATATATCCATACAAATCAACAGGGCTATCAAATTCTCCTAAATAAACATAAACATAACATAGTATCCAAATAACAAAACCAAATAGCATAAAACATAAATTGTTCAAGAGAACTAAGAAAGACTAAAGGCTTGAGCTCAACAGGTCACCACTGGCATATCCCCTCCTCCAAACTTGCACCATGCCAAAGGTAGGTCAAGTTTGGGTAGAAGACTTGTGGGACCGTTGAGAGAGAGGCAAACTTAGTTCTCGGAGCGATCTCTGTCTTGAGGCAGCTATTGTGGCTGGTACGGAAGATAGGGCGGATATGGATACGGATATGGAGGGTACTACTGAAACTGCTGAGGAGGCCGCTGTGAAGATGAGCTCTGTCCAGTCCACTGCCTCATGTAATCTGCAAAATCATTGAAACCAGATTGGAAAGTATTGAAATTTCCTTGCAGGCCCTGGATTTCAGCACTGATCTCGGTGAAACGGGAATCGACATGGGACTGGAGGTTCGAAAACCTTGTGTCCATCTCCTCATGCATGCCCATGAAACGGGCGCCCAGATCCTCCTGCAATCCAATGAAACGTGCATCAAAGTTCTCTTGCAGCCCCGTGAAACGCAAATCCATCTTCGTGCGCATATCCCCAAATCTGAAAGTCATATCTACCCGCATATTCCCCAAGTTGGTCGTCATCTCTGTCATCATCCCTTCCATGTTGCTGAACCTCTCCTCCTGCACATCCTTCCTAGACCGCCTCGCTCCCCTGAGCGCCTGAGATGTAGATGCTTTCCCTTGAGGGGGCCTACGAGGACCGGCATCAATCACGGTCATCAGGGCGCGGTGCTCTGGTGTGCTCATCATCCAGTTCCGATGATCCTCAAAGGTAGTGATTGAGGTGAAAGTGGGATTGGGGAGAGGAAACTGGACTCGATTCTTCAAGAGGAACTGGAATAGAGGTGGAGCATCTGCAGAGCCTATCATCCGAGCGTTACGGAGATGTTGCAAGTTTATCCTCCTGGATCCGGGCACAGCAACATAATTGGTGAGGTCTACATCCAAAGCTCGAGCAATTGGGGTGATCAATCCCCTAATGCAGATCTTCCCACTACCCGGTGCAGCCTGCCTCTTGCACTGGTCAACAAAATGAGCTGCAAAGTCCACATTGATCGCTTTCAACATACACCATATTATGTGGATTTCCTGAGTGCGGAAACCACTATTCTTGTGACGGGCTAGAACTGTGGATGAGAGGACCTGCTGAATGTAACGGAAGACCGAATTCTGGATGTGGGAGGCCTTAGCTTTGCTCGAGTCATAACGGACCATCCTGGGATCGGGGTCCATGATACGCCTCCAAAAGTCCTCGAGGCGGAAAGTAGGGTGCTAGTTAAAGATACCATCACGCGGAGTGCCAAACATACGGTTCATCTCAGCCATAATGAACCGTCAGTTCTGATTTCCCAGTCGAAACTTGCACCAAATGGGCCCCTTTGCATCAGTAGACTTGACTCTCAGACTCTCAATGTAGCCAAGAATTCTTTTACTAGCACTAGGTAAGTCACCCATCCTCCCTCCAGCATGTGTGTCTAACCTAGTTGTCCGAACAACCTCCAAACATCCTCGTTAATTCCCAACTGTCGGGTAGCCGCCACATCCGCAAACTTGGTTGTCTTAATCTCAAAATGTTTAGACAATCACAACCATTTCTTTCTATGCTCATGTTTCAGTAGATGGACTCCCACTTCGCTTGGGTGATCTCCATTCCAATTCAATGGGAAAAACGAGGCCTCATCCTCCTCTACTTCATCTTCATCAATATCCTCTTCTTCTCCTTCGTTATCTTCATCGTCCTATGCCTCTTCGTCATCAAATTCTTCATTTTCTTCTTTCTCTTCTTCATTACCCTCATCATAATCTCGAGCTTCCTCCTCACTACTCTCGGACTCTACTTGTCTCCTTCGACGTGCCTCCCTACCTCGTTGAGCCATACATTGAATAAACAAAGCATAATTCCATCAAACACAAATTTTTGAGGATAAAACACATAACAGGCGTAGGCACCACTCTAGACCATGAGGAGCCGACACTAAAGTAAAATGACCACTGAGACACTTTCAACCCCTTCAACTACTCACTACACCCAAACAACATTCATTTCAACTATACACAGCTTCACATGTCAAGAGTTGCATCAAAAGCTAGCATAGAGGGGCATCATTCTAAATCAAACATCAAGGAGCATATAATTGCACAACTAAAGCTCATCAAAGGTACAAAATTTCAAATGACACATACAATCCCCTAAGATCTCCATAATCTCTATTCATGCTTCATCAATCCATCATGCTTTTCATTCGGGGTTCCCAACAACAATAGACCACAATGTGACCCAATTGGGGATTGGCTATCATGGGTACATGCATAAAGGTGTATGAAACATGGCATTTTCCCCAAAATTACCAAAACCTTAAATGCACAAAATTCACATTTCAACACAAATAGCTAGGACTTCACAAATTTCACCATGACTAGGGTCTATGGGTGAGATTAATTTCAATTGTGCCAACAAAATCATAATGAACAACAAGAATCAAATTATCCCCAAATTGCATAGAACCCTAGGTTTTGGGAATTCTAAAATGTGACTAAAAATACCCAAATTGAACATAAAATCGGCTAGGATTCATGGGTAGGAGCATCATTAATCCAAGAACAAACATTTTCAAGAGTAACATATGATTTTTCTCAAAAGATGTTGGAAGTTCGAATTTAAACCATAGAAAAAAAAATGGGGGGATTAGAAACTCCATACCTTGGATTGGGGTGTCCTTGTGTGTGGAAGAGTGACAAATTGTGGAGAAATGAAGTGTGCTCGTGTGTGGGTGCGAGAGAGTTTAGAGGAATCGAGAGGAAGAAGTGAAAAGAAATGAAAGAGGGAGAGGGGTTTAAAAACCCGTAAGTCAGGCGCGACTTTGCTGGGCAGTCGGGTCGCGCCTCGGGGCGCGACTGAGCTGCTCGCGCCAGCCATTACTTGATCGGGTCGCACCTCGGGGCGCGACTGAGCTACTCGCGCCAGTCCGTCTCTGAGTCACGTCGCGCCCGGCAACGTGGTTTTGCACCCTCTGTGTACACGTGCACTCGCGCTGACTCTGGCACCGGGTCACGCCATACTGTGCTCGGGGCTCCATACTTAATGAAATTTTGGCCCTATCCCCTGCACTTTTGCACTACACTAACCAAATTATTAAAAACCACAAAAATGACAAGATATATAAAACTAACAAAGATTAAGAAAACATAAAAAGTTAATAGACGGAACAAAATAAACATTGGGTTGCCTCCCAACAAACGCTAAGTTTAACGTCGTTAGCTCGACGAGGTTACCAATCATTAGGCATCTTGTAGATAACACGTGGTAGGCTCAAGTTTTTCTTCGGGTGTGTAGAATTTCTTGACTCGATGTCCATTTACTACAAAAAGGCATCCATCCCTTCCCTTGAGCTCAATGGCGCCTCCATCAAAAATCCTCTCAATCGTGAATGGGCCACTCCACTTTGTTTTCAACTTCTCGGGAAAGAGCTTAAGTCTTAAATTAAATAGAAGTACCTCATCTCCCGGGGCCAATTCTTTATTTCTTATGAGCTTGTCATGGTAACACTTTGCCCGGAGCTTGTAAATTGAGGAATTTTCAAAAGCTTCCATCCTAAACTCGTCAAGTTCATTCAACTGGAAGATGCGTTCTCCCCTCAATGCTATAGGATCAAAATTGAGCTTCTTTGTTGCCCAAAAAGCCTTGTGAGTGAGCTCAACTGGTAAGTGGCATGACTTTCCAAAGATGAGTTGATATGATGACATTCCTAACGGCGTCTTATAGGCGATCCTATATGCCCAAAGTGCCTCATCCAACAATGAGGCCCAGTCTTTGCCATTAGTCTTAACTACCTTCTGCAGAATTTGCTTGACTTCTCTGTTTGCTAACTCCACCTGACCATTGGCTTGGGGGTAATATGGTGTGGTGATTTTGTGCTTCACCCCATGCCTAGCAAGTAGCATCGACATCCATCTATTATAGAAGTGGGAACCACCATCACTGATGAGGGCTCTCGGAGCACCAAAACGTGTGAGTATGTTCCTCCTCAAGAATTTGAGTACCACCTTAGAATCATTCGTCTTTGTGGGCACCGCTTCTATCCAACGGAACACATAGTCAACGGCCAAAACTATGTACACATTTCCTTCAGAGGCTACAAACGGACCCATAAAATCTATACCCCACACATCGAAGAGTTCCACTTCAATTGTATTTTTCATAGGCATCTCGTCTCTTTTGGAAATTGACCTCATCTTCTGACATTGTTCACAACTCTTTACAAACCCTTCCGCGTCTTTAAACAATGTAGGCCAATAGAATCCACTTTGGAGAACCTTCCTAGCGGTCCGGTTGGCACCAAAATGGCCACCACTTGGCCCGATATGGCATGCTTCAAGGATTTCTCTCCATTGGTCTTCAGGTATACACCTCCTCAAAATCAAGTCGGCACAGCGCCTGTATAGGTATGGTTCATCCCAAATGAAAAACTTCACATCATGAAAGAATTTTTTTCTTTTATAACTCTCGAGCTCCACGGGCTTGACCCTTGCTACCAAGTAATTCACAAAGTCCACAAACCACAGTGTTGTGGCTCTTATGGCTAGTATCCTTTCATCCGAAAAATCATCATTTATTGGCCTCTTGTCATCTAACTCATCCGAGGTATGTTTAAGCCGAGAAAGGTGGTCCGCCACCATATTCTCACAACCTCTCCGGTCCTTGATCTCCAAGTCAAACTCTTGCATCAACAAAATCCATCGTATCAATCTAGGTTTGGCATCCTTCTTAGAAAATAGATGTCGCAGGGCCGCATGATCTGTATGCAGGATAGTTCGGGCCCCAATGAGGTAGGGCCGGAACTTATCAAAAGCGTATACAACTGCCAACAACTCTCTTTTCGTGGTTGTGTAATTAATTTTTGCCGGGTCTAAAGTCTTGCTTCCGTAGTAGATCACCCGGAACAACTTTTCTCTTCTTTGCCCTAATGCGGCCCCCACGGCTACCTCGCTTGCATCACACATGAGTTCAAACGGCTCGCTCCAATCCGAGGCAATGAGTACCGGGGCCGTCATAAGGGCCTTCTTCAGAGTCTCAAACGCCTGCACACATTCGCCATCAAACACAAACTCATTAGATTTTTCAAGCAATTTACACAAAGATTTCGAAATTTTTGAAAAATCCTTAATGAAACGCCGATAGAACCCGGCATGGCCAAGAAAACTCCGGACTCCCTTTTCATTAGTAGAGGGTGGAAGCTTCTCAATGGCTACTATTTTGGCTCGACCCAACTCCAAGTCTGCAGCGGACACTTTGTGGCCAAGGACTATTCCGTCTCTCACCATAAAATGGCATTTTTCCCAGTTTAAGACAAGGTTAGTTTCCTCACAACGCTACAAAACTCGTGTTAAGTTATCCAAGCAATTATCAAAAGAATTCCCAAAGACCGAGAAATCATCCATAAAGACCTCCATTATCTTTTCAATTAAATCATGAAAGATTGACATCATGCATCTTTGGAAAGTAGCCGAAGCATTACACAAACCGAAAGACATCATGCGAAAAGCAAAAATTCCATAGGGATAAGTGAATGCTGCCTTATGTTGGTCTTCAGGAGCTATTAGAATTTGATTGTACCCGGAATAGCCATCTAGAAAACAATAGAACTCTTATCCAGCTAACCTATCCAACATTTGATCAATGAATGGTAGGGGAAAATAGTCCTTCCTAGTGGCAGCATTTAGAGCTCGATAATCTATGCAAACCCTTCAACCTGTGACAACTCTAGTAGCAATGGATTCACTACCCTCATTTTGGACTACTGTCATGCCCCCCTTTTTGGCTACAACCTGAGTGGGGCTAACCCACTCGCTATCAGATATAGCATAAATTATACCCGCATCAAGCCATTTCAAAACTTCTTTTCTCACGACTTCTTGCATAATGGGGTTTAACCTTCATTGTGGTTGCACACGTGGTTTGTATTCATCCTCAAGCAAAATTCTATGCATACACACAAACGGGCTAATCCCTTTCAAATCAGCAATAGATCAACCTAGAGTGGACTTATACTTCCTCAAGACTCTAATCAATTTATCTAGCTCACATGCTGACAAATAAGCCGACACTATCACGGGGTAAGTTTCATTTTCACCTAAGAAAGCATACCTCAAGTGTCCTGGAAGGGGCTTCAACTCTTCCTTGGTCTCCTTTTTCTCTCCTCTTTCATTCTTCAGTGCTTCCTCTTTTCCATCCCTTAATGGCAAAAAGCGATTTCCTCGTCTTGGGATTTCCTGTGGGGAATCAAGAGCAAACACACAATCCACAATATCGATATTATCATCAAAATCATCAAGAGACGAAGAAGAGTAGAGGAATGCAAACAAGATGGTCTCCAAGGGGTCTTGAGAGATGGAATTCTCCATCATTGTCTCTTCAACACATTCTTCTACAATCTTTCACTCTCATGGACTCCTCGTTATCATCATGAAACTTCATAGCATTGTAAATCGAAAATGTACTACTTTCATCATTCAAACAAAGTGTGAGCTCTCATTTCGACACGTCAATGAGTGCCTTACCCGTTGCCAAGAACGGCCTTCCCAAAATGAGGGGCACATTTTTGTCCTCCTCCATGTCCAAGACGATGAAATCCACGAGGAATATGAAGTCGTTCACCTTAACGAGAACATCTTCCACAATTCCCTTTGGGTAGGTTAGTGACCTATCCGCCATTTGCAAACAGATTGTCGTGGGTTTTATCTCTCCCACATTTAACCTAAGGAAAAATGACAATGGCATGAGATTTATACTTGCACCAAGATCACAAAGGGCCCTCCTCTCTTGGCTATCTCCAATGGTCACTGTGATGTTAAAACTTCCAGGGTCCTTCATTTTGGCGGGCAATTTTTGTTGAATCAATGCACTACAATTTTTCGTTAGATTAACGGTCTTATAATTGCTCAACCTCCATTTCTTTGTAACTACCCCCTTAAGAAATTTAGCATACGTAGGCATTTGTTGTAAAGCCTCCACAAGGGGTATGTTTATTTGCACTCTTCTGAAGATGTCTAAAAATTTGGAAAATTGTTCCTCATGCTTAATTTTTCGAAGCCTCTGAGGATAAGGCACATCCATCTTTGACTCAACGTCTCTTTGATCCCTAGGGACCCCTTTTGCTTTCCTTATAGCATCTTCCTTCTCACCTTCATCATCCCCCTTTGTTCTTCCCTTGGCTCTTCCTCACCCAAAGCTTCTTTCTCTTGATCGGGCATATCGGGCTCCTTATAAGATGTTCCACTTCGAAGGGTTATTGCCTTGCAATTCTCCTTGGGGTTAATGGTAGTGTTTGAGGGGAATTGTCCCGGGTGGTGTTGACCTCCTAAAGCCGAGGCAAGTTGCCCCATCTATTTTTCTAACACCTTTAGTTGAATATTCACTGCGGCTTAATTCCCTTCTATCTTCTCAAAACGTGCTTGAGAATCTCCCATGTATTTATCGGTCTTATTCATGAAAGCCATAAGGAACTCGCCAAGTTTGGGCTTCTTTTCCTCATCAATGACTCCATTTGTGACCGAAAATCCAGGAGGCGGTTGGATGTGATTGTTCGGGTTTGAGTAAGAAAGATTCGGATGTGGTGGCCTAGGATGATATTGGTTTCCACCTTGCCCTTGTGGTCCTCCAAAGTGAGGCTTAAAACCTTGATTGAAAGGCCTTTGGTAGCCCCCATAGTTCCCTTGACCAACGAAGCTCGCTTCCTCTAAATTAGGCACGATTGGAGGCTCCGATCTTGGAGATGCCATAGCCTCTATTTTAGAGTTCATGGTAGTCATCTGGGCGGCTAAAAGGGCTATGGCATCATTGTTTGTAGTTTCCACATTTTTCAAGATTTGTACATTTTCCCGCTCCCCCGGCCATTGATAGGCGTTGGAGGCCATTTCCTCGATGATTGTGACGGCTTCTTCAGGTCTTCGATTTAGTAATGATCCTCCGGCCGACGCATCAAGAATACTTCGAACGTTGTACTTGCAACCCCCATAAAAAATGCAAACTTGATGATCCGTGCCAAAACCATGGCCCGGACACTTGCGAAGCATCTCTCTAAACCGCTCCCAAGCTTCACACAATGACTCTTCATCCCTTTGCTTGAATTGAGTTATCTCTCCCTTTAACTTTAATGTCTTTCTAGGAGGAAAGAATTTCTGAAGGAATTTAGAGAGCAAGTCATTCCATGAGGTGAATGAACCGGGTGGTTGGTTCAACCACCATGTCCGTGCTTTATCCCGCAGTGAGAAATAGAATAGCTTCAAACGGATTGCATCCTCGGGCACCCCATTAATCTTGACCGTTCGAGCGATCTCCAAAAATTGGTGGACATGTTCGTGCGGATCTTCAAGTGCCGTCCCACCAAATTGGTTTTGGGACACCATAGCCATCAATGATGGCTTCAATTCGAAGTTGTTGGCTTGTATAGTCGGCCCATTGACAACCCCCTCATTAAGCATATGTTGGAATAAATTCCGAATTAGCGCTTCTTCAACTCGAGCCCTAGCTTCCTCTTGGGCCCGAAGTTGTCCTCTCATCTCCTCAAGCTATCTTTGCATTTGAAGAATCAACGGATCTTGGATGGGAGGCGGAGGTGGTGGATTATCCGCCATTCTATGTCTTCTTCTTTTTCGAGCGTTGTTGTGACGACTCGTGGCTTCGATCTCGGTATCTAACTCGAGCAACGGGTCACCACGTGTCCTTGTATGCATACACCACCTGCGAAAAACTTAAAGTAAGTTTGATACTTAAATGAAATAAAATAAAATAGAACCACTTGATCTAGCAAACAACACTTATATTGATGTTGCATAAAAAGACTTGAATAAAACTAAGATTCCCCGGCAACGGCGCCAAAAACTTGATGAGATATTTTTCCTACTAAGAGTTTTAATACCCAACTTAACTTGCAAGTATACAAGCAGATTGTAGTACAAGAAAAATCGGGGTCGAATCCACAGGGAATTTAGATAATCTAAGGCATGCAACCACCATATTCATCTCGTTTTACAAGTTAAGCATCACAAAATCATAGGTTGAATTTGATTTTTCTTTTACTCTAAGCGTGGAAATTAACAAATTGCGGAAATAAACTAAAATAAACTCAAACAATCACAAATCCACTAAAAGAGGTAACAAATGATAGGGAAAAGAAATCCTAGGGCAATATTCATCCACACGAACGGTGGGTTTCAAGATTAAAAAGCAAATTAATTCCACTCAAGATTAATTCCAACCAAGAGTAATCCTAGACTCTCTCGAGTTTCTAAGATATAATTGAGCAAAAGGCAATTCTCCTATCTCTAGGACTAAACTCCAATTTTCTCAAATTCAAGCACAATTAATCAACCAAAAATCCACCTAGGCATAAATTCTCATTTAATACCTAATGGGTCTCATAAATCAACTCCTAATGCTAATTAGTCTTTCTCAAAATATAATCAACATAAAATCCAACTCAAGGAGGCCAACCCTAGTTAGATAAATTCAAACCATTGATCCATGGAAATACAAAGAGAGGGAATCAACATGTTTTTCTATCCATTCACC
Organism: Perilla frutescens; assembly: GCA_026008535.1. Classification (NCBI taxonomy): domain Eukaryota; kingdom Viridiplantae; phylum Streptophyta; class Magnoliopsida; order Lamiales; family Lamiaceae; genus Perilla; species Perilla frutescens. The sequence goes on from BRKX01000015.1 coordinate 48,424,096, forward strand.
CAACCATTTAATGTCAAATCATATCACCCTAGGACTACAAAATTTAGCTAGACATATCCAAACATGAAACTAAACAAAAATGAATAAAGAAGAAAGAAATCACAATCATAGATAAGAGTAAACCCGAAAAGGGATGAAACAATCTTCAAACTTCACTTTTTGCTTCCAAAATCTTCACAACTTTCACACTTGTATTCCAAAATTTTCTCTCCAAGACTAAATTTCTAAATTTGGGGGCTAGTAGTTGAAGTGTTACCCTAGTTTGAACAAGGGTGGGTATTTATACCCCCGAAAATCCGAAAAATAAAAATAAATCGAAAATGAAATAAAAATGTTAAAATTCAGAGCGGAACAGGGGGGCGCAACACGGGCTCGGTCGCGCCCCGGTCGGGCCGCGCCAGGAGGCGCGACCGAGGTGGTCGCGCCGGATCTCTTCCGGTCGGGTCGCGCCGAATAACACACTTTCGTGGCCTCTGCATGGACGCTCGATCGCGCTTGGCCTGCACCCGCATCGCGCTTGGCTCGGGTCGCGCCTGGGTGACGCGACCGAGGTGGTCACGCCTCCTAGGCCTGAGTCGGGCCGCGCCGTTTGCCGTGCTTTTGGGGCCTCTGCATGGATGCACACTCGCGCCGCTCCTGCACCTGGGTCGCGCCGACTTCGGTCTTTTGAGTCCCGACTCGATCAGTTTTGCCCTGAAATTGCACGACAGTGTTTAAAAACACTTATTATAAAATAAAACGGAAAATAAGCATTCGAACAATCAAAATATATGAAAAAATCAATAAAACGAATATGTTATGCTCGGAAATACGGGTGAAAATCCCGTTTGTCAGTGCTAATTAGTTTAAGATAAACTATATAACATTGGTGCTAACTGCTAAGAAATAAAAATATTAATGGTACTATTGAACATTTTATTTCTTAATTTTTGATAAGAAAATTTTCAGAAATTATTATGTTTTCAATATTATTTATTTGATTTTATATTTCTTATTTAATGGATTGAGAATGATTATTTTGTCAATATTAGTTTTATTTTTTTTAATTTTATTCTTTCCTTTTATTGTTATTTATGTACATTTTAACTAATATTGACTATATACTAGAATACTAATAGATAGACGATCGATAGTATATATAACTAAGAATTTAAGCTTAACTATATATTATTGGCGTTATAAGAATATCGTTACTCTTGAACATTTGATCAGTTTTACTTTTTATTAATTTTCTTTCATTCCTCTATCACTTTGTTACTTTTGATAATATTAGTACTGATTTTCTCAACTGTCTTCTTCATTTTCAGTCGACTAGAGTCTTCACTTGTTCCTGGTTTTATATGACTCAATTGTCATATGAGATAATTATAAGACTTGATCAGTTCCATACTTAGCAAATTAAGCTTATTCCTTTACATCACTCAAAACATGATCATTTTTTCGAACAATGTACAAATATAATATTTTTTTTAAAATTAATCAACTTACCTATTTGTCATTTATATGCATCAAACATTAAATACAACCATTTTAACCATACCAATATGTACGTTTATCCTTTTTTTTTGCCTCAGGACTCATATTTTGTTAATATGGCACTAGTGATATGATCATACAAACACGATAAATTACACTTAAACACTAATTCATTAATTTTGTACCATGTTCGTGTTGTGCTATTGTATGGTTTTTAAAAAAAAAAAACCCCACTTATTATGATCTCTCTTTTTTTTTCTTGCATATATACTTATGAAGATCATTAATAAGTGTAATTAGTTTTAGATGATTTAACTCCTCTACCATCAAGTAGTTATTCATAATTGCGGTCTTGTCTTCCATTTTCAATAGTTAAGCATCATTATAAATTCTCTAAGATATATCCACCCCAACCAAAAAAAAAAAGGAAAGAAAAAGAAGGGAACAGCACGACACTTATAACTATAAAATAGTTACTCTGAATAGTTGTTGCCAAAATCCAAAAAATAAAAGGGGAAGAAATATAATGAATGAAAGATTGGAGTTAGTTGTTGAAAATATATATGGTTGTATAAATGTGAAGGGGCAGCATAATATGTGACGATGAGAGAGAGCCGTATGAGAAGTGGTCGCCTTGGACTGTGATATACATGTGAGCTACTTAATTATATTACACTAGTCATCAATAATTCTTTTTTGTACACATTTCTTGATATTAACTCTACATATGGTTATCTATCACATCATGTTTGGCATGTTTCCGGCTCTTGTTTTATTCCTTCTGATTTGATTGAGAATAATAGAGATTATAATGACAGATATTTAATCATAGTTTCATAAAAATCATGAATTATTGGGTTAGGACTTGGGAAGAGATAGGACGATCGTACACGATGACCGGGACTTTACAGGAATTCCGAATTCTTTGCCGACTTACGTAACATTATAATATTCCTTTAAATTAAATATTTACGTGTAACTTTTCTTGATTAACTATTCCTAAAAATTTAAATCTAACTATAACAATTAATGGGGTTCAATCTAATAATGATGTTTAATTGAATACATGAGTTAAACAAATAACCGCGTGACTTGTCTATCTATCTATCTATTGCATGATAGGTCGTAGTTCTAGTATAAATCATTTTGTATCAGACAATTTTGATATATAAATTAGACAATAATTTATTTTACCCTAGGCAACGTCTTTGCGATGATAGACTGCAACATTTTAAAACTTAACTGCTGTCTAGAGACATCTTTAATTTGAATTTCACAATATTTTTAGACAACTATAATTTTGACCGGAAAACGCATTCAATCATAGATTTAATTTGATTAGTTTTTATATAGTTGAATATTTAATTAACAAAAATACATGTTAAATTATTATAAATTTTAAAAATAGCTTGGGATATAAAGGATAGCTGGAAGGGATATATATAGAGAGAGATAGAGAGAGATGAGATCATGTGAGAACCACACACTCATGTGAGAACTGAGAACCAATCTCAGTCACGGATCGCTCTTACATTGACGGTCAAGATCTGTCCCAAGATTGAAAAAAAATGTGGTGGCATATTTGTAATATTAGCGACTTTTTAATGAACTAAGGGTATTTTTGTAATTTAGAAATTCTGCTAAAAAAAGTCATGACAGTGTTAAAAAAGGCTATGACAGTGCTAAAATAGGAAATGACAGTGCTAAAACTCTAAATTGAAAAATATACACGTAAATTCTGAGTATTCATATATTGATAATTCAACATGTAACAGTGTTTGTTCGTGGTTTTTTTACAATGTCGATGACATTTTTTTATGTTAATGCTAAAAAAGAGTCATGCTAAAATAAGTCATGACAATGCTAAAAAAGGCCATGACAATGCTAAAAAAGGCCATGACAGTGCTAAAATAAGAAATGACAGTGCTAAAACCCTAAATTGAAAAATATACACGTAAATTCTGAGTATTCATATATTGATAATTCAACATGTAACAGTGTTTGTTCGTGGTTTTTTTACAATGTCGATGATATTTTTTTTATGATAATGCTAAAAAAGAGTCATGCTAAAATAATTAGTCATGACAATGCTAAAAAAAGGTCATGACAGTGCTAAAAAGGCCATGACAGTGCTAAAACCCTAAATTAAAAAATATACACATAAATTATGAGTATTCATATATTTTCCGATTTTACCATTATTAAGATTCAGAGGCAGCGAAGTTGGACGTTATTACGAGATTGTCACCGCATTTTTTAAAATTTGGAGCAGATCTAGGGCGTCCAATTATACCGGATCTATGGCTCAGATTGGTTCTCGATTCTCACCTAGGTTGTGGTTCCTTCTGGAACCCAACCCTATATATATATATATATATATATATATATATATATATATATATATATATATGGGGGAGGGTTACAATGCAAACCCTACCTAGTGTAGGAACTACGAACCCATCTCACACCATACAATCAATAAAGATCTAAGGTCCAGATTTGATCAAAAGTAGTGGTGTCAATCCTGTAATATTTGAAAAAAAAAATCACGCGGGGGTATTAACGTAATTTGGTAATTCTTATAAAAATCGCGAAGGATATTTGATAATATATCGTCATTCTAACGAAGTATTATCATCATGCTGACGAAGCATTATATTTATGCTGATAAAATCTTTTCTCATATTGTTAACGAAAAATTAAATTTTAAAGTGTAATTATAAATTCTAATAGAATGAAATAAACCATAATTCAGATATAATAAACTTCAATGATCTAAAAATAGAATTAAATTCTAAAAATTAATTATAAACCCTAATTGGATGGAATAAATCATAATAACAATATAAATATAAAACATTAGCATAATGATATTATTTTATCAGCATTGCGAATAAACTATGTTAACATATGACAATTCATCATTAGCATAAGTTATAAACCATAAATGGATGAAGAAAACTCTAACTAATATATTCTAATTTGATGAAATAAATAATACATAATATTCAATTAGTAACTAAAATATAAAAATTAAATCATAAAAAATAATTATAAGTCATAATAATAATAATAATAATAATAATAATAATAATAATAATAATAATAATAATAATATAAGTATGCGTAGTACGTTAACATTATGATGATCATTCATTAGCACAATAAATGCAATATGTTAGCATATAACAAATGCTTCGTCAGCATACGTAATCAACTTATTATAATGCTGACGAACCATTATTTAAAAGTTAACTAAAGCATTTTCGCACTGGGCACAAGTAAAAATTTATATTTTGTATTTTTCGTCTATATTTATTTGAACAAACATATACATGACTGATCTTGAATTAAAGAGCATAAAAAGATCTTTAATTTGGTATATTATTTGCGTTGATCCGATTTGAAAAGAGTGAGTTATGGTCGTTCAAAGTTTTTAGGATTTTTTTTAAAAAAGTGATGACATCAGCTTTTTTATTGATATTTGACAACCTTACCCTTGTCTCCTTCTTTTTTGCCTTCACTTGGACATTTAATCTCAGCCATTAGATCATCTAGATGGACGGTATAAGATGGGTTCCTAGTTCCTACACCAGAAAAAGGTATATTTTTGATCCAACCCCTATATATATATATATATATATATATATATATATATATGGATGGGATTTGGTGAGAACCAGTTCCTATGTGGGAACTGGGCATAGGAACTGAGAACCAATCCCATCCATCCATTCGAAAATATGGATGGTCCAGATTAAACAAATAAAGTGGAGGGGGGCGGTGGCAATTTTGTAATTAAAATGAAAACTTTAAATTCACGCGTTTCATTAAGGGTAAAATTGGAAGAAAAAAAGTGACATCATCATGTTTTGAAAAAATTCGTAAAAACTTTAAATGATCATAATTTATTCGTTTTTAATCGGATTTACGCAAATCTTATATCAAATTAAAGCTATTTTCATACTCTTTCATTTAAGATCCATATTGCATATGTTTATTTGAAAAAAATAGGTGAAAAATATAAAAAATCATTTTTAGGCATAATTTTCGCATAGAACAACCCCAGATTTATATTAACATGTTGTATACAACATTTTAGCATGAACTATATAACATTTTAGCATATTGTGTAATACATTTTAGCGGGTGATATTATGAATATATTTCTAACAGTTTTATATAAACACCTACACCTATATAGATACTACAAAATGAAAAATACGAGTTGATGATAAAAAAGAAAAAAAGAATGAGAAAGTGAAGCAACGAAGGAGATGACTGACAACTAAGAAAGAAAATGCGTAAATATTTCCCGAAACGAGATAAAGTTTATGAGAGCAAAATATGTGCTGCAATTCTAAGTGCAGACAGTAACATACAAATTTAGCCTCCTACTTCGCTCATTTTAGCCTCATTCATTTCTCATTTTAGCATGTGTTGATAAATAAAATATGGAACGGTGATTTCGTTGGAATGAAACACAATACACCCAATTTGGGGACAGCGAACCCTAATGAGAATCTCATAATTACTAATTGGGATCAGATGAGCCCTAATTGGAACGTAATAAACCTTAATTGGGAACGGTGAACCCTAGTGGAAAATGTCACATCAAATTTAGCCTCTCACTTCGCTCATTTTAGCCTCATTCATTTCTCATTTTAGCATGTTCTGATAAACAAAATATGGAACGGTGATTTTATTGGAATGAAACGCAATACACCCTATTTGGGGACAGTGAACCCTAATGGGAATCTGATAATTACTAATTGGGATCAGATGAGTCCTAATTGAAACGTAATAAACCCTAATTAGGAACGGTGAACCATAGTGGAAAATGTCACATCAAATTTAACCTCCTACTTTGTTCATTTTAGCCTCATTCATTTCTCATTTTAGCATGTTCTGATAAACAAATATTGAACGGTGATTTCATTGGAATGAAACGCAATACACCCTATTTGAGGACAGTGAACCCTAATCGGAATCTGATAATTACTAATTGGAACGTAATAAACCCTAATTGGGAATGGTGAACCCTAGTGGAAAATGTCACACCAAATTTAGCCTCCTACTTCGCTCATTTTAGCCTCATTCATTTCTCATTTTAGCATGTTCTGATAAACAAAATATGTAATGAGAATCTGACAACGTATATAACCTCATGCTTCCGTTATTTTAGCATTATATTTTAAACGGTATTATGATTAATAAAACTTAATAGTAATATAATTACCGCAAAGGAAATGTCATAAACACTTTTATTAAAAATCATATATATTCTTAAAAATGAATGTGTTGAAAATAATTCACAAGCATGGTAAAACATGATATTAAACTATGTCCAATCGCTATAATAACATCAAGCTGGACAATTCCTAGCATCATGATCTGACAACTTGTAGCAATTGCTGCACATTCTGAGTGGTTTGTTCTCCTTTCTCTTCTTTACCTCCTTCTTAGATACCAAACGACTGTTGCTACCTTTTATTTTAACTGAAATAGGTGGATGAACAACAACTTCAGAAGGGGCACGTAAACCGTAGAATTGCTCAAACATCATTATCTTGTTATGTGAAGTAGAACCCTCCATATCACCATGTGACTAATCTTACTACGGTCACTTGAAACAGAAGAAGCTGACACATTAAAATCAAACAATTATAAACTGAACAAGGTAAAATATAATAATACAATCACATCAAGAGATGTTCAGACACATAAATTGATTTTTAGCATTAGGTATGTACCATTCTAGCATCATGCAACATACATTTTAGCACCAAAGTATTCTAATGTTTACATGGTGTTGTCTGTAACATTGTGTAGCCGAGTCACAAAAACACACACACACAAAAGAAAAAAATAAAAACGACAGACTAAAATGAATACATTAACATGCTAAAACATATGTGACGACAGGCTAAAACGAATACATTAACATGCTAAAATAAAAAAAACAGATCAAATTAATGCATAGTCTGTATATTCTCGTACTAAACCCTAGGATTCCTAACAATTAAAAAACAACTGATACATCACAAAACTGAATGAAACAGATCAAATTAGTCAAACATAAAAAACGTAAATACAAAACCGTAATGAACTCCAATAGAACGAACTGTAAAATCAATGCAGATACAACGAATTGCGAAATTAATCAACATTAAAATTTCAAAACTAAATCAAACAATGCAAAATTAAAATCATACCTGGAGTCTCCATCGAATCACAGATATAGAAACTTGACGAACTAAATGAGAGAGAGAGAGAGGAGAGGAGAAGGGAATGATAATTAAATACGGGAAAAAAAATCTGAAGATGGAAAGTTTAATTACTGAATTACTATATTACCCTCCCCTCCAACAAATTGTCGAAAATTATAGGAATGTCACCGCACATCCACTTAAATTTGATTTAATCTAGGCCGTCCAGATTGAGTCAAACAAGGGCCAGGATTGGTTCCTAGTTCCTACCTGGGGGAAGGGTTCTCATTTGATCATTTCCCTATATATATATATATATATATATATATAGTTTGAAGGCCTTACATATTTACATATTTATAAAAAAAATCTGGAATTACCCCTTATATTCAAATTTTACATATTTATAATTATGTCACCGTCTTTTTATCCGCCATGTCATCAAAATCCTTGAATTTGATTGGTTCCTAAGTTCCCATAAGGGGATTGGTTCCTATTTGAAATTGGAGATATAATACATATATGATTATCTTTGTATATCACATACAATATTTGGTGTAATGTATCAAATATAACTCTGACAATATAGTTATGTATGTATACGTCCAAGATCAGATATTTAAATGAAATAAATGATTATTTTTTTCCGATGAACATTAATTTTTGAATTGTTCGTAATAATTATAAAAATATTAAAAATTGGAAGTGTATTGATAGGGAGGGATATGATTGATTTTATGACTATATAGTTATTTTCTTTCTCGAGGAGAGGATATGGAGGAATATTTGTTAATTATTATTTGAGAATATTTGAGAGGAAGAAATATTGATTGATTGAGAAAAAGTTAGAAGACAAGTTGGTAGGCGTAGGAGTGATCTGTAGCTGTCTGTCAATCGGACTGGTCTTTTTCAATCTCCGTACATCTCATATTTATTTACGTACACATCTTTTCCATTTTTAGTTTTCGGATATTCCCATTTTGTCCCTCTAAATATGGAATTTAATTCTAACTACAAAATTTAAATAATTAAATATATAAAAAATCGTATTTAATTTGGTAGATTATATGCAATTATCCTTTTATTTAATTATATAGTTCTCTATTATTATTATTATTATTATTATTATTATTATTATTATTATTATTATTATTATTATAAAAACAACAAACACATATATTTGAACTATTTATTGCTTTCTAGAAGAACAATAATTGATCCCTTTTCAACTTGAGGACTGCAACGTGCTTAGTGTGAACTACGAAGCTTCGTAGCCAATTGTAATGGATCCCGGGCTTGCCAACCAAAATATAAATCCTAAGGAGCTAACCCTAAGGCAAAGACAAAACGAGCTAGAGAGACGACAACGAACCCTAACAAGGCACAGACACCATATAAATTCCTCACAATTCTTTCCTAAAATGCTTAATTATTGGTCAAAATAATCTTATCAAAATAAAAATATAGGGCTAATTGATTTAAAATTTACAAATTTTAAGCCTTGAAATATCCCGTCTTCAACTTTGTTGTTTTGCACAGGTGAGTCGAACACTAACGTAACCGGTACACCATATCGGGCATTTAGCCAAAAACATAAATATATGCTATAAACATAATTACAATCTCTAAGACATGCACTTCTATACTAACATATTTCATTTTTGTTCATTCGACAGTCGTGAATTTGTGATAGTTGCTATCAACCAGGAGTGAATTGTGTTTTCAATATTGTTTTGACACTGGATCAGTGTGAGTACTCTCAAGCAAATATATGATCCGTTTTGTTTTGTTTTGAAAAAATAAATATCGATCGATTTTGAGGCTCAAGTTTATTCTTTCATTTGCAATCGATCATTTATATTTGTATAGATGTTGTGTTTCTTGATTTTGCCCTATTATTTTTGTGTATTTATCTAAGATATTAGTCCCACAAATAAAAGATCATAGGACATACTCTCAAGAAGAGAGAAATGTTGAAAGCCTATTGAACTTACAAAGAAAAGTGCAAAAGGTTGAAAGACATGTTCTTAGAAACTGTGATTAGTAGTACATTTTGTAGCATTCCTAGCAATTTTATTGCCTTTTAGATATGGCTCAAATAACATTGTCTTTCAATTCTTTGCCCCAACATATTTGATTTGTGATTTTGCCATTTAAAATGAATATTTTATTTAACACAAATACTCACGAGCACTAGTTGTAAATAAGTTTTATTTTAAATTAATTCGCGGGTCAACCTGCAAAAAAAAAAAAATACGTCGTAACGGGTCTGCTAATTATCTTATATGAGTTTATTTAGTTTAAATTGTGATTGTTTTCATTCCAATTAATGTTTAGTGTTTAGGAGTTTAGAGTTTGTTTAGGGTTCATATTTTTTAGGGGGGTTTTAGTATTTTTAGAAATTTTTTAGATTTTTAGGAGTTTATTTTGTGTTTTTTTAAGGTTTATTAATCTCAATTATAAGGTATATTTAAGTTGAAAATATTAATTGTAGAAGGAAATGCATGAGTCCACGTGTTAGCGACGGGCGAGTGGATTACGCGAGTCTAATTCGCTTTTATTTTAGGGTTCACTAATTTCATTTTAGGGTATATATATATATATATTTATTTATTTCAAAATTACGTTTTTTATTTTCAATTATTGTTTACATTTTTTTGGAAAAAAAAATTAAATTAATTGTCAAGCGCAATGCATAAGCCCACGCATTATCATCGGGTAAGTACGTTGCGCGAGTCGCTAGATTTCAAAAAATAAATTAATTTACTTTTATTTCTGGGTTTATTAATTTCATTTTAGGATGTAAATTTATATTTATTTCAAATAAATTAAATCAATTCATTTTAATTTTATGATTTACTAATTTTATTTTAAGGCATATAATTTTTGGGAAAAAACAGAAAATAAAAAAAATGAAAAAATTCACCCTAGAAAAAAAAAAGACAGGCACATGGCTACCACGTGTCATTTGATATTGATGTATATATGGGGTTGTTTACAAAAGGGTTCCTTTTTATTCTCTAGTCCTAATATGTGCGTGTCAACCGTGTACCAAGCTCAAAATTATTACATTTTTTCTTCAATTTTAATTTCTTTAGGTTTAACATAATTTTACAATTTTATTTAGGGTTTATTCCACCAAATTAGGGTTTTTAATTATTTTTTTATATTTAATTTTATTTTTTAGTTAATATAATTAATTTTTGGGATTGATTATTCCAAACTTAAGATATATAAATTTTTAAAATTTCAATTTTTAACAACTAATATTAATTATGATTAGTTATAATATAATAAATTCTACTTTTACAAAAAAATTATTAATAATATATAATTTTAATATTGTTGGCACACAAAATTGGGATCAGAGGATCTCTACTCATATCTCTTCAAAGCAGTTATATTGTATAGATTCTGACTTTTTAATGATTTTTAGTTTATCCCAGCCTTTTAAACCACATCTCAGTTTAGTTTAGCAGAAACACTATGTATTGTCTCCTTTTACAAATTTATGTTTGGTTCTGACATCACACAAGATTAATAAAACTAAAGAATACGATATTGCTATATCACATTTTCAGTCTTTAACTTGAACCCCTGCACCATTATATAGTAAGTTCATCATTGTTTGTTGTGAATGTGTTTCTTCACCATTTTTGGCAGCTCCAGGAAGAAAAACTTTAATCTCTGCAAGCAAGAAAGCAACATTACGATCATTCGAGGTGTATTGATTCAGCATCTCGGCCAACTTAGCTGTGCAATGCATCTCATTTGTATCAGGAATCAGGATTTTCCTTAATGATTCTAATTAATTAGCAGAACCAAGTAGATACATGAATGTTTCGATCATTGTTTCTAGCATCTAGGCAACTTATTCAAACCCTCCACATTTGCAGACATCTTATTGATCTTCCTCACATATGCTGAAGTTGTTGTTCATTTCAAGATATGTTTTGTATGCGGCTTCTCTATAGACTATATATATCTTTGAGTTTTGCTCATGGAATGGATTTAATTAATTGGAGTCTGTCTCGATTGAAAAATTAAGGGGTGTATTCAATCCAGATTTCATTGGATTTTAAAGGACTTTTAAAATCCGGGTGTATTCAATCCAGACTTTTAAAAGTCCTTTAAAATCCTGGTGTATTCAATCCAGACTTTTAAAAGTCTTTTAAAATCCAGGTATATTCAAAAATCCATGAACTTTAAAAAGTCATGGATTTCATTGGATTTCACCTCAAAATCACGTTAAAAATACAAAGGATGAAATCCGACCTCTGGACACGAGATTTTGATGGATTTGAAAAACCTAGCGCGCGGTGGAGTGTCAGCGGTCGTTGGGTGTATTCGTCCCGCGGTTCCAGCGGTCGCTGGGCATCATAAGCATTTGACTGCTCGTCACCCTACAAAAATTAACCAGAATTTATGAAGCATGTTACATATTTTTCATTCCGAGAAGTTGAAACATGCAAAAGTTACGTAGGAGGTTGAAGCAATGAAAATCTACCATATAAGGAACTTCATCCTGGCTTGAGAACATTGTATCTTGATTATTGTTGGGGGTTGGCCCATTTGTCCCTTTTCTGGCCCATTTACTAAAATACCTATCTACCCGGCCCAGCCCCAAATCCTAAACCCTAATTGACGATCCAACTTCCTAATCTAAACAGCATTAAGGCTGTTGGTAATTCCCTATACTCTAGAAGCATCTATAATATCTCTCTTCTCCCTCACCCTAGATACACTCGATCTCAGAATCTAATCTCACATACTCTCTCTCTCTTTTTGGATCTTCTCACCTCGCTCCCACGGTTTCTCTGGCCTGAGTTCTGTCCATCGGCTCCTGTTTGGCCGCTGAGTGGTTGGGAGGAGTGTGTTGTGAGAAAGAGAGGCCGAAACCCCCTGCCACCTTGAACCCTAGCCATCCCGCTTCCTCTTCCCCTTCCCTGGACTCTTTCTCCGGTCGCCGGAGAGGGCTACTGCAGATCCCTGTGGGAAAATTTGAGCCGCCGTGCCTTGGGCACCTTTTCCCACTCTCGATTGCTTCATGCTCTTTCCTATTTCTCTCTGTACTGTTTTTTGCTGGGTTTACTAATTTATTCATTTGATTGTTCTACAGATCTGGGGATACCAGTGCCTGTGAAGAACTTGAAGGTTCCTTGACCTTCACCTCTGAGGCCGTCGCCGCCGCAGCTGCCTGAAGAAACCCTAGTCTAGTTACTGTTGTTATCATTTCTTGTAAACTATTGTAGATCTTGGTTCAAGCTACTTGAGTACCTAGTGTTAGAAACCGCTAAGAGGTAGGGAATCAAGAGGTGTAATCCCCAGCTAGGCGATACCACAACAATTATGAGTAGCCTCATCTACCACACTTGCTTGGTCATCATAATCAAAGTCCCAAGCTCCATAGTTCCCAAATGTGTCAGCATCTACATCATCATCCCTGTCAGGACTTTCATTAATTAACTTGCCCAAAAGAATGTGACTCAGATTGTCTTCGGTCATCTGTGTCCAATTGATTCACTATAGCCCCAAGGTTGGGAGATATTTCAGTACTATTAAGCATATCCGACACCATCCGCTCAATGCACTGTGCATAAAATTAAAATAAAATTGTTAACAAGCATTAAGTCCAAACCAACCATTTTTTTCCAAATAAACAAAAATGTAAAATCCTTAACAGGAAAATTCAGACTGCAGTATTACCTACCACTAGCAAAAGATATATCAATTATCTGAGCACCCTCTTCTTGAGCCACCTGAGATGAAGACTTTCCAGGTACTTCAGAAGAATAAAAAAGGACCTGGCATAAACTCCAAAATTGTTCAGCAACAGATCCTTAGCTCCACCTTCATCAAACTGTGCTGATGTCTGATGGTAAAGAGGATCTACCACAAATGCAACTAAAAAAGAAAAAAAGTGAAGAATGGAAGGAGACTAAGACACACCAAATACACATTATGTACTGTTAAGACTGAATGCTGGTATGTGTGTCAGTAGAGAGAGATAGTGATTACACAGAGATCACGACCAATATTGATAATTTGTTAGAAACATCTAGATACAACTTACCATCAAATTTCTTTACATTTATGGCGGCAAAAGATGACTCCAGTGTTGACAAAGGTGACAACTGCATAGATAAATGCCATTCTATTAGAATATACATGTTACTCAATGTACAACGTATCAATCAGGTGATTAATACTTCATATTCCTTTATTGTGTGCCCCAAAATCATAGTTCATTTCTTGTCAATGGTCCAGTAAATATTCTTTTTCTTTAATTTATCCTGACTTAATGACCTTTGAAATTAACAATCTTTCATTTTGGATGAGTAGATAAAGGTGCGGTAGGGAAATCTGTATGCATGCATTTTAGGAAACCAATGAGCAGAAGAAAACGCAAAACAGAATGTAACACCCTACATTGTATCATGCTCCAGTCCAGTTCATTCCTATTCCTAATTCCCAGCGGCCACTGGGTGCCAGCGATCGCTGGGTGTATTCGTCCCGCGATTCCAGCGGCCGCTGAGCCCAGCGGTCACTGGGCGTACTCGGCCACCCTTCCCAGCGACCGCTGGCTTCCAACGATCGCTGGGTTCTATTTTTTCCGAGTCGAGCGATCGCTGTGTTCCATCGAGAGCTGGAAATAAGGATTTCAAATCCATTAAAATCGTGCGAAATCGGTCCGAAATCCATACACAAAATCCAGGAGACTCTGCGTGGAGTTGGAAGACTCCATGTGGAGTCTATGGATTTATAAAATCCATAGACTTTTTAAAGTCCAATAAAATCCATCAAAATCCGGAGTGATTACAACCCCTAAGTATATGATCAATACATGGGATATATGTGTGTGTGTGTGATTTTGTTATTGGATTGTATCTTATGTTTGTTTGATTGTCGATGTTTCTATATATATATATATATATTCCATTATTTGGCATGAAAACTTGAGAATTTTTTATTTATTTTTTCCTCTCTGTCTCTTTTTTCTTTTTTGGAAATGGTAATTGGAGTTGTGTTTAACCTTAATTAGCATCATCATTTTACGAAAATCAAACTATTAAGTATAAAACATTTTCACAAAATAACTCGTCATACAACTATAATATATATATATACATATATATATATATATATTGTTCAACAATTTCTAAATTATTGTGCAATAACTTTGTGTATTTGATTTCATGCGTGAACAAATAGTAAAAATTAAAGATATAAAGCATTTGATTAATTTTATCCGCTTATACAATGCTATATGGAATTATATGTTTAAAATTTAAAATATCAGTGTTTAAAAATATCCGTGTATCTCACGGGTTGTAGTGCACTAGTAATATATAATATTCCTATGTATTGCGTAAATTTTATATATATATATATATATATATATATATATATATATATGTATTGTGTGAACTAAGAAATGATAAAACACATCTGCTACGACAAATCTATAATAATAATTGAGAAATTTGCTGCATTATTAAACAAAAAGTAAAAAAAAAAAAAAAATTTGATCTTTTTTAAATCGTGTGAAAAATCAAAACTAGTCCAAAGTTCGTGTATTTTAAGATAATTTGGTATCCACGTGGATGTACATGTGGAAACCTCCGGTAGCCCCATCAAATTCAATCGGTCAGAATTTAAAAATCATGTGAAAAAAAAAATGCTAAGTCCATGTTGTTAAAACCACATTTTTCTTAAAACGTGTAAAAACCAAAAATACCCCAAAATTTGTGTACTTTAAGGCAACAAACCCTAAAAAATAATGCAAAAGTCATGTTTGCTTAATAGAGAATTAGAAACAATATTTTTTCGAATATTCTTTGGCTCATACAACAAATTGTTGAGAGCAGGCTCCTTTCTATAGACCATCTTCAATACCACCTTTCATTAGACCTTTGACATTATATTAACATAATTCTTCCCCATGAAGAATTTCTACTCATCTACTATATATGTCATCAAGGACACTAATTAAACAAATTATTGAACAAATATGATGGATAATAGCAATCCCAACACCATTAACGTGGATTAGAACCCACTAGGACGTTCACCTCGAAGACCATCATAGCAATTAAGCCCAATTGGAACATTTTCAGGTGAACTTTTTCTTCGAGTTCTCTTTCTTCGATCCTAAAAAAAAATGTAACTTCAAGATAAAATTAGATTTACGTATCAATTAGAAGCCATAAAACATAGGACAAGCCCAAAGATAATATTTTAAGGCCCAATGACACTCATAAAACAATGACAAAAAAAATATAGCGTATGCTATGTTTATATTTTAAAAAAAATGCTTAGTTTGTTATTACTTATTATTTTTTCCACATTGAAGATGCTCGTAAAAAAAATGGTGATTCGATATATTTAACTTTAAGTGCATCTACAATGAAAATAATATATAACATTTTTATGAATTACCTCCGAATTAATAATGATTATTGATCTTAACAAATTAATGGATATGATTCATCCATAATTTACACATATGGTTCATCCACAATTTATATATAAGACCTATCTTTATATGACAATGATCCTGTGTGTGTGTGGGTGTGTTCCTTGTGAGAATTTTTTTATATACCAAAACACCTTAACTAAAAAAAATCAAAATCAAAATCTATGCGATTAAAAGTTAATTCATAAAAAATAGAGTTACACTTGTGTGCACAATCCTCTATTTTGGGCTAAACCAAATGCTCACGCGCTCGCCAAATTTTTTTTTTTATCAGCGTGATTTTTTTATTTTTTTTCGATTTTTCAATTTTTTTTTGAATTTCTGTTTTTTCGTTTTGTTTCATTCCCAAAAATTTTATACTCTAAAATGAAAGTGAATTAATTTAATTTTTTTAAAATAAATATAAATTTATATCCTAAAATAGAATTAATAAACCCTACAAAATACGTAAAATAAACCTCTAAAAAAATCCTAAAAAATACAAAATAAACTCCTATAAAATCCTAAAAAATACAAAATAAAACCCTAAAAAAATCATGAACCTTAAAAAACCATAAACTCCTAAAATATAAACATTAATTGGAATGAAAAATATCACAATTTGAACTAAATAAATTAGTATAAGATAACTAGCAGACGTCTTAATTTTTAATAATATAAGTGATACTTTTCAAATTTTAAATAATACTTTTTAGTGTTACTGTTGATATTAATTTTTTCGGGAATTTTTTTTGTGGGTTGACCCGCAAATTTCACTCGCCCGTCTAAAATAAAGCTTATATACACCTTGTGCATGCAAATATTTGCTTAAAAAATTTGATCGGCCCGACCCTCAATGGATTCTCCATCTGCATTGTTAGATTTGCTTGTGTGGTTTTAGAACTTTAGATATATCACATATATGAGAAACCCATTAATGTCTACTCTATATATTCATGATAATATGTGGTAGATGTAGTATGGTTTAATACCATTCTTAGGAGGTGATTGACACGATAGAATGGAATTAAGTGTGAATGGAATGAACTTAGGAATGAAATGAGAGTCTGAATGAAATGACGATTCTTATAATTGGTATGTTTACGGAATGAAGAACGAAATGAAATATTAATTTTTTTTATCTTTTTAAATTTTCTTATAATTGAATAAAGTGTACGTTGTGGCTAGTAAATATCAACGCATGCCTTAATTTATTTTTTATATTTTTAAACGCCATTTTTCTTTTTTAGTATATATCTGATATTTTCTAATTTTTTTAGCAAATTATAATTTATTTATTTTTATTGAAAAACTTTATTCTAAAATATATTTAATTAATCAATATACAATAATTTGTATAAGTTAATAAAAATATTTTTACTTCATAGAAAAATGCTTTAACATTTCAATTTTTCATTTGAATATATTAAATTATATCAAATACATAAATATTTTATATTGTATTATAACATATTTTTGTGTTATATTTATTTCGGCATCACTTTCATTTTTCTTCAACAAAATTATAAAAGCTATCAAAATTTGATTTTAACACATATTTTTAAATTATATTTTGAAAATAAATAATAATAATGATGATGATGATGATGAATTATTTAATTTGATTTTTTATTTATTTTTTAAAATATGATAAAATAATATTATTAGACATGATTATGTATAAATATATCATATATTAATTTTTTTGGTCATTGGAAATAGCTAAACCATGAGGGTGGGTGGAATAACTATTCCCCTTCCTTTGAGAATAGAGATTTCATCGGGAACGGTGATTCCCGATTTTGAACAATACCAATCGCTAGAATGGAAATGGACATAAGAACGATCATTCTATTCCTTTTCATTCTACCGTACCAATCACGTCCTTAGTTGTTTCACATACCCATTTTGTTGCCTTCCAATTTTTGGAGTACACAACTCAAGATAATAAATTTTTTCACTTCGTAAATTATTATTTAAAAAAATATACTTCTATATCCTAGCCGTACATAACTCGAACTTGTAGTGATAAAATCAATTAATTGATTTAAATATCACGAACTATACATGAATTTTGATTTTAAACATCATCTTGAATGTTATTCTACAGCACAGAGTTAATTATCTTATAATTTTGATATGCTGAATAGATTCCTAAAATCACACCTACTTTGTTCTTGAATAATTAGTATATCTGTTCAATGATATTTTGATCTCTAATTAAGCTTCCCGCTATCTATGCTACAGATATATGCCACTGAAAATTAGGTTGAGGGATAGAATCGGGAAAAAAAAGGTATAATTATATATTATTGAAGGTTATGATAGAATTGAAAAGACAAATGTCAATAATTTGGGATAAAATATTATATTAACCCTTTCAATTATAGAAGTTTTTCCTTGATTTGAAAAAATAAAATTTAATTTCTTTTTGTTAGTGCCGTTTGTTTTTTCCATTTGAAATGAATGAAAACCCGATTTATAATGATTATATATATTAACTCAATTTTGTAGAAAATTCGTTTCTTTTTTGGTTTCATTTGTGGTAAAGCAAGAGAATCAGGTGCATCAACAAAATAACAGGGGGAAAAGGTGTTGACCTTATTTTTTGTTCCTGTTTAATTTCCGGCATTACGTATGAATTATGTGTTTTATGCATTAGGGTTTTTCTGATGTATCGTATGTTATATGTATCCTCTTTTTTTCTGGATGGGGATTTATTTATTTATTTGATGATTTTACGATAATTGGTTGATTGAATTATTTATGTTTTTTCAAGATCTTTTTTGCAGATTTCTTGTTGGTTTTAGTCAATTAAGCCCTCTATGATTTAGTTAGTACTTTATCTGTTTTGCACGTACCAATATGCCCTTTTTCTGTTTTTCATTTATGGTGGTTTGATTATATGATAAAGTCGTTGAGTTTTTGGGTTTGTGATCCATTGTTGAATAATGGAAATATATAGGTTAAAATTTTGGTGAATGGATGGTGATTTTGTGGATCCAGTTGTTTTTCGAGTTTGATGAACTAACTAGACAGCTAGATATATATTAATTCTTTGACTCTCTCCAATAATCCCTTCAAGAACAAGAATTCATATCCATCATTATATATATATATATATGTATGTATAATCTTCTGGAGCATGTTAAGGTTCAAGGTGTCTGGATAGGAAATGTTCTTACACTGGATTTTGAGTTTACTAATATAGTAATACTTAATAAATTGTGCAGGATTTGGGCGGAATACAGTAGTGCTTCCACAACCAAGTTGAGAGAAAAAACATGGACTCTGCTGAAGCTCCTCTTTCTCTGAACAGTGAATGCATTACTGCAGATGATTCCTCCAAAGCAACTCGACAACGACGACGCGTCATTCCTCATCATCTCCTCCCTTCCTCCGGTTCCTGCCATGATATCTGCAAGTATGGAAGGAGACGTCCATTCGAACTACAGCACCCCACAAAACCTCTTCACAAAAAAACAGCTGCCAAACTTGTCATCCCCACCCGTCGAAAAAGGGAAATTTTGGAGGATGAACTTCATATAGAAACCAGAAAACACTCACATTTAGTGAAGAAGCCTTCTCCTGATGCCAAATCCTTTTCTCCCACACCCAAAACCCTTTCCTCGACTGGAACTAAAAGAATAGCATTGCCTGAAAAGGTAATGAAAGAATCCAATTCTGTTGCCAGAAAAATAACAGCTTGTGATCAATTGATCAATATATCTCCTCCTGTGAGGTTGAAGCCGGTCATGGTTAAACCATCTCCGGCTTCTCACACCTCACATGGGAAACGAAGAAGAAACGAGGATATCCCAAGTGCTGCAAATACGCGGCCATTCATGCTTTCTGCAAAGGTATCTGCACCACTGTCTACTAATAGAGAATTCAGTAAAGGTAGTAGAAAAACTGCGAGGGTGGAACCGTTGTCCCCTCGTAAGGATCAAAAGAGGGTAAAGAGGGTTAAGACCGACTCGTTCCAAGAAGAAGATGATAGAGGAATCAAGTGCAGTGGCAATGAGGACATTGAATGTGTACATCATGTGGAAGAAAATCCAATCAAGTGTCCAAGAATCCAAACAGAGAGCAATGAGAATGAGTTTGAGTTTGAGTTTGAGTCCATTACAGGTACTACTACTCCATCATCGTTGTCTCATGGAGAAGAAGATGAAGAATCGGATAAACTCGTCTCAGACACCACCACCGTGTCTCGGAGAAACAAGAACCACAACAGCAAGAGACGGAGGAGGAGCAGGGCGGCTAGGCCCGGAGACAAACAATGTCGGGCCGTGAAGCTAAAGTTCCGAATTGGAAACTCAACATGCCAGCATAAAGAAAATAATGTCCCAAGAAAACAAAAATTTAGGACAGAAAGCAGAGCAAATGATGCTTTTTCAGACAACAACGAGTCTATACGGATGGGATCTTTAAAGACTTCAAGAAACAGAAATAAACATCGTTCGAAGGCAAGTAAGAACAGCCGTGGGAGAGTTAGGTATGTGAAGGCAAGAGTGCTTGTTCTCGAACACAAAAAGGGGGATTCAAAGAGTGACTGCGAAAAGAAAGATGATGCTGGTGCAGAGCTCTTGTTGCAAAAGAATAATTTGAAGCGCCCAGATCTGCAGAGGAAGAGAGATCAATGTTTGTTCAACTATGTTATCGAAGAAACTGCAAGTAAACTAGCTGAAAGAAGGAAAGGTATGGTGAAAAGCTTAGTGGGAGCATTCGAAGCACTCATCTCCCTCCAAACTCGCGCGTTGCCACATGACATATTGACGAGGGAAGCCCGCAGCCGCTACTTAAATGTGTGTGCTTGATAAACCCCGCTCGCCTTACTTTGGAAATCTATGTTATATCTGCTCTGCTCTATCAAAATGAGAGGTCTGATTAAGTTTTTTTAACAGATGTTATTACTTCTGTGAAGAGAGATTTGATTGTTTTTCTATGCTCAAAATAGAGAAAAGATATATGATCCTTGGAGTTATGTATAAATTTTAGAGGGGTCAACCTCAGCTGTTTGGCTTGTTTTTAAATTCATAGCAGACTTCCTCTTAAGTCTGTTTGAAATATTTTTGTTTTCTTTCATTTAGTGAAGGAATGAGAGTTTTGTAACTACTTTACTTCAAAACAGAGCGTTTTGTAGGTTGTACTAAAAAAATGGACTAAAAAAAAGTGTTTTGTAGCTACGTTATTTATTCCAAATATGTTCCATTTTTCCTTCAGGAATCTAAAGGGGTCCGACCAATCTTAATATAAAATGAATGAAAAATAAAATTTGTGTGAGATCGTTTTGGATTTGAACTTGATCAATATTATGAATTTTGTTTTGGATTTGAACTTGATCAATATTATGAATTTTGAAAGAGAAATGGGGACACTATGTTGATCAATATAAGATTTAGGCGTGTAATTTTGTTGAAAACACGTGCAGAGCATAAACAGAGTAATGTTGCATAGATTATAACATTAGATTCAACATGCAGGAGAAATTAAATATGTTTAGATGTGTAATAATTAAATATGTTTAGCCTCCTTTGAGAAAGATATATGCAGGAATTGCAACAACATCATCTGTATGTAACATGCTCAGCAACAAATTAAAGTTGAATTCACTACTCTAGAATTAATACCATCTTGGATCTTCTTCCTATTGAGGGGCTGTACATTTTAACATTCTAGAAAGTTCCATTATAAGAGTTACTAGATAAGGTTTATACAAACCTCTAATATTTTGACAATGAGGTGCATTGCCTCTTCATTAATTTATCAGAAATTGTTTGTTTAAAAACTTGCAAACAATAATGATTTCCCAAACACTAAAATTAAAAAGAAGCCATTTTTTCAAGTATAGTATTAGTTCACAAGGGATCCATTCCCGATAGTGATTGAAAAGTGCTCTAGAAAATTTTACTCCATGTTAATAAAATATATGTACGTATGTGACCTAATATATTCCATTATTCAATTTAGCACCCTTTCTATATTTATGGATTTTTAAAAAATATAAACTTACGTATAAACTAAAGATAGTTCTCTCAATTAGCGCAAGTAATTAATTAAATAAAGATAATGTGGAGAAGTATGAGTTAGTGAGTGAGTGAGTGACCACTACAAAAAAACACAAAACGGGCGACAGAACGGCGACGGATTAACTAAGCGACGGAACATCTGTCACTAACTTAACGACGTAATAATCCGTCGTTAATCGTCATAATTTAATTTTTGAATTTTATTTTTTAAATTTAACGACGGAATAGCGCCGGATTTTTCCGTCTCTATGTTAAAGACGGAAAAATCCATCGTTAAATAATATTTTTTTAATTTTTTTTTTATTTGGCGACGGATTTAACTACGGAATATTTTCGTAGCTAAAATTTAATTTGATTTTTTTTTTAGTTTTTTTTTTATTTTTTATTTTTAAATATTTTAATTTATTTTATTCTTTATATATATATTTAATATTTTATATTATTTTTAAATTATTTTTTAATTTTTTAACTTTTATTTTTTTTATTTTTCAATTATACTAATTACAAATTTGAAATTAATATTTTTAATATTTTATATTATATTTTTAGATTTTTTTGTATTTTTTAATATTTTATATTATTTTTTACTTTATTTTAATTTTTAAATATTTTATTTTAATATTTTATAATACTATTATATTTTAAAATATAACTATATTAAGTCATTTATTTAATACTTTTAATTTTTTTAACTTTTATTTTTTTTATTTTTCAATTACTATTAATTATGAATTTTAAATTAATAGTTTTAATATTTTATATTATATTTTTCGATTTTTTTTTATTTTTTAAAATTTTTAAAATATTTTTATTTTAATATTTTATAACACTATAATATTTGTAAATATTTTTTAAAATATAATTATATTAAGTCATTTTTTTAATACTTTTATTTTTTTTTATATATGTTATAAATATATAATATTTGAGAAAATTAATTAAAATAATCTAATATTAAAATAGTTATTAATTAAAAAATAAATAATAGATAGATAATAATATTTATATTCATTTCATTATTTGTTTATATATAATTTATTATTATTATTATTATTATTATTATTATTATTATTGTTGCTGTTGTTATTTACATTATAATATAAATTAAATTTTGAAAAGAAGAATATTCATAAAAAGGCATATATTATTATAAATATATTATATTCTATACATTTCACAAGTAATGATTTTGGCGTGACGGTTTAAGGTTTGGTTGACCAACCAGGAACACTAGTGTCTAAAACCTTCATAGAGCAAATTTGCTCCACGTTAAATTGGAAAGGGTGTGTGTGGCCCCTTGTGGGCTGGGCTGGCAAAAAATGTTCTTATCTCAGAACATCATGCTCGTAGTTATTTTTTTCGAAATAAACATCCATAAAATGGAATTAGTAAATCTTTAGCAAACCTTAAAATTAATTTTTTTTTATTCGGTGGCTAGCGCAAGCGTGGTTCATGCACTATAGTCGATGATTAAATATAAATCATAATTGAAATTAATAAACCTTAATTAAGATGAAATAATTTTTTTTTGAAAAATAATTTGAAACGAGAAATAAAAAAAAAATCTACAAGTGCTCAAGCACATGGATATGAACAATTTTTTTGGTGGTTTAACTATATTTGATTCATCTAACACATTGTTCTCTGCTAGACAGTCAATGTTTTCAATTGACAGTTAACATAAGTCTTTTGTCATGAGTTAAAAGGGGTAATAATATTTTTTTTTTTTGCTTGGGATTTTAACGGTTAAAAGGCAAAAATGTGTACTTAATTAATATTTATAATTTTATAATATGGGGTTTTTTTATTTCTCTGGAAAACGCAATGAATGAATTTTATCCAAGCTTTTTTGTTTGTGATCGAGTATACGTGACAGCTTGTTGTAGTTATCAATACACCAGGTATATATTTAAAAAAAAAATTATAGTTCTAGTTCTAGATATGAACTCCTAAGCCGCTATTTTATTTACTCCATTAATATTTGGCTTTGCAAAACAAAATCTCCTAGCTCAAAATTGTTTCTTCTTTTTTATTCTTCTTCCCTTTGATGGGCCGAAGCTAGTTTTAAAAATCGGTAAAGATTCAGCATTTCTTGCACGTTACCAGGTATTTTTCATATTTTTTTGTGCTTCAAGATTTGCTATCGCAAATCCCTAATTTTTTTCTTTCTTGTTCATGCAGCTGGACTCGGGGGGAATATGCTAAAGAGGGAGTTTTGGAGTGAGGTTACACTTTTTTGTTCTTGATTTTTCAAGTTTGTTATCACCTGTTTGCTTTTTCCTGGAAATGAAAGCCCTTTGTTGTTTATTTTTGGTGTTCAGTTGATTTAGATTTTTTTTTTCCTATAATTTTTAGTAGTATTTTGGCTGATGGGCTGTTGTGGCTTCCGTTTGATTATGTGGAATTTGAAGTGGATTTTAGTTCTGAGATCGTTTAGGCTTGTGACTGTGGGTTTTGAATTAGATACTAGTATGCTACCAATGCAGGTTGTGTTGACTATTACATTTAAGTTCAGTTTGACAAACTTTTTGTTTTCTTTGGATGATTGAGATTCTAATTTCAGAATGTTTTCGCACAAGTGGCTTCGTTCATGTTAAATTCATGTACAATATTTCAGAAACATGTGTCCATCGATCACTTCAACCAGTAATTGTTGTTGCTCTCAACCATATAGTGAACTAAGCTTTATTGTTGAGTTTATTTTAGCAAACTAAGTTTTATTTAATTCCTAGTTTTATCCTTTAGCTAAATGCAGGTAGATTTTTTATTTTATTTTTTGACGTATCACCAATTGCTAAGAGTTGTTATGATTTGGTAGCTCTTGTTGTTAGGTGTTATAACTCTTACTCGTCTCCGTGTGTTTGAGACTGCACTTGTCTGCATGCTTGTCCTTGGTTGTTTGCTTACATGTGTTTCTCTTCTACAACTTGTGGGAGTTAGTTGGTTAATACTACTAACGTCTACCAATTAGTTGATACTTAGTCACCGCTGTTCGATTTCTGATATCTTTGCCCCTGGGTTGCTTGGCGGTTTCAAAACTATCAGTTCTTGCTCTCCAAGAGTCTGGTTGATGGTGAAATTTTTTTTCCTCGTTTGTAATTAGCATCCTGTTTGTTTAATTATTTTCCGGTCTTTAGAAGAATAAGTGAACTCCACAGATAACAAATAGACTGCTCTGCTGCTACAATTTCATCAAAAAGTATTTTATCCCCTTTTTATGAACTATTGCTGGAGAAAGTGTTTTAGCTACCTTGTTTATCTTGTATGTGAGATTATGGTTCCAGACCTAAAGACACGTTTGTAAATATAACGCGAAAAAGCAAACACATGAATTCCTTCTTGTTTGTAACATTCCATAGCTCACAAATTTCCTTCTTGCTATAACTTGTCTTACTCTGTATTCAGTCCTCATTTTTAAAAAAAAAAATCCTTGTTTAGTCACTATGCCTTTTGAATTATGTTTCTTTCATTCACTCCTATCGGGGAAACTTTGTTGTGCGACTACCACTTTCCTGATCGATGATATGGATATCACAGGCACAAAACCGGGTATTAATCACAATGTCTCTTTCTGTTACAGGTTTGAAAAATGATTCTCACGAAACAATACCGCTGCATACATTCACAAAGTTGTGCTTGTACGAAAGGGCACCTTTCTGAAGAAATCATATTTCTAGTATTTAACCATGTAAATTGGAACCCTAAATTGATTGCAACACTTTCATGCGCTTGCAAATGGTTTGACGATCTTGCCAAACGAGTTCTTTGGAAGGAATTCTGCAAGACGCGAGCTCCTAAGATGATGCTTGATCTGCAGTCAAGTGGAAGTCATAGTGTAGATGGAAACTGGAGAGCTCTTGGTAAGCTGCTCATATATTGTTCCGGGTCTCGCAAGGACGGATTGTTCAAAAGTAGTCAAATTCCAGGTCATTTTGTGTACCGGACACGGTTTTCAAGGACATCAGGAAAGAGCTTTTTATTACCACAATGCAGAACAGATATTTTATACGTCTCAGATCCTTGCGAGCACCTTGACCAAGGGGATGAAGGTGATGTGGGATTCTTTCGTGGAATATTCAAGACGTTTGCTACGTCAAAGGTCAGAAAAATGCTGATAAAGAGAAGTGCTCCACTGCATCCGACAGAGGTGTGCCCGTATTGTAAGGCAAAGCTATGGAACATGCTGGCAGCGAAGATGATACCATCAAGTGCTAGCTGCCGGCTGGGTTCTTATGAAGATTGCATCGAGTACTACGTGTGCCTCAACGGCCACGTGCTTGGGATTTGTACCCTCTTGCCCTTGTCCGATTCTGATGAAGCATCAGAAGAGTGAGGTTTGTTACCAGCCAGGTGTGCCTTTTCGGCTTTTCTGCTTGAATATCATCTTCAATTCTCTATATAAAATATTTTTTTCTTCTCGGAGAGTATTGTTATAATTACAGGCTAAAATTCACATTCAACTCTTAGGGGTGTAATCGGGCTCAGTAGTGGGAAGTTCGATCTTGACTCAGCAGCAAACTTGATGAGCTCGGGCTCAACTCAATTACATATTAATATTTGTAAACTTAAATTTCATTACCTATTTTTGTTTAATTGAAAAATACATAATCAAAATATTTACGCACGGTATATGTGCAAATAGTCAATACCTTTTAAGCTCAATTAAGCTAGGTTAGGCCTACTCACTAGCTCGACTTGATCAATCTTGAGTCGATCCAAGTAGCTCATGAGGTGGACCGAACTCACTTACACCCCTACAAGAGTCAAGTCAATACTTTATTTAGATGATTTTGCGATCATGTTGCTTTTTTTCTTCACCTTACTTGGTTATGACTTCATTTTCTGCTAGAATCTGCACATAAAGTGTAAAAGATTTGGTGCTTGATGGTCGGCGCTGTGTGGAGAAACAGAAAACAGTTGGACAAAATGGTGCTTCACTACAACTCATTATGAATAGGAAGAATTCAATCTGCTACACTTTCTCTGTGAAAGCTATGTTGATAACTATTCTATCTTCACCATTTCTTCTTACACTGTTTTTGTACAATTGTATGACCATAATTTACTCACTCGGAGTGGAAGTATGTAATATACAACACTAATTGTCTTCAATTACTCACCTTTGCTTGCATTTAAATAGTTTCGCACGTTTCTTCTCTCATGTTGATGATAAATACTGCGTTATTGCGTATGCCACATTTGTAATAAATATGAACTCTTAGCGTATTCCAGTGGAAGTTATTACAGTGCATGTGTATTATTCTCACGGCGTAGGCGAAAATGCTTGGTCTTGGCTTCTAGAATCTTCTTTATCTGGAGCTGATCCTGATCCCAGCTTCCGGAAGACGAGCTTCTGCTGGGGCAACTGACCATTGCCAAAAGCTGTGACTTCAGTGTCCACGAGTATCGTATCCTCATCTTTGAACTCTCCTTTCAAAATTCCCTTGGCCAGTTCGTTTTCGACGTGTTGTTGGATCACGCGTTTCACTGGCCTCGCTCCGTAGTTCGGATCGTATCCCAGACTACCCAGGAGTTGGATTGCACCATCGCTCACCTTCATTTTCATCTTTCGATCTGCTATTCTCTTCTGCACTCTCTCCAACTGTCAAAGCCACAATGGAAGTTATGTATACCACTAGACAATATGTGGTATGTGCATGGATTACTATAATTTCATCACCAGCGAAGAAAGAAAGACTAACCTGTAATCTAACAATACTGTTAATCTGATCGCGGTCAAGAGGTTGGAACACGATGTACTCATCCACTCGGTTCATGAACTCAGGCCGGAATACTGATCTTGCAGCGTCCATTACCCGTCGCTTTATGCTTTCATAAGCCATCTCCTTAGGCGTATCGTCATCCTCTGTGTTCAGTATATACTGTGAACCCACATTTGATGTCATGATGATTACGGTGTTGGTGAAGCCAACAGTGCGTCCCTGAGAGTCGGTCACTCTACCATCATCTAGGATTTGAAGGAACACGTTGAATACGTCGGAATGAGCCTTCTCTATCTCATCAAACAGAATAACTGCATACGGCCTCCGTCGAACAGTCTCTGTTAACTGCCCTCCTTCTTCATACCCGACATAACCAGGAGGCGCTCCTATTAACCGTGAGACTGCATGCTTCTCCATGTACTCGCTCATATCAATTCTTACTAGAGCATCCTCAGTGTTGAATAGATAGGAAGCGAGAGCCTTAGCCAGCTCGGTCTTTCCAACACCTGTAGGACCCATGAACATAAAGCTAGCAATCGGACGGTGAGGATCTGAGAGGCCGGCCCTTGATCTCTGTATAGCCTCAGCCACTGCAGTTACCGCAGGATCTTGACCAATAACGCGCCTATGTAGCTCCTCCTCCAAATGCAACAACTTATCTTTCTCAGATTGTTGTAGTTTGGAAATGGGAATTCCAGTCCATTTACTGACGATCTCAGCAATATCATCCCCACTAACCTCCTCCCTCAGCATGGATTTACCAGATCTCATATACTCATCTAGTTCCTTCTCTGCAGTTTCAAGCTGCCGCTGCAGTGAGTTGAGGCTCCCATATTTCAGTTCAGCTGCACGATTAAGATCATACTCTCGCTCAGCCTGCTGGATCTCCAGATTTACTCTGTCAATCTGTCAAAACGTAGTTAGGACTCTGAACATAAATTGAATGCTTAATGTGTTACTTATAGCAGCAGAAGAATTGGCAAAGGCATTTCACATTTACGCTTAACCATGTGATATGGACACTTCCATTGGACAGCACTGTGCAACGAATACGAAAGTATGCAAATCATCATGCTGAACTGCAATTATAATAAAGTACTAATAAAAGATCCAAAGATGCCTAGAATTAAGCACATACCTCTTCCTTAATAGATTGTATGCGAGTCATGACAGATTTTTCATGTTCCCACTGCTCAGTCAGCTCAGCTTGTCTCTTCTTTAAGATAGACAGTTCAGCTTCAAGGCGATTCAACCTATCTTTTGTTGCTCTATCAGTATCATTTTTCAGTGATAGCCTTTCCATCTCAAGTTTTAGAACAGCACGGTTGATTTCATCAAGAGCTGTCGGCTTTGAGGTGATCTCCATTTTCAGTTTAGCAGCTGCTTCATCAACCAGGTCAATAGCTGCAATTGGAAAAAGTTAAACTCTGGGAGTCAATAACTTTCTGCCATTTTTATTGATCCTAGGCCTTGAAGCATTTGGAAAGGAGTATAAATACGCAACTCATTAGAAAAAGATACTTTTCACAAACTACTAGCCATAATCATATCACTGATATGTAGTCATGATGAGGCATATGCAACTAATTAATATGATAATGACAATTTGATGGCCTGATTCCCATTTCAAAATGTATCTATGCCCTACATGCATGATATATTCTGTCTGCTACATTTTAAATATAAAGAACCTAAAAATGGATGAATGTTTATACCTTTGTCGGGAAGAAAGCGCTCACTGATGTAACGATCTGATAACATTGCAGCTTCAACGAGTGCACTGTCTGAAATGCGAACTCCATGGTGCAGCTCATACCTCTCTCGTAGTCCACGGAGGATGGAGATTGTGTCTTCTACAGTAGGTTGGTCTACATAAACTTGCTGGAATCGGCGTTCCAGGGCCGGATCTTTTTCAATGTACTTACGGTACTCATCTAAGGTGGTTGCACCAATGCATCGGAGCTCTCCACGACCAAGCATGGGTTTTAAGAGGTTTCCAGCATCCATCGCACCACTGGTAGCACCTGAGATACAAGACTCGCATGAGAACAGAAAAATGAAGCAAGAAACATGAATGTTTAGAATCCACATTATGCAGGGAGACATTGCTTTTGACAGGAACCCCAGGAAAGGAGAAGTACTGGACCATGAAAGAACCCCAGAAATGCACACCAAATAACAAAATGTAAGAACCCTGCTAACTACAGGAGTACCTGCACCAACTACTGTGTGAATCTCATCGATAAAGAGGACTATCTGGCCATCTGAATCAGTAACTTCTTTGAGGACAGCCTTCAGTCTATCTTCAAATTCTCCACGGTATTTTGCACCAGCAATGAGAGCTCCCATGTCAAGAGAGATCAACTACATGAAGAAGGTGAATTTGCTTCAACATCTTTTTACAAGGAAAAGCTACAACAGAGAGGCATACACACGAAGCAGAATGGAGATGCTGTGTCCATATGGATAGTTCAACCTTATATCAACATATTACTCACCCTGCGATTCATCAATGCCTGAGGAACATCTCCTTGCACAATTCTCTGGGCCAGCCTGTCATTCAGGGTAATATTATACATAAGAACCTAAAATAGGAAATGAGAAATGCTGTCGTACATGGGATTTGAAGAGGAACAAAAAGAAATTCTAGCTTGATGTTGCTGGGGCTGAAACAGAAAACTCATTAATTACATATTTCTGACTAATTTCATATCCATTTAGTTGCTATGCACTACTAGCCTGCACTGTCTGTTACTTGATGCAAATATGACCCTACACCTGTTTCATATAATCGAGTTAATGCTTCAGTTTGATGGACTAATAGGGGCTAAAAGAAATGGCATGCATGCAAAAAAACAATGAAAACTGGCTATAATGTTTCACTACCAAAAAAAAAACGATAGAAAAAATTGCACGTCTCACCCTTCAGAGATTGCAGTTTTCCCAACACCAGGCTCACCAATTAGAACAGGATTGTTCTTCGTTCTCCTTGAAAGAATCTGAATGCATCTACGTATTTCATCATCTCTTCCTATAACAGGATCCAGCTTTCCTGCTCTTGCCATGGCTGTTAAATCTTTTCCATATTTTTCTAGCGCTTCATATTTTCCTTCAGGATCTGTGGAAACCCATAGAGATAAGATTTACTCATTGCTATATACAGGACCAAAACTTGACTAGCATAATTCCAAACATAGATCAGTTTGCCAACATATCTGGAGGGTATTAATCAAAATACTTATCCCCAGGGGCAAATATCTTGGATTGAAAACCGCTCAAAATCCTTACATAGAATGACAACTACCTGAGAAAACTAGATGGAAGCAATAATGAATAATGACCAATAAATGACTATCTTCCCTTCATGTGCATAACAATGATGCACAATCAACATAATAGTAAGCCACATTTAAATAATCTGCCTGAACTCATTTAGTAAAACTGCATAATTTTACAGCATCAACGAGAAAAAAGGAGCGACAGGCCATAAGATCAGACACTATACCTTGGTCAATAACAGTTTGGCGTCCCCTTATTGACTGAACGGCATCTTTCAGTGTTTTCAGAGAAAGTTGAAAATCCTTAAATAATTGCTTCCCGAATCGGTTATCCTCTGCAAAACCAAGAACTAAATGCTCTACTGAGATATATGAATCATTGAACTCTTTCTTGTACTCCCTGGCTCGCTGTATCAACCCTTCCAGATCTCGACCTAACATTGATCCAGCTGAATCACCAAGAACCTGGAATTTTTTTGAAAATCCATTTAACAAATATATTACCAAGTCTCTTGATATATGATCAAAGGAGATTTAGAAAAACCTGACCAAAATAAGCATGCTAGGAATGCTGCAAATAACGAATTTTTATTTTTTTTTGGCACAAGTACAACTATTTCACATGGAAATAGAAAAAAGAAACTAATACTGGCAGCCACTAGCACATCTTACAAACCGCTACTGCCATAATACCACTCCGAGCATATTCCTTGACATAAGCATTCATTACTCAGCATGCATTAAGCTGGAGATCCAACAATTACTGACTACTACTCCACTATCGTATTTTCTTTAACATTTGCACACACTTCTCCAAATAAGTTAGATGCAAAGATTGGATAAGCTTAATGAACACCCGCTTGCTACAGATTGCACGTGAAAACATAGAACCTTAACAGAAGTAAAGAACTGATTCCAGTCTAATCATTTCCTATCCTATTGTTCCATGTTATTCCAACTCAATTCCTAATCATATCAATTATCCAATAAACTTATCAAACTACCTTGGGCTGACGTTGAATGTACTTCTCAGTAGCATCAAGCAGTCGAGTATTATCCACACCGGCCTTGGAAAAAATCCGGCGAGCGAGCCCATTCTTCTGCTCCAGAAGCGCTTTCATCAAATGCTCAGTCTCCACTATCTGATGCTTATTCTCCTTCGCCACCTCCGGCGACGACACAATCGCTTGCCACGCCATTTCAGTGAACTCCGTCTGCGTAATCTGCTACAGCAACAAAATCACGCCACTCAACAACACAAATTCATCCAAACCAAAAAAGTAGTGAAGAAAGAGAGGCAAACTCACTCTTCCATTGGACGACGCATCACAACGTACGCTGAACGAGCGCGACTTCCGATTGAATTTATCCAATTTTCTGTTCAAGGCCACACTTCTCCGCATCAATTTGAAGCGATTAGGCGAATTCGGAGATCCAGGATTGGTTGAGAAATTAACGGACACCAGCGGGTGAAGGAACATGGCGGCAGTTCTGCAGGCGTTATCCGGGCGCGGCGGGTGAAGCCGCACGGCGGAGAAAGACGACGTCGACGCCATTGAGTGCAATTCAGTAGAAATTAGGTTTGGAGAATATTCCGGCGAGGATTTATCTGGAAAGAGCAAAAGTGTGGAGTGGCGAAAGGAAATTATAAAGGAGAAGAAATGGAGTAGTCTGGGAGGTTCGAGTCGAGCGAAGAATGTGTATGAAGCTAAATTAGAGAGTTCGCGATAGGAGAGTTTTGCTTCGGTTACAACTGAATGCACCACAAATATTGTGCTACTGCTTTTTTGTTCGTCCACGTGGCGGTGCCTCAATGCCTCTTTCCGTTAATTAGATCACCTACGCTCCTATCAAAAAATCTGTATATCCAATTTTCCTAAAATAAAATAAAATCTATAATAATATATCCGATCAAATCTATACACTCTCTGTTGACTAAAATAAAATACGAGTCTATACACTTCGACAAAAATATATATATATATATATATATATATATATATATATATATATACACATCACAATAATATCATTTCTAGTATTGAAAAATATTTATTTTTCGCACAATTTTATAACTATTTGAATCAAATCATTTCTAATAATAAAAAATTTAATATATGATATTGAAAAGTATTAGTATTGAATTTTCATTTATTTA
This sequence comes from Perilla frutescens, assembly GCA_026008535.1. NCBI lineage: Eukaryota > Viridiplantae > Streptophyta > Magnoliopsida > Lamiales > Lamiaceae > Perilla > Perilla frutescens. The sequence goes on from BRKX01000015.1 coordinate 48,457,427, forward strand.
GGACCTGCAAGGTAGGCTATCTATCAATTCATGACTTAAAAAATGGAAACTATCAATTTCAGGACCTAAAAGATAATAAACTATCAATTTAGGACTCCAAAAATTATATAATTATATATTTTTTTTTATTAATTTTTGTATTAGTTTTGCACAGACATTCATTTGATAATTATCTAATAAAATTTAATCAAGAATTTGTTAAAAATTAAAAGTAAAAAATCAATCGAAATACATGATTTTTGAGGTCCTTAATTGTTAGTTTTCATCTTTGAAGTCTTGAATTGATAGTTTTTATCTTTCAGGTCTTAGATGGATAGATAACTTATATTTCGGGTCATGAGAATTATAAATAGATCTTAACTTATAAAAAAAATAGACAACATATTGTAGAGGCCATTTTCCATAGGCCCAGAATAATATGGCACAAAACAGGACAATATTGATGAGGTCGAACTGTACAATAAGTAGAAGAGGTCGTATCGTGTAGGTCCAGAGTTAGCAAGGATTAAAAAAAGACCAAGTCAAAATCTGAGTAGCCATTGAAAGGAGACCGGGTCCAAAGCCCCCTTAGAGATAAACAAATAAGAGATTCCTAGATATAGGGAACTGCCATGAAACGCCTCTATATAAGGAGATGAGGAGTTGATCGGCGGAAGGGATGAATGACAAGTTAAAGGAGACACATTATGAGTTTAGGGGACGCACTCGACCTCACTTCTAATCTCGAATTCTCTCTGAATTTAACATTATTTTCTTTCTATCACTTCACTTCAAATTATACCTCTTTGTTTAGATTTTGATTTGAACTTCAGAGTCCGTTCGATGGTCAAACCCTCGACGGTCCTCCGACTTTACGATTTCTTTATTTGTCTATGCAAATCGTTGGTCTCCAAACTCTGACACTAAATAATTACAAATTTTTGGATCTACACATATTGATTGATAAATGAAACTTTTCTGTTATATATATTAGTATTAGTATTCTCATGTACAATGCATAAATAGTTATTATTTTTTTATATTTGTAATATTATGATAATTTTTTAATTCAATATGTCGTGTTCAATTCTTTAAAATTAATAAAACGATATGGACATGCATTAATCAATTAGATAAAAATATCAATTTTGTGTTGTTGCGACAATATATATATATATATATATATATATTAAATTTTAGGAACTATGTGAAAATCCATGTTAGAAAGATCAAATTAGAATATTTCAAATAACACAATTTTATAAATAGTAATGTATAATTGTTCACGATTAAAGAATATTTTTTCATTGAATATATGACATGTACACAAAATTAGAATTATTTAATTACTTTAAATAATGAAATTGAAATAGAAAAATAATAAATTTTTACAAATTATGTTATGCTTATATTATTATTATTATTATTATAATTATAGTGCAACATAAATGAAAACTATTTTTATGCATAAAAAATAAAATAAAAAATGTTACAATTCTCAAATTTTCAAGTAAAAAAAATAATGAATTGCAAAAAAAATTAAAAGACACCGGTTATAATCTAATCCGTCCTGAAAATGCAAAAAAATAAAAATAAAATTACAACAATAAATGTCACTAATGTTGTCAAAATTACTGTCTATTATACAAAAATTATTGTCTAAAATATAATTGTTAAATCGTATGATAGACAACAGTTTATAATAAAAATCATTGTCTATCAAACAATTTTTTCTTAATATATGTATAAATTATCTTCGGTTAATACTATATTATATTCTGACTTGTTAATATTTTTTCAATTATATCTCAACCTTCAAGATTTATAATTTGATACCCAATATTTTCATTTATTTTTCAGTCATAATTTCTGACAACATAAGCACTCCAATTAACAAAGTTGTCGTTTTTAACTAGAAATGGAAGAACACACCAATTATATACTTTATCCATACGACAAATGTAGAGTCCCTTCCTTTCATATATATTAAGGAAAAAATATTTAACATTATTGAAAAAGTAAACTCACATAAAAAAAAATTACCCCGCCCTTGGTTATTCATTCAAAAGAAATGGATTAATTGTTGGTTTTAAAAAGAAAAAGCGAGTTATAATTTTTGAACTCATAAACAAAAATTGAAGACTAGAATTATGAGACAAGCAAATGTATATTTCCAACAATAAAAAGATAATAGCATAAAAACAAAGTGAGAAGTAGAGGTTGATGGAGTTGTTGGGTATGCTCCTCTTGAATTATTAGTTTCTAACTTTTCATCAGTGCTCTAAATTTAATAAATTTATATAATACAATAAAATGGAGTTCCCCGAAAATTTTTCCATCTCAAAAAATCACATAATTAATAATTATTATAGATAAAAAATTATTTTTTCATTTTTTTTTACTACTACTTCTTCTTCACACACACACAAACATATTTTTAAAGAATTCATTTATGCTGTCCCCTTGGGGATGGCCTAGTGGTGGAGTGGTGTTTCTTGAAGCCAAAGGTCTCAAGTTCGACCCACCACCAACACCACTAGGTGTGAGCCTGTCACACTTGACAAGCTCACACCTGGCTTGCCAACCCTCGGATGAATAAATATGTGAATTTTCTCATATTAAAAAATAATTGATAATATTTTGTAGATTTTATTATGTGAAAAATTACCAACATGTATTAAATAATAACATGAAATAATAAAGTAAATTATTTGGTAAAAGATTATAATCGGTAGCATGCTCTGTATACTTTATACGTGTATATAACATTTTTAATATTTTTTAATTATAATGGATTAATAATTTAACATTCTAATTTAATGTATAACTAAATCATATAGAGATAAATATCTATGTATAAATTCAATAAATGCTACTACAAACATTATATACAAACAAGTGTTGAATAATTTATAATATAATATTTTGATTGTAATAAATATTAATTATGGGTAAATTATACTTTGATACCTACATTTCGGGTACTTTTTAAAAAATGATCCGTTTTTTCAAAATTAACAAAAAGTTCCCACTTTTTCAATTTTTTTTTTGCAAATCTAACATTTAATCAATTTTATAGCCCGAAATCATTTTCCATTGATTGTATTTTAATATTCCTATTTTCTCTCCACGTAGACAAATCCCTCCAATCAAGAAATATAAAATAAAATCAATTAATTACGATTTTTGGACTGTAAAATTGATTAAATGTTAGATTTGCAAAAAAAATGAACAAGTGGGTACTGTTATGTTAATTTTGAAAAAATGCTCAAAATGTAGGTATCAAAGTGTAATTTACCCATTAATTATTTATGAAATTATTTGAAATATTATATATATATACACACACACATATATAAATATTTTTTTTGTAATTTGAAATATATTATAACATTATAATATAACATATACGTGTGTATATATGTGTGTGTGTGTATTGAAGTAAATATTTTTTATCGATTATATTGTCAATATAATTCCTTTTAAATTCGTAATAATTATTATCTAACATAAAAAATAAAAAATAGCCGAAAAAAATAAAAAGTCAGTATTAACTTATTAACTACAATATTATTTATAAAACGCGAAGATGTAACACTTGCACTAAAAATGTAATAATTAGATTTGAGACCATGAACGGTCTCAATCTCGTGCATTGCGTAGGCGGAAATCTAGTAGTATTATATATAAATGGTATATTTTTTATTTTTTTTTTGGTAAATGTTCTTCAATGTTTCAAAGTTTAATCGATTTTTTTTAAAAAATATTCCAATGTTTCAAAATTCGCTTAAACGGTACATTATATGTCATGTATCTTCTTTTTTATATATAATACACAAACTCTTTATTTTCACTTCAAGATTTAATGTCCTTTATTTAGAATCCAAACCTATTACAACTTTATGATCAAATACCTTACTCACACGTGCTTATCTTCTGTCCACTAGTTGTATATAAGAAAACTATCATTTATAATAATGAAAAGTATCACTTTAATACTGAAAATATAATTTCTGATGCTTAAATGTATCACATTTATTTTAATAAAAAGTATTGATTTTTATTTTTTTAAAAGGTGGTGAAATTTTTCTAATTGTTACTATACATTTTTATTGAAAAAAAAAATCTAACACTGAAAAGCATTGAAGGAGCCACACTAGATCCAGGCTCACTGAGCTCCCTTGAAATTTTAGAAAATAGTACAAATATTTTAGTAATTTTTCATGTTAATATTGAAAAATTAGGGAAAAAAACTTTATTTACTACCTTTTAATTCCAAGCACAGAGATGGCACGTCTTTCAATTCTCTTTTATCATTCTTCATCTTCTTTTTATTTATTTATTTATTTTATCCAATTTCTCCAATTTTTCTTTTTTTTTTTATCAAATTTAAATTTATTACCATTATTTATTAAGTTTTTTTCCCTTTAATTCTATACATCCACCTTTAAATAGAGTGTGTTTGCATTGCTCTATTGTTAAATTTATGGTTTATGATATTAGCTTTCATATTCTAAAAAAACATTATTTTTATTCTTTAAAGGTGAAATTATTTCCATCCGCTTTTAAAATTTATGTTTTATGTTGATTTTTTTTTACTATTATGAATTGCTTCTTTTTTAATTGTATTTGTCAATTTTATACTCAACCTTTATTATGTAAATCATTTTATCTTAGAATGTAATTAATATAGTATTATGACTTTAATAAAAATGTTATCAACTTGTAATTTTATGTTTGTATATTATTATTTGGACCCCCTTTAACAGAATTCCTGACTCCATCACTGCTGAAAAGTATATGTCGGATACAAGACTTATATACAACCTTGTATAGAAGAATTTGCCTACATAACTATTGTATATTTCTTTAAATTCATTTATACGTATATTCAAAATTATTTAGTTTGATAAATCTCGATACTAACTTAAAAAAAAAAAAAAAACTGACGAGTTTCAGTACAATTTCTTTTTATTTAATAAGTAAGTCTTTTTTTTAATAACACGTACAACACTGCTTAGGGTAAATAATTTTAAAACCCCTCATTAAACACGAATTTCGTCTATTTCAACGATTTATTGTAAACTTCCTCTCTTTCGACAAAAGAAGGGGAAGGATTTTATTTGTTTCTTTTTTTCCCATTTCAAATTTTCAATCATCCCATTTTATTTTATTTTATTTAGAGGGGATATTATCCCATGTTACTGATACTCGATTCAATCAAATTTATTACACAACTCATGCAAAAAGTGGAACTGTATCCTATCATTGACTTAAACATGACGAAATCATTAAATTCTTCCACGTTATTCCATGCAACATAACATGGAACATATATTATACTTCTAAATTTTAATGGATGATTAAAAAATATATGTTGATCGATGGACCGGCAATTAATTGCTTTACAATCACATATTTTACACATTTTAATTTTGTCGGAATTACAATCATTGTTAAATTTGCATAAATTGTTAAGTTTAACAATATTTTTGTAATTTTTAGACACAACTTTAAGTTCGAAGTATAAAATTCATAATTTTAAAAATATTCAACAAAAAAAAAAACCCCAACAAAATTAGAACATTTAAAGAAGAAACCCAAATGTCTGTGGTAATCTTTTTTGGTCGAACAAGTTATCTATTTATAAGGTGTAAAGTCAAAAAATTAGAGTAAAAGTGCATCTTTACCTTTGCTTGATTCCTTCATTAGAATAAAGAGCATCTCTTTCAGAACTCCAACAAAAGCAACGATTCATTTTTGACAAATATTTGTATCAGATCGTCTAAAGAATTTCTTACGATAGACAAGTCAGATAGAATCCAAATCCGCCTAGCAACCTCTCAGGTGCGTGTGTTCCGTGTGTGATGCATGGATCAGACACGCCTATGCACTCCAATATTCTTTTTATTCTTTTCTCTTTTATTTTTTTTTTTGGACTTTTCCCTTTTTTATTTTTTTTAAATCTTTATTTTGAATTGAGCACAATGGACGAGACGATGGATAATAAAGAAATTATTTTGAAAAATCAAATCGTAAAAAAAGAAATTAAAAATTGGTAAAAAAACTAAAAAGAAAAAAAAGAAAAGAGAAAGAGAGAGGACCACCTTGCTGAGTCAAATAAAACTTGTTTAAGGTAAGAGATCTATTAAGCGGTCTCACATGAGAGTCCTCTTCATCTCTAGTTTCTATCAACAAAATACCTACATATTCATTTTCATTCCTAGTTTTTAATAGACATTAATTAAAGGGAAAATGTGCAAATGGCCTCCTTGACTAGGGTTGAAAATCAAATCAAATAGCTCGATACTAGACTCGTGTTTCTTCGTTAAAAGCTCATTTGAGCTTGATTCAATAAGCATATCAAAGAAGTTTGAACATAATTTTGTGTTTGATAAAATTTAAAGCTCGGCTTGAACTCAAACTCGATAAGTGAAAATAGAACAAGCATGTATAAAAATATCAAACTACTTGAGTTCGACTCGTGTTCGGCTTGATTAAAACCTGTTTGGGCTCGACTTGATAACTAATCAAACAAGCTCAAACATAAATTTTAAAACTCGATATCATTTCAAGCCGAAAATTTTAAAACTCGATATCATAAACTCGATAAATTTAGCACTGAACAACTACAAAGAAATTGGAATTTGTATATTAATTTATATTTAAATTGTGTAATATTCGTAAAGAATTGTACAAACGAAAATTTTATTGAATATTTTATGTACTTAAAATATATTTTATTTTATTAGTGAAAATAAAATATTCAAGAAAATATATGTGCGTAGGGTTACTGCATGTGTGAAAAAAATGTGGTGTGTGAAAAAAGACGCGTTAATGTGTGTTGTGTTTCATTTTTAACCTATTTAAGTCAAATAACTAGGAAATGAGCAACATAGTTACTCCCCACGTAATAATCACGGCTATTTGCACATTTTCCCTAAATCCAAATCTAAAATTAAAATATGACCATCTTCACCGATTCCAAGTAAATTCAAATACGATCACAACTATAAATGACCAACCTATGTATCCATTGTCACTATTTTAAAGAACACAACACAATCTAGTCAGCTGCTACACCTAATGAAATATACGTGCAAATGAAACTCGTGACGTGACATGTCATGTCAATACAATCCAATAGATTCTTAGAGCATACGCACTCAACGCGTTAACAAAAGATTTCACAGAAAATTTTCACAAACTTCCCACCTAATTAGAGAATGTTAGATCATTAGAACATGGTATTTGATTCACCAAACACATCATACCTCTTCGGATGCGTGCTTCAATGTCTATTCCAGAACGACATTCGTACAAACCAGATCTTGCTCTGTACTGAATACTACTGTGTTGGTCAGTTTGAGGAGAAACTAGAAGTTCATAACACACATACAATATGAACATGAATTTTCATCCGGGAGGGGCATAGTCGGGAAGTAAATAAACCAATCGCCTATTCTGCAACTATAAAAAGTTTTATTTCCAAAACTGGGTAGAAATCTTCAGTTGAACTAAAGATCACGATTACAAGCAATATAATTGGGAAAAGGAAGATAAAGAAATTATGCTGCATGATTTGTGAAAATGACTCGTACACCTGAATCTGGATCCAAGTATGATTTATGACGACTGCACATTTGACCATTTGCTTTCGATGAACCAAGAACTTTACATGTCTCGATGTCTTTCCTAACTCCAGCACCCTATCTGCGCATTCAATCATGAAACTAGACTCAAATTCATCATCACCTAACACATTTTTATAAATTGAATCAACAATGTACCTACCTGCGAATAAGTGGAATGTTGCTTCTGGAGCTGCATCTCATAATATCACACAACCACATTTATTCTGCTTTGAATCATTGAGCATTTTCTTTTCTGTACCAAAGAGAAAAAGTTACTATAATACGTTTTAATATTGTGACTTGTGAGGGCGCAGGAAAGGTAAATATGACTCAGAAAAGTGGAAGGAAGGGAAGGTGAATGATATTGATTATTCATTATATATTAGAGAAAATGGAACCATATTTCCCGTAGAATAATTCTGAAACGAGTTTAAATCAGACCTTTCTCCATAGCCGGTGGTTGAACAACGACATGCATGGTCGTTACTCCACCTGGGATATCATATAATTGACTCCTGCATTCTCCCACAGTTCTGTTGTTCTCTAATACTCTTCCCCCACTAATCAACTTGATGTCCTTCACTGTACGCGGACCATTTTGTTTCTCTGTTTCACAGACACGTATTAGGATTTAGGATGAGTATCACAAAACTAATAACCAGAAATAATTAGACTAGGCAACATTTAGAAAGCAAATGACGAGTGATGTGTAGTTTTCTGCAGAAAATTTAACTGACGTAACATAATACTAACCACCCAGCCGTACAGAAACAGGCATAACTCAACACTTGTTGCAAATGTCAAATACAAACCCGTAGAACTTGACAAGTAACAAGAAGCACTCCCTCATATCTTCTAAACGCATTCGCTCAGCAAGTATAGTTCTGAACACATCCGAGAATCCTAAATATAGTTTTTGGTTACAGAAATGCACTTCTCTTACTGTAACAAGCAGGCCCCTCTATCCATATATCTAGAGTCATACACATTTTGGAAAAACTATATCTTAATCTTAAAATATCAATAAGGTTTAACAGATATACAAGGTTTATCATATCATACAATATCTGGATTTTATTACATTTCTGATCTTTTAAAGTAAACTAGATAGAACCATTATTCTGTCCTCTAGTCTTAATTGAAAAGACAGATCGCTTGCAATGCTACAAAATGCTAGGAAACCGACAATTTTCAACATCATTGCTGAATACCTTATTAAAACAATTGTTGATCCAAGATTTTGGTTTCCCAGCGGGGGAAGGAGACTATAAAGTTGTTTACTTCAGATAACTAGCTTAATCTTGAGAACAACTCGGATTAAGATTTTACAGACACATTGGGGAAACCATTATCCCTGAGAAATGCCCCATCAAAAGCACATGTAAATCTTTTTCTAACTCCAACCACAACTAAGAAACTAAATCAAAAGTAGCCAGCCAAACGCCTTGTTGAAATGACAATTAACAGTGTGCATTTCGTGTCCATCATAACAGCAACATAGAAACTAAACAATCGTATTTTTTTGAAAGCTTTATCCTACCTTTAGGCCATTGAGCTATGATATTCTCCTTCAAGGTTGCAACACTCGTTGCAGCTGGAAAGCTTTTCGGGCCTATATCTGATCCATCGATCAACCTAAACTTGATCTCTAATTGTTCTTGTGCTCCAGACATCTCCAAATCAGCTCCCAAATTTGTAGTTGAAAATAACACCAAAAATAATCACTCCGGGAATTCGACGAAGAAATCAATCAAGAATTAACAAAAAATATTGAAAATTTGCTTCTCCTGGTGATTCACAACAGCAGTAGCTCCATTTTCGGGCATCTGCTATAGGATTTTCCTTTAAACCCAACGCCAATAATCCCACTGCCTATCAAGGAATATCAATACATGATTACACAATTCATCGCTATGAAACACAATATGCACCTTCAAAATAATATCACGATAGGTTATGTACATCAATCAAACACAGCAGCAAAATAACAGATTCAAAACAAACACATTCAAGAAGTTATTAGTAAAAATTATACATAAAAAGATGATTAAAAAAAATGAAGCTAACCAACTGACAGCAGAATCTAAACAGCTTTTTCTCAGAAACCCTCGAGAATCAAGATTTTTCCCTTTCCATTTCAAGATTCAACTAAAATCATTAAAAAACTTTTCTTTTTCTTCCACTTTAAAAGAGACTAATCACAAGTCAAAACCCAACAAATAATCAAGAAAGAATTTTTTAATTCTACTCGATTTCCATATTTCATCAAAATCCCAAAATTCAAATCCATATTTAAGAGAAAAAAATAAAAAACGAAAGAAGTCTTACTTGATCTGGGATCTTCTTACTTTTATTCCTTTTCAAGAATTTCCCGTTTCCAAGAAACAACGAATCCAAGAAAACGAAAAGGAAGAAGAAAACAATAACAAGTTGAAGTAGCGGCTAAGGGAGGGATGAAATGAATTATTAATACTGATAAAATGAAAATAAGTAACTGATTAATTAAATGCTGATTTAAATTAGTGCAAGTTTGACTTAAGAAGAGTATGAAATAAGGAAATGTTAGACAAAGACGACTCCATGCCTCCATTTATGTCCAATTAAGAGTGATTATAAATTTTCTAATACAAAAAGGAATGAACATAAATTTTTATTTTTGACATTTGTTATCATGAATGTTTATGTCTACTATTAATATTATTGTTTCTTAAAATTAGTTCAAAATGTAGATTTTGAATTAGTTTAATAATTATAATAATTATTATTTTATTGGTGATTTGAATAAATGTTATTCCAACCGTTTCAAAATAAGTGACATTCTGTATAAATGCACACATATTAATAAAGATATTAATTTGATAATCAAATTATGTGAATACATTAAATGAGTTAAATATGGTTGTTTGAATGCATTAAATGAGGACAAATATGAGAAAAATGTGAAATTTTTACCTCAATTGTGTAAAATGACACTTTTTATGAAACAAAATTAAAATGTTAGAATGACACTTATTATGAAATTTACTCACCTGTCTAAAAATGAAAAGCATTAACACATTTATACTTTGTATGTTTATTTATTTGTAAAAAAAATCAAACAAGTGAAAAAATAATCTAAAGATATAAATTTACTTATAGATATTAAGGGGGCGCTTGATAAGGGTAATCAGAATGGGTAACAGGAATGGAAGGGGATTCATTCTCATTCTTTATACTTGGTACAAGATAATGAGAATCAAAATAAGTTAATCATTCTCTTAGATTGATTAACTACCTCACCCCACTCCTCAATCATCACCATCATTGTTGTTGTTATAATTTATTATTATTATCATCGATGTAATTTATTATAATAATAATATTATTATTAATATTTAATATTATGATTGTTATATTATTTATTTATTGTAAATATTAATGTTAATAATTAATTTTTTATTTATTATTATCATTTTTTATAATATATATATATGTATATTTATTAATTAATTTTGATATTTATTTATTAATGTTATTATTATTATTATTTATTTTATTATTTATTGTTGTTATTGTTATTTATTTATTTATTTATTTATTATTATTATTAATTAATTTTGTTATTTCTTTATAATGTTGTTGTTGTTGTTATTATTATTATTATTATTATTATTATTATTATTATTCTTGTAAACAATAAATTATTTAAATTATTTATTTATTATTATTATTATTTATTATTATTATTATTATTTATTATTGGTGTTGTTATTTATAATAATAATAATAATAATAATAATAATAATAATATTTATTATTATCTGAAAAAACCGAAGTCTCGGTTCTGAAAGAGTTGTGTACAAAGTTGTGTATAAAGTTGAGACAACTTTGCATACGCAGCGGAAATATAAAACAGAAACAATGGATTAGAATTTTCACAAGATTATATTTCTATAATCTTGCGAAGTGCCTCAGGGCGAAATCTTCACTATATAAAATATGTGAATTACAAAAACACTACCAGATAAACTCTCACTAAATATTAAGACATTTTATCTCTTCCTTCACAGAAGGTTGGGACTAAAGTTGTCTTAACTATATCTAGTAGAAACGGATAAATACGAGAACTCAAAACTTTACAATATCTGAAAAGCTCTACTAAAAACTCGTTATTTAACACTAACAATCTGAACCCTATATATACACATCTCGTTGCTTGATCCCTACTCAAAGCAACCGATCCACTAAGCCTTGATCTCCACGAATTGCACTCCTATATTTCCGACGCAACTTCCGGCGCTACTTCCGGAACAACCGTGGCTTCCGGTGCAACTTCCGGAACAACCGTGGCTTCAGCAGATCGTTGGACTTGGTCAAATCCCACATGCTCCTATTTCTTCTCAACAGATTTAATCCTGCAAGAAAGACAAAAACTCCAAATATACAATATAAACAAATATTCCTAAATCTATGATACACTTCAAAACGGTATCAACAATCTCCCCCTTTTTTGGCTTTCTTCCCAAAACCCAACAAAAATCAAGAGTTATAATTACTCCCCCTGAAGCAACACAATCAAATCACAACAACCATGAAAAGATTAGAGAAATGTTAGCTAAACAGTTACTCCCCCTGTTAACACGACTGTGATAAAAACAGAATCTACACAAAATCATCACAACACATAAACAACCATAACCACAATATATTCACAGCAAATGCATACACATCTGCATGCAATCAAAAATATATAAAAGTTAGGCAGAAAATAAAAGTTGTTCAGAAAGTTGTGCTGCAACAAATAAAATAGTTGTTTGTTTGTTTCATCCAATCAACATCAATAAAATACTGCAACACACTGCAGTCTTTTACTTCTTCATGCTTCTCCCCCTCACTCATCATCTTCAGCTTCCTCATCACTTGATCCTTGGCGACGGCTAGGGCCTTCTCCCCCTTTTTGGGAAGAAAGGATTCGTTGAAAAATCCTTCGTTGCCCTTCAAGGAGAGCAATCTGCGAGGAGAAGAAAGCGATTTGCTCCTGCAAAACAAAGACAGGTAAAGAACACATTAACTCGACCGAGGGATCCTCTTCAGTTGAGGCATCAATCCACGGGAGATCTCTGTGCCTCTTCTCACTCAAGAAGGCAGGTTGCACAGTTTGGAGAGGGAGCTTGGATATGAGAACATCTTTCTTTTTCGGCTTCAACCCTTGCTCAATAAGCATGCTATAGATGAGAGAAGGTACGATCAACTTTTTGGTAGATTTTGCCACAGCAACTTCAGCAACAGCATTAAAAATGTGAGTGCCCAAATTGAATTTCTCTTCCTTGAATACTTTGTAGAGTAGGCACACATGCTCAAATGGCACAACTGTGGTATTGGATGTAGGAATCCAATTCGACACAGAAATCTTGTGCAAAGTTGCAAAAAGAGAAGTAAGAACCGAAGCTATACGGTTAGGCCTTCTATTCACTGACCACACATCTGCACAGCCACCCGTAAGTAAATTTTCCATCTCAACTTCTAGCTCCTCATCAGTCTCAACATCAGATTCAACAACATTTGGAACGGCTAAAAATTTGTTAATGCGAGAAGGAGTGAAAGAGTAAATTTTCCCACGGACATAGACTTTCCCAAACATCTTAGAGGAGGAGTTAGCAAAATCAACAGGCAGATTTGAATAAAACTGCTTCACAATCTCAGCAACATAGGGTTTCACATACGTAACACTCCTAAAAACTTTCCTTTTATGCAGAAAATCAACCAAGTTATATTGTGCAAAATCCTTCAAATCAACTGCCCTATCATGAATGAACTCCCTTTTCCTAAAGCTATCCCAATTCTTCTTAGCAGCCTCATTGTAAAAACATTCATTCAAAGCCTTAATTACCTCAAGCTCGGAGTCGGAGTCGGTGTCGGCCTCGGTCGGAGAAGCTTCCCGTTTGACCTTTTTGACTGACTTGCCCTTCGACTTTAACGGCGACAAGGAAGGCAATTTTCTCTTCCCTTTCCGAGAGACAGCAACCTCCTCTTCAAGCCCTTCGTCCTCCTCGGCTTCTGAGAGTTGATGAGAGGCCGATTTTTCAGCAGATTCATCGGAGGAAGCACCCAATTGACCCTCACCCTCGGCATCACTGTCGATGTGGATGGGTTCTTCGGGAGCTTGAGAGGGACGACTTGTTCGAGATATACGCTTTGAACGACGAGAGGGAGGAACCCTAGGAGTTTTAGAGGGTTTCTTCGATGGAGAAGAAGGGGTCGGAGATGGGTTTACCTCCGGCTGTGGCTCCGACTCGGCAGAGGAGAACGGGATGGCAATCGGACTTCCACCTTGTAGAGCGGCTTCCTCAGACGGAGGGGCTGGGTCCTCTTGGTCTTCGGCCAAAATTGGAGTGTCGAGCTCCGGAAAATCGAACGACGGCATCACAATGCCACTAGGTGCGATGATAATCGCCTGCTCGGCCGTCGACGTCAGGACAGATGGCGGCATTGTAGTCGGTGCCGGGAGAGGAAGCGGCTGAGACTGAATTTCCGAGCTTCCCACCTCAGGAGAGATCTCCATCGGAGCATTCCCTCGTGAAGACGAGAGCAAGATGCTGGGTCGGAGAAGAGGGGTGGTTTCAGATGAAAGAAGACGGAAAGGATTAGGTGCCAATAAGCGGGGAGGAGATGGCTGCGGCAGAAACGTCGAGAGGTGGCGGAGGTAAGCGGAAGCTTCAGGATCCGCCATAAATTCTTGTAATTGCTTCATCTTTTCCGGTGTCATCTTGGAGAGGATTTGAGAGAGAGAGAGAGAGAGCGATAGATTCTTGGAAGATGAACGGTTGAAGGAGTGAAGAAAAATGAGGGTTTTGTAAATAATGGAGCAAGGATTTGATTTTAACAGACTTAGCAAAAAGACGGGAATTTTAAATGAGTATACTAACAAACAGATTCGTCCCGCCACAAAAATAGGGATCAAATAAAATAAAGATATAGTCAAAGATGAAATTAAAGATAGAGTAGGATATACTTCCGGATTCACTCAACTGACTTTCAAATTTTTTTTTTTTGAACAATTATTGTCATAGAGAATGAAATATTCAGAACACTTTTGACACATCATAAAAGACTTTTCAAGAAGAGAGCAGATGGTGAATAGATGTATAATCAAGAGAATCTCATAAAAACCACTTATCTGAGGTCTTTGACCCAGTTATATGGTTTTTTAAGAACAATCATGATTTCACCTTTTACAGGCTTTTACATCCTCGAATCTGCTCAACTTCACAGTCAACTATGATATATCGAAAGTTGTGGCAACAGTTGATTTAACTTTTGAAATCATATAGAACATAAGCCAAGAGATTTTCTCAAAGATGAGAATCTCTCATAGCTAAAAGCTTTTGTGAAAATGTCAGCCAGTTGAGAATCTGTACTAATGTACTCCAACTTTAATAACTTATTTTCAACTAAATCTCTAATAAAGTGATACCTTAAGTGGATGTGTTTAGACTTTGAGTGGTGGACGGGGTTCTTTGCAAGGTTGATTGCGCTTGTATTGTCGCAAAGCATCACTAGGGAATTGCTCTCCAAACCATAGTCATCCAACATTGACTTCAACCAAATCAGTTGTGTTGCACAACTTCCGGCTGCTACATACTCCGACTCAGCTGTGGATAAAGAAATGCAATTTTGCTTTTTGCTGTGCCAGGAGATGAGATTATTGCCTAGGTAACAGCATCCTCCACTTGTGCTTCTTCGATCATCAGTTTTTCCAGCCCAGTCAGCATCACTGTATCCCACAAGATCTGAAGTTGTGTCCTTTGTGAACCAAAGTCCCAGTTCACAAGTGCCAGCAACATATCGAATGATCCTCTTGACAGCTTTCAGGTGCTCTTCCTTTGGTCAGGATTGGAATCGAGCACATGTACAAACATTGTACATTATATCTGGCCTGCTTGCAGTCAAATACAGAAGACTTCCGATCATCGATCTGTACAACGTTGGGTCAACTTCAGGCCTAACTGCATCCTTCGACAGTTTCTCAGTTGTGCTCATGGGGGTTCTCATGTGTTTTGCACTTTCCAGACCAAACTTCTTTACAAGGTTCTTTGCATATTTCGTCTGTGAGACGAACACTCCATTTTCTTTTTGCTTGACTTGAAGGCCGAGGAAGTTGCTAAGCTCCCCAACCATGCTCATCTCGAAGGAGGTTGACATGGCTTCCACAAATTCTTTCAAGGCTTTCTCACTTGTTGACCCAAACACTATGTCATCGACATAAATTTGAGCTATGGTTAGAGAGTTGTTTTCCTTTTTGAGAAAAAGTGTCCTATCCGCATGTCCCCTGTAAAAACCAAAATCAAGCAAAAAATCGGTCAAACGACTATACCAAGCTCTAGGAGCTTGCTTTAGTCCATATAAAGCCTTGTGTAGTTTGTACACATGATCGGGCTTTGAAGGATCTTCGAATCCTTTGGGTTGTTCCACATATGCCTCCTCTTCCAAGATTCCATTGAGAAAAGCTGTCTTAACATCCATCTGGTGAAGAGTGATGTTAAGATAACATGCAATGGCAAACAAAAGCCTGATTGACTCTATTCGTGCAACTGGAGCAAATGTTTCATCATAGTCTATGCCTTCTACTTGAGTGTATCCTTGGGCAACTAGGCGAGCCTTATTTCTAATGATGTTTTCAAACTCATCAGTTTTATTTTTGAATATCCACTTAGTCCCGATGACATTAACTCCAGACGGTCTGGGTACTAGTGTCCAGACTTTGTTTCTCACAAATTCAAGTAATTCGGCCTGCATTGCACTAATCCAAAACTCGTCTTTTAAGGCTTCAGTTACATTCCTAGGTTCAATCAAAGACAGGAACACAATTATCCCAACTTCATTGATGACACATGACAAACACACCATCCTTACCATTTCCTTGTGGTTGACAACTGAGTTACCTCTAGTTCGGACCCCTTCGTGAACATCTCCAATGACTTGGTCTATTGGATGATCTTTGCGAATTCTTTTCGGTGGGTCCCTTCTTGCACTGCCTTGTACAGGGATATCTGAATCTTCTTACTCATAATCAGATTCAGGTTCATTTGTTGGTGTATCCTCAGTTGCCGTTGACGTGGGCTCAACTTCCGGGTGCACTCTTTCTTCCACTTCTGTGTCACTTGTTCTACATCTACCCTGTATCTAAATCAAACCATCAGTATCATCAACAGGAGTATAAAGACTGGCCAAATCATCAAACCTCACATTCACACTCTCCATTACAGTTTTGGTCCTGAGGTTATACACACGGTAAGCATGACTGTTGAGGGAATAACCAATTAACACACCTTTGTCACTTTTAGGGTCAAACTTGTACAAATAATCCCTATCATTTAAAATGTAACAAACACAACCAAAAACATGCAGATATTTAAGATTGGGTTTTTTACCATTAAGAATCTCATATGACGTCATGGTGGTTTCGGTTCTTAAGTTCACTCGGTTGCTTACATGACATGCAGTGTTTAAAGCTTCAGCCCAAAACCGTTTAGCCAACTTCTTTGAATGCAGCATCACCGTGGCCATCTCTTGTAGGGTTCGATTCTTTCGCTCGGCCACACCGTTTTGCTGGGGTGTTTTTGGAGATGAGTACTCGTGATGAATTCCTTCCTTCGTGCAAAAGTTGAGAAGTTGAATATTCTCAAACTCCCTCCCATGATCTGATCTTAGTCTCTTGACACAAGCATGGTAAAAAATTTTGATCATGGCATACAACTCCAAGAAGGAATTATATGTTTCACCCTTGTTACTTAAAAATTTTACCCAAGTATATCTAGATAGATCATCTACAATCACAAAGGAATA
Source organism: Perilla frutescens (assembly GCA_026008535.1). NCBI lineage: Eukaryota > Viridiplantae > Streptophyta > Magnoliopsida > Lamiales > Lamiaceae > Perilla > Perilla frutescens. The sequence goes on from BRKX01000015.1 coordinate 48,474,865, forward strand.
CCATTTACCTCCAAGACTTTCAACTTCAGCGGGTCCCATAAGATCCATATGAAGTAGTTTGAAGCAGCTTTGAGTTGTGAAAGGTCTCTCAGAAGTTGTCACAACTGGGTGCGACGCTTTGACTTGTTTTCCTTTTTGACAATCTCCACAAAGGCTAGGACTTGAAATGTTCAACTTGGGAATTCCTAGAACAACATTTAGTCTTTGCAGATTCTTCATATTTCGGAAGTTGGTGTGTCCCAATTTTTGGTGCCAAAGCTGCACTTCATTTACCTGCGCACTTAGACAACTGTTTTTGCTAGTCTCATAAATATTATTGGAAGACCTTACCCCTGAGATCACATGGTTTCCGTTGCTGTCCATCACAGTGCACCTTTTTTTATCAAAGATGACACTGAAGTTGTCATCACATAGTTGACTAATGCTAATGAGATTTGCAGTCAGCCCTTCAACATGTGATACATTTGCCAGCTTTGGAAGTCCAGGACTGTCCAAGGTTCCTCGTCCAACAATCTTGCCATTTGACCCTCCTCCAAAAGTTACTTCACTGCCATTGATTCTTTGATAGGTTGATAGATAACATCTGGAGCCTGTCATGTGACGTGAGCATCCACTATCAAAGTACCATATGGTCGAGTCATTATCTGTCGATGCAGTGAAGACCACTTGGCAGGTAACTGTTGGCGTAACTTTGGGTCTCCATACCAGTTTCTTAGGTTTGTCACCTTTGTTTGAGAGGATAGGATATGATGCTTGGTTCTTCAAATGCATCTCCCTATGGTGTTCCTGCAAAAACTTATGACAGAAAGGCTTAATGTGTCCAGGAAGAAAACAGAAATGACAAATGTACCTCCTACATTTTTTCTTTGCTGACGAAGTTGTGGGAACTTCCTTGGCTTTCACAAATGATTTTCCATGAGTAGATAAAATCTGAGTGAAGGCTGGTCTTGCACTCGAATCATACCCAAGGCCATGTGAAGTTATCTGAGTTTGAGACAGAACTTCATCTAGTTTTGAGGTTCCCGTGTTGAGTCTTTTAAAAGTTTCATCAGCATGATTGAGTTTAATTCTCATGTTGTCCAACTCAGCATCCTTCTTTGTCAGCATGACTTCCAGTTTTTGTAGTGAGACCTTTTGCACAGTAACTTCCTTAGTTAGTGAATCCACCACTTTGCACTGTTTGGACCATTTGACGTACAGTTCCTTGTAAAGTTCCTGCATCTTTATCAGTAACTCCAGAGTTTTCTCTTCCGTGACTTCTTCCTCATTTTCTGCAGTGGACACAACAGTGTTGAAACAGAAAAGAGTGTTATAGTAGGATTCATCATACCTATCTGAAGTTATCTCAACTTCGGTGTAGTTTGACTTGTCCTCTTCAACACATACTGCAGTTAGGGCTGCCTGCTCAGTTGGTGGATCATTAGGAATCTCCTCTACATAAATTCCTGAGGTGTCAAGCTCACTATCGCTAAGGGATAGAAAGTTGACATGCTTTCCCAGTTTACGGAATGTGTTGGGACACTCGTTGGCAAAGTGTCCGAAGCCCTTGCATTCATAGCATTGAACTGTAGAGAAGTCCGTCACTTCTTTAGGTCGAAAGTGATCAGATGCAGCACGCCTAATGATTTTTGGTTCCTTTCCTGGTGAGATAAGCCTGTCATAAAGAACCAAAGATCCGGAGGCATCATTTCGAGGCTTTCGTTGTTCTCTACCTCCCACTTGTTGTTTTCCTTTGTTGGCTCGAATGAGAGAGTTAACTCTTCGGGTGAGAAGAGCATAATCTGGGTCCTTCTTAGTGATTTCTTCAAGATCTTCATATTCTTCTTCAACGTAGGCCGAAGTTGTCTTTGAAGTTGTCTTAGAAGTTGTCCCGACAGTCAAGGCGATTCCCTTCTTCTTCTGTCCACCCTTTTCATTTAGTTCCATCTCGAATGTCTTCAGATCATTCATCAGTTTGGTGAAATCCAGAGCTCCAGTAGTTGTAGCAGTATCAATTGCAACCACTTTCATGTCAAAACGAGAAGTTAGAGTCCTCAAGGTTTTTGAAACTAACCTCTTATTGGTAATTGGATCACCCAAATCATTGCACTCATTGGCAATCTCCAGTAATTTGTTGCAATAGTCTCCTACGGACTCATCATCCTCCATCTTCATGTTTTCAAACTTTGTGGTGAGAATCCGATGCCTTGATTCTTTAATTCCAACATCACCTTCGCAATGCTGCTGGAGTATATCTCAAGCTTCCTTAGCCGTCTCACAATTTCTTATAAGTTTGAACATCTGAACATCTAGGGAGGATTGAATCGCGTTGAGCGCCTTGTCATTAAAGGTGGCTTCTTCATTTTGTTCTCTGGTCCATTCTGACTGTGGTGTACGGCATGTATCTCCTTCAGCATCCACGGTCTTGGGGTGTGTCCATCCTTTTTGAACTGCATTCCATGCTCTTGCATCAATCGACTTGATGCATGATCTCATCCGAACTTTCCAAAAGGAATAATTCATACCATCTAGAACGGGAGGTTTGTTGAACAGCGGGTTCGTGCAATCCATTGTGCTTACGAAAACAGGATCACCACTTAGTGTATCAAGTGTCTGCTCTGATACCAATTGAAAAAACCAAAGTCTCGGTTCTGAAAGAGTTGTGTACAAAGTTGTGTATAAAGTTGAGACAACTTTGCATACGCAGCGGAAATATAAAACAGAAACAATGGATTAGAATTTTCACAAGATTATATTTCTATAATCTTGCGAAGTGCCTCAGGGCGAAATCTTCACTATATAAAATATGTGAATTACAAAAACACTACCAGATAAACTCTCACTAAATATTAAGACACTTTATCTCTTCCTTCACAGAAGGTTGGGACTAAAGTTGTCTTAACTATATCTAGTAGAAACGGATAAATAAGAGAACTCAAAACTTTACAATATCTGAAAAGCTCTACTAAAAACTCGTTATTTAACACTAACAATCTGAATCCTATATATACACATCTCGTTGCTTGATCCCTACTCAAAGCAACCGATCCACTAAGCCTTGATCTCCACGAACTGCACTCCTATATTTCCGGCGCAACTTCCGGCGCTACTTCCGGAACAACCGTGGCTTCAGCAGATCGTTGGACTTGGTCAAATCCCACATGCTCCTATTTCTTCTCAACAGATTTAATCCTGCAAGAAAGACAAAAACTCCAAATATACAATATAAACAAATATTCCTAAATCTATGATACACTTCAAAACGGTATCAACATTATCTATATTATTTATTAGTACTATATTTATTATTATTATTATTATTATTATTATTATTATTATTATTATTTATTATTATAATAATTATAATTATTATTATTTACAATATCATTAATAATAATAATAACCATTAAATGAATTTGAAACGAACTAATCATTATCTATCACAATAATAATTATCCTATAATTGAACCAAGCTGCAACAATACAATCACCATTCCCATTGTAATTGACCATTCAATGAAATTCATTATGATTGTCATTACTTAATTTGAACCAAGCGGCTCCTAAGACTTATTTTGCATTGGACATAATTCGATCAATTGACATGACCAAAATAAGAATGAAACTAAAAATATCGAAGCCTGATAAAGTTGAATATTGAGATATAATAAGTTCCATTTATTGTGTTTTTTTTTTGAAACAAAGATGAAATTTTATTAATAGGAACACGGACAAAAATTATCGAGAAGGCCATCCGCAAAGAAGAAGGCTCGACCCAACAATGACTTGAATGCTCACGAGCAACCCTAGTAAAATGATGTGTCGTAATATTGGCATTACGACGAACCCACTTAAGAGAAAAATAGAATTCCTCTTAAGGAAATCCTTACAAATACCGACAATACTACCAAACTCCGAATGATCAATCGATGACAAATGAATAGCATCATAAATATTATCTCTTGTGAATGACCTAGTGATGGAATGGTATAAGCTCAAGCTCAAAGATCTTTAAAGTTCGAATCACATCAACATCGCTAGTTGTGAATCTGTCACACCCAGTTTACCAAGTGTAGTTTATCTCTTCTCTGTGTAATTTGCAGGTTATTATACATGAGAGGAGTTTAGCCCCTTGAGTAGTGGTTGCAAGTTACCCTCAACATAAAAAGATAAATTTAAAATTATTATTTTATTAAAAATTAAAAAATATATATGAATAAATATAACACCCATGCGTAAAATATAGAGATATCTTGAATTCCAAAACCTACTACTCCCCTTTTCTCCAACTAAAAAAAAAAGAAGATAAGTTATTATTATGTTTTTAGTGTTTTTTTTTATTTTATAAAAAAAAGTCTAAGATATGTTGGTTTTAAAGTTTTTATTTTATTTTACTTAAATTTAATAACATTTTTAATGCATAAATTTCAAGGTTCTTTCTATTGTATAAGAATTTGTTATTGTTGTATTGATACAATATATTGGTAAAATATTAAATATATAAAATGCATATAAAATAAAATATAATACTTCAATTATATGTATATACGTTTCTCAAAAATTATTGTTTTAGTAAAATAATATATAACACTGAATTATATTCGTAGTTTTTTTGAAATGCAGTCATCATAAAATTTTCATCTATTTATTATTGATCATGTATATTTATCATAAATGATAAATGTTAAGCAACACATTTTGATGAGTAGGAGTTAAAGTAATACATAAATGTAGTAGTTATACCAATATTTATTATAAATTTTATGATAAATATTTGTAAATATATTAAAATGTTGTCACCTCTCTTATTTTAAAATTAAAATTGAAAAGATTATTAAAATATATTTATTTAATTTAGATATTTTCACTAATAAAATTTTTAGTTTGTGATAGATCTTTAAAGACAAAAATAATTTGGGATATAAATAATAGTACCCATTTTTTTTTATTCGATATAAAGAATAGACTCATAAATACACACTCGCTAAACTAAAAGCTATAAACAGTTAAACACTAAAAATTTTCATTTCATAATAATAAAATCATCTACCTTGTACAACCGTAATACTACTCCAACAGAGCGACATGGAAGGAGACACTCCCCGTGTGATCTCATGAATTCCATTTCCCAAAGCTTGATGATGCACAGACAAAATCTCTCTCTCTCTCATCCTCTCCAAGAGGTAAATGTCCATATCCTCTCCTTCATTCTCTCTCTTCCCTTCTAACAACTTCACTACTCGTCTCATAGTTGGCCTTGTATTGTGATCTGGATGAGCACACAACAGCCCCAACTGCAGCACTCTCTCAACTTCCTCTGCATCCACATCTCTCCTCTCCTTCAATCGAGCATCCATCACATTAACCAATTCCCCTCTTCTAAACTGCTGCCAAACCCAATCTACCAATGGAGGCTTGCCTTCCTCAACCGGCCTTCTACCACACATCACTTCCAAGATCAAGACTCCATACCCGAACACGTCTGTTTGTATTGATGCTCGCCCAGTCTTCACAACCTCCGGTGCTAGGTACCCTATCGTCCCCACCACCCGTGTGGTGCCTGAAGCCTTATCATGATCGTGCATCCTAGCCAGCCCGAAATCACCTAGCCTTGCATTCATCTCTCTGTCGAGCAACACATTGCTCGCCTTGATGTCCCTGTGCAGCACCTTAGACTCCCACCCCTCGTGCAAATACAGAACTACTGAGGCTACTTGCTTCAGGATTTGGATTCTGTCATCACAGTTCAGCATCTTGCTCTCATCACAATCAAACACCTTTTGATCAAGACTCCCATTTTCCATGTAATCATAAACCAAGATTAGACTGTCTTTATCTTTCTTGCACCATCCTCTCAATCCCACCAAATTCCTATGCTTCACTCTTCCTAGGCTCGATATCTCAGCCAAGAATGCCCTCATTCCTTCTGCGTTTTCATGGGAAATTCGCTTCACAGCGACCTCCAATCCTCCATTCAACACCCCTTTATAAACCTTGCCATTCCCTCCAATTCCAATCACATTTCCATCAGCAAAACCTTTCGTTGCAGAATCAATTTCTTGATAAGAAAGTCTATGAGGCCAATACTCCAATTCCCAATCTTCCATCTCCTCTATCTCCCTTCTTTTCATTCTACTCCTTCTAACAAACATGAAAGTAAATGCACCACACACAACACCAAAAATCAAAATCCCAGTTGTTAAACCTGGAACAAAACCTCTAGCTCTGTTAAGCGGAATCTTTGGAAGCTCAAGCGACGGCAAACCTACCGTTAAAAACCCCTCACTCAACGAAAAATTCGTGTTGCTATAACTCCAAGCTAGAATTATTATTCTTTGGGTCAATTGTCCCGTCGACGCAGTGAATCCCACATGCATTTCATCTTCGAAAACGGGAGAAAGGTCAACAGAAACATTCAACAATGGCTTCTGAGGCCTCTTCATACCCGCAGGCGCCATTGTAACATTCAAAACTCCATCAACGTAATCAATCCAGACTTGATACGTTCTCCCATTATTGAGATCCAACTGTTCGAAAGAATTCCCCTGAGGCCAATACCCGGCTTCGTGAGCGTTAACAGAAGTGAGCGAATTCACATCAATCCCAACATGATTATCGTTCAAATCGTTAAATTCCTCGTTCATGAAAACATCGAATTCAACTCCGAACACGTGATTGTCCGGGTCTCCGTTGTTCGTGAAGTCCAAGAAACCCAAATTCTGAGCCGAGGTACCGTCCATTCCGAGGTGCGGTACGAACAGGAACACCATGCCGTGGCCGGCAAGATGGTCACGAAACGGCGCCATGGCGAATATGAAGGAGGTCGAGAAGGGGAGCACGCGTGATGTGTTGGCATCTTTCGTGGGAATTTTTGACGTGTAGAAAGCGCGGCCGATCTCATAGCGGGCATCTCCGGTGCCGGTGTGTGTGAGGATGCGGGATTCGACGGTGGCGTTGCCGTACAGCAAGACGGAGGAATCGGAGAAGCTGTTGAAGAGGAGATCGACGGCGGAAGTGAGCTGCGCGGTGAACACTGTTGCAACGAGCAATGGCAGAAGTTGGATAGGGTGCTTTTGTTTCTTCATTGTAGCTCTAGTGAGTGAAATTGGGAGCTTCTTTTCAGTTCTAAATTAATCAGCATATTTGTTAGGGAGGAAGAAGAGAGAGAGAGAGAGAGAGAGAGAGAGAGAGAGAGCCGTGTGGGAAAATTTGCTCTTGTAAGTCTGCTGCTGAAAAATTGGATGTAGTCATAGTTGACTTTCATTTAAGTATAAAAATACAATTTCATATCTATATTTTACGTATTTTTTTCAAAAATAATCTATTTTTTTAAAGTTAATAAAAAATATTTATTTTTTCAAAAAAATAAATAACAAATCTACTATTTAATCAATTTTGCGTCTTGAAAATCATACGCAATTGATTATGTTTTGTATATTATTATTTTCTTAGCCAGTAGAAAAAATTCATCCAGTCAAAAAATATTAAATTGCAATCAATTACATATAATTTTTGGACTTAAAATTAATTAAATTTTAGATTTGCAAAACTTTTGAAAAAATTAATATGATTTTATTAATTTTGAAAAAGTGACTCATTTTTTTTAAAAATAAAAATAAAATATAGAGATCGAAATGTAATTGACCCTTCATTTAATTTCTTCAACCATTAGTTATTCAAGTTATGATATTTTATGTCAGATTGGAATTATTCAATGAAATCTGAATAACTTATTATCTTAGTTTGAATTTTATTATTTTAATTTATTTATGCGTGTCAAGAATTTACAATCAAATCTGATTTATTTATTCCTAAGTAATTTGAATTTAGTCATAAATAACATATAGCCCATTGTTTTGATCCAAATTAAATCATCCATTTCTTTGAAATATCTATCGACAAAAAAACTATGTCAAAGATGGAATTCCGTACCTTTTTTAACACACCAAATCACATGTTGCATTTCCTATTACATTTCTTGTTTCAAGCCTTCATTTTAAAAAAAAAATTATTTTTTAATTTTTAATTTATTATGATTTTATTTAATTAAAATTTTCCTTTTAGGGTTCATCCATCCCCAGTTAGGGTATATTAATATTTTTTTTAAAAAAATTAAAAAAAAATTCTAGTTATGCAACACCAAATGGAATAGGAATTGCAACAGAGGATCTGATCCGCTTTTTTAAGTCCGAGTTCCATTGCCGGAAACGGAAATATTTGCGTGCGAAAATTGAACCTCAAGATATTTTTTTAAAAATATTGAAACGTTGAATATCGAAAATGCTAGGGGTGAGCAAAAAGTCCCGAAATCCGGAACCGAATTGAACTAGTTCGGTTTTTTCGATTCGGTTCTTTTCAAAACTCAATTCGCTTCGGTTCGTATTAAAGTAAAAATTCAGTTTTCGATTTCGGTTCGGTCCAGAGGAAAAATACTCGAACCGAACCAAAAAATCAAATTTATATATATTAGTAATAAAAATACTCGGCTTTGTTGGACTTTGTAGTTTGTTCGACTTTGCTTTGTTGGAGTTTACATGTTTTTGGACTTTATTCAATTGTTTATTGGTATTTTTTGAACTTGAATCTTGATAGTTAACTAATTCATACCTGTACGTATTTAATTATATCGAATGAAAAGAATTTAAAATAAATAAAATAAATCAGAAAATAAAAAAAATAATTCGGTTCGATTCCGATTAGAAATTCGGTTCGGTTCGGTTCTATTTTTAAAAAAATTATTTTTCTTCAATTTTAATAATTTCGGGACCGAACCGAATCGAACCGAAAAACCGAATGATCGCCCCTAGAAAATGCTATTATCTAAAATATTGGGATATTTTTAAAATTCACTCAAACATCAGGACAAAATATATGATATTTACCCTAATTTTTATCTATTTTATTTTATTTTATTAAGAGTGTTATTAACCAACATTAGTTTTATGTTGCACATAAATAAGATGGCGTCACTAATTCATTTCTTTTTATTATTATTATAAAGATCCTCTTAGCATGTCAAAGTTAATCAAACCTTGGAGAGAAGAATTATTGCATAGTGTAACCATCAATGCATTTTTTTTGTAATTACAACCGAATTTGAATTTCAAAATTAAATTTAAATTATTATTTTTTTCTTTTCTCTCTATTGATCACAAACATATGATATAATTAACTAAAAATGAATAGTACAAACGTTTATTTAATTCACGATAGTTATAAATTAAATTTATTTTGTTATATTGTAATATTTTTGTTTTCATAATTGTAATTTTTAACAAATAAAATTATACATAGCGCATCCACGTATAGCATGAGAGATACTCTAGTTGGCCTAAATATCATGAACTTTGCATTAATTCTGATTTCAAATATGAACTTTAATATGTAATACCAATAGCATAAACTTACATTTTGGTAAAATTACAATATGAAATTGGGAAAAAAAATAAATTGACGCGGATGTATGGGCAGGGGCGGAACTGGGGTAGCCGGTGGGAGCCTTGCCCCCTCCACCCGCTAAAAAAAATATAAATTTACATGTAAATTTTTTCAAAAAATAAAAAATAAATAAATTTTATACATAGGATTATTAGTGAAGAACAAATTACCCTCCAATAAAAAATTTATGATTTCGCCCCTATATTTGGCTAGTGCACGTGTAAGTATTGCAACTAATAGAATGTTGTCAAATAGGTACACATTTACTAGCCTCACGACCATGACAATTTTTCTTTTGCCAAGTTTCAATGCCATGTGGTAGTTTCACCAAGATGTAAGTTGGTGTTATTTAAAGTTCATGTTTGACACTGGAATTATGACTAAGTTTGTGATATTTAGATTAATTAATCCTATAATTACTAAATAAATTTATTTGTTACCCTAGGAACACCAACTGTAGTCTGTAAACATGTATATTCTAATTTTAAAAAATGAGAAGAGACTTGTAGTAAGTCGTTCCAAGTTGATTGAAAGGTAGTTGGGGCATTAGTTAAGCCAAACGGAATAACCAACATGTTACTAACATTTAGTTTATCCCTTGCCACCAAACACAGCAGTCTATTATTGTAGCACATCAAACTCTCATTTCTAAGAGCTTCTTCTCAATCTCACCTGCTTAATTTCCCACAACTAGTTATTATAGTGTTGTACATGTATTTATCTAAGCTGTATCACAATACATGTGCTTTACATATAACACCCATCTTTCTCAAATAATACAGATCGATGATGAGATACCAACATGAGACCAAATTGTATATATATAATTTCATTAAAAAAGAATAATCTGAATATCTCTAAAATGTGCAGCACAAATAATACAGATGAGATACCAAAATATTGTAACCTATATAGTTCCCTAACTCGATTAGGTTCCTGTAACAAAACTACACAAGGGAATCACCATAAAGATATATAATATCAGCAGAGAATGGAATGGGGGAAAAAAAATAGGGGAAATATAGCAACAAAAAAACTGAGCAGAAAATGAAAGCAAATAGATGAAAAAGAATAATCTGAACGGCCAATGGGGCCAGAGCGGAAGCCTTACAGCGGATCTCCTCTCTCATGCACCAATATGCATAGCCATGCGCAGATACCATTTATTCCCTTTCCGAGCTCTAAGAAATATTAGGTGAGACCCCATCAAGGAGGTCGTAAATAATAATTCCCTTGATCCAACGATAATATAGATGAACAACTGTCACTTTACAGACTGAAAGACTGATTCTCGAACCCCTTGCTAGTGGACAGTGGTAAACGTCATTTTTTTCCCTTCAAGGGATGGGTGGCGCAGCAAAATCTGGATAGTTTTGAGCAGCTCATGAGTTTCTTTGATTCTAATATCGACAAATTACTATACCTCCATAAGAGACTAAAATTTGTAGTGTTTCCATCCTTTGTCCAATCATTTCACTGGTGCATGTTGCATTTGCTGATGACTACTCCAATACGTGGCAGTTCCTAATAAAGTCACTGGAGTAGTTCACATATTTAGTCCAAAATGGCCGGAGGTGCTCAAAACCGATCTCCAGCCATGGTTTTGACTGTCCATTGTAGTGAATCACTGCCGCTTTTTTCACATTTTCGACATTGGACTTACTCTGATAACCCAAGCCAAGCATGTGCCAGGAGGGATTGATTGGGTGAACATGCCCCTTGAATGCAATCAAAGCAGGAGGAAGTGTTCCAAGTTTCCACAATGTCAAGTTTGACTTCAGATTCTGCAAATACAATCTCTAGTAAGGATATAAACGTAAGAGGTAATGGGGACATGGAGAAATATTAACATTGGCATCATCATTGAGAAAACATTAAATCTATGTAATAGAGTAATGGCACAAGGATATAGACATATAAACAGTCTCTAGTAATTCTAGTCTCCTTTTAATTTGCTTTAACAGGGGAAAAAAACTTGGGGAGGAAAGAGTGGTGGGGTTTGAAACTTTACCCTTTACACAAGGGAGGTTGCACTAGTTGGGTTTCCCGGAAGAGAGACACTAGTAAATCTAGTTCCACAGGGAAAATTTAAAATTTAGGTATTTTCCAGTTTTTTCTGTATTATACTATTAGGTGGGAATAAACAATAAAGAGAACAAAGATAAAATCTGCCCAAGATCAGCAAATTTGGCAATAAAGATGGCATGCCTAGTTTTACAAAAAAAAATCTGTTCATGAACCAATACAAATACACAGTAAAAGCTACAAAGAAAGACGATAAAGCAGAGGACTTAGTACTGGAAGAAAAGTCAATATACCTCCTTTAGCCAGGCGTGATAAGTATCTCGAATATCTGTCTTTCTCCAGGCATCCAAATCAAAGATATTCATCCCGTAAGCCCATGCACATTCTTCTGGATTTAAATTTTTTGCAATAAGTGGATGGGAAAAGTTGAAATAATTTCTGAAATGCTTAGACATAACCCACTCATCTTCGCCTCTACAAGTTTCGACAGCTCCATTAACTTTTCCATTGAGGTCAATATCCCAGAGAGGAGTCAAATCACGCTGTATTACAACATCATCGTCCAGGAAAACCACCTTATCGAGGTTTGGGAATAGCTGGAAAAAAAAACCACCATTGTATTCTTGGCTTAATAAAGGAAAAGACGAGTGAGGGAAAATTGAGAAGATGTAACGAAATAGTTATGGAACAATTGAACAAATTTTCAATCCCATCTGTAATCTAACAACAATATGACTAGTTTTCAAAATGGAACTGAGCATAACATTTGCAAGGAAAAAATCTACTCACTGAGACAGAGGTAAGGCATAATACACCTTATTTTACAAGGCCTTATCTATCATAGAGTATTAGTTCAAATTATCTCTGTATCCAGAGTAGCAGGAAGATGCTCTTAATCAAGAACATGCAAGTTCAAGATAAACAAAAGATGCAAAATATGGAAGATAATAATTGAAAGACAACAAACTAATTCACTGACTAAGGCCTCGGAAGAAGAGATGACAAAAAAAATCCTAGAAGTTCAAGCTTAATTTAAGAGGCTGATTAGCTATGAGTGAATTTTGGGAGAGAATATGATTTGTCCCATTTAGATCCTACCTTAAGGGGTCATAAATTAACTGCCCTGCTAATATATCTTAAGGGGGCCATAAATTAACTGCCCTGCTAATATGAGCTCTGCGGTGGACTATTTGTTAGTTTCACGCCTTCCTAGGAAAATCTATATTGGCTTAAAAGAAACGGCTTGGAATTTGTTTGACTGAATAGGAAGGCCATTATAAAGCTATCAGAAGGATTTAATGATAAATCCAATCAATACGAATATCTGACAAGTGACACACCACAACAAAAGTATAAGTATCAATTATACCTCTGGAAGATATATCCGGAGATGGTTCAGCAATGAGATATACTTCGGACTTCTAGCCTGTAATTTTGAGGCAAACGTTCGTGGGGTTGTATCACTAAGATTGGCCCCAGCAATGTGATTTCCATGGTAGTAGTTCCGTATTCCAAATTGATTCTCCACTGCTTCAAGAACCGGGATATTCTCTCTTGTTAACCAATCAAATTGATGTATACCTTTTATTTCAATTATAGCAGGATACAAAGAATTTAGGGCAAACCATGAATGCATGCCTGCATAAGTTTTTTTGTCTGTTATGACATGGAAAACAATTTTTTCAGGGTTTAGAGATGACTGGACAGCAGATGTCACAACAACTGACGCAGCAAGAATGTTGTCAGTTGATAACACAAAGTGATGGTACGAGTTATCAGAAAGCAAAGGAAGTAACTCTGGAGAAGGTAACTGCCTGCGTGCATATGCGTTGGAAGAATATTCATCAGTCAGCCTCAATGAGAGACAGTGAATGGACTTAGGGATTGCACTAGCTGCAAAATGTTTATTCATTAGCTCAGCAAACTTGGACTCCCTGATCTCTCTTTCAGACCTCTCCATCTGTTCAGCCAAAAGAATTTCAAACTACATGAATAACTTCTGAAACAACCTAGCTTAACACAAAAGGATGTAAAAACAATAATAGCCATACAATGATTATAAGTATTACCACAAGGCAATGTGTTACATTAAAAGAATATTTTTCAGCAAGTCTTGACAGAAACATTCATCCACATCTATAGGCATAAGGCATGAACTTAACATGGAAGATGCCAGAGAAAACAATTATCCGGCAATCATAATAGCATGAAATGTTGACTATGAGGACAAATTATAACTCAAAAGAAACTGTGCAAGTGGGAAAAAGGTCCTTTGTAATATAATGCATCATGTTTGTGAAAAAAACGTCACTTATACTCTAGATTTTATTTTGTTTCATCATAGCATTATACTAGTTTAACACCCACACGTTGTGTGGTGGTATAAGACGACCTTATTTTTTGAGCAATAAGAATTAATATGTGAAATCTTATCTAAGAAATTTTTGTAATGATCATGTGCGAGCTATTTAAGTTTTCGAATTAAACTGCATAAAATAATATTTTATGTTTTGCTCAAGTTAATATTTCAATCACTTGGAGAGTGTAAATATTTATTTTATTTTAATGATTTGACATTTTTTAGGGGGAAATTTCTTCTTGAAAATTGTGCACTACTTTGTTTTTATATATAGTATAGATTTTATCAATACAAATTATGTTAATCAACAAACTGATGCAGCACACAACTTTAAGTGCAAGCATTCCAGCCAAGAACTCCAGCTCATCCCAGTAGACATATTCAAACACTGCAGAAAATCATTCTTGGGCCAGAACAAGTGTCTTAGATATTAATCAGGAGTCCAGGTGAACAATGGAGAAAAAAACATGTAATTAATTGATAACTATTCATTTAATCATCCACAAGCACCTAATATAGTAGAATATTTGAGATAAATGTAAGCTGTGTAATTTGGTGCTGTATGGAATGTCGTTTAAGGAAAGATATTCTTCAACCCGTGTTATAGTTCGTACATTAAAATAAAGACTTACATCAAGTAGTTAGTCCATTAAATATATACAAATATGGTCAAATACATGAAATGCTATATCATGATGGGTTAGGTTTTTTTAGACAAATTACAGATTAGTTTTTGAATTAGGAGCTCAATGAGAATGAAGCATCTCTTTGTCAAAACAAATTCATAAAATTAGCTACTAAATTTCTGAACACAAAATGGTGACTCTTTGAAGAGAGTACAGGACTACAGTCATCAGGAAACACTTACCATTCCTTTCAAAAGTAAAGCAAACTCCTTTGAACTGTATTTGTTGTTTTTCATCTCAGAAACCAGTTGACTGAAAGAATCTGGGAGCTTTAGATTTTCAGGGATTTTCTCAGAATTCACTTGATTCAGTATTTTAACAAAGTCCTTGATGAGCCTCTGTCATAGTAACAACAACAATAAAGTTTCAACTTTCGAAATTAGATTTTCAGCATAAGTAATAACTTCGATTCTGATACTAGTACAATAGTACGTAATCAAGTTAATAGAAGTAAAGTGTAAAACAATAGAAGTTTACCCCAGAATCATCAGATCTACCAAGAAGCTTTGGCCCCAACCGTCTCCCTAAGCAATCTGAATTGATAGGAAGCCAAATTTAAAACCCAAACTAAAATAAAATAAACAAATAAATAGTATCACACTAGAAACTATATAACTTGATGTTTAGATGAAGAAAGGGGCAAGACATACAGAAAGCACATAAAAGAGAGCAACACCCAGGTCTACCAGCAGAATGGCACTCAGAAGTTAGCCTATAGACAAAGTGAGATTATTTCATCAAAGTTTCACACACATATCAACTGACATACCAACTACCAAAATAGCACAAACAAAAATTGCATCATGACAACAGCCGAACACTTACATAAAGTGATCACTGAAGATATGAACTATTATTAAAGGATCAAAAGCAATTCTTGTCACAATGAATATGCAAAAGACGATGTAATGAATTGAAAACAAAGCAAATCGATCTATTCTTAAAAGATTAGGAGAAATACATCACCCCAGATATAATAGATCAAAATTATGCATAAAGTTTCACTTCACAGTGTGACAAGTAGAACATAGCCTAAGCAACTACTATTCCACCCTTGAGAGCTATGTTCCAGGTTAGACATTTCTAAATTTTCTTTTGATAGAAGAAATTGAAACTAAGGCCTGAAACTGAGCTGGACAAAGCAATATTGATGATTTCCAGTTCATCATTTATTCTTCTTGAAGCTCTATTCACATGAATGAATGTTTCTAAATAAATATTTCAGCTCATCAATATCAACTGAAGCATAAGAAACTAGCATGGACCACACATATCGAAATCAGATCCCACATCATCTAACATCACCAAAAGTCAAAACTTAATTCATTAACAGCAATCCCAATCTATAAAAGAAATATCACAAGATCTAAGTAACAGCATCACCAAAAAACCAATAATGACGCAAAGGAGGGAAGTACCGAATGAGGAACACTTGTTGACACCTTCGAGTGTGACGAGAGCGGTGAGAATGAACACAAACGGCAACAAAAACGCAAGTATCAGAATGGTGTGGAAGAGCGTGCGATACGAGAAGTGGCGAGCTGCGACCTTGATCTTCATCAAATCTCCTCCTCCCCCATTGACATTTCCTCCGCTGCTGCTGCTCGAAGATATTGTTATACTTCTCATGCTAGGTGAGAAGTGCAGCTGCATCTTCCTCCTCCGCCACTATCTTCCTCTTTCCTCCTCCAGCCCACCGACAAATCAATAAACCACCACCGCCTCCGCCTCGGCCTCCGCCGCCAATACTACCAACAATGCTAATGCTCTCAGAACAAAACCTCCCCAAAAAGCTTCTGCAAAATGGCAATGAACTCTTCACCATCAGATCCACCGTCAAAACTATTCATGATCCTGATTTCCCCTCCACGCGGCGACTGCCACCGCATCAAAATTCCGATTCCACAAAATCCCCAACCAATCCACTATCCCTAGGGTTTCCGGCTGTTCATCCATTCCTACACCTACATACATGCATAATAAAAATATCTCCGAGTGAAGGAACGAATCCGTAATATCAAATTAACGCATCAGTTAAATCAATCGCAGCAAAGCAAGTCAAATTTATCTCCGTCTCTCTCTCTCTCTCTCTCTCTCAGATTTTTGCCGCTTCGTGTCGATCAAGACGGTGGTGATTGAAATTTGTGTGTGTAGATCGGTGCGTCGGAGGAGCGGAATGTAGAGAGAGAAAGAAATGAAATCGGTGTGTGTTTATTTTATTTTTATTTTTTTGATTGGCTGATCGCATCCGATCTATAATTATATTCCCTTTTTTCTCCTTACACTTACAATAAATAGTTGGGGAAATTAAACAATATGCAATGATTAAATTTGACAATAGTGAGATATTATTTTATGTCAAACCATGTTGAGGTTGAGTTAGAGAGAGAAACAGCCGTCTTTTGACTTTTAAATCTTAATTAATTTTAGGGTTAATTACTTAATTAGGTCTTGCCGTCCCACTTCTTATTGTCAAACATTTCAATTTTTTTATTTCTCGCGTCACGCTTTCTAATCTAAATTACCATATACCATTCAATCATTCATACAGGTTTATTTTCTTTTTCTTTTTCTTTTTTGGATATCATAATAAATATATAGAGACGAATTGTTATATTTATTTAGCTCTTATACTAACGTGCCCTTATTTAATTAAATGAGATTTCATGTTACACTCTATTTGTTATACTTCGTATTGCATTTTCAAATTACAAGATTTTTTTATATTTTTTATCTTTAATTTTATTTTGTTGTGATTTAGTTTATTTTATGATTGTTTATTAGGTTCACCCGCCCAATTAGAGTTTATAATTATTTTTTAGTATTTAATTTCTAAATTTTAATTAATAACTCATTATTATGGTTGATTATTTTAAAGTAAAATTTTTTAATTTTTTTAATTCATTTTTGTTGTTGTTAAAAGTTGACCACAATTATTTATGTTATAATTAATAGTTATTTTATAATAAATATTATTTAAATCATAAATTTGATAACGAAGCAAGAGAAGAAACAAGAACAAGTGCAACAAAAAATTTGAACAACTATTTAATATGTTTACATTAAATAATAATTTATTGTCAAAGAAAATTAATATGGGCATATCAAGAAGTTGACCTATTTAATTGTATGTTTCAATCATTTTCTTAATCTAATATCCCTTGATTAATTTAACTTTTTTCTAACATAATTGCATCTATTTAAGAAAGGGTGTTTCTATTTACACCACATAATTTTCTTTACACACCACTATTAAATTTAACTACAAAAGAAAATAATTATTAATTTACTTAAATATCCTTTTTAATGAAAAATTAAAAAAATCAAAAGAAATTATAAAGAAAAAAAGAAAGGAAAAATGGATGTCTTCTTCTCCACCAGCTCGATCGTCGGATGTCTTCTTCTCCACTAGCTCGACCCTCGGTTTCTTCTCCATCCTGCAGCGGCGCTACCACCGTCTCTCTCCTCTTCCTCCAATTTTGCAAGTCCACAACCATGGCAGAAGTGAGACCAACATCAATTATTCACAAAAAGTAATAAATAAAGACAAAAAAAATGGCAGATCTGGACGGGGACCTCGGCGACCACTATGCGAAGCTCCCCTCCCATCAAAAAATCAGCAGACCCCGATGCTCGTTCGAAATTTACAGTTTGAACCCCTTTCTATAGATTCGAAAAATGTTTTTCGAAACTTCTTCGAGTTCGGAAAATAGTTTCCAAACCCCTTCAGATTTGGAGACGATTTCGAGTCCCCTTCTTTGGGTTCGAAAAATATTTTTCGAATCCAAAGATAGAGCTTCGAACTGTAAATTTCGAAGTATAATCTGCCATGTTTTATTTCATTGAAGTTATCATGGCTTCGTCGGAGAAAGCAAGTTGGAGTGTAATAATAATTTATATTGTCTGATGGTGAGTGTAAAAAGCAAGAATTATGGTGAAGGAGGAAAAAAGAATGAGAAATAAGGGTGGTCGGTGGTGGTGGAGGAAGGATGTCGATCAAGAATGGTGGTAGCCGTCGACGGAGGAAGGGATGCGGTTCTATTCTGTTTTCCCCTCTTATTCTTTTTTGTTTTTTTTTTTTTAAATTACTAATAGTGAAATATTAAGTTTAAGTTTTTAAATTAAAGGGTAGAATAGGCTTTTACAATGGTGTGTAAAGAAAAAATGAAAAAAATAATAATTATAATTATTTTTATAGTATGTAAAGTAAATGTGGTGTGTAAAAAAAATATGGTGGTGTAAATAGAATCACCCTTTAAGAAAAACTTATTCAAAAATTAATTTTTACATTCATAATTATAGGAACAGAACAAGTATGGATATATCAAGTCGAAGCTTTAAGTTGCAAATTATAAAATATCATATACTCCAAGTTGAAAAGTTATGATAAATAATCCTTAATCTGTATTTTTGTCGCAATATCTACCCTTTTTCTTTTATAAATGTTAAATTTTCAGTATTAATAATTTATAAACTGAGCTTCCTTTTTTATTTCAATCAATGCTTTCACCTCTGTCTGCCACTTGAATCATAAAAAAATTGCGACTAGGGTGTTTGATTTATTTAAAATTTCAAATATGTTTTGAGCATATTTTTTTCATTACACTAAATGGAAAACTCACATCAAACTTAATCCTTGAATCTTGACTGGAAAAATGTTAAAAGACCATATATGGAGAATCATCAATCAAATAAATCTACACAATTCTCAACTCCAACAAACAAATTAAAAAAAATTATCACCCTCTACAGTTCAAAATTCATGAGACCTGGATCCAGATTTTGACCCGATCCACATATCCATACAATTGTGTGTGAACTGCAGAGTGGATCCAAATATAGATATTGTCCGATGAATTTTGACCTGTCCGACGGTGCGAGACATGCGTGTGTATTATTCCTTAGCATGAATTAACACTGCAGAAACACAATCGACAACCTACTACAGAGTCCCTTCATGCAAAACTCATAGCAACACTAATAAAATAAAATGTTATACAATGACAGAAGGAAGAGACAATAATCATGCACCTCTATATTTCAAAGAAGCTAAGAAGAAAAGAAATGGCGTCCACACACTTTCAAAGTGGATCTAAATGGTTATGACCCTACCACACTTTGACAATTGGACATAGTTATAGTCTTCAACGTTGATGCAAACTAACAAACTATCAAAATTTCATAAACAAGCATGCTACATGCTACCCAAGATTATGAAATACAGTGCAATCCCCTAAATGTTATTTAGCTACTTTCAAAGTCACAGCATTTTATGCAAAGACACAGCAATCCATCAAATGATACCTAGTTTCTCCCTCATGCCAATTCAGTTGCTCCTCCTCTCCATCTTCACAGGCGATGGAGCAGAGAAAACGGAGCCACCAGTGTCAACCCGGTCAGGCCTCCTTACAAAGTTACCTCCGCTAGTTGAAGAACGCCTCGATTCTTCTTCACCATCACTGCTCGAGCAACCATCTTCAACTTCCTCCTCAACATCCTCCTTTGAGGACACCCCGATTTCTTCAATCTCTCGACCAAGATCATCCTCAAACTCTTTCTCGTCATCATCAACATCTAAATCGTCCTCTTCTAGATAAGGCTGACTGTGTCTCCTCAACACCTTGTAAACCTTCCCATTCTCTGCAAAGCTCACACTTTTCTTCACTTTCGGCCCAACCCCACCGTGCTGCTTCACCAAACTGCCCGTCGGAATTGCAGAAACACCATACTTTTTCATGATAAGTTCATCATTAGGGTTTTCTATTTCATCACCCTGCTCCTCATCTAGCTCCTCAGCTAATCTATCAATCCTTTCCACCAGACCCCTCAGTTTCTCAACATTAACTCTTTTTGAATACCCAGATTCCACATTGCCTATTTTCTTTCCAATATTGGAAACCCTAGATCTCACATTGTTGCCACTCTGCCTCACATTTACTCCAATAGTCCTCCTCTGCACACAAACCCCCTCAATAAAATCCAAAAACTTATTTAATTCTCTGTTCAAAGAAATTTTCCCATTTCTAATCATCGGATCACCACCCTTCAAAACATTTAAAAAGGGAATAATCAGATCCGCCGTACATTAAATCATAGCTATAAGAAATCAAGAATCTATAAATTTTACACAGCTGTAAGCGAGAATCGATTTTTTTTCTACCTGAATGGCGTCGAGTTTGAGAAGCAAGTTGGCAGCTTTATGATAGACGACATCATAATCGAAGTGGGTTTTTCCAGAAACCGAAGATTTGAGAAATCCAAGGCTCGACTTGATTGAAGCTAAATCTTTGAGATGGCGGAGGGTTATTGATCTGCGCACGAGGAAGGCTCTGAAGTGGGTTTGAATAGAACGGGCGGCGGCGTCACGGAGTGTTTGGGAGGGGGAGGAGCGGCGGCGGAGGGCGGACTCTAGTGCGGCAATGCGGAGGAGGAGGGAGGACTCTAGGGCTTGGCTCTTTTCTTGGATATAGCTTTGTTGAAAGTATTGGGGAAATTGGGGTAAATTTGGGGAGTGGGAGGGGGGTGAATAGAGATTGGGAAGGTGATGGAGGTGAGGATCCGGCGGCGGTGGAGGAGGGTGGTGGTGGTGGCATGGAGTGTAACAGTGGCAGTAACAGGAGGTGGCGGCGGGGGAGTGGTGGTGGCAGTGAGAGGCCATTTGGGGTGGGGAAGAAATTGATGGTGGTTGAGGAGAATGGGGGTTTGATTTTGCCGTTTATTCCTAAGACTCCAATCAAAGAGTAGCTTATTGGAAGATGTTGTGTACGTGACACGTCTGTATGGAATCTCGTCTCACGGGTTCAAATTTATAAAACGGATGGGACCAAATTCAAGGTCAATGTTACGAGTCAACCCGTTTTATTCCAAAAATTTAGTTGTCGGAAAAAATATTAATCATAACATTAAAAAATATTACTTTCTAATCTGAAAAGTATCATTCAGCTATTTTGTTTATATAAATTTTAATATATCCTAATTCCTAATTAGGATTTATTAATCTCAATTAGAATTTATATTTAATTAAAAATAATTATCGAGTATATTGTATGAGCTCACGCATTAGCGTCGGACGAGTGCACTGCGTGAGTCGTTGGATAAAAACAAATCTCTTTAATTTTAGGATATTTATTTATTTTGAAAAAAAAAATGTTGCGCGCAATGCACGAGCTCACGCAGTAGAAATTCGGATTATTGGATCAACCCACTTAAATTCAGCCTAGACCTATCGGATCGTTGGGTTATTCAGTCCAGGTCAATTTGAGCTATAATTTTATGGCCCTAACCACTTTTTTCTCGAGCTATTTGAATCAACCCATCGATGTCGGGGTGAATTGACATCCTTAACGACTGATTCAACCCATTTGGTCTATATTCATTTCAGTTTGAAATTTTTCGACACTAACTTTTTTTTTCTTGGTCCATTCTAGCTAACCCATTGATTTCAAATTGGATTGTCATTCATGTAGATAGGTTAATTAAGTCGACTCATGAGTTGTTATGCTTAATTAGTACTCCCACTTAGTGGCGATACAATGGGGGCTGGGGCAACTACCCCAACTTGTGTTTTTAAAAAATAATTATATATGTTTTTTTTAGAAATCTTTATATATGGTTATTATAATTAAGATTGACATAAAGTTATACTTTGCCCCCAGTTTTTTTGTTTTATAAAAATAAAATTTGTGTTGGACTTGATATATATGTATACAGGGAATAGTTAAAATGAAAATACATCCCCATGTATTTAGGGATCTAGTTACAAATTCCTCGTAGCTTCAAATTATATTAGATTTAATAGGGTTAAAAATGTAAAAAAAAAATGTAACCATAGTTTCACATCCCTTAAATGTAGGAAAAATAATATTAGGAAATCCTTTAATTGATTTATTAATCATGTATCTTCAATCAATTTAAAGCCACATCTTCAACTACAAGTTCAACAAATCCACAAGCAATTTGTTATATTAATATGAATTAAAATAACAATTATTTGGTATATTATTAGCAATATTTTGTAAACCATATTAGCATGTCATTATAAAGATACTAGCAATTTGTTATATTAATATTAGCAAGCAATGGAACAAGGTTATTACATAAATAAAGATTTAATTTTATAGCATGTCATTCAAAGCATATTAGCAATTTAATATATTAATATTAGCAATCATATATTAGCTATATATTCTGAAAATTGGTTCTTAACAAAATGTTAACATGTCAGAAACTAATTGTTAATATATTAAGAACATATTGGTAATATGCTAATCATAATTTGCTAATATGTCAAAAATAAATTGTTAATATATTAATATCATGTTAATATATAACCAACAATTTGCTAAAATATTGACAAAACATTGCTCAAATGATAAATACCAATTGACTAATATGTTAGTAATGAATTGATAATATGTAACCTATGATTCGTTAACACGTTGACAAATATATTGCAAAACTCACATCTGATTCGAAAATCTTAAAAACGCATAAAAAATATTGATGTTGTGAAACTAACAAAAAATAAAAGAAATAAAGAAAATAATTGTAATGCTCAAAGAATGAAAAAAAAAATGAAAGTAGCAAAAATTCCAATGTTCTAATGCATGCAATTGTGGTTCCCAAAATACCAGAAAATCCATGTCCTTACTTGTGCATTTGAAGTAATTGTTGTGTGTCTGCAACATTTTGGTTTCTCAAATATCAAACTCAAAAGATTTCGACGACAGATTAACAAAAATTGGATAGACAATCCAAAATATTTCTCTGACCTATCCACATATACTCATCGAGAGAGTCATCCGGAGAACCAAATGTTAATTAACAGATAGTTATTGTGCACTTTTATAATGGTGATAAACATTGTGCACTTCCATCCACTTGAAATAATCTGAATTGTTTTCTAGGGAATCGACAGCACGAAGGAATAACTCTTTTCTCATTCGAAATCGACATAATACATTAGCAGTAAATATCGAATCGTCGAAGAAATAATAATAGACAAGATGAGTATGACCTTGTTCACAGCCTCAGTTGACAAACCTCCTGGTTCTTTTTTAAGAACTTTGAGTTGCTTGAAGTCATTGCTCTTTTTTCTCAATATGATCAAACATTATCAGTTCGAGTGCATCTCCTTCTTCCAGTATTTTATTCCTCAAGAAGTCACGATTCTTTTTTTCTGAAAGACATTTTGATGACATAAAAAAAAATTATAGAATGAATTTGGCCAAAGTTTAAAAGTAGAGAGATGGTTGAGAATGAAAAATGAGAAAATGAACTTCAATTGATAGAGTGGGGAGATAATTGAGAATGAAAAAAATGAGAAAGTGAACTTCAATTTGTAGTGTAGAGATGATTGAGAAGGAAAAAAAAAGAGTAAGTGAACTTCAATTTATAGAGTGGAGAGATAATTATTAACTAGCATTAATTGAATAAAATAGAACAATGTAGTAAAAAATATCATTTCTTGCCGACAACATAATTAACATTTACTAACATTAATTGAATAAAATAGTAAAAAAATATCATTTCTCTGCTGACAACACAATTCAAAATATGGAGCTAGAGGCATAAATTGGCTACCCATTGTTGCATAATAATCGCGTTGAGATATGAAATATGAAACTGTATTATTTTGTGAAGAGGACATGAAATATGGAGAAGCAATATGACAGTTTTAGGGAAAATGCGGCATACATAAAGAGAATTGAGAAATTGAGATAATTTTAGAATTTTGAGAACTTGAATTTTAAAATTGTGAAAAAAAATGAGCTAATTGAAGTTTAATTTATAGCAAAAAGAAATTGATATAGTCGTTAGCTAATTTAATTTCAATAAAAAAAATAAATGAAAAAGTAACCATTGCAACAATGATTACATCTACATATATGAATATTTTATAAATTTTAGAGATAGAGACCGTGACAAAAAAAATCAAAAAAATAAAATTAAAGCAATCATTAACTACAAACAATAATATATGCGTAGTAGTTCATATGCAGGATGCACACGCACATTGAATTCATGTGAATTATCCAAAAGTATAAAATAAAATAAAATAAAATTAGGGTGATTCTATAGATACAGTAGTCCATATTTTTCTTAATATAGCCCCCCATTTAAAATAAAATAAAATATATTAGTTAATGTACTATTTTATTCATATAGCCCTAGCTTAAAATCCTAATATAATAATAAACCCTCCATATAGCCCCCACTCACTAATCTAATAAAACTTAGGGAAAAAAAAGAACGAAGATCTTTAAGAAAAATAGAAGAGGGGGAACACCAAAGGAGTCCAACCTGCTCCTTCCCATTCAGTTTTTATTCTTAAATTTCGAAGGTTTTTGTATGTGAAATAACTATTCTACGAGTTGGAAATCACCATACAAAATGAAGAAAGAATTACAAGTAAATTGTGATATTGCATTAACTTGTATTCAATCCATGAGGCTTCGAATAATGCTATGTGGATTGGTACGACTGTTGTTACTGCATCTTTTGGTTTTCAATTCATCT
Organism: Perilla frutescens; assembly: GCA_026008535.1. Classification (NCBI taxonomy): domain Eukaryota; kingdom Viridiplantae; phylum Streptophyta; class Magnoliopsida; order Lamiales; family Lamiaceae; genus Perilla; species Perilla frutescens. Next base: position 48,499,870 of record BRKX01000015.1, read on the forward strand.
ATTGAAGAGACACATTCCACACTAATAAAGAATAAGATTGTTAGAACACTGAAATGCCTAATTACATAATTCAATTAATGTCAACCCCAATATCTTGCTCTAAAAATTCATTCATCTACGAGAATCCCACATTAAAACTTCGATTTTTGATAAATATACACATTCTTTGGGACACAAATGTAAAGCCTTCATGTCAAAATCTAATCTTTTTCAATAATTTCGATTCTCGACAATTTATTTCCCTAAAATTTAATAATTCACGGCGATATCTATTTTTTTGTTGCGATCTTTAACTGAAATCCGAGTTTGCTTGAGATAATCTAAATTTGACCTCTTGTTTTTCTTCATTTTGTTTGTTGAAAGATGATCATCGGGCTATAGACCGGTTGCTCTTGTTTTTGTTCATTTTGATTTTTAAAATATGCACATCCGACTGTAGGTTGGGGCTATAAAAATGAGGTTTTATTTTATTCTCTTTTTACTGTTTTCATTTAAGAGGTTATACGGTTAAAATAGTATATCAATTAATATATTTATTATTTCTTTTAGATAAGGGATTATAGTGAGAAAAATTAGGGCCATGTATAGAATCACCCATAAAATTAAGATAGTAGGTGGCCCACAACAATCGGCACAACCCATTGGCCACGCTTGCATGCGCCAATGGATGCCCGTGTTTTGCCCACACTCCACGCGCCGTTATTGCATTTCACTGTTGGTAACTGACTACATCATTTGATAGTCAATTTCTTGAAATTTGTCGCATGGGATTCGAATTCCATTCCCATATCCTTGGTAGTTAGGGAAAAAGCTCCATGCTACCCTTATATATCTCATAAAGCCAATATTTTTTCTACTACCACAGATTTTAGTGAGGCTACCAATTGAATTTTCGCACGTAATTTTCTTAATTTGAGCTTTATGTTTTTTTTTTTTTTCCCTCAACTCTCTTTGTATTTAATTTTGATTTCTCCCAATTCTATATATATTTCATTTATGAGAATAGAAACCAACATTTGTGGTGTTGGAATCCATAATTTATCATTGCAAAGTCATATCGCGTGTTTGCCCTAATTTCAGGTGACATGTCTTGACAATAATGCTGTTTCTTTTGGTTCTCCAACATGTATCAAGGCACAACTTAACTTGGTCATGCTCTACTCGTTATTACCCAATCATATGCAATTCAAAAACTCTTAATTCTTCTTGAAGATGATGAGATTTCATGGTTGTGCTTCTTCAACGTTGGAATCGAGACATGTAATATTGATTTCACACCTCAATCCAAAAAAAAAAAACTTTGATTTACTAGAGGAGAAAAGATGATATATTCTGCAAAAACAAATGGGGGGTGAATCAACAAAATCCTACTCAATGACGTTGTAATATGAGAGAGTTGGAACATCATTCCTAGCAAAACCCTAGCCCATGACATGATTTTTTAACACCTGAGGAGCAACAACACCCGTCGGGATAGTCAAAGAGCCTATTTGCACCTTATCAGTTATATTCATTATCTATTATAAATATATTTAAACAAAATTTAGTTTGTATATTTATAATTAATCAAAGTCAAAATAATTGAAGCATCATGTAATAGAGAATTCGAACTAGTAAAGTAGTACACTAAAACATGGAATCACAACACTTGATATATCATAGAATTACAATGCGCGAAATCACAGTTTCTAACATCACGAGGGAATAGACAAAGGTAATATCATCAATACAATGTAAAGAAGTAACACAGATCGACCTTCTAACTGTGAACCAAGACGAGATGCCATATATAAAATGACAACAAAAATGTAGTGAAAGAATAAATTGTAGTCACCTGCTTCACAATTTAGCCATTTGGTTCCATCACAAGGCATGCATTTAGGCAACTGCAGGCAAGTCCTTTAGCCAGGCATCGAGTGGCTTGCCTATCGAGTAAACAATGAAACCGATCTCCCTCAGCTTCTCTGCGTCCACAACATTCCTTCCATCAAAAACGAAGGCGGGTTTCTGCATGTTGTCGTATATCCTCTTGAAATCGAGCTTCTTAAACTCATCCCACTCGGTGAGAATGCAGACAGCATGGGCATCTTTGGTTGCCTCGTAGGCATCCCAGACAGTGTGGACTTTCTTGACTGTGGTAGGGCTCATTGGCTGGAGATGCAGGGGATGGTCCCAGTCGAACTTGTTCATCGTGAGGTCCCTCTGGATCTGGTCATCAGTGACCTGAGGATCGTAGATGCTAAGCTGGGCCTTGTCGCCCAGGAGTCCTTGGCAGACGTCGATAGCAGGAGTCTCTCTAGTGTCGCCGGTGTCCTTCTTGAATGCGAAACCCAGGATGGCGATTTTCTTGTTGGCAACTGTGTTGAACATGGATGAGACAATTCGGTTGACAAAACGGCTTTTCTGATAGTCATTGATCTTAATGACTTGCTTCCAGTATTCTGCAACCTCGGGAAGGCCATTGCACTCGCAGATATAAACCAAGTTCAGAATGTCCTTCTGGAAGCAGGAACCGCCAAAACCAACACTGGCATTAAGGAATTTGGGGCCGATTCTCGAGTCTGTTCCAACAGCATATGACACTTGGGAGACATCTGCTCCAGTGGCTTCACAGAGAGCTGACATGGCATTGACTGATGAGATTCTCTGGGCCAAGAATGCATTCGCAGCAAGCTTTGACAGTTCTGCAGACCATAAGTTTGTGGTGAGGATACGATCTTCAGGAACCCAATGCGCATAAACATCCTTAAGTGCGTTAACCGCCTTAAGGCCTTCCGGGGTTTCCCTGCCTCCTATGAGAACCCTGTCTGGGTTGAAAAGATCTTTAATTGCAGTCCCCTCAGCAAGGAATTCTGGGTTGGAAAGAATCTGATAATTAATTCCCTTGCTGTTGTGGGTCAAAATCTTTTCAATGGCTTCAGCAGTTTTGACTGGAACTGTAGACTTCTCAACCACTATCTTATCAGATTTCGATACATCAGCAATCATGCGAGCAGCACTTTCCCAGTATGTCAAATCTGCAGCTTTGCCAGCTCCAAGACCCCGAGTCTTAGTGGGAGTGTTGACCGACACAAATACTATGTCAGCCTCAAACACGTGTTTCTCCACATCTGTGCTGAAGAATAGGTTCTTGCCGCGGCACTGCTTCACTACCTCATCAAGTCCGGGCTCATAGATGGGAAGTGTATCGCTGTTCCAAGCATTGATGCGAGGGACAGAAATATCAACAACAGCCACTTCAATGTCAGGGCACTTAAGTGCTATCACGGCCATTGTAGGGCCTCCCACATATCCGGCTCCAATACAGCAGATCTTCACCATTCTTTCCCTTGTTTTAGTTCCCTGAAAAATTTACATGCAGACATTTTATTTTACCATCTGTTGCTATGTAAATGCAAAGAATCACCAAGACTGAAAATCACATTTAGAAAACCGGACAGAAACTATTCATAAAGGAACCTCGAGCTACATCTGACAGCACTCTAGTGACATAAAATATTATCCATCATATCGCACACAGATTTTCCTAACCATCATTCACCATCATAGCTATTACAGCATCAAGGAGGAGTAACTTCAGAATATATTTACTAGAGAAAGTTAATTCCAGTATTACCAAGAGAAGCTAAAAGTGAATTGAGAATTGTTGCGTAGCAAAGATATTCAGATTCTGCTTTCAATAGTTTGACAAGGTTATGAATATCAAACTTATTCTTTTGGGTCACAATCCATGATAATGAAAACAGCATAACATCATAGTATTTTACTAATCAGATCTGATTTTTATAATTCAGAATAAGAACTACCAGTCTACCACTGACACCTCAAGAGATAAAAAAAAAGTCATCATGAAACAGAGAGATCTTACACTACTCAGTAATTCTTCAAGTCAAATTACACTATTTTGGAACAGATCTATCACACTAACACTGTCCACTGCACGGAATAAGCTCTGGAAATCAGTACTTGCAGTTTACGTCAAGTCATAACCCAACAAAAATTGGAACTTTTACACCAGACTTCACGAAAGCAATCGAGATCTAACATAAATCAAGTAATTAAACAAGTAATAGCAAAATACACATCAAAATGAGGGATCAAATCAGTTAAACCTTAAATAAATCACTAAAATCAAGCGAACCCCCCGACCAACCCTGTTTCAGATCAGACACAACCGACGGGAATCAAACCATGAAACAAATCGATAAACTTGATCTACACTCATTCATCAACAAATGAAAGTGATAAACCTTCACACACACGTATATTACTGAGAAAAACCACATCCACCGACACAATTCTGGTTGCCGATGTTCACACACAAATGCAATGAGAGAGATCAAGAAGCTATGAAGAAAATGAAAAATGAAGTTGGGAATTTCGGAATGATGAATTTTACCTCTCGATCGGTTGTTGGGATATCTGAAGAATCGGGGAGAGAGAGAAAGAGAGAGATCTGTATGAAATGAAATGAATTTTGTTGAAAGCAGAGAGAGCGGGTAGCTGCTTAAATAGTCGTTGGCATTCCAAGATCTACCCCGTGGACTTTGCGGAAAGACGAAAATGACCCTGTGTAAATTCAGGTATGCTGAAAAGACAACAGTACCCCTACCTTAAACGGGTTTGGCATTTGATGACTTTGACAGGCCGGATATAAATCTGAAGAATGTCAGCGTATTTCCTATATCTCCTCTTTATTTTAGGGACAATATTATACTTTTAATATTACCAATAATAATTAAATTTTATTTATTTTTAGAATTATATCATCAACTATTAAATGCGATAATAAATCATCTGAATTTTGGAAGTAGCTCTATTTTTTTATGTTTGAAATTGAAACCAAATGATGTGATATGAGAATCCCCACCATATTGTAAAAAAAAAAAAAACAAAGCGCTTCCTACGTTCTGAAAATGTAGTCCTCTTTCTCATTTTACGCATATTAAGAAAATGCATTTAATGCACTTGAAAAAGTAAAATTATATTATTTTTTCCTACTATATATCCTTATTTATTGATGATTTAAAAGAAAAGGAATGTTAATTTCAAAGAAGATAAGTAAGTGCATATTAAGGAAAATGAAAATTTAATACACACATATATAAAGAAAGTGGAATATAATTTTAGGGCGGACTAAAAAAGAATAGTAAACTACAATTATGGAACGAATGTAGTAGTAATTTCAACAAAATATAAGGTTAATTATATAAACCTTAAAAAGAAAACTTGAATTATTTTACTATTACAGTGTGTGTATATATATATATATATTGTTAACAATATCGTTTACGAAACTTTTTCTTTTAAATAAATCAATAATAGAATCGACTGCATTTTCAACCCAATATATAATCTTACATATGGCTTCCACATGCAAGCTGGTTAGTGTTGTTAACGAACAAAATCGCTCGCGGGCCATTCAGAACTCGATTCGAAAAAAGTTTGTACTCGAAACTCATTTATTTTATATCAAGTCAAGTTCGAACATAATAGTATTCGTCTAGGTTAGCTCGTGAACATGTTCGAGCTCGAGCTTAATCGAACATGTTCATGAATATTATGAATATTTCGAATGAGTAAATTAAATAAGGTTTTTTTTTACCTCAAGCTCGAACATGTAAATCAAATGAGTTTTTTTCGAGTATTTCACGAGTCGAGTTCGAGTCGAATTCAAGCATGACAAATATTTATCGAGTAGAGCTCGAACGAGAGAAAAATAATTCAAATCGAGCTCAAGCTTGAACTCAAATATTTCTTAATGAGCTGAGCTCGAACATTAGGATATTCGGCTATGTTTGATCATATTTACAGGCATAATGATGGTAATTATGCATGTTCATAACAGGGCTGGGGAGGAAAATCGTGAATAAGTAGAAATGAAAGATATGCGAAGTTTAAAATGTGAGAATCACATTTTTTTTGTATGAATATAATCACGTGTTTTTATGTAGCCTAGTGTCGACAAAAAATTACGATATTCAATCATCCACGTCAATATTTTTTGCATAAAAAATATCACCGGTTTAAAACTATTTTTTCTTTCAGTGTATGTTTCATAAATCAAAATTTAAATCATATGTTTTGTAGTTTCGTGGTATTCTCTATTCATAAAATAATAATCATAAATTCATTAAAGTACACCCTGTATGGATGTAATTATTTTTACTAAATTATCATAATTTACAAAAATAAAAATAAAAATGGAACATATCAACAGATTTTACTATCTGTTCAAATTATTCAAGTGTTAATCGACAAATACTATTAAATATTTTATATTTTTAATTTGGAAATGGGGTAGGAAAGAGTGTGTAGATTTTTTTTAACATGTAGAAGTCTTAGGCTATATTTTTAAAATGCTAATTGAATATATACTTATATTCTGAACTTTAGTCTATTTTTAAAAAAGTCATGAATTTCAAAACATGTAAAAAAAATACTAACATTTTCACATTGTTGAAAAAATGTCATAGATTGCTTACAAGGTAAGTCTGAATCTAACGTGTAAAACGATATGGACAATCATATTAAATCTCAGTGTGAAATATAATTTTCCACGTTATTTTAGTTGAACGCAAACGTTCTTTATCAGCAATTCAACATCGGAAATTGAATTTGAGAATATTTTTATAAGAATGTGAAAAGATTAGGTATTTTTTTAAGTTCCGAATATTTTTACAAAACAGATTAAAGTTCAAGACATATACTTATATTTAGCATTTTCAAACACATCACTTTTTTTTTTTTTTTGCATTTTGAAAAACTTTTTTTGCTCTGAAAAATAATTCAAAAAAATTGAATGTCAGCGAGTCAAATGTCTAAATTAGACATACAAATAAAAAAATAATAAAAAAAAAGAAGATGAAGTGAGGTTGGGAAGTGGGCAAGGAGTGGTATTTCAAATTTCCAATTACCTGCGTACCACAGTGGAACACGTAATACGCTCAGGTGTACGCTGCGCCTCATTGGTGGTACCCCACCAGATTTTGTTGAGATGTCGCTTGATCATAAGTTTTATATTATATTTTCTCAGCTGCGGTTAGAAATTATATTTTAATATGAATTGTCAATTATAACCTTTCGAATGGGACAGGAATTGCTGGTGATTCACAATCAAGCAAAGAAGCATGTGATTAGATCAATCCTATGCCGCTAAAATAGTCTTTTTAATCAACTTTAAGTATGTTTTACTTAACTTGAGCATGAATCGCATGATCATGGGTGTTTGGTTGAATTTAATATTTTAGAGAGTTATGAGTTATCAAAGTGTGAGAATTAGTTTTTGGAAATGGAGAGTCTTGTGTGAGACCGTCTTACGGTTCATAATTCGTAAGATAAGTCAAGATCTGAATATAAACACATTTAAACACTAACAAAAGTATAAATGCACTTCTGAATAGGATATGTCTCGTACATGTTTTTGTGATTGGAAGAATCCTTTAGTTCTTCGTTTAAACTCAAAACTGCATTATTTTGCGATGAGGTGGAAATATTTTCCAATCATTATGAAACGACGTAATGATTTTTGTGTCACATCACTTTTCTTTTGCCAGAAAAATAAAATAAAATTAGGGGTATCTATTTTGCAAAAAGATGTAAGTTTATATATTTCTTGGAAGGTTTTGAAGTTTGCGTCTAAATTGCAAATCGTATCAGAATTTTTATATTTAAACGTAATTAACCCTAATAACTATTCAAATTTCAAATTAGTTGTATCTGAATATCTGATCATCAGGTGAAACATTATGCAAAGCTGATTTTGGCATACTGAAATTCTTCAATGCTCAAGTTAATTCAAGTATTAATAAAAAAATATTAACACAAAGATTAACTTAATTATATTTTTAACAAATGTTTTTTTTTAAGTTATGCTTAACGAAAAATATTATCTTGAATTATGCACTTCATATATAGCGTAGGAATATACTTCATATTAAATCAGTTATTGGTGCATGGTATCATGCTCAATTACAATTGCACTTGTTTATCTGTAAATTACTTTTTGATCAGTAATATTGTATATATAAAATGGCAAATACTTGCATGCACAAGGTGGGCTTATTTCAGACAAGCGAGTCAAATTCGCGGGTCAACTCGCTTTGACCCGGGTCAACGAGGGTTGACCCACAAAAAATCCGGTAAAATCAATATCAACAGTAACATTAAAAAGTATAACTCAAAAATCGAAAAGTATCACCTGTATCATTAAATAGTAAGAGGTCTGCCACTTATTTTAGGGATTTTTGGGGTGTTTTTAGGGGTTTATTTTGTGTGTTTTAGGGTTTTTTTTGGATACTTTTAGGGGTTTATTTTGTATTTTTTTTTTGGGGGGGGGGGGGGGTTAGAGCTTTTTATTGTGTTTTTTAGGATGTGGGGGCGGGGGCGGGGGGGGGGGGGGGTTAATTTGTGTTTTTTTTGTGATTTATTAATTTCATTTTAGGGTATAAATTTATATTTATTTTAAACAAATTATATCAATTCATTTTAATTCTAGGGTTTTATTTTATGATATAAATTTTGTTGGGAAAAATAAAAAATAAAGAAAATCGCAAATTTTTTTTTTTTTAAAAATTGCAAGAAAAAAAAAATCATAGACGGGCGCGTGATACCCACGCACCGTCTGATATAGGCGCGCACGCAAGAGTTCCTCATATAAAATTAATCGCAATTAACCCGTATCATATATTTTCATGGACGAAAAAACCATGTGATTTCCAAAAGTCCCATATTATATATTTTAACATCAAACATTCAAGTGATCTGTATCAAGGGAGTGTGATAAAAATTATCACTAATTTGATTTCTTTTGTTCACCATGTAATTGACAAACTTGGCTTTTATTTTGTCCTTTTCAGTTATAGCATAGATGGAATATAATTTGTACGGAATTTCCCAATTGATCATGTTGGGAACATTTCTTTTACACATCCGAGTGCATAGGATATCTCAATTTTTTTAAAGTGTTGGTATGATTCAAACTTATAATCTTTTAGTCATGATTTCGCATTCAATCATTTTTATTTTTTTTTGAATTGAGAAAATGAGGAGTGGTAGATCTTGAACCCGAGACGTCATTCTACCAACTAAATTGCCCGTAAGAACAAGGAACATTTTTAGGTTGTTTATTCACTGCGGCTCACAATCAAACGTACATTATTTTGATATGGGTACCCGAATTGTTATGAAATGGTGAGAGGATAATTGGAACTTCTAATTTCTATGGCAAAAACCAATATTTGAAAGTAAAGAATATGGCTTTCGGAAAGAAATATAATTCATTTATCATTTTTTTTTAGCTAAAGAAATTCCTATCTTGTCTTCTAGAAACCTCGAAAACGGGTGTTGGACAAAAATCATTTGAAATCATGGATTATGAATTAGCACATTTAAATCATGTATTTGAGGGAGTGCAACGCTCGTGTGTATTCATGTGAGTTGTGACATATTAATTATATAATCCAACCTCTATAATTCCCACTACCTATTGAAGGACATGCCGTAACGATCGCATATTTGTAATTAAATAAAGGGTTTGCAACTTTAATATATTGATAATACAAAAATTACATTCTCTTTTTTACGTTTGGAACATAACAAGAAAAATGTAAGTATTCTCATTTTTTTTATTAAAATTAATCAAGTAAATTTATTAAGATAAATTAATAATATTGTAGACTTGTAGTCTAGGGGTATTCTTCAAGATTTTATGGTGAGAGACCGGAGTTCGATCATCATACTCATTCTCTAATTTAAAAAAAAAAATTAAGAAAATATATATATAAATAAAGATAATAATTACAAACCTTACACAAACCATTGATTATAAAAATAAATTGCATTAATTTACAAAAGCAATTGTATATATATATATATATTTGGTCAACATCAGTTGAACACAAATTGTTACTTATGTCGAATTTTGTTGTTGATTCTACTGGCTACCAATTGCCAAAAAAAATATGATAATCGAAATTTAGTAGTTTTTTTTTGTTTTTTCATTTTTTTTTGTTGATGGTTACCTTTATAATAAAAAACTAACAATAATGCACACAAAAATTAAGATATTTTTGTTCAAAATTTTTAATTTTTTATTGAAAAATAAAAAATAAATTTATTAATAATTTATAAAAATAATGAATGAAAAAATTGAATAATGAAATCGTCTAATACAAGATTCCCAGAGGCAAGGAAAAATAATACCTAATACAAGTAAGTATTCATAATCAAGAAAATTTGTATTAGTTTTCTTATTTTGAGGATTCTGATTACTTTCCAAAATTCGCAAAATTGAACCAAACACATAAATTTAAAATATAAGAAATCAAATTACTTTCCAAGGCTACATTCTTTGACAACTAAACGAGGCCTTAATATGAATTGAAGTATCATCAACTATAAAGTATTTTCACATAAATAAATCATAATGTAGGATTTTAATTTAGTTGATTCTCTACGCATCATATATCACTATGTATGAAGTAAAGTATCACTAATTATGTGTCGAAGTATCACTTAATATGAATTGAAGTATCATAACTATGAAGTGTTTTACACGTTAAGAAAAAAAAAGGAATTATTTTCTACATAAATCATAATGTGGACTTTTTAATTAATTCAAAAAAATAAATGAATTATTTTTTACATAAATCATAATGTGGTATTTTTAATTAATTAAAAAAATTAAATATATATTTATAAAAAAATTAAAAAAATATATAAAGTGAAAAAAACTAAAAAAAAGGAAAAAAGGGATCTAGAGGGGGAATGGGACCACCAAGAAAGAAAAAAGAAAAAGAAGGGGTCATCTCACAGGTCAAATAAAAATCCGTTTGTTAAACGGTCTCACACAAGTATGTTCATATTTATATCGATGAAGAGTTTCTTCATCAATAACACATCCACGAATACTTAGTAAATTTACTTTGACCTGAGAAATTCTGGCAATATTAATTTGATATAGGCAGGATTGTAGGAGATGACTCATGAGATGTAGCTTTCGTGAAAAAGTTCAATTAGCATTAATTAGAGGCATGAGATCTAATTAATCTAACTTCAAAATTAAGAATGCAGCCCTTTAATTTGTGGGCTCCATAAAAATTTGTTTTTGAGTTATATAATAATATATGAAAAGTCTGTGCTTCCATGAGTGATATTTAAGCCACTACTATCACTAATTGCGTTGACAACGTGCTCAATGACACAAGACGACGAAAATCAACCCAAATAAAATAAAATCTTTGATTCTATTTTAAGATATATTTTTAAGATAAATTAATCTCCAAACGTCTTAAATTAAATTCTAAACAAAAATCAACATGCTTTAACGATAAAAATTAAATACACGTCTAACTTATGAAAGAGACGAGAGGAATTTTAAGCACACAAAGTGTGACCATTTAAAAGAAAACCTAATAAATAAATAGCATGTAACGAAATCAGGTTAAATAACTTAGAATGGTCCAAATTAAAACATAATATTGGATCCATAATATTGAATAAATTAAAGTTTTATTAGAGGGTCAATCAAAGTTTGATTTGAATAATTTAGGTGTCAAAATGATCCCCCTAACGTCTTCTTTCATATCAATATTGGTCTAAATTTTTAATATTTAATTACTTAAATAAAATAGATTAACAAATTCAAAATGTATAATAATAATAATTTATTTTTTCAGGGTGTTACAACGACTTTATTCATGATCTCAAAATTAATTATTACATATTTAATGTAAGTATCATATCTTCGTATTTTATAGACAACTAATTAATATTTTACTTAACAAGTTAATTCCATTTTATGTGTCCAATTATCTTTTTTTTTTTTATAAATTTACGACTAGAAGATAGATAGATTATCTATAATTTTAGGATTCAATTGATCGAAACTATCGTTTTAGGTTAAAAATTATCAATTGATTGATGGAGATGAAGCTACTTATTAGTTTCAATTAAAATTAATTAAGAACGTTTTTATTGCTTTGTTAATTAGCAAGGTATTTTAGTTGTCTTTAATTTGTTTCCTAGCTGAGTTAGGATTACCTTCTTTTAATTATTTAGTTTCCTAGTTGGTTTAGGAATACTTGAAAACTCACTATAAATATGCATGGGTTGTTTAGGGTCGTAGATATTTTGATAATTTAAAAAAGTCGGTAGAGTTTTGTTTGAATTTCATGAAGATGGGAAGCAATTGGGCGGCGGCAAAATCAGTACCTGAAAGATGCATCGAACATTGCAAGTTATTCTCTCCAGATTGTGAATTCGTGAAGGATAAATTGGTTCGGATGTGGGTGGCTGACGACTGCATCAAAATGGAATCGGAGAGAATGGAGGATCTTGGTAAGTTTTACTTCGATGCTTTGGTACAAGAGGGAATCATCGTATCTTCAAAGTTGGATGCAAGTCTCAGCCAGATGAAGTACAAGGTCAACACAGATGCCCTAGTGTTTAAACCAGGCGGCGGCGGCGACGACGACCACAACAACAAGTATCTTATAATCGATGACCACAACTATTCGAGGAATTTGGCTGCAGATCTAGAGGAGGCCTTACATCTAACATGGCTGTTTAATAGGTTTAATCATCGATCTCCCTTTTCTCATGTTGTGACGACAGATTTCAAACACTTGCATACGCTTAGGCTGCAGGGTTTCTTTGAACTTCCTAACGCCATCTTTTGGGGCTTAAAGCACTTAAGATCGTTGGATATGAGTCGCTCTTGTATAAGCGAGCTACCGAGTTCAATTGGAGGATTAGAATCGCTGCGATATCTCGACATCTCTGGAACTACCGTGAGTGAGCTACCTCATTCGTTGCCTCGCTTGTATTTTCTGCAGACACTCAATCTTAAGTTCTGCTCTAACATTGTTGCTTTACCCAGAGAATTTGGGAGGCTGGTTAACCTTCGTCATCTAGATCTCGACATTGTTTACCAATTGAAGTATTCCATGCCCAGAGGGATGGGAAATTTGGTACGCCTTCAAACGTTGCCTGGGTTTATCGTGGGGAAGAATGGCGATGGATGCGGGATAGGAGAACTCAAAAACATGAATCAAATTACTGGATCCTTCTGCATATCAAGGCTTGAAAATGTGTCCAGCGCAGAAGAAGCAAAGGAAGCCGCACTGTCGGATAAAAAGTATATTGACAAGCTCAAGTTAATATGGCGGAATCATGACAATTATATTAACAGTATTGAAGAAACAACGGAAATCTTGGAATCCCTTCAACCACATTTTCACCTGAAAGAGTTAGAGCTGACATCTTATCCCGGATCAAAACTTCCGGGGTGGATAAGCAATCCAGGCTACACCAATATTATCAGCATAGATCTGTATAACTGCATGAATTGTGATTTACTGCCCTCCATCGGTCAGCTGCCCGCTCTTAAGACTCTCCGAATTGTGGACATGAGAAATGTGAGGAGCATCAATTCAAGCTTCTGCCGGAATAGTAAAGCACCAGTAGTAGTTAAACCTGCATTTCCAAGGCTGGAAACATTCATTCTTAACGAAATGCATAACCTTGAAAAATGGAGTGGAGTTGAGGATGGTGATTTTCGCTGCCTTCGCCGTCTTCACATAGCAAACTGCCCAAAACTACTTGTTCTTCCATCTCAGTCGCGTTTTCGCTCTCTCCAACAGTTAGAAATATATCGTTGCACACGGCTGAGCTCTTTCCGCAGATGGTTATTGCCTGCTTCGGTTGAATCTCTCATTATAAGTGGCTGCCGGAAACTCACTAACATCATGCGCCAAGATTGCTTATGCTGGAAACATATAGGCATTGCTTCTGCAGCTCAAAACCAATGGATTGATTTGAAAAAAGATCTTTAATTAGGTTAAGGCTTACTGTCTTTGTTATTTTTAATTAACATATATGTAGCTTTTCTCTTCTCTTCATTTTTTGGTTTTTCTTTTCAGGCTTCTTGCCTTTAATAAGATTTTTTTTTTCCTTGCGGTTTTAACAAAAAAATTAATATAAAATCATATGGTGATTCTTCCGTTTTATTATATGGACAGATGTGTATATATATATACACTCGTAACATATAAGATTTTCAATTTATTGAGGGATAATCATGTTGAAAATTACAACGCAATTAAGTATATATTCTCTCCACATAAAAGCAAAAAAGGGTGAAATTGATGCAAATAAAAAAAAATCCAAAGCAAGTTCGTTCAAATTCAAAAATTTAAGTTGAAGAGTCAAGATGGATTCGGATATGCTTCTGCATATAATTTAATTAATCAATATTGTGTGGGATTGTTTGACATAGTGATCTCCTATTTTAAGGATTTACTTTATGTCCTAATAAACATGTATGTTTAGGTCGTTAATTCAGCAAGTGGTACCACAATCTACAAATTTATAATTTAATTAGTATTCATCACTCTAAAAGGGCGAAAGACCAAGGTTCGATTTCGATTTCTCTCTCCTCTCTCAACTCAAAAATAAATAAATTTCAACAAGTGGTATTACAGCGCATACATAATACAATGATGTATTTTTGCTTTTTGTTTTCATAAAATTATTATTTGGTGTTGTTCATTTAAATTAGTTCTTAGTATAATTATTGAATAATTTATATTATAATAATACCTTTCTTTTTGCAGTGGTTATACAAGTCGTGTCGCTTGATGCACGACAAAGTTGGATAGATAAACGGCCGTATAATGGACCCTATTGACATTGTTGAAGTTAATAATTAAAATATAATTTGCAATAAAAAGTGTAATTAATCATGAAAAAAAATCAAATAAATAATAAAAATTACAAGATCTCACAATTGACTAAATATATCACAAATTTAAGGTAAAACACGTCATTAGATCCTTATACTTTTACATTTTGTGTCCAAGGTCCTTACACAATTTTTTATTTTATAAGTTCTTGTACTTTGAGAATCAATTATTTCTTAGTCCCTGAATTTTTTTATTTTATTTCAAAAGGTCCTTGTATAATTATTTTATTTTAGTATGTCCTTATACTTTGGAAATAAACTTGTTTAGGCCCCCATACATTTTTGTTTTGTTTCGAGAGCCGAGAGGTTGTCCACAATTTTTTATATTAATATGTATTTTTACTTTTATATTTAATATCATCATATTCTTATTTAACGGAACTAACAAATATATTACTCTTTTTCTTTGTTATTTAATTAACCTAACCCAATTATCTAAAATTAATAATGAAACTTTGATCAAATAATTTAAAAAATAAAATCTACCACGGGTATAGTAGCAAGATAAAATTTTATGGTTGTATATTGCATTCATTCAAAATGACAATCTCTGAAGGGGTAGTCACTTGTGCACCACCCCCCTTGCTGCATATCAGACGGGCGCGTGGCCCACTCGCGGGCGCATGTGCGCCACGCGCCTGCCATTTTTTTTTTCTTTTTCTGTTTTACGTTTTTCTTTTTCTTTTTTCTGTTTTTCTTTCTCTTTTTTTCTTAAAAAAAACACAAATAAATCCCTAAAAAATCCCCCCAAATAAATTATAAAAAACACAAAATAAACCCCCAAAAAATCATAAAAAATATAAAATAAACCCCTAAAAATACCCCCAAAAAAACCCTAAACAACACAAAATAAACCCCTAAAAACACCCCCAAAAAATCCTAAAAAATACAAAATAAACCCCTAAAAACACCCCAAAAAACACAAAATAAACCCCTAAAAATACCCCCAAAAAACTGAAAATAAACCCAAAAAAAAACCTTAAAAAACACAAAAAAAACACGAAATGGTATTATGGGTGGCGAATTTTTTTTTTTTTGGGACAGGTCGGAACTGGTCGGAGCGGGTCCGTCTGATGGGCCGACCCATGCACCTTATGCACAGGAGTTTTGATGATCTCTGAAACAATCTTCATTTGGCCTCTTTCTTTTTGTCGTCGCTGCATCCACCACCATTGCCTTCGCAAGAGCCACCAACAGCACAGTGATGATCATCCCATCTCTTGCCATTGTTGTGTGTGTGTGTCGACTTTTGTGTATATAAATTGGGTATTTGATGAAGAATAAATTGTAAGAAATTTTGTCAAGTAAATGCATAAATAAATAACAAAACAAAAACAATTTAAATAATTGAAGCGTTATTTAAATAATGAAAAAGATAAATTTATTTGTTCTGTTAAATAAGGATTTGATGGTATCAAATATACAAGTAGAATGATTTGATAAAATAAAAAACAGTTAAGGGTCACATAGCTCCCTCGACTATTCTACGAGGTTTACATTGCCCTGTCTTTGATTATTTGGTCCATTTAGCCTCTCGACTATCTAAAATGGCTCACATTGTCCCTTCTATATGGATTGAAAAGTTAACATCATTAACAAATACACACTAATACATATTTTCTCACACACTGAGATTTTTTCACAAACTTTTACACATAATTTTACAATTAACTAAAATTGCTAGAAGTTAATAAATTATGGCTAATAATTAATAAAACAAATACTGATAAATTAAATAACAAATAATAATAATAATAATAATAATAATAATAATAATCTAGTATGAAAATTCAATATTAATAATATATATATATATATATATATATATTGATAGAATTTATAAAATTATTTTAATCTACATCATCCACGTATTTCAAATTTACAATAAAGCATTCGACTTCATTTTCAATGGCAAAACGAACCTACAAATCAATTAATATCACTGCATAATGAGTTTTGAAGATAGGAATCTAAGCAAATCTGAAATTCATAAATCATACTCCATTTTCAAAATATTAAATCATCATAAACGAAAACTCAATATCTGTTGTAGAATTCATCATCGAATTATCGAATTTTAAAGTTCCAAAATAATTTTATAAATTATCTTGATATATATATATATAGAGAGAGAGATGTATGTATTATAAATATTGAAATTTTCATACTATATTACTATTATCATGTGTTAATTAATTTATTAATAAATTTATGGGTATTATTATTTTATTAATTGTTAACCATAATTTATTAATTTGTGGCAGTTTTTGTTAATTGTAAAATTGTGTGTAAAAGTATGTGAGAACAATGTGTGTTGGTATGTGTGTTTATTAATGATGTTAACTTTTTCATTCATAGGAGGGACAATGTGAGCTATTTTCGATAGTCAAGGGAGCTAAATGGACCAAATAGTCAAATAGGGGGCGATGTGGACTTTGTAAAATAGTCGAGGGGCCTATGTGGCCCTTAACTTAATAAAAAAAATATTGTATAGGAAGCTAATGAAACAAATATAAAAATTTAGAAACCTAAGAAAATGTATTGTTAAAGTAAAAAGAACTAGTAAAATAAAATAAAAAGATTGTACTAGAACTTATTGAAATAGAACATAAAAGTATAGAAACTTTGATGATGTTTTGACAAGGACTTAACCATAAGATGACATTTAATTGTAGAACAAAACAATGTAACAACATAATAACAACAATAATTGAATATCAAAATAACAACTTGAAATAAATTAAAGATTGAAATAACATGAAGAAGTTTATAGGAAACTCGAGGCTTGTGAAGATCACAGTTTCCTTAAACAAAATTCGTTATGTATGGATGTTTGATTCCCAAGATACAACGGATAGACTGAAACGTCCTCCGGCGAACTGAACACTATTCTCGAATTTGATCAAAGAGAGCTAGAACTTGAAACTTGGAACACGAAATAGAACACAAACTTAACTCAAAATTAGAGAGCAGGAATAAAAGAAGAGGAGAATGTTTTGTTGGTGTGTGTTTACAAATGATGATTGAGAGCCTTTTTTATAAGCTCCAAAGAGAGCTTTACATTTGATCTATCATTAAAACATAAGTGTAACCTCCAAAATATGAAAGGTTGCTATTAGAGCAAACTTTTGGAATATAGGGTTTAGAAAATTCTTGAAAATTTCTTCACACTTCTCAATATTTTCCAACGTTAACAAAATTATTTTAGTCGGAAATTTTCGATTAGAGATTGACATATGAAAAAAACATATAAACTGGCAATTTTTTTGGTAATCGATCTAAAATGGTTTTCTAGCCATAAAAGTCTATTTTGTAAAAATATTTCCACCTCCTTTGTTAACATTTTAAATGGTCTTCAGTCAATCAATTTGGGAATAAATAATATAGTTCATGATTTGTTTCAAATGGACTTATGGAGAGAAATCGCTTATTGCATTTTTTTTTAAAGCAATTTTATCTTTTCAAAAAAAAAAATCATTTTTTTAAAGTGGACTTATTGCAAATGTAAGGTTTTTAAATTTTTCTTCTTTCTTATGAATTGGGTTTAAAATGTATTTCACCAACCAGCTCATAATTTCCACAGATACTTATTCAAAACCTCAAATCTAAAATATACATTAATTTTCACAATCCACTTTTATTTCAAAAGTGTTACCATACAGCCTCTCAAAAAAAAAAAGTGTTACCATTCAGGCGTTTTCTGTTTGGTAGCCTCTTTTTAATTAAATGAATTTGTATAATTAAAAAAATCACTTATTCCAAAATTTTATTTTAAATAAATGCATTTTTTTTTTACTTTTGAATATTTTCTATTTATATTTCATGTTGATGTTTAAAAATAATTCATCGAATACCACATAATAATTTCTAAAAACTTTCCTTTTTATTTTTCTTTTTTGAGGAAATTAAAAAAAAACAACTATTTAGAAAGTGAATTTATCAATTTATTATCAGAAAAAAATTACGTAAATCTGAGCCCCCAAATTCAGCGCGAGAAAACTAGCCGTTGCATAGCGAGCGACGCGCCCCAATCTCAAAATGATTCATTTCCCCTCTCCTTTTCAAAACCGCTTCAAACATTTGATCAACGTAATACGCAATTGTACCTCCGAACTCTCTCTCTCTCTCTCTCTCTCTCTCTCTCTCTCTCTAGCAAACCAATTGTTAGGATAGTTTCATGGAGACGCTTTCCAAGTTCACCGGAGCAGTAGTTACTCTGACGAAAGAGAGAGCCGCCGCCTCAATGCCGACGAAATCGAACGATAACCAAAACTGTACCGAGAATTTCGATCCAAATGTATGCAGTCTCAACCAGCCTGCGAAGAAGAAAATCCGAGAGAGGAAGTTTGTGATCGCGAAGAAGAAGAAACCGAATCCTTCCGCCGCCTCTGCGGATTGCGACAACTGTGGAAAGGCGGCCGGCGAATCCAAGTGCCTGTGCTTGGCTCATGAACAATTTTTCAATAATGAACATCAAATTCAGAATTTTGATAGGGTAAGTGAGTGCGAGATCGGTGGGATTGGCGATGAGAGGAGTGAGCGCGAAAATGGTGAATCGAGCTTGAAAAGGAATAGGGAAAGGCTATTGGAAGAGGCGAGACAGAGCGTGCCGGAGTCGGGAAGAGTGATGCATTTGGTGAAGGCATTTGAGAAACTGCTATTGATACCGAAATCGGTTGATTCTCACAAAAATGAGGAAAACAATGTGTTGAAATGGGGGTTGCCTGGACTGCAGCAACCTCCTGAGGCGTCTGAAACGCGGATTTCTTCTTCGTCGTCAGATTTTTACCTTACTTCAGAGAGCTTAAGTCTCGATTCTCGGCTTTCTTTTTCGTTGGATGGTAGCCGAGGAAGGTTAGCGAAGGATTAAATTTTATGATGAATATGTTTATAAATGTGTGTTACATATTTGTTCTCTGTCTAAACTTGTAGCCTTTCATCTAGAACTACAGCCAATGGAAGAAAAGGCAGGCCAAGTGTGAGAACCTTTGAACTACACTACACTTTATTGGAGATGACAGTCTTTTTTTTATATAGTCTTGTCTATGTTGTCATTTCTGTAGAGCTCTGGATCTTCTAGAACCTTAAGCAAAAGACAATGGAAGACAAAGCAGCAGAAGACAATCTCAGCAGAAGACAATCTCTCAAAAACCTTTCACTCTAACGACACAGGTTAGTCTTGGACAAGTCTAATTCTTGCGTGTGCAACGCTTTTGTTGTGTATGGATGAATATGAAAGTATGAATACAATGTAGTTGTATCATAATGGAAAAAGAATTCACATGTACATTATTTCATAGAATCTGTAACCATTTTGTAGTCTCGTCAAGGGTTAGATGTAGTGTTGCACACATAAGTAGATAGAGAAAACAATTATGTTTATTTTTCTAGGGACATGGTTAGTAAAATGATGAGAGTCAATAAAACTAAACAAATTCATCATATAGAAGTGACTAGTTATTTTTAGAACATAAAATAACAAATTTGATCTTATATATACTATCATAATATTGTCTTTGGTTGATTAACAATCTTGACTAAACCATGATCTGTAAATGCTTTGCATCCAGATTGGATGCTTGCATGATTGGACAAAAAGTCAGTTTTTTCAATCTTTAGAGATAAATGCACTGCTAAAACCGTCGTTTTGATGCTTGCGTATCTGACCCTCTTGAAATTATTGCCAATTTGGAAACTGATCATGTAGCAAAGAGGAAGATACAAGGAGGAAGAACTCACAAAGAAGCTACAAAAGAAATTAGGTGAAGAGGACAAATTGAGGATACCTGTTGCTCAAGGTCTTCCGAAGACAATAGACGAGCCAGAGGTAACTTGCAGTTGTCTCCTCATTACTGTTATCTTTATCATTTTGCATGATTGGTGAGTGTTTCCTTCAAATTATCAGTTTTCTTATATCAGGTTCCATTTTATACGTTCAGCATATTCATGGGGTTCTTTTTTCCACTTCTAACTTTTCTTTCAGTGTAAATTTTGTCCGTTTCACCATTCTTTTTCAGTTGTTAAGTACTTATGCATTTAGCTCCACCAGTATAAAAGCAAGATTATATTTGTAGGATGTATATTATCACTGTATTTTTTACTAGTATTATTGAATGAGTAATGGCAACTGGACTTTCTGCATAATTATGGTTATGCCTCAAACTCATTGTCAAATACACACAATAGGTAACATCTAATTTATACCATAAATAGTTTTGAAGTTAGTGTTTATGAGGGGTATGTCACTATTGTAAACTGATGTAAGTGTTTTAGTTTTATCATTATGAGAGATTATATTATAGATGTTCAGCAATCTGGTATGTGTTGTTTCAGATCCTTGGGAAACCCCCAGTTAAAGACAAGACAAAGCCTGTTGACTTGGTATTGCACAGTGATACTAGAGCTTTGGAGCGTGCAGAATTTGATAATCAGGTATAGGCCTATTTTCTTTGAAAAAAGCCTTATGTATTATGATCAAGATTTTTCAAGTTTGTTCTTTACTTCTTAACTTCACTTTCAACCAACAAAATTTGTGGTAATTTTTCCCATCACAATATTAGAACAACTGAGATGCCAATACACCCTGTAATGGAGGTGCTACGCAAGTAGTTACACACTGCACACTGAAAGTTACTACTCCTTATCAGTTTAAAAGAAGACAAACTATTTGAAATTATATATGATATATATCTAGACTAAATTTATTTCTCCAAATGCTTAAAAAGAATATTAATAAGATCGGAATTGATAGGTAAAGCTTTTGTTGTTCGAGCAAAATGTGGCATTGGTCCTCTTTTTTAAGGTTCAATATCTGGTGTTATATGCCATTTCTTTATCTTTTAGGTGGCCACAAAAAAGAACCTAATGGAGCAGTACAAGATGGAAATGGAAAGGAAACAAAAGGTAAACTGCAGTCTGTAACACTGTTTATTGACTCTTTAATTCTTTACCAGTCACCACCCGCGTCTTTGCTCTTTCAACAGCTAGAAGAAGAAGAAGAAATCAGGAGACTGAGGAAGGAGCTCGTCCCTAAGGCGTTGCCCATGCCGTATTTTGACAGACCTTTCGTTCCAAAAAGGTAAACCTCACAATTCTGCTGACCAAACAAAATGTTGCATTATGGAATTTAAACTAGCAAATGTGTGTGACACAGTAATCCTAAATTCAAATTTATGTATTCAGGTCTGTGAAGCACCTCACTATACCAAAAGAACCAAAATTCCATTTACCTCAACATAAGAATAAGAAGATCAAATGCTGCATGTCTTTGGATGATTTGCCTACACAACTGGAGTGAAATGGGATTTGATCTTAGTTAGATTTTCATCCACATTTTCTTATTCTTTAGCCGATTACAGAGGCTTGCAATTTTGATGTTTATTATCATGGTTTAAATGTGAATATCTATTTGTTTATTTATTTGCCATGTTCATGGCTATTCAATTTATATATTTTTGCTTTATTTATTCCATTATATCCCGCTTTTACATGATTCAATTTAGTTATTTCAGTTAAGAAATCATTTTACAATTTGTAACATTTCTCTGAGCCGTTGAAACTTTTAATTAAAATTTTAACTAACCAAATCAGGTTAAATTTAACTAAACAAATTAGGTTAGGAAAATAAATAAAATTTAATTGACTAATCATTTATTTATTTTTCTGAGGTAAAGTATTATAATTATAAGGCCAATCCATCATTTATACCATCCCAAACTATTTCTTTCCATTTTCTTAAATTTATTCTAAACTACCACTTTATCAATTAAATACCTAAACTATTAACAAAAATAAATCTATCCTGGATACTTAAGTTGTATTTTCTTCTTCTATTGTTGTAGCCAAATAGATCATGACATAATAATCTTTATTCTGATTTTTTTAACTCCAATTTTTTATATCCAATTTTGACCAAAAAATGTATCCAGATAGATTTGAAAAAAATGAAAATAATATCGTATATAAATGATGATCGTTTAATCTAATTATAAATGAGCCAATCCACAAAATTAAATAAAATTTTAAGAAATGAATAATCCAACTCTTAATATCAATATAAATTCATTTCCTGTTCAATATTTACCAAGCCTTGCAATCCTCATTGGTTACATTTCAGTTCATATAAAATTCTTGGATACTAAAAGAAGATATCTTTTTTCTTCAATATATTTACCCCCAAGATAAGTAACAGTGATTTTTTTAAAAATATTAATTTATTTCAACTTAAAAAGCCGAGAACAATTGAGAGTAACATATCTCAATTATCGAAGTGAGTTTCATAACACATATCATACACAAAGCACACTTCTCATAAGATGGTTCTCAGCAAATTATATCCATAACATCAGTAACATAAGATAACAGCATAAACAGAAATCTAAAATCAAAGTTGTCAGATAGAATAAAACAGTCATACATAACAAAATACAAAGAAAAAACTACTTAGGGACATGGGCAATAATAGAAACGAGAATAAATAACATTAAAATATCACTCATTACTCCAAAGCACAATAACATGAGCCAAAATTTGATCAAACGTGCTGCATTTCTATTTCAATCAAAAATAATCTGAGGATTTACTCTTATAACATTCTCAACAAGCTAAAAGAAAGGCCAGCCAGCATAATCAACTCAAGGTGCAACAACAACGATTCTTCCAGCAACTTGGTCGAGATCCCTACGGCCATTGGATGTGATTCTTCTTCCACTGTAAGCAAATCGTAAAGTCAAAATAAATCTTTAGGTCACATCGATTATGATATCCTGAGCTATAACATCGAACAGGGTGGAGAAAGAACTTACCCCCTTGGTTCCAACTCAACAATGTTCATACTCTCCAACTGCTGAAGAATGTGACGAGCAACGGAGCCACTGCTTTTGCCAAAGTGAGGTGGGCGACTTCCGTTCCTCTTGCTCCCTCCATAAATTCTCCGGAAGGAACCAACACCAAGACCTCCCCTGAGGTATATCTTTCTAGCCATGGAAGCTGTACCATCCATTCAAGTGTTTATGGAAAATTAATATTGAAATACCTTCATATATGCAAGCATATTATACCATATTGCATATGAACTTAGACTATGGAATGCAATCTCATGGGGACCCAAAAAATAAGATAAGAACTAGGGAATTGATGCTGTGTATAAAATACATATGATACATTCTATAGAAACAATAACAAACACATCAAAATACAAACTAGTTAAAAGAGATCACAAATGAGATAATTACCAGCTCGAATGTAGTACCAGTCGGGATCATAAGGAGCGAGTTCTTTGAGGACACCAGTTTTCACAATGTCAGTCCACTCAGGAAGCTCCATCTACTTGTTCAAACAAAATGAAATACAATTATTAAACACTTGAAAAAGTGCGAACAAATCCAACCCAAATTATTATTAATAGCTCTATTAAACTGTACCTTTAGACACAATTAACATAACAATCCATCAAAAGAACTAAAGAAAAGGCTTTACCACTCTAAATGGTAAAAAAATAATATGATAATCCATTAAACGAGCTACAAATCTTAAATTTTCACATTCGAAATGACATAATCATATAATTAAATTCGAAATATCTAACATTGTTCTTCATTCGTCACAACAATTTGAATACTTAAATAATGCACAAGACAATTAATTTTCAGCATGTAATCAATGCAGAAGGAAAAAATCAAAAAACAAAGTCGACCAAAAAAAAAAGCAAAGAAGATTACCTTGCCGGAGCGCTTGAGATGAGCAGAGTAAGCCTTGACGAACTCATGAGGAGAAACATCCTTGACAGTTTTCGCCGCCGCCGCCATTTTCACGCAGCTCACCTGACCGCCGAGATTGAGATTTGCCGAGAAGCAGCAGTCGCTGGAGGAGGAGAAGAATGGCTAGGGTTTACGCGAATTAGGGTTATTGCTTCCGCCTTTATATATCTTCTTTTCTGTCGGGCCTGCTTCAACTGGGCTTCATTGGGCTTAGGCCCGTTATTATTATTATTTTTTAAATAAAATATAGGCCCATTATTTTATTTTAGGATCTTTTATTTTCTATTTTCATATCACCGAGCATATTTGATAATATCATGAGAGCTTGTTTGCTATACTTAGGAATATAATCGGATCAGCCAGTTTGATTTCGAGTTATTTCTATTGGATTTGACATATTAAGTTCATATCACGATTGAACCATAAATTTTCTATGGGGCTCACTATTTTTCTTACCTCAACGTTTTTTTTGCACTTATTCAAATAAATATAACCAATAATAACCTATTGCGATATCAAAAATTACAATTATGATAGTGATAAAATGTATGGATA
Source organism: Perilla frutescens (assembly GCA_026008535.1). Classification (NCBI taxonomy): domain Eukaryota; kingdom Viridiplantae; phylum Streptophyta; class Magnoliopsida; order Lamiales; family Lamiaceae; genus Perilla; species Perilla frutescens. Next base: position 48,524,926 of record BRKX01000015.1, read on the forward strand.
TTTAATATATTAAAATTATTACTCGTAATACAGTAAAAATAATCTAAAAATCAACACTCAATGGCATATAATTATGTATTGTTTGAGAAAGTGTTGACAACTGGTATTAGCGGACATTCATCAATAGAAAGTGCTGCGAGATCTGAAAATTACCACTCGATGTGATTTTAGTTGTGCGGCAAGATCTGAAAAATGAGTTTGTGATATAGACATATCCCAACTTTCGCACTTCAATCACAGTATCATTGGATTTAATCTACTGTCTTTATGCAACAAGCTCTTTTAATTTTTTGAAAACCCGACTATATTTGTTTAGGGATAAAAATGAACCGATATACTAATGTAAAACTTGATTTTAGTTTGAAAATAGTTTGTCGTCTAGTGAGACTAGTTAACTTAAAGTCATAAACAAGCCAAGCTCAAGTTTGACTACTCGACTCATATTGATAAGCTAAATAAAACTGTTAATTTGGTATTTGACTAATATTTTCATACTTCGATTAGGGATGAAATATTAAAATGAACTAATCAACCTCATTTGTTTTACAAGACATAAATAAATTATATTATAGTAAATAGGGTTAATTGCACCTGAAATCACGACATGTCGCCACTTTTTGGTTATATACATGCCTTTTAATTCTTAGCAATAATACCAAAATTTTACATATTTTTGTAATTAAAATATAAGTGACTATATCGATTAATAATGTAACATTGAAAATTACATGTGTATATATGACGTGTTTATTCCATGTATGAAACTAAAATGACAACATTTAATGGACCAAGCGCACATGTGTAAATGACATTGTTTAATTTAATTTTAATTCACTTAAAAATCACATCTAAAACCAAAAAATGGTGAAATGTTGTGATTTTAGGTGCAATTAATCATAGTAAATATGTTATATTTTTTGAGGATAAAATATTTTATTTTTTAAAAATGCCGAATATTTAAATTTAAATATATACTTTAAAAACTCGTTTATACTTGATTATGCTTATATTCTACTAAGCCTGTGAACTTTGAATGTATTCGATAAATTAAATTCGTACTTGATTACTCCATATGTTTATTGGCTCACATATTTTATCAGATGAAATTGCAGTTGTATCTAATATTCTATTTTATCTGTGACGGTGTCGGATTTGGATTTTGTGAAACAAAATATAGTATCTATTGATTAGAAACGTTACTATATTATTATTATACTATTTATTTATAATCGAATATAAATATGAGATTATTTTTTTTATTTTTATTTTTTATAATTTTGTGTATTGGACCGATATTTTTTATTTTTTTTCATCTTAAGCCTTGGGCCGAATATGAAGGGAAAGAAAATGGGTAAGATGGAAACGTCGTCGTTTCCGGATCTCCAAGTATGAAATGAGACGTTGCTAGTTTCTGGTCGCTCGTTCCCCTTCTTCGTCTCTACGACGAAACCCTAATCATCACACAACAGAAAATTCCACCACCGCCACCACCGCCGGAGCCGCGGCCATGACGATCCGTCAGCTGTTAAGCATCGGTCTCCGTAATCGGAGACCAATCCGTCCATTCGCCGCTGTCCGACCTCACTCCACCGCGGTCACCACCTCCGCCGACGCCCCCCTCCCCTCACCTCCGCCGCCAACCGCGATGATCTACGACCGAGTGGCGGAATCCGTGAAGCAGAAGCTGAAGAAAATGGAAAACCCCGACAGTCGCTTCCTCCGCTACAACTCGCCTCATCCGACAGTAGATTCTCACACTGAGATCTTATCCACCCCGCTCACGCGCGTCACGACTCTTCCTAATGGCCTACGCATCGCGACGGAGTCGAATCTCGCCTCCTCGACGGCCACCGTTGGTGTTTTTATCGACGCCGGATCAAGATTCGAGAGCGATGAAACTAATGGGACAGCGCATTTTTTGGAGCACATGATATTTAAGGGGACGGAGAAGAGGACCGCCAGACAATTGGAGGAGGAGATTGAGAATATGGGTGGGCATTTGAATGCTTATACTTCTAGGGAGCAGACAACGTACTACGCGAAGGTGTTTGATAAGGATGTGCCACGTGCTCTAGATATTTTGTCTGATATTCTTCAGAATTCAAAGTTCGATGAACATAGAATTACCAGGGAGAGGGATGTTATTCTTCGCGAGATGGAGGAGGTATTGAGTTTTTTATTTTTTTTTTAAAGTAATCTTGCTCGTTTTAATTGATCAAGTTGTTATTGTTTTTGGTGGATTTGATTTGCTTGACGTGTACTTATGTAGCTTGATTATTGTTTTATCTGTAAAGATTGTAGATTTATCATTGTTTCATGTGCTTGATGCTTCGCTGAATTTGTTAAAGAATGTACATTTGTCATTGTTCTAAGTGTTTGTACATTTGTCATTGTTCTAAGTGTTTGTATATTTGCTATTGGGGAAATTGTTAATGACTTTTGGTTTTTGGCGGGGGAGGGGGGATTGCAAGTACTGTTTGCAGATATAATGAGCAGCGGGGAGTTAAAAATAAAAATAAAAATAAAAATCATAGCTGAGTTTCGTTCTTGGTCCGTAATTATACTAAAAGTCGGACATTGTCTTAGATTTTCTTTTCAGTTCTGAATATAAACAGTCAGAAGATCACTTCAATCTTTATCCATTACTTCCTAGTTAAAGTTGCTATGCAAAAATGGTGCTCATTTGAATCTATGACTTTTTCCATGGAAAGGACATCTTATGTTCTCAAAAGTTGCTTACTGCCTTACTCTCCATTGGATGGCTACTCTTAATTTATTGAAAAACCCATATTCTGTTGCATCTGTTGTTGCAAGTATCTATGGAAACCCATCTGATTCTTCTTATTACCATGCTCAATTTTTTCTTTGTCATATTTGATTGTAGGTAGAAGGACAAACAGAAGAAGTTATCTTTGATCATCTACATGCCACAGCTTTCCAGTATACTCCTCTGGGTAGAACAATACTTGGACCCGCAGAAAATGTCCAGAAAATTGGCAAAGAAGACATACAAAACTACATATCCACTCACTACACTGCTCCTAGAACGGTAATCAGTCTATCATTGGACTTTTCTTCATTGTAATCCAACTAGTTTGTTAACAGTGTTGTTTCTTAATAAGTCATATTAGCTCTTAATTGTCATTGTGGCTTCCATTCCAGGTTGTTGTTTCTTCTGGTGCTGTTAAGCATGAAGAATTTGTTGAGGAAGTGAAGAAACTATTTACCAACTTGTCACCAAACCCAACAACAGCTTCTGAGCTGGTTGCTAAGGAGCCTTCAATCTTTACAGGCTCAGAGGTAAGTTTTTTTTTCCCTCGCTTGGACTGATTCTGATAACATGGGGCATTAGTTTACTCTCTTAGCTACATTTTGAAAATATAGGTTAGGATGCGTGATGATGACGTTCCACTTGCCCAATTCGCGGTTGCTTTTGAAGGAGCCTCTTGGACAGATCCAGATTCAATTGCTTTAATGGTTATGCAGTCGATGCTGGGTTCTTGGAATAAAAATGCTGGTGGTGGAAAGCATATGGGGTATTCATTGGCCATATTTGGTTTTAATTGTTCTTCTGTCACTTGCACCCATGTTCAGAAATTTCTTTTGAATCTCTAATGCAGTTCTGAGCTCGCACAAAGGGTTGGGATCAATGAAATAGCAGAGAGCATGATGGCTTTCAATACCAACTACAAAGACACTGGCTTGTTTGGCGTTTATGCTGTTGCTAAGGTGGGTTTGCCACTAAAGCACCTTGTCTCTCTCTTTGTGAACCCAAACTGTTAGTTGTTTCTGGTGTTAAATATAGGCGTGGATTTTTGTTTTGAGTTCTACTTTCACATCATCAGTTTGTTGACTGAATTTCTGGTCCTTCATTATTTTTTTCCTGGCAACAGCTCTTGGAGATAAGGTTTCATATAGTGCACCTGTCGTCTAATATGCCTATTTATCAATGTGATTGGCAACATTCTGTTGCTTCTTTGTGCTGAGTTTTTTCATTAAGTGGATGCATTGCTTTTGCTAATTCTTCGAAATTCTTCCAGCTTCCTCTACTGAATTATTCTTTAATTTGGCTCTTTCTTTCTTTCTTTCTTTCTTTCTTTCTTTCTTTCTTTCTTTCATTTTGGGGTGGGCGGTGGGCCTCTTATTTAAGGAGTTAATAGTTGCTCTTTTGGTCTATTTACTGATTATACTTCTGCATTCTTTTATGCAGCCTGACTGCTTGGACGATTTGGCATATGCCATTATGTATGAGGTGACCAAACTATGCTACCGAGTATCAGAAGCAGATGTGATTCGTGCTCGTAACCAGGTAATTTACTGAAGTCAAGTTTCAAGTTGGATTGCATTTCCTGAAGTGTCCTATTGAGCAGCTACTTTTTTATTTTACTTTGAAGGTTTAGATTACTAAATTTTTTAAGTTTGTGATGAAAATCTCATATCTCGGAGTAATTTTGCATAATTTGGACATTGCTATAACACAACAACATGGTCGTCTGCAGTTGAAATCTTCTCTGCTGCTTCACATTGATGGAACCAGCCCTGTTGCTGAAGATATTGGACGTCAGGTATGTTTTAATATATAATAACAATCTAATAGCATAATCTGATGATGTATGCATGTAAATTCATGAACTACTTTTCAAGTGAGTTTTTTGATCTTGGATCTTTTTTCAAGTTTGTTCCTTTATCATGTAATCTCTCTGGTTTATATTTGTACTTCCACGCTGTGGTTGGGGGGTACACAGTTTTGGGAGGAGGGGGTGGGGGAGGTTCAGGCAAATAAATGTTGTAGACTGATCTTATAAGTCAACTGTTTTCCCTACATGGGGCTTTAGCTATCTTTGCATCACTGTGGTTATGTTTCTCCAGACTAATTCTATGAGTATTTTTTTAAAAGCATATGATTGCTCTTAGGATCAACATTAGGTTTGTAGTAGAGTCTCCTGTTAGTGTTACTACTGTTGGCTCCTCTGAATGTGTCTTCTGTCTGATATTCTTCCTGCTTGTCTTTGTGGCTCGTTTGAATTTCTTGACAAGTATTTAAGATTACTGGTCTGATATTCTTCCTGGCAAGTATTTTAGTGAATTCTTCACATTGCTAGACACTGATATTGATAATGATTCATCACGAGTTATTAATGCCTAATTTTCTGTTGAGGCGTGGTAGAAGCACCTAGCAGATTGTAGTCGCCCCAGTAAGCATGTTCAAAATATTTTGTAAAATGGCCTATAGCAGTTTCTGCCATGTGCTGATGTGTCCTCCGAACTCATTGGTGAAGTTATGTAGATCTTCATCAAGAAAAAACTCGGTACCTTTTTGGATTGTATTTCCCCAGGGATTGACTTTTGCCTTTCGAAATATTTTAACATGGAGAGGTGGATAAGATATGCAATTAGATTTAACATTACTGTGAAATCTTTGATGCTCTATGAATTGATTAACTGAGATGAACTTGGGCATATTGGCTAAAAACACTGTTGTTTCAAATTTATTACTGCAGGTGCTGACATATGGTAGAAGGATACCTTATGCTGAACTATTTGCCAGAATAGATGCCGTAGATACCAGCACTATCAAACGTGTTGCAAATCGATTTATATTTGATAGGGTAGGATGAAGTTCATAATTTTTATGAGCTCTAATGCCTCAACTATGTACTACTGGTTTTTATTAGATTCTAAATTGCTTACACAAATATGATGCCTTGCAGGATGTTGCGATTAGTGCGGTAGGGCCCATCCAGGGCTTGCCTGACTACAACTGGTTCAGGCGCAGGACCTACTGGCTCCGTTACTAGGCTCCTCTTTCCTTCAAACTGGCCAACTTCTACATGGTTCTTTCTTTGACCTACTCGTTTTCCTTCACTTCCTTCACTTAATCCAATGCCATGTTGGGCGGGCGGAGCCTGTTTATTATTCTGATTTTTGCCATTTGCCTTTGCTGTTTACTGTATAATTTCTGGTTAGTCAAAATAATAAGCAGTAATTGGGGATATGTCTATTTATCTGCGAGGCAGAGATCAATGATATTTCCTTCGAGATGAAGGCATACGGAAGTCTACAGTAGACTTTCTTTTGCTCTGGTTACCCGATTTTCGGGTGGGTTGTAAGTCCTTGTTTGCGTTTATTGGGATAAAGAAAAGCTGTATGTACTCCCAGGCAGTCCCCATGAAGAGAGATTTTGCGTTATATAAAGACCCCACAATTGAGTGGATGATTTTTTTCCAAAGAATGTTTTTTATTTTTTCTGTTGCTCACCAGGGTAGAAATATGCATGGTTTTTGGACAAGAATTAATTTCACATTTTGTTATTTTACTGGTTTGAGTTGGAAAAAAATAATAATCAACCGGGTTTGCAAATGTTATACGCTATTGCTAACTGCAAGATATAAGGTACATTTACATATGTACGTGTGTTTTCATGTGTTTTTAATTATGTATTTCTCACCTTTATATACTCTACAAGAGTGAATGATTGGGATTCGATTCCCAATTAGCATAGAGTGGATAAAATCTGATGCATTTATATCGATCACAACCTCTTAACTGCTAAGAGGCCTGTGAAAATCTTTGAACGGCGATACTCTAAATATGCAGTGTTCACAGTCATTACTCAGTACTGTATTTTATTATTTGAATTATGGTAAAATTACAATTATGCCATTAAATAAAGGCAAAACATGTACTTGGATCTCTTTACTTTTCAAAATTGAATGTTTTTTTTTTCTTTTCTTTCTTCTTCTTCTTCTTCTAAAAAGCCACTTGTCACGATTGAATTGCAAAAAGGCTGATAAATTCTAAGGTGGAGGGATACATTCCCTTTATTATTTCCAATTAATTTTTGCTATTTTCAATATTTATAAGCCGGTCGATAAAATAATTTCGGTTACGAATTGTCACAATAAGTAGAATGGGTAGTTGAAGTGTCATTATATGTTAGTTGAAATGTTATAATACGAACTGTCACAATAAGTAGAATGTGTAGTCGAAGTGTCATTATATGTTAGTTGAAATGTTACAATAGATTTCTTAAGCAGATTGAAATTTTTGACTGAAATTTTTATTCTTGGAGATAAAAAAAAAAAAGGCCGTAAATATCCATGCAAGCATTAGAAATTAGAATTTACCCAAAAAGCCTCTCAGCTCCTCTTATCTCTCCACTGCCAAAAAGACTGAAATCCCACAGGCCTTAAATCTTGTTGAATCTTGCTTTTGGACCAATCCTATTTCAATTCTTCTTGCATTTTGTTTCAAATCTTTCGTTAGTCGTTTTGAATTTGGGAGACTTCTCAAAGTTGTTGTCCTTGAGGCTCAAGATTTTTATGACTTCCCAAGAACTTATTGACAGAAGCTACACTGATAGAATGCAAATTGTTCCTCCAAATTAAGCAGTCCCATCTGCAATATACTATTGTTTCTTTTTTCTTTTTTGTCTTGATCGTTTATTGGGTTATCGAATTGAGGGGTTTTCTTTCTTCCCCTCATCCATCTTTGTCTTTTCTTTTGTGAAATAGAAAATGATGAGAAAATAAAAGGAACGTGAATGAGAAGAATCTTTTCCATTTTGATTTCAACAAAAATTAGTTAAAATTTAAGAGCATCCACCATAATAGGAAGTTTTGGGAAAGTTGGTGAGGTGGAGGAGTGAAGGGAGAAAGTTGGGAAAGGAAGGAGGAGAGAGAAATAATACTTTTGCTTCTTCCAAAAAGTAGAAAATGTGGATTCCATTTAGTAGAGAAGAAAAATGTTAATGTGGTAGCGACGAAGCACACATATTCCTCTGAAAATGGGAGATCACCAATGTGGATGCTCTAAGCTGTACATCTAAATAGCTAAACAAGTAACAAAAAATGGTGCTAACTAAGCTAGTTGCAGCGAAGCAAACAAATATCTATCTATTGTTGTTGGCGTGGATGCATGTTGCTGATAGCACCTCCAATGATTTTACCCGATTTCAGGTGCTATCAGCAAACATCCATTAGATGATCTAATGACTGAGATTTAGTGTTAAAGTCAATATAAAAAAGGAAAACAAGGTATAATTTATTCAACCCTTAGAAAAATAATGATGTCATTACTTTTTTAAAAAAAACTCTTAAAAATTTTAAACGATCAAATTTGCTCGTTTCTAATCGGATCAAAGCAAATAATATATCAAATTAAAGTTCTTTTCATGTTTTTTAATTCAAGACTAGTCATGGATATGTTTGTGCAAATAAATATGGATGAAAAAAATACAAAAAATACATTTTTACTCGTATCTAACACAAAAATGCTTTTGTTAGCTTTTAATAATGGTTCGTCAGCATTATGCATATGCTAACGAAGCATTTGTTATATGTTTACAAACTGTATTCACTGTCCTAACGAAACATTTGTTACATGCTTACAAACTGTATTCACTGTGCTAACGAAACATTATCATAATGTTAACGTAGTACACATACTTATTATTATTATTATTATTATTATTATTATTATTATTATTATTTAGTTAATAATTAATTATTATATATTGTTTATTTCATCAAATTAGAACATATTAATTAGGGTATATTTCATCCAATTATGGTTTATACCTTATGCCAATGACACATTGTCATATGCTAACACAGTTTTCTCCGTAGTGCTAATAAAATAATTTCATAATGCTAATGTTGTATATTTATATTGTTATTATGGTTTATTTCATCGAATCAAGGTTTATACTTATTTTTTAGAATTTAATTCCATTTTTTAAATCACTAGAGTTTATTACATCCGGATTACAGTTTATTCCATCCAATTTTAATTTATAATTATATTTTAATTAGAATTTAACTTTTCGTTAACAAAATGAGAAAACTTTCATTCGCATAACGATAATGCTTCGTTAGTATAACAGTAGTGCTTCGCCAGCGTTACAATACTATTATTAATTACCCAACGCCTTTTTACCGAATTATGTTAATACCCCCACCTAAAAGACTTATCAAATATTACAAAATTGTCATATTCTCTTTTAAGCAAATCTAAGCCTTAGATTTTTGTTGATTGTATAGTATAAGATGAGTTCTCAATTCTCACACTAGGATTAGTTTATATTATAACCATCCTTGTGTGTGTAATTATGTATGTTTATACACTTAAACGGGGATGCGGGCCCACCTCACCCCACCCATTCCTACTTTTCTACCTAGATACTCTACTTTCTATTTGCATTTTCTACCTTCTATCTCTACCTCACCTCCACTATCATTCTACCCTCTCCGCCACATTCCAACTCGCTTTCTACCTATGCAATAAACCCCATTGGAGATGCCCTCATGCATGCTTATTGTGTATCCTCGTGTTGTTTCGCAGACCAACAGGTCACCGCATGCTGGACGAAAATAGAGGTGACACCAAGTTTGGTAACCATGGTAACGGATCTTTTACATTAGATGACCCAACCCGCATCTAATAAAATATAAAAGATAACTTTCCCTCTGCGCTCTCTCTCTCTCTCTCTCTCTCTCTCTCTCTCTCAAATACAACCGAATCTCTCTTTCCGTTAGACTCAGCAATTTGGAAGCTCCATGGATTCAATTCTCTATGTTTCTGAATTTTTGAGAGACTGGTGCTTCCGCTTCCCCACACGGTGGTATCACCACCACCGAGACTAGCGATTGGCAGCGGTGGCAGGCGGGGGTGGGGGGGCTAGAGTGCTCTCCAGGCCACAGAAGAAGGCGACCAAGCATCAAATGAAGACCCGCCCTCGCAAGAGTCGCCCTTCCAACATCAACCGTCGCCCCGCCGTGTACTCACCGCTTCCCCCTCTTCCCCCAACTGGACTCCTATCTTTGACGACTTCGCTGCCGCGCCTCCATAGCCTGAGTAATTCTGTGGATTGGTTGAATTTTTCAAATTTGAAAAAATAGGCTTGTATTTTGATTGTACCAGCTCTAGCTCTTGTTTTGTTGTTGTTTCTATGAGAATGCAGAATTGGATTTGTCAAAATTACACTGTATTTGCTTTCCATTAATCTGGGAATGTGATTAGTTTTTAAATTTGATCAAATTTGAATTAAAAGTTATGAATTTATGTAGAGTGATCACATAATTCAAATTCCACCGTCCGATTCTACTTATATAATTTTATTTTTTTGTGATTGTTGTGTTATATATGCATATCTAGTTTTGAATATATATATATATATAGTATGTTGTTGCTATGATTAAAGGACTGTGTATATATGTGCATAAACGTGTCTCTCTATGTGAGTGATGAGTGGTATTTTGGCACAATATTTTGAGGTTTAAATGAAGTGAATTGAAGAGTTTTGCATGTGTTTTAACCTAAATTGCGCTCTTAACCTTCCTACTTGAGAGTTTTGTTTCTTATTTGAGTTTTGCAGAAAATTGTGGATGAATAAATGAATTTTTGAGTAATTCAATGCCATGGGAATATAGAGGATTGAATTAGGAGCACGGTGCAAGTTGAATCACCTCAATCGGACAAGAGACGAGAGAGAACGAAGCAAAACCGTGAAAGGTATCGGACCAGGGCTGTAGGTGCGACCCGAGCCAGCCCAGCACCGCGACCGCCACTCCGTGTCCGCGGCTGATTTTTCACCACCTGCAATGCGACCCGAGCCAGCATCCTCCGCCCGGGTCGCGCCATCCTGGCACGACGCGAGCCGAAGGGGCGCGACCGGCTCCGTGTCGCGCCCCTGTGTCACGTTTTCGGATTTTTCATCTTTTTTCCCCCATTTTTGATTTTCTTTGAATTCTTTTATTCCTCCACTATATAAACTCACCCCAATACAAAATTAGGTCATTCCATTCCACCCTTAGCAACTTTTAGAGAGAGAAATACTTGGAGAAGAAGAGAGAAGAAAGGAAATTGAAGATTGGGCAAGAAGAACAAAGTTGAAGTAAGATTTGAAGGCCAAAACATCCATCCGGGTTCTTTTGTTCTTTAATTTTGTTAAAATCATGTTCCTTCTTGTAGAGATTTTGGTTACCCATGTAATTATGAGAAGCTAAATCTTTGATACTCTTGGGTGTTGGTTTTATTTGGATTATGAAATATAAATGATATTTATTTTGGATGTTTAATGGTTCTTGATTATGTTTTGAATTCTTGTTATGTATGGGTGTTATGCATTGTTGATTGGTGAGAACTAATTGATAATTAATTAGCATGATTATGTATGTTGATTCAAAATTCGAGAGATGAGCTTCAACATAGGATCCTAGAATTCAAAGAGCAATTATCAATAAAATCGAGAGGTTTGAGATAGTTGTTGAGGTATAGATCCTTGGTGCTCTTGGTAAGCACACTTAGGTATTAGTTGGAGACAATAATCCTATGCATGTGCCCCATATTCTATATGCTTCGAGAGGGGATATAGAATAAATTTGTGATCGCCTTGGTAATCTTGAATTGGAAATTAAGCATCCATTATAATTAGATTTTGTGTTAATTAATCCAATAAAACCAACCCCGAGAGTGTTCCTTTCCTTAATTGCCCAATTTATTTGTTAATTGCAATTATTTACTTTGCTTTATTATTTAGTTAGTTTTAAATCAAACAATTATCCATTTCGTCATCTAGATAACAAATAGGAGCCGATGTCATAGTACGTGCTTATTTAAACTTTCTTTTTTCCTGTGGATTCGACCTCGTTTCACCCTGTACTGCATTTACTTGTTCACTTGCAAGTTGATTCGAGTTTTAAAACTAAAATTTCACACATCAGTGAGTTAAATGATACTTCACCATAAAGTTAATGATACTTTACCAAATCACTAATGATACTTGATCTCAAAATTAATAATACTTTGTTACTTCTTTGTTCTTGGTTTAATTATTAATACTTAATCATCGATAATATCATATGACAATTCATGTCCAAGTCAAATAGTTAGTGATAGTACTCCACTTCACATAATGTTGGATATTTTTCTTCATGAGTAATGATATCTTTGTTAATGATACTTCACCTCATAAATAATGATACTCATATATGACTTAATAATATTCCACTCATAGTTAATGACATTTATCTATTCTTGATTTGATAATTAATATTTAATAATCAATAATATCATATTATACTCCACTTCCGAGTTAATGATACTTCATCTCATAATTAAAAATAAAATGAGACATATTGTACAATAGTATGATACTAGAATACTTAGTATGTTTATCATAATAGTTTAGAAAAATATTATATTTATAGAATTTAATACAAAATTTCTAATCAAAAATCAAACAATGTTGAAATCAATTGTGTTTTTAATATTTGTCGGGATTTTAACATAATTGTATTATTTTTTTTAAATTTTTGTTGTGTTAGAGTTTGATTGTTGACTTGTAATATTTTGGTATAATGATAATTTTGGTATGGTACGGTATATCGAAATGTAAGTACGATAAAGTATACCGTGAGTAGGTGGTAAAAATATGCATTATGTGTCATGTCGTACTTAAGGAGTTAAGGTAAACTAAAGGTAAAGTACGGCAACGGTATGATTTTTTTATCCGTAAATTAAGATAAGGTATAAGGTATAACAAAAAATGTAAGATATACTGTAACTTTCCACCCATAGTTTTAGGTTTTAGAACAAAGTTTAAAAATTAAAATGTGACCAATATACCATCTTTCCCTATGAAATTATATTTTCCTAATTTATCTTAATTTCTCTCTCATTGTAATATGCATGCCTCTATATTTCTCCTTAATTTTCTCAATATATTTATTTACAAGGGGTATTTTATTTAGGCAAAATTGGGAGGAAAAGTGTTCAAAACTATATAAGATCAAATAATTTGTAAAAAAATTAATGGGCTAAAAGATCAATCTTTATGAAATTGAGAGAACAACTATTTAATTTTGTTAAAAGGTTTATGGTGTATTTTTGTGGTGGGTGATGGACTATATTTTTCTTATGTTTCCTAACACACCACAAAAATTACTTTACACGCCACAAAGATTATTATTATTTCTTTACACACCACACTAAAAATTTATTTTACCCTTCAACTTAAGCAACTTAAAAATTAATATTTTTAGTTAATAATAAAAAAAGAGACCAGAAGGGTCCTCTACCTCTCTCTTTTGAAAATTTCTTCAAATAACCTGCCGACTACCTTTCTCTCCTTCACCCTTTTCACATGCGAATCTCATCAAATTAACTAATGCATTTTGGCGACATAACTTAATTTCGATACAAAAATTTTGGAATCTGCAAATCATTCGGTGATGATGCTCAGAACAACACTCATTTGGGGATCACTTCCGACCAAAATAAAAATAAAAAATAGACTACGATAATTATTTCTTTGATTGAGTAGTGATATTCGAACTCCCATCTTTGGGTTCGAAAAATATTTTTCAAACACCTTCTTTGGATTCGGAAAATAAAGAAGAGTGTCCGAAAGCATAATGAAATCAAACGAGCATAAGGAGGTATATATCTCACGTAAAAATATTGTATTACAAAAACAAATAGTTGGTAAAGAAGAGTGGTGAATCTCAAGCTTAAAATATTTTTTATATACATAAGGATTTTCAATGATTTAAGTATATCCCGGTGTTTAGACAAAACAACTAGATCATGATTTATGCATATGTCTATAATGTGGTAAATTTTTAAATAGTCATTTTAACTTAGTAAAAAAATATTTCGAGCCATTATTGAAAAAATATTTTCCAGCCATTTGGACAAAATAATCCTTTATCGTGCACTCTAGTCGACTAGTCGTGCAACAATGTAAAATTGTAATACTGCACAACTACACACTTAGTCATGTAACTCCAGTCGTGTAGTAGTGTACATTTGAATTGTTGCACGATTACGCTCAATCGTGTACCCTCAAATTCGTGTAATAGTATATAAATTTATAATGTTACATGAACACACTTAATCGTGCACCACACTCGTGTAGCAATATTAATTTGTACAGTTACACGACCATATCTCATTTGTGCACCTAAATAGTGCACTCTAGTCGTGTATCTCACAATTTTATGAAGGATAATTAAGTATTTTCAGCGAAAAAGTGACTATAAATAATCATTTTTAAAATACTGGCTAAAAACATAATTTACTAAATAAAAACGTAATATTTATATATTACCACTATTTCAATTGTGATATTTTATGAAGGAGCGAAAAAGTAACTATAAATAATCTTTTTCAAAATACTGCTGAAAACATAATTTACTAAATCAAAATGTAATTTTTATATATTACCCCTATTTCAATTGTGATTTGTGACAAGTGAGCTTCAAAATTAATGCATGCAAATGTTTTTCTTATGCAATTTCAGTTTAAATTAATATTGATTTATGTGCCTAAATTTGGAAAACATTTGGAGTAAAATATGAATAAATTCCGTTGCTAAAATTCTTCTCAATTTGTAGTACAATATTTTCGGATAAAATTTTGCCGACATATATATTGCACGTAAAAATGTGAATATGCATATTTGTAGGCAGGGGCAGATCTAGTGGGGCCCTCGTATAAAATATGTACCCTGAGTCCCTAACTAGTCGATCGTATAAGTTCTAATAAAATATGCATTTTAGTGTTTGTACATATCAACAACGTTAATAATTTATTGTTTAATATATTCATGATTTTTTTTTTCTTACTTACACACCCAACCTGATATTATTGAACAAATTCAATATATATTCATGATAAATATTTAGCTTTCGTATAAAAAATTTAAGAGTTGGAGTTCCTTCCCCCATTTCGAATGTATGAACAGGCCAAATCACACTTTGAGTTCGCTTAGTCCATTTTTCATATCTCATTTGGTGTCCACTGTCCACTTTGAATTTAATTAATAGTTTTCCTTTCATTTGTTAAAATTAATTAAAAAAAATAGAAATCAAAATTTGTGATTTTTGAGGTCATGGATTGAGAGTTTTCATCTTTCGGGTACTGGATTGAGAGTTTTCATCTTTCAGGTCCTAAATCGATAGATTACCCATCTTTCAGGTCCTGAATTGATATTTCTCCATTAATTAATGACTAGAAAAATGAAAATTAAATAGTAAAAAAAAATTATAAATCTCACTTGGGTGGAATAAACCATAATTACTAATCATAAAATTAAACTAAATTACCATAAAAAATAAAAATTGAAAAAAAAAGAAAGAAAAACTATTAATTAAATTCAAAGTGGACACCAAATGAGATACGAAAAGGGAGAATTATCAATTCAGGGCCTGAAAGATGGGTATGTAGTTAACGAAAATTTAATATTATATATAATATTTTTATTGATTTTTATATATTTATTTAGTTTTGGAATCATATCAAATCCAAAATTAAATAAAATATTTAAATAATAAAGATATGATTATATGATAAATATCAAGAGTCTTTGGCAACAAGTAAATATCTTTCAAAAAATATAGATCAATTTCCAACAGCCAATGAGATAGTGCCACATCAGCCCTAGATCTATCTCCCTACAACTATAAATAGGGGTCTCCATATCAGTTAAAAATCACACCAGAAGTCATTTGAAGAGTTCAAGAATTTGAGAAGAAATTCCATAAGTGAAATTCTCTCAAATATTCCGGGCGTTCTTCACCAAATTCATCCCGAAGACGGTGTTTGATCCATAAACAAAGCAGTCAAAGGTGTTCTTCATCAAATTCATCCCGAAATTGGCGTTTGATCCGGAAACAAGGCATCGGCCCTCCGAGTTAACATTATCAAGTCCAAATACCAAGTCAAAAAAGATCGAGAATACAAATCTTCCCCGAAAACTTCGAAGACCAAATCTAAATACCAAGTCAAAGAAAATCGAGGATACAAATTTTCACCGAAAACTTCGAAGACCAAATCTAAATACCAAGTCAAAGAAGATCGATGATACAAATCTTCCCCGAAAAGCTTCAACGACCCTTTGAAGATCAAGCTTTGAATAAAAGAATCAGAGAATAAATAGAGATTGGATCCATATAAATATATTTTGATCTGAAAATCATTGAATTGTACACGTTTTGTGTTTTACCAAATTAAATACGAAATTTTGTGTTACAAGGTAATCTATCGATTTAGGACCTAAAAGATGAAAACTCTCAAACCAGGACCCAAAAGATGAAAATTCTTAATCCAAGACCTCAAAAATCACAAATTGTGGTTTCTATTTATTTTTTAATTGATTTTAACAATTTCTATATTAGATTTAATAGATAATTAATGAAGGAATTTTCATTGAAAATTAATATAAAATTAATTAAAAAATAAAAGAGAATAAAAATTCGTGATTTTTGAGGTCCTGGATTGATAAGTTTTATCTTTCAGGTCCTGAATTAAAAGTTTTCATCTTTTAGGTCCTAAATTGATAGATTAACCATCTTTTAGGTCGTGACAATTCTCCTTAAATGATTATATGGTTAATCATTCCATAATTATGGTGTATTATTTTTAAAATTTTTTTATTTCTATCTATAAATGTTAATTATGATTGATTATATTATAATATTTTTTTTTTATCACAAACATGATTAAAATTATGAAGTTAATAGTAAGTCACAAGAGCGGTATGCAAATTGGACTAGAATATCTCATCTCGTAAGTGTACTATATGAAATCCTACAGTTCAAAGTGTGTGTCCCAAACTGTATTCCACCATTAAAATTATCAGTTTTTTTTCCATTTTTTCTTCAATTTTAATTTCTTTTTTATTTAGTTTAATTTTACATTACTATTTAGAGTTTATTCCACCCATATATGATTTATAATTATTTTTTAGTATTTTATTTTCATTTTAGTTAATATAATTGATTATTAGAGTTGATTAGTTAGCTAAAGTGTATATATCTATATATTAAAATTTTAATTCTTAATTAATAATAAATATGAATTAGAATTAATTATATTATAATAAATTAAATTCTATTTTTATTATAAATATTATTAAAATTTCGTAATTTTTAATATTGAGACACAAGATCTCATCCTCAAGTGTGCACACATAAAGCAAGATAAATAATAGTTCCGGTGTGGATGACCTAGTGGTGGAGTGAGATTGTTTGGAGATCAAATGTCACGAGTTCAAATTTGATTAATACTACAGGTCGGGTGTGTGAGTAAAAAAAAAAGCAAGGTCGGATGTGTGAGTAAAAAATAAAAGAGTATGAAAAGAGCTATAATATATTAGTATGATTTTTTTTTTTTAATTTGATATATGATTTGCGCAATTCGATTAAAAACGAGTAAGTTATGATTGTTTAAAGTTTTTACAATATTTATGTAAATGTGTTGACATCAAAAAACCCATCAATGTTGAAGTTTAACATATTTATCACCATGTCACTGTTCTTTTTTAAAATTTAATATATTTACAAGTATGTCATTTCTTTTTGTGTTGAATCAAATCATTGAGATCAAAATTTGTGTGGTTGAGATGCGTTCCTAATTCTCACATTAAAAATGGTTCTGACCCGATCCTTTCCCTATACATATGTGTGTGTCATGGCCCAAAGCAAAACCCTTATAACCAATCATTTTGATTATTGCTTCTCCACGTGTTATACACATGATCAAATAGCTTTGTCTAATGAATAGAGGGAAGAAGAAGATTAGAAGTAATTAAAAGCAGACATTTAATGTAATAATTAAAGCTTTCTCTAAAGAGTTTTGGCTAAACTTATATTACTTCAAACATTATAAAGATCCCTTTAATTTATTTTTGTTGACCCCAAGGACAAATGTGATCTATTATTATTATTATTATTGCAAAGTAGCCATCAAGGTAATCTCTCTCTCTCTCTCTCCCCTTTCTTCATTTAGTATTTTTTATTTATTGGGAAATGAATTCAAATGGGATTAGCCTTAATTAAATAATCAATAGTGAATCCCTATTTTGTGGATTAGAGTGAATGAGTTGGAAAGACAACTTCTGCAAAAAGTTTGACTATGGAGATTACATTCACATTTTTTTTTAATTGTCTTAATCCAATCACGATTCACGTGCATTAGTCATGGAAACATGTGACATAATTGAGTTCCAACCCGCATTACACCACTCTATTTAGCATTTTGCACTTCAGATTAGAACACTAATCCCAAGATTATAATTTAATGAAACATGATATGGTTTTTGTCTAAATATGTTCTAAAAGCTAATGATAATAGGGTGATGCTAAATGGCACAAATTGACGAGTTTTAATTTGTCCACAAATTGATCGGTTTTTGTCTAGAAAAATAGTGTATATTTTATAATATGCTAATTTGATAGAACTTGTAGTTAATTATGCAAGATTTAATAGAGCACAACTAATGATAATACTATAATAAACATATATCGTATAATATAATATATCCTTATTATTGATAAATTCATTAATGGAGAGAGGTAGATCATATCATCTATTATTTATCATCTTGTAATTAACACATGTCCAATATTGTATCAATAGATGAGAAATATAACTAGCTAGCTAGTGATTGATTTTGGATCCAAATTGATCCTTGGTTTCGTGATTCATAGTGAAAGATAATTAATGAGTGGATATTTGTGGGAGGTGAGGGAAAGATCGAGGAAGGATGGGAATGATTAGCATGCAGGGAATGTGCAGAACATGGTGTACAATTGATGCTGCTTCACTGTCTCTACTTTGTCACATGCAAAGCTACAACCCTCTTTCCCTCCTGCATGTGCTCTCCATGTGCTCTCTCTCTCTCTCTCTCTCTCTCTCTCTCTCTCTCTCTCTCTCTCTCTCTCCCCTTAATTTGCATGCCCCCCATCCCACATTCACATGTGCCCTTTTGGGAGGCCACAACACCTCTAGACTTGAAATGTCATAAATGCCCTCTCTTTTCATATTATGTTATGGCCTTCTGTAACTTGTGGAAGAGTTTGTGCTATATTTTGCAATCATAATATGCTTTTCTAATTGTAATCATGCTTTTAATTAGCAGAAATGATGGCGCTTAAGTTACCATAAAACAGAAATTGAAACAAAAAGGTAAATGTTATATAATTACAGTGTAATTGCATAATTGTCTAAAGTCCGTGATTTCAAGCACAGAAAATTTATTACTGGCAGATATGAATTTAAGATTTAAATAAACAATTCTGAATAAATAAATATTGTTTGAATTTTATTAGATCGAACAAATGCTCACTAAAAATAATTTATTTTTAAGGATTTTTTTTATTTTAATTGGGGAGGGAAAAACGGTGGGGAATGACACATGAGATTTCCTGGTACACTCTGTATTTCAGTCTGTGTTGCTCGCACATTTAAATTACAAGTTTTTAATTTCTTGTATTTTTTTTCTTCAGTTTCATTTGTTTGTGATTCAGTTTAATTTTACAATTGTTTATTAGAGTTCGCCCTACCTAATTAGGGTTTAAACTATTTTTTAATATTTAATTTTTAGTTTTAAATTAATAATTCATTATTATGATTGATTATTTCATAATTAAATTTATATTTTTTGGTTGATAAATGTTGATTATGATTATTTATGTTATAATTAATTTTTATTTTATAATAAATATTGTTAAAATTATAAATTTGATAGTGAAACGGCAGAAACACAACAAGAAATTTGAAATGAGCAGGAATGGTCGGCATCGAGATATCTTTCTTTTATGCTATGAGTTTCATCATTTGAGTATATGAAGTGACATTTATATATAGACCTAGGTGTTCGCGATCTATTACAAAATGAAGTTACGAAATAAATTTAATTAATAGATTTGTGAGTCAGACTTTTAGCTCCATAGATTCAAATATTTGAAGCATTTGTACATTTTTTCTGAGCCCTGACTTCTCCATTTGCCTTTGGATATATAGTCTAGATCATAAACATATTTGATCGAAGGTTAATTTATTAAATATTAATATTCAAATAGTAAAATCTACATAATAAACATTAAAAATATGAATATACTGTGAGATGTCTCATAATCTTCTATTCCTCTTTTAAATATGTATTTTTAAGGTGTTTAATAAACTTCTATCATTCGGTTAGATATATTTTGTTAGGTTCAATCCCTCGTACCAATAAAATGGTGCTTAATTGTCCCCTTGGGGATGACCTAGTGGTGGAGTGGTGATATCTTGAGGCCAAATGTCTCAAGTTCGAATCCCACCAACATCACTA
This sequence comes from Perilla frutescens, assembly GCA_026008535.1. NCBI lineage: Eukaryota > Viridiplantae > Streptophyta > Magnoliopsida > Lamiales > Lamiaceae > Perilla > Perilla frutescens. Next base: position 48,545,042 of record BRKX01000015.1, read on the forward strand.
AGTGTGAGTCTGTCACACCTGACTTGCCGAGTATGGTTTACCTCCTCTGTGTGGTTTGCAGGCTATTATACAAAGGCGGAGTTTACCCAGTGCACACCTCGGTAGCGGCTGCGAGTTACCTTTGACAAAAAAAAATGGTGCTTAATTACATTAAAAAAAACTTCACTTGGGGTGGAAATAAAAATCGTGAAGGAATGACAATAACTTTCTTGTAAAATTTAATTATTAAAATGCTAAGTTCAAATATTAATAAAAGTTTACATGAAATTTGTAGGGGTATTTTGGTAAAAAGAAACGTTGAGGGGGTCCGGAGCTCACATGAGAAGGGGGCAGGCTTTGGCTGCATGAATTTCGTATTGCTCGCAACTTGTGCCAACATCCCGCTATCGCTACGTTTCAAGTGGGATACGGAAACGGCGTCGTCCTTCCACGGAATTACGGAACTGCCCCTACTCAGATACAAAGAAAAGTTTCATGTCTAATTGATCGTAAAAAAAAGATGCAATGAGATCTTCTGGTTCAAATTGCATGCCTCATTTATGTGACAATATGAAAATTCTATAGTTTTAATAATATTTTTTATAAAAATAAAATTTATTATGTTATAACTAATCATAATTAATATTTATTGCTAAAAATTGAAATTTTAAAAAAATGATATACCCTAAGTTACGTTTGAAATGATAAACCCTAAAAATCAACTATATTAACTAAGAAATGAAAATTAATTTCTAAAAAATAATTATAAATCTTAATTGGGTGGAATAAAGCATAAATGATAATGAAAAATTATACTAAACCAAAAGAAATTAAAATAGAAGAAAACTAATAATTTTGATATTTAATACACGGTTGACATACATAATTTTGAAATATAAGATCTTTTCCATGTGAAAAGAAGGGGGTCTAGTTTTCCTATTGTTTGGGGGCGATTACTTAATATATATAATCTAAATTAAATGATCGGGACCAAATGGATTCATTTAACAATAATTGGAAACGGTTTGGTTAGTTTCCTTTCCTTTTCAAATTCAACACATTCAACATATGATGCATTTATAAACAATTTAATTTGATTTTTCTCATTCTACAAAGATTTTTTGTTGCTTTTACTGAATTTTTATTCATTTCCACATTCATACAACACAATATCGTTTTCAAACAAAATAATAATAATAATAATAATAATAATAATAATAATAATAATAATAATAAAGTAGTACTAGTAATAGTAAAATTTGCATGATAATATATATTTTTGATGTTGTTAGATGGTGGTTAAATAATTAGTATAATTAAGATATTGGGTAACTTATACATTTTGATCATATTCACAAATTCACTGACATTGTTACGAATTGAAACTCTAGAAATTAGAGTAAAATTAACCACTTGAAATCCTCTAGTCCCAATTAGTGTATGCCAACGACCGTGTATCAACCCTCAAATTATTACCTTTTCTTTCATTTTTTTTTTCTTCAATTTTAATTTCTTTAGGTTTAGTATAATTTTACATTTTTATTTAGGGTTTATTCCACCCAATTAGGGTTTATAGTTATTTTTTAATATTTAATTTTCACTTTTTAGTTAATATAGTTGATTTTTGGGGTTGATTATTCTGAACTTAAGGTACATAATTTTTTAAAATTTTAATTTTTAGCAATAAATATTAATAATGATTAGTTATTATAAAATCAATTTTATTTTTACAAAAAATATTATTAACAATATATAATTTTAATATTGACACAAAGTTGGGACTAGAGGATCCCTACTCAAAATTAACATCATAAATCTTTTCAAAGAATTGGAGCGTAGTAAATTAATGAACTTAATTTTAAATTACACATATCGCTATAATAAGCTGTCTAGGTATGTAACCTATACTTAATGAGGTCAAGTCACATGATAAAAATCTCAAAATAATTATTCCAAATTGAGATAGCTAGACCATTGCACATGTGATCATCTAGTCCAATGTGTATGTGATAATTGTATCCCAAACATCAAAATTATTTTTTTTTCATTTTTTTCTTCAATTTAATTTAATTTAGTAGAATTTTATATTATAATTTAGGATTTATTTCACCCAATTAGGGTTTATAATTATTTTTTAGCATTTAATTTTCATTTTTCAATTAATATAATTGATTTTTTGAGTAGATTATTCCAAACTTAGGGTATATAAATTTTTTAAATTTTAATTTTTAGCAATAATTATTAACTAGTATTAGTTATAATATATATATATATATATATACTCCCTTGTCCCAATTATATAGTTGATTAATTATCCTCGCACGTAGATTAAAAATATTTATGAAAACAAGATATTAAAGCTGAACTTCCAATATTATTCTTATTTTTAATTTTCAAAACCTAACAAGAGTATATTTGTATATTACTATGAAAATTATGACTATGTATAGTTATGAGACTATATATAATTAAAACACTTCAAAACAGTAATAGAGACTACATAAATGAGACAAAGAAAGTAATAAATTTTAATTTTATGAAAAAATCATTATTAAAACTATGTGATTATTTTAATGTTAACACTTAAATATAAGATTGAGACTAGAGGATCTCATCCGGTAAAACCGTAAGTCACAAAAATGGCAAGGTCGTACGACTCGTATTTCATAGAGAAACTAGCGGGCATAAAATAATTCCATAACCCCCTTATAAGTTATACCTCTCTCTCTCTCTCTCTCTCTCTCTCATAAGTTCATAACGCCATTTAATTTTCTCAGCACCCGTTTAACCGCCGTCGCAGCAGCCACCACCGACATAATGGGCTCGACGTCGACGGTCTCCACGCGGAGGCTGACAAGAAAATCATCATCAGCGAAATCAAGCCGGAGGCTCCACAAAGCTCATGAAAACTGCCACCGTAGCACCGCCGTCTCCGACAAGCTGGAGGCCCTCAAGAACCTGATTCCTTCCGACGGCGACGAAGTAAAGGCCGACCAGCTTTTTCAAGAAACCGCCGACTACATCGTACTTCTCAAAACCCAGGTTTTTGTTTTGCAGAAATTGATTGATTTTTACGGATCTCAACCTCAAGAAAAATCAAATGCTGTATAGAAACGAAACTGGCTCCTTTTTTTTTCACCGTCAGCGAAGCCAAAGCAAAACAGAAGACAGAAAAATAATTTTATTTTATTTTATTTTGTTTTGTTTTGTTGTGAGAATTATATTCATGACTGCTCTGCTAGGTATAATGAATTAAAACAATGTGTTGTAGAAGTTTAGTGTAAAAGAAAGTTTGTTTTAATTGAGTCATGAAATCCAGTTTTTCTTACAGGAATTAATATATCGATTTTGGCGATGAGTTTCTTCATTTCGTTTGTGCTTTTTGTTCTTGATGAGAAAATAGTAGCTAGGTTTGTTTTCTTTATGTTAATTAATTGTTAACCTTCAATTTCTGTTGTTTGTGTGTAAATGGCTTCATCTAATTCTTCTATGAAATGAAGTGCCAATATTTTTAATTTTTTTTCACATATATATTATATGTATGTATGTATGTATGTATCAAAGTAATGGAAAATAAATATAATCTCCTCGATTTTTTTTAATCCAATGAATTATGCAATAATCTTTGCGTTCTACAACAAACAATAAGGAAAAAAGTTTGAACGACAAAACTAATATAATCCTTTCTCGAATGTATCATTTCGGAAAATAAACTACAAAACTCTTCAGTCTTCACCTTCAACTTAAGAGCAAAATAAAAATATCATATATAAATTTAATTTTAATTGGATTCATTATATATTTCTCCAGATACTAGCTACCAAGAATTTGAACTAGAAAAAAAAAGATTTTGATAGAAAATCCTCATCATCAAAAAAAATGTCGATATTTTATGATATTAGTTTCGATTGCATACTTTGATGCATTATTTACAAGATGATGTATGTTGACATCTCTGATGATTTAAGAATACAAATAACACTTTATTTAATTTTTTGGGAAAAGCCGTAAAAATTCCATGTTATTAATTATTAGACTTCCATTAGTAGTTATGTATGCGCATGCATTTAATTTTCTATATTTTAGTAATTATTAAAATTTGAGTGAATGAAGCACATGAAGGGCTTAAACCTGTGCCCCCATTTTTGAAGACAAAAACTTGGCCTTTCTCAGTCTGCACCAGCATAGAGCATGCAGACAAACTGGAAATTATTTTTTAATTTCGTATAATTTCATTAAACTAGACGTACATTATAAATTATCTTTTTGGTTGACCTCTCCAGAAAACCCTCCTAATTTTTTTTATCATTATTATAATATTAGATCGGGTAAATTAATATATTAAAATAACACATCGTTTGTGTTTGTTTTTTACAAAAATAACTAAGCATACTGATATATGTACCAATAGAATCATATTGTATCATTTAAAAAAAAAAATCATCCGACCAATTTTTCGGCCCCTAGTGAATTCACTGGATGACGATGTAATTAAAGAGGCTTTAATATTTCATACTATTGCCGAAAATGCAATTATATCTCATACTATTCAAAATGATATTTTAACCCGAACTATTAAAAAAATACTCAAAATTATTATCGGAGTTAATTTTTCGGTACCCGATCAAAAATGACATGGCATAAACTTTTGAGTAATTTTTCAGCAGTTCAGGTATTTAAATGTCATGTAATTTTTTAGGTGTCATATATGTTTTACTAACAAAAAAAAAAAAAACTCGCCACAAAAATAATTACAATGATAGTTTTGAGTAGTTTATTCAGTAGCTCATGTGTTAAAATGCTATTTCGAATATTAGTAAATGAAGGAAATGTAATTTTGATAATAGTATGATATATATTAAAAACCATTTACGTATTTTAATACAAATAATCTATTTCTCTCCATGTATGTATGAAAGTGTGAATGTGACAGAAAAATAAAGTGGTGTTATAAATAGAAATTTGAAATGAATTTGGGTAGAGTAATTTTCACATGGTATCTGAATGAAACAGACAGGACTGTAATGGCCTCCACATGCCATGTTATGGCACGTAGCTAGTACTGGTCCTTGTACAACACACATGTGCAAACAAATTGCTAAATCATTTTTGTCTTCTTTTCTTTCTTTGTTTTTTTCTTCTTTCACTTTATTTTTTTAGTTTTTTTCTTACCTTTTAAATTAGTTTAGTTAATTGGCCTGGTTCATCAATTTAATGACATGTCTTTTTCTTAAACATATTTGGATTAAGATCATACCCCATCTTATTTAGCAAATTTAAATCATGTTAATTAGCCATTATTTCCAACCTACAAAATCCTCTAGTTGTTACTTGTTATTGTGAGTACGTGCTTCAATTATATATAGATGTGTTATAACGAAATGGAGTGAATACTAAATATTACTTGAATCCTAACTAGTAGATTCTAATTAACAATTATATATTACTAAAATTAAATATAAATATAACACTAACAATAATAATAATAATAATTGTTTTCACCAGATTTCTTCCTACAGTACTTGTATTACTCTTCCTACTTTGGATTTTGGAAGGGAATTGATGGTTTAATGGTTAATAGCTCTTTTTTTCTATAATAATAATAATAATAATAATAATAATAATAATAATAATAATAATAATAATAATAATAATAATAAATCATACTAATAAATATTAAAAAAATAAATAAGTATAAATTCAAATAAAGAAAAAATCATCGCCCCTAATTAATATATATTATTAACTTAAAGCTAAATTTGGAAATAAATTGCTTACAAGTGAAAATGATTAATTATAATCTATATATATATATATATATATATATATATAAAAATACAGTTTCTGCTACATTCAAATTTTGCGCCAAATTGTATCCATTTCTGTAATTTCAATATTAATTAGCAGTTTTTGCTGCATTACTATTTACTTACAATAACTGAACCTAAACCACGCCGCACAAAAACGGTTCACCATTTTGAAATCTGAAAACTGAAACTAATGCAATATATAAAACAACATGCAGTTATTTTATATGAGACATTAATATTGATCCATCACGGATTCTAGATTTTTTTAGTTTTCAGGTCAGGCGTTGTAGATTGGTTCAAATTTCAATTTTTTCTTTCATGTGTAATCTCCGATCATCTTCTTCATGAAAGAGATCTAGAGAGAGTAATAGAAATTGGAAATGTATCCGAATCAACACAAGAAAAGAAGTGAAGAAGCAAAGAAGAGCAGCATCGGCTTTTATGAGTCGAGACTTGGAATATAGACCAAAACACCATATTTCATGCCACGTTGAAGACCATAAAATCAATATTACTGGAAACTCCCCTTGCAGGTATTTTAAATTTATTTCTATATATTTAATGGTCAGATTTATTTTACAAAAATGTTTGAATTTGAAAACTTCAACATGCATACATCACAATTCTTAAAATTTATATATGCGTTACTTTTTGAAATGAGAATTTTAATTTGGACGAAAATATATATATGGATTTGGCCATGTATGACCTGGAATTGAAGGAGTTGTGGTATGCATCATAGATCGAAAGCTATTTCTTATTCTCGATTGATTGTTGAAGGAATACTATTCCCAACATGAAGCACTCAGTTCAGTTTTAGGGCTGTATATAGTATTGATTTGGGCCTTGGGTTGGAAAATGTAGAACAATATTATTTTGCAGGTCTCAATTTTTTACTTACTTATATGTGGCCTAACAGTTTAAATATATTTAAATTGTTTTCTATATATATTATATTATTTTGAATTTATTCTTCAATTCGGGCATATTGTGGATATTAAATTAAATTAAACCTTTTTTAATGTTGCTGCTTAACTGCTTATACAGTTTCTTTAGTATGATTATGATATATTGCAAGTATGATAAATTATTATGTTTCTCTTTTTCCCAAATTTTGTCGGCGCCACAAGATCGCTTCTAATGTGGATATTCAAGGGTGTTTTTTTTTTTATTGTTATGGTTTGAATATTTTAATATTGAAATAATTTGTAATTTTATTTTTAATTTGCTTCACTGTTCCGTGCAACGCACGGGCGGAATACTAGTTCCTAATAATAAAGCAGTCAATCCTTATTAATAATACCTGAAAATTATTTATAATTACTAACAACAAAATTATCAAAATTAAAAACAAATGAGGGGGCAATGGGACTAAAAACACTTCTAATACAATAAAAGTAGTGTGACAATAATATTTTATAATTTGGTTAAGGCAAACACTTCTATGCACCTGTTGTAAATAGTGTTATTTAAGACAGGTCGGGTCAACCCGTGCTTTGACCCGATCAACGCGGTCAAACCCGCCCTTTGACCAAGTTTTTTTAGGGTATTTTTGGTGTTTTTTAGAGTTTTTGGGGGGGTTTTTTTAGGGGTTTATTTTGTGTTTTTTAGGATTTTTTGGAGGGTGTTTTTAGGGGTTTATTTTGTGTTTTTTAGGGTTTTTTGGGGGGTTTTTTTAGGGGTTTATTTTGTGTTTTTTAGGTTTTGGGGGGGGGGGGATTTGGGGGTTTATTTTGTTTTTTTAGGATTTTTTGAGGGTGTTTTTAAGGGTTTATTTTGTGTTTTTTAGGGTTTTTTTGGGTAAAATCGGATTAAAAAAATGAAAAAAAAAGTTAAAAAAAACTGCCAGAAAAAAAAAAAAGAAAAGACGGGCGCGTGGGCGCGCGTGGACCCACGCGCCGTCTGAAATAGTGCTATTTCAGGCGCTGATGCACCGAATACCAACTCTTTGGTTAAAATGGTAGTTGATAGAGCTTATAATTTATGTCAGTTATATGCCTACATGATACACTCATATTAGCAATTGACAAGTTAACTCGTTGTTATGGTAGGAATATAGGATGATGATTCTATAAGAGTTGGCCTACTCAATATTGATGTGTATGTGTACATGCTATGTAGGTAAAGAGGTTAACACAATCGACCACCATTTTTTATTCAATTTTATAATATATGTTGCGGTAACTTAATACTTGGTCGAAATGCATAAGTTTATTGGTGAATTCATTATGAATCAAAATACATCTTGGTGAACATGTTCGAGAGTAAGTGTTGATCTATAATTAACTCCGTCATCAAAAAATGCATTAGTTTGTTGGTGACTTCATTATGAACCAAAACACATGATGGTGAACATTTATGAGAACATGTTGACATATTTTGATGTGCAAACAAAGAACATGATTTATACATTATACCAGATATTCCAATGAATCTTCCAACATAATTATACAGGTAGAGAGAGCCGTCAAATGGGTCGAGTCGGGCTGGATTGGCATGAACCCATGGGCCAAATTTAATAAGGTGGCCCAACTCTAAACATTTCAGGCCTAAAAATTCATGGTCTAGCCCAACCCTAAATTCGGGCTGAATCGTGCCGCCAGTGGGTCGAAAGCTAATTTTTCTTTTTCCACCTGGGCGGGCCAGCCCATCTAGGTTCTTATGCATGTTAGTTGATTTAATTACTTAAGATCGAGAGAAAATAAATTAATAAATTGCATGACATGAATATTACTAGATTGAGAGATTAATAGAATTCATGAGGACAAAAGATGCCTTTTGAAGCTAGTGATTAATTTGAGATCGAGAAATGATAATTAAGAACTAGTCTACTTTTACAACTTACTAGGGGAGAGGTTTTATTTAATTTTGTGATTGCATCTACAAATATTGGAATTAAAATTGGTTTCTGGATTAATTATTTACATAAAATTCATTAAATGAAAACAACAATGGAATTCTCTTTTTATATGTGAAATTTCTTAAGTTCTTTGTACTTGTCAAGTTTGAGTTATTTAATTGTTCTTTGTTTTAATTTCATTTATTTATTTCCACATTTTTAGGGGTTTTTAAAGTGAAATAAATCAATTTGAAATCGTGGATTAAATCTGACTTTGAATGAGTCAAAGTCGGTTCCTATTTTCTAGGGACCATGATGTTTTCTTCTGTCTTGAACACTAACCGATGCAGGTAAACGTAGTTGACTGGAGTAACTACTTGAAGATCACGATGTTGAAGAACGTGTGAGAAACACTACTGGAAGCAGTTATCACAATATCACTACTGCAATGGGGTGTTGAAAGCGGTTGATTCAAGGCTACATCTCATGTGTTCGTGGGCAACTGCTAGAGCAAGATTGGAGGCGTATTTAAGGTCTCCTTAGATCTTGAAATCATTTGTGCGAGTAGAGTTATCACCGTGGTTGTGAGAAATTCTAAATCTTGCATATAGTGTTTGTCACCAAGATCCAATACATTCTCCTCAATATCTACCTAGCTTCCCAATCAACTGAAGTTTGCATAATTCAGTTGTATGTGTAGGTTAGATAGTTAAATCTGAAAGTCTTAGGATTTAGATTGACGTATTGTTTCAATCTACATGTTTAGATGGTGATTGTTCAAGAGGTTGTTTAAGTGAGTGAAGTTAGAATAGATTCTTGTATGTTATATGCAATATTATCAAGGGAGTGAACCGAGCAACACTTGTATTGTTTTTTGTATTTCACTTGTGATAGTGAATTTCGTCCTGAGGCAATCACACACCTTAAGGGGTGTGATTTAAAACTTATTTTGTGCAAAGTTTTATTTATTCTTCCTCTGCACGTTCAAGGCATAGTGGAAACACTATCTTCAACATCAAGTACAACTTTGCTACTTATCTAAAATTTACAAGTTTTTTAGGCAACAAATTCTAACATATAGAAAATTGAATTAGGAGCACGATGCAAGTTGAATCAGATTAATCAGACAAGAAACGAGAGAGAACGAAGCAAAATCACGGAAGATGCCAGAGACGCGGAAAAAACGTGACCTCCTCTGGGTCATTTTTTGGTTGTTTCCAGACGCGACCCGAAAGCGAGATTTCCAATAGGTTGCATCGTAGAGCATTGAAAGCACGGTCCATTTCTCACGTTGCAGAGCTTTCTGAACCTCGATTTCTTCGTTTGAAACGCAACCACAAAGTCCGAGTTGCTTCGAATTTGATCTCGTAAATTGAATTTAAAATACCGAAAACTTAAAATTGAAGCTCGAAAAATTAAATGGATTGGAAAAAAAATATGTTCAGCTACTCTATAATAATAATAATAATAATAATAATAATAATAATAATAAGATAAAAATTTGTATGAGACCGTTTAACGAGTCTCTTACTTTAGACAGATCAAATAGGACCTAGGTCCGTCCAAAAAATCCATCCAAACCTGCCCAAACCCTCAAAAAATTAAGTCAGGTCCGCGCACCCCCGTGTGTGTATCACTATATATAAAGTAAAATATTACTATGTATAAAGTAAAATATCACTAATTATATATCAAAATATGACTTAATATGACTTGAAGTATCATCAACTATGAAGTATTTCACATGCTAAGAAGAAAATAAATGAATTTTTTTACATAAATCATAATGTGGAGTTTTAATTTAGTTGATTCATTTATCTTCATTTTTTGAAATATGTTTGTTGAATCTCCAGACATCACAAATCATTATGAATGAAATAAAGTATCACTAATTATATGTTGAAGTATCACTTAATATGAATTGAAGTATCATCAAGTATGCAATTTTTTTTTGCTATTTATTTTTTTACATCATGAAAAATACATTTTCATTGGTATCTCTACCAAGTCTTGTTCTTTAAAATATATATTTTTTAAAACAATAAATCATGAGCTCTTAATTTTCTTTGATATAAAAAATCGATCAACAACTAATTATATATAAGTGTCATTACATATGAAGTGAAATTTCACTAGTAAAAAAAACGAAGTATTATTACTTATATATGATAGTCTCCATTTTCTTTTCTTTTTTTTTTTTCGATTTTTTTGATTTTTTGATTCTTTCAGTTTTTTTTTTAAATCTTCATTTTGTATGGAGTTCAGTACATGAGCCCACGCGTTATCGCCAGGCAAATGCACTGAGTGAAACATCAGATAAAAAAATTAAACTAATTCAATTCAATTTTAAGGTTCTCTAATTCCATTTTAGGGTATATATATATATATATATATATCTTTAAGAGATCCGTTAGACGGTCTCACACAAGTGTGTCTCTAATAATAATAATAATGATCATATTGTAGAATATGAATTCGAGCCCCTTTACTATTCTTTACCAGAGGTGTACTCGAACCAAATGCGAGCCCACATATTAGAGCAAAGCCCAACAACTGCTCTAAACTGTATTCTTAGAGTAAAAAGTCTCAAAAACTTTCTTCAAGAGATGCTCTATTTGATGTTGTAAAATGAAGATAGTTGCTCTGTTGCTCTATATTTACATCAACACTGTAGCTACTGTATTTTACTGTTCATGTTTTTTTTATCTCACGAGGGATTAACTGTTGTATTTTACTGTTCACGTTGTTGTTGTTATTGTTGTTTTTAATTCACAAGGGATTGTTGGATGCAAATCGAGATATTTTTTTAATCTTATACTTAATTAGATTAATTTTTTTATGATATATTTATTTATATATACATATATATATATATATATATTAATCTTATACTTTAATTTATTTATTTCTTAAAAATATTGAAATAAAAAATTGTATATCAAAATAAAATGACATTTAATAAAATCACATAATAAAACTACTAAACATAAAAACAAGTAAAATACAAATAAAGCATTGAAAATGCTAATTTAAAAATACTAATAGAACATTGAAAATATAAATAAATCAATACAATAATATTTTCTAATAATCAGAGAGACCACTCCTACTTCCTCCTCCAATATCTGGAAAATCTATTCCAAACAAGTTAAAAGTAAAGTTGACTTGTAGTTCTTGCCTCCGTTTGTGCATAATTGCGTGTTGCTCCAATCGAATAAATTCACGTCGTGCTGGATCAGCAGCGGTGTCAAGATTGGTCAGTAAAATTTTATCATCTCTCTTTAATTCATTTAGGCGTTGTTTACGCTTCTGAGCTTTTGGATCAACAACGGTATCAAGATTAATAGCACAAGGATTGTGCTTGTTTGGATAAGAATGGATGGTGGAGATTAAAAGCATAAAGATGGATGGCCCAGATTGGATTGTGCTTGTTTGGATAAGAATGGATGGTGGAGATTGAAAGCATAAAGATGGACAACCCAGATTTATTGCACAAGGATTGTACTTTTTTGAAGACACATTGATTGCATTATATAATGAACATATGACTTTAGCTAATTCTTCACCTCAATACTCCATTTTCCTTTTCAGAATCATATTTATTTTTTAAAAAATCAATTTCGATTCTTCTTCTACTTCTTCTTATTATTCTCCTTCTTCCTCATCTGACGTAGAGGCCAAAATTATGATGAAAATTTCGATACAGAAGAAAAAATGATATTACAACAAATATATCGTGGAAATCTTATGCTAGTTGAAGCTCTTATGCTACAAGGTTCCAAACGTTCCCTTGGAGACTCAGTTCCGAGACAGAACAATTTTTCGTGATCGAGAAACGGCAGCAGTAAACCTCTTCAATGACTATTTTTCTGAAAATCCAACATATAATGAAGAGCATTTTCGTCGACGCTATCGAATGTCATGAAATTTATTTTTGCATATTGTTGATGCTGTCAAAAATCATGGTCATTACTTTGTGCAGCGAAGGAACGCAACTGGAAAGCAAGGTTTGTCTACTCTTCAAAAAATAACAGCTGCATTTCGCATTCTAGCTTATGCATCCTCAGCAGATACAACTGATAAGTACCTCAAAATTGAGGAATCTACCATAATTGAATGTGTGAAGAAATTTTACCGTGCTATCCAAGAGATATTTGCAGGAGAATATCTAAGAGCGCCCAATGCCAGTGACGTTGCTAGACTACTTTATATTGGTCAGCAACGTGGCTTCCCAGGAATGTTGGGCAATCTCGATTGCATGCATTGAAAATGGAAAAAATGTCCAAAAGCTTGGGCAGGACAATATTCTGGTCGGAGTGGATCCCAACAATTATCAGAGTGGATCCCCAACAATTATGATCTATGGATATGACATGCATATTTCGGGATGCCAGGATCCAACAATGACATTAATGTGTTGGAGACGTCCCATCTTTTCTCTAATCTTGCTAGAGGCATTGCACCTCCCGTATATTATGTCATTGGTGGAAAGGAATACGATATGAGATATTATCTAGCTGATAATATATACCCAAAATGATCAACTCTTGTACAAACTATCCATGCACCAAGTGGTCCCAAGAAAACATATTTTGCCAAAAAAAAATAAGAAGCATGTAGAAAAGACGTGGAGCGTGCATTTGAAGTTCTTCAAAGTCGATTTGCTATTGTGGCAAATCCAGCACGTTTTTGGGAGAAAAATGTGTTACACGACATTATAGCAGCATGCATAATAATGCATAATATGATAATCAAAGATGAACGAGATCTTGACGCTCCAATTGAAGAAGCAAAGGAAGTGCCACCTCCGGATTGCGAATTTATTGGCAATGAAGATACTTAATTTCAAGATTTTTTTGCTCATTTTTAGACAAATAAAAAATGCATTAATCGATCATTTATGAGAAAAATATTCTAATTCGGAGTTTTAGAAAAAAAATAGTATGTAATTTGTGTTTTTTTTTCCGCTGCAATATTATTATGTTTTTTTTATGTTGCAATATTAGTCTGTAATTTTTTTTTTTGCAATATTAGTATGTAATTTTTGTTCGTTGCAATATTATTATGAAATGTTTTCATGTTTTATTATTATTTAGTTTCAGAAATTATTCTTATTGGAAAAATTTTGATTAAAATAAATACTTAAAAAGGAATATTATGGAATATTCCGTTTAGAGTAGAATTTTGAGTAAACTGTTGGAGATTAAATGAAGACATTAGTATAATAGAGATAGGGGGAGTAGAGATCCTCTAGTCCCACATGTGTGTGCTAATCGTGTGCCACCATTAAAATTATATATTGTTAATAATGTTTTTTATAAAAATAAAATTTGTTTTATCATAACTAATCATAATTAATATTTATTGCAAAAAAATTAAAATTTTAAAAAATTATATACCCTAAGTTTGGAATAATCAACCCCAAAAATTAATTATATTAACTAAAAAATGAAAATTAAATATTAAAAAATAATTATAAACCCTAATTGGGTGGAATAAACCCTAAATAATAATGTAAAATTATACTAAATCAAAAGAAATTAAAATTGAAGAAAAAAATAAAAGAAAAAGTAATAATTTTGAGGTGTGGCACACGGTTGGCACACATAAGTTGGGATTAGAGGATCTCAAATGAGATAGAGGTGCTGTAAAATAAAATAAACGATTGGAGATGATCTAAAAATTAATTTAGAAAGTTTGAGTCCGACTCGTTTACTAATTGTTGTCTGAGTAGAGCTGGAGCTTAATTAGTTTTGAACGAACCTACTTGAGATTATAACCGACTCTAGCTTCGTAAATGAACATTGTAAATTTAACTATTCATCATTTTTAAAAAATTTCATCTAAAAAGATAAAATCCATAAAAATATTAATTCTGCCTCGGTGAGATGACCAAGTATGATACATAACAAAGCCGAAACAAGACATAAAGGTGATGCCCTTGAATTGCCTATTGAAAGCAAATTGTTTCAAACAAACACAACAAAAAACAATGATCATATAAATTATCTACTCAGTTCAAGAAGATAACTAAACCTCACAATAATTAAGAAGATTCATGAATGACTAACTATTGAGTTCAAGCATCACAAATTCACAATGATGAAGATAATTAAATTAACGAACATTAGAAGAGAGAATATGGTGCATGTTCCCTAGCTTCAATGCTAAACCTCCTTAGCCTATAAAATAATATATAAGTGAATATAAGGTTTGAGCATGCAATACATATGTAGTAAGAGAAACACCATAATTAGTTATACAATTTGAAATAAACAACCATCTCATATATATATACCTTATAGGTATGAATTATATGGATCCAACTCGTGTGACCCTTATCACATACAATGATCACCAAACTCGATCAATAGCAGCATAATCGTAGTGCATCTGTTGCTGCATTTACAGTTTAATTTTCTATATATACCTCAAAAGAGACAATAGAAAATGGAACAGTACTTGAAACTTGATGCTAATTGCTCTAGTGACCTAGTTGTGCTCCTCCCCGGTAATTAAAAACATTATATCTTAGTTGTTGGGCCTTAAAAAAATAACTTTGAAATATGTATAAAATCACAATTTCATAGTTCATGCATGGATGAATGTAATTTTGGAAATTCAGGCCAAGATTCACAATTCCCTATTATGAATATATACAAGAATATTGACGCATCAATCAATCTAAGAAGGTGTGATGTTGCAAATAATTTGAAGTAAAATAGTTGTGGGACTAACCTCTTATCCAAGAATTGAGTGAGTCATCACTTTAGGTCTTCAAAAGAAGCAATAACTTCAAGCTGGTCATAGAATTCATCTGTGGGTTTTAATTGCTTGGCACAAGTGACTGCTATAGGATTGCAGTCAACCATTTCAATCACGCCGGAACTAGCACCGTCCGGCCAACGAAGCTCTTCTATTTTGTAGCAATGTTTCATGCTTAGTTTCTCAAGCTTTGGGAAGCTTCCATGTCCTGGTTCCCATTGCACCAAATCCGAATCTTCAATTACAAGATATTTAAGGCACAAAAAACTTCCCCTTTCCGTTTCCCATTTTGGACCTTGAAAGGCATAGCATCGCAATTTGAGAACTTGCAGATTTGGCATTAAGCCAATGACTTCCATATATTTCCAGGGATAACCCAAGCCACTCAAATGTAACTTTCGCAGTCTTGATGGGATCATCGAAAGAGGATTTGGAAAGGCTGCACATTCACACTCAAGTTCAGGATTCACGACACTACACTTAAGTGTATCCAAATTGTTTACTTCTGCAAAAGGTTTGAGGAAACTCAATGGGCTACTAATGCCAAATTCTGGCGTCAACTCAATCTGAATTCCCAATTTCCTTATATTAGGAAGTTTCGTAAGCACTTCCTCGGTACAGCTGTGAACGCTCACACCTAGAAGTGTCGAGAGTTTTTTCAAGGAAACGGTACAATTAGGATTCGGTAGGTTTCTTCCCAAGATCTCAATATGCTTTAATTCTTGCATATCCCATATTTGTACCGGCACACTTGATGGAGCTCCACAAGAATTAATGCTGACATGGGGATGGATTATCAAGAATTGAAGGTTGAAAAGTTTGGATATGGAAGTAGGGAGTTTTCCGTTATACGTTATGGCAAGGTATTGCAGGAGAACTAATTTCAAAATTTCAATTGGGAAATTGTAGAAACGAACTTTGAGAGCATCTAGTACTCTCAGCAACTTGAAACCGACATCTAGGGGCATTGAGTATTGGTGATAAGGACCAAAACAGAGGAGAGAACGTACAATGGATGCACAATTACACTTCACTGAATCGAACATTTGTTTGAAGCTAAACAAAAAATTAGTGTGGAGACACAACCGGCGCTGGCCTTTTATAGTTTCTTCTAGGCAATCAACGCCACTAATTAAGACTTTAAGAAACTTATCCTTGGAAGCTTCTCTGTTGAACATGTGGCGCCAAGAAGAATTAAGGTGACAAGTTTTATATTCCCAACACAACCTAGTACTAACGCTCTTTTCTACAAAGATAACAATGTTATCCAAACGACCAAATCCTTCCACTATGTCATCCAATTCTTGTGATTCAAGAAACCCCTCAGCAGCCAACATATTTGTGAGCTTGTATATGGGAATCTCATAAGTTTGAGGGAAAGCTCCCATGTACAGATAAAGCATTTTTAAGGATTGAGGGGAACAGTCATAGACCGGGAAAAGTACCTTTGATATTTGATCATGCGCATCCAACATGACAACCGATTTTCGATTTTGTGCTACCTCATTCCAGAATTCTGGGTCGTCATTTTTGTTGGCTTTTGATAGTAGGTCAGCCACCGTGACTATCATAAGAGGATGGCCATTACAATTCTTGGCAATCTTCTTCGCGGCTTTCTCGAGTTGATGAGGGAAATCCTGAACCTCACCAAACACCTTCTCACGAAGAAGATCCTCACCTTCTTTTTCATTCAATGGGCGCATGGTCCGAATCCGACCAGAACCCATGTATGTTAGATGTTGAGCTACGTTCAGTAGATTAGAAGTAACCAAGATTCGTGTCACTGTATTTTTCCAGACTGCCAAACCATGTATGAAGTGATCTAACACCCCTGTGTCCCATACATTATCCAGCACAATTAGGTACCTCTTACCCTCCAATTTTCTGTTCAAGAATTCTCGGATTTTGTCATGTCCTTGTGTGATTATTTCATTGATGTCAGGATCCAGTTGAGCTAAAATGCGTCGTTCAATTTCATTCATTTCGAATTTTCTGCCCACCGTGACCCATATACGATGCTCAAACCATCTCAAAACTTGTGGATCTTCAAAAACTTTCCCAGCAATAGTAGTCTTTCCACTGCCTGGCATCCCAACAATCGAGAACACATAATGCGGGTCCACTTCTCCAATAAGAGCATTTTTAACATCTTCAAATAGATCGGAAAATCCAACCATCTTCACCTTCGTCATTCCGCCAAAATCATTTCTTGACGAAGAAATGGCAGATTCGTATTCTTCTAATTCTGCTGGCATATTGTATAATTCATGAAGGTACTTCTTCTCCATATGCTTCACCGTCTCAATGAAGGAATCAACATCGCATCGTAGACTCTGCAGATCTATGGAGAATATCATCAACACATCTCTCTCAAATTGTGAGATGATCTGATCTGAGAGATGGGACTCTAGCAAATCTTCGAATCTCCAAACTGCCTCTTTGATTTGTTCATCCAAAGCATTCACCTTCTTCCTGCTCCTGATTTTGCTGATGTAATTCAATCTTTGCAGAGCTTGTTGCAATTTCCCCAGCTCCCTGTAGGCGAGTTGTATGATTTCTGAAGATGGGGAAACAAGCTCAATACGAGAAGATTCTAGAATACGCTCAATTGTTTTCTCCAGAGAAACCACTGCACCATATGCTGCCATCCCACTGATCTGATCTCTCTCTCTCTCTCTCTCTCTCAAATTTCACATAACCATTGCTGATGCAGGAAATGATGGTGGTGGGACCAAAGTGTTGGGAGTTGGTGGTGGTGGTGGGAGGAAAGTGGGAAGAGTTGGCGGTGGCAATGGCGGCGGAAGACTGAAGCGGGGGGAGTTTCAATTTTCAAATGGTGATGGTGGAATTTCACTATGCTGATTTTATTTGCAGCAACACTTTTTATTTATGGACCATATTTACTAAATACACCCTAATTCTAATATATATATATATATATATATATATATATATATATATATATATATATAACAGGTACCCGAGAATTAAGGAGTTCACTCCAAGACACAAAGAAAGGAAGCAGACCTGACACCACTTTCAAGTTTTCAAGAATTAAAAGGAGGCTCTCAAATATTCAAAAATTGCAAGACGTCTATAAAAGGGACACACCTCACACACCTTATACAATCTCTCACACTTCACAACATCTCTCAAACGTCTCTTCAATCTCTCTCATTTCTCTCCAATACTTGTAAGAACACACACATTCACATTGAAGTTCTTAGTTCTTCAAAGGCTTCGGCCTTCACTTACTTTGAGTGTTGAGCGTATGTAGTGAGGTAGATCTTCGTAGAATAATAATATATTAATTTAATATTAAATAAAAAAAAGATCAAAAATCATATACCTCAATGACAATCCCACTTTCTGCACTATCAAAGTCCAGCCTCCGTACCCCAAATTCAATTTAAATAATACTAATTCCAACCCAACACAAACAAAATAGAATTGGCCGACTTTACTATAAATCAACCCCAATTCCATATATATTAGTAGTTATTCTTATTTTCTTTAATATACTTCTTTCTCATTCACTGTTGAGTTTTAAATTTTAAGGTTAACTGAAGATTCGAATATTCTGATGTAATTTTAAGAATATTATAATTTTATTAGAATGTTATTAGTTAAAAAAAATTATATTTTAATGCCTACATTTTGGGTTCTTTTTTAAAAATAACTCACTTTTTCAAAATTAACAAATCAGTATCCACTTTTTCAAAAAAATTGCAAATCTACACATTTTATTAATTTTATAGCTCAAAAATTGTACGTAATTGATTTTATTTTATGATTTTTAATTTGAATTATGTTTTTACGCATTTGGGAAACTAGAAATAATAAAATACAATCAATTACGCATGTTTTCAACCTGATAGACTTGCAATTTTTTTTAAAAAAATTGGGTGCTGTATTTCTAATTTTAAGAAAGTCGACTTTTTTTGAAAAAGAATTCAAAATGTAGGTATCAAAGCGTAAGTTACCATTTTATTTATGACTTTTTATATTATGAATTGTACCCCAAACAATATTGCTCACAGAGTCACAGGTCAAGATAGTATTATGATTTTGCAGCATTAAAGTGTAAGAACATAAAAAAGCGTCGAAAAAAAAAACAAATTGTTCGTGGCAAGGTTTATTTAGCATCCAAAGCCCACAACATAAATGTTGACGAAATATGATGAACTTCAACTGAAATCAAGCCTCGATTCTCTTATTAAAAACAACCAAACAAAAACAAGAAAAATCAACATGTAATTTGCTCTTAAATAGTGTCTTCAATTAAATCACGTGCAATTATAAACTAGAGTATTATCCTGTCGCGGGAGATTCCACATTTAGATTATGTAGGTGGAAACATACCTTCCAATTCCATTTAGCAAAACCATCTCTCTTTTTAAAAACCACAAGGAGGGATCGAGTCAAGGAGTCAGTCAGCCATTTTGTACAGAGAAACTAGTGAAGAGTATCGTGATTCGTCATCACTCAACGCAAAAGTCTGTTAGCTAAGCCAAGATTCAGTTTCAAAACGAAAAATTGTCTACCTCTTCATCCTCATCCTCATCCTCGCCCTCATCTCCACTGAACATATCATCGTCGTCTATTTCTTCATCCTCTTCATCTTCATTGAGCTCCAAGCTCTCGTCAGCAGGTCCATCTTTCAAACCTGTGCTCAATACCACAGTTTCCCCGCGGGACTTCTCCATGTCTTTCCTCAGCTTATTCATGTTCTCTTTTCTGCGTTCTTCTTCCAAACGCTCCTTCTCTGCTCGTCTCTTGTCAAGATCAGCCCTGCAAAAAGGGATTGGAATGAAGCCAAGCCATATACTAAATAATTTCTGAACTAGTATGGGGAGGTAGATTAAGTACTTGTAAGTTTCCATGTACTCTTCTGCACTGGCTTCAATAGCCTTAAAGAAGGCGTCCATCCCTGAACCAGTGACTGCAGACACTCCAACTGATCTCAGATTACTATAGAACTCGTCCAATGATAGGGAGAGACTACGGGTCAGGGTTGATGTATAAGAATTATCGGAATCCAGTGCCGCTTGAAACACCTCAAAATCTTTCATCCACTGCACTTATAGCAGATAAAGTGTGGTGAATCTATAACTATAACGATAAATTACAAAATAATAAAGCAAGCTGCTGAGTGATGACAAATTATAGAAAATATCGCGTCTGGGAAAGGAAAGAACGAAGGTGGAAATTATTGGGTACTTGTAAGCAGTTTAAAGTGTAAATATACAAGCTGGTAATAAGTTATGAGGAAGCCAAAGGCAAATACATAAATAAGGGAAAATAACAGAGCATTTCCTACATAAGAAAAAAAAATACCTCCAATGCGAACTCATGCTGTGCCACATCTGTCTTGTTAAACACCAATACCAGTGGCAAACGTGTCTTGTAGAGGATGCTACAGGCATACAGCATATTGCTCATGAAGGTAGCTGGGCTAGCTGAACGTGGCGTATCAACAACATAAGCTATAACTGTGGGAAATGTTGATGCAAAAGCTTCTGTTATAATCGCTCCAGATGCAGACCAAGTGAAAATCTCAATTTGGCCAGGAGTATCCACCAACACATAGTCAAGCTGATCTGCTCGTTTCTCTATCATTGATATGACCTACAATTTCAAAGACAATTCAGGCAACACTCTCACTCTCCTATTTTAAGATTTGATAACTGGAATTCATAAGGTGCGTATAAAACTGCATTGCAAAAACTGAATCAATAACAGCAATGATGATAAGCTAACTGTATAAATGACTTTTGGTAAATAAACAAATAGAGCATTATAGGAATATTCGCACATTAATGGAGTCGTCGACTAAGCAGAGATAAATATTTAGTATCACCATGGAGTGAGATGGTTCAAGCTTCTTTGGAACTCATGAGTACTTAATTGGGCCTTCAATTGGCTAAATCCTTGCCCTCTTTCAACTTGAAAATACATAACTATTATGGTTTCTAATAAACCATAAGGTGCAAAATAGTTGCATGAATATTCTGACATCAATTTGATGCCAGTAATTTAATCTCACACACAGATTAGAATGCATGAGTTGCCAATGGCCTCCAGGAACTTGAAGGTTTTTTAACGATATTGACTCAACTAACATTTTCTTTTATTGGCCTTAATTACTTTGATTTTGTGACAAGGGACAGCATAATGAGAGAGAGAGAGTCTTAAGGTAGGACATTTATGTTTTTCATTAAAAATTGATTGCACAATGGAGCAACATAAAGTAATCACTTACCTTTGTGACAGTACAGTGTACTTACCTGTATGATAATGTAATGTGCATAAAGCAAACTTATCAGCCAAGCAGTAAATTTACATTAACAATATATACAACTAAGAGCTATCTGATCAGATCTAAAGCAAGTTGTTGAACTGATGCAAGACTTAGCAAGAAAGAGAAGCTAAACAAATAATTGGCACAACCAATTATGATCAAACAAATCCTGCTTAGTTGAATCACAAACTGAGAAAGTACTAAATACACAAGATAGCAGCTCGTAAGACCAGATGGTGAATGCTATTTTTAAACAGCAGCCTTCCACAGCAAACGAACTATATATATATATATATATATATATATATATATATATATATATATCAATATATGTATATATATATATGTATATGTATGTATGTATGTATGTATGTATGTGTGTATATTTTAAGTTCGAGAATATCCCCTGAGATTTACTAATTAACAAAAGACACATCTACTGATCTACTAGGATATATGCGTATGATTAAAAAAATTACCTCATCAAACTTTGTTGCGAATAGGTTAAGTGACGTCAAAATTCCTCCATTTGGCCCAAGATTGAACTGCTTCATGACCTCCTTGTATCGAACAGTATCTCTGATGTCAATGTTCGCACCGAATGGAAGTGTCAGGATAGCAGGATCAAGATTCATAACATAGCCTCGAATATTTGATGACATAGTGTGACTGACTAGCCGGTGAAGAAATGTAGTCTTTCCACATCCTGGAAATTTTAATGATGAATATTCAGAATGCAGTCATGGAAGTGAAATAAACAAATAGTTACACAAATTGATTTATTTTTATTAATCCTTCTCTATAAACTAACCAATACCTGCCATTCCCACAACTATTATGATGACTGGTTTTTTCTTGAAGCAAGAGGATGATGATTCTCCAATGCTCAGTTGCTCCATTGTTTTGGATATGTGTTCCGCATTTTCACTCTTCGAGTTAAAGAAACAAATAGAGCACACATCATTAAATGCATCAAAAAAACGTAAAGTGGAAATCAAATGAAAATTTCATAAATCAGCTATTTACCTCTGTATCCCCTTGAACCACTGATGCAGCATCTTCAGGTTCTTTTGAGTCGATATCCATTTCTCCTGACTACAATGCAATACTACTCATATATCAGACTCTGAACCCTCAAGCTTAAAAGAACCACTTTGTTTAAGTAAAAAGTACAAAATAGAAGGAACCAGAATACCACTAGGATAGTAATAACAAGGTTCATTTGACATCTTCTCATAATTAAAATAGACTCTTATCCAAGGCCAACAGCAGCAATATGAATCAACTAATAAAAACACAATTAATTACACTAAAAGTATGAGAAAGGCTCTCGCACCTGATTCGCACCTGGCAAGTTTTTCCAATTTGACAACAACCAAACGCCTGTGGTCTACACCACCTGGCTTCAGCTCCTAAATCACCTAACTAGAAGGGGGAAAAAAGAACATGAGAAAATGCTAAACCGTGCAATTCATGGAGTAATTGAATCGTGAGTACTAAAAATACAATTTATTGTATAATTCCTCTACAGTATCATAGCATGCATGTAATAAAATGTATATCAAAATTTTTCAAATTGTCCCCTCAAGACTGAAGTAGTGGACATCACTTCAAAGTGTATTTCATCCCTGCTTCACAATTATATATTCACATTAACAACGAAATTTCATCTCTGCAGAAAATAGGTAATATTAACGCGAATAATGTAGAGGGAATTTAGTCATTTACCAATTGCGAGAAAAAAGGCCCTCTTAAGAAAAGATTGAAACTTAACCCTTCATCCTACGTTAACACTACATAGATTAATGATTAAACCCACGAAACGAAGAAATAACCAGAAAGCTCTGAGGAAAAAAAAATCCTTGAAAACTCAAAATTCAGCATTGTTCTTCCATCTGCTATGGTATGTACAGTGGATACAAGTATTAACTCAATGGATGATTTTTGACCCATGCTACTGTTCGAGTTTTAACACACAATCACACAAAAAAGCTACCCGCACACAAAGAACACGGATCAATCGAAAATCAGCAGAATTGTTCGATAAGAACAAATAAGAACACACAGCAGCCCCCGTGAGAGAGAGAGAGAAGAAATCAAACCCAAAAAAACTCACTGGTGGGAGTTGGATTGCTTTCCTTCAAAAAGCTGGGTTTTTATTGACGATATGTCGATATCATCACCTTCTTTTGTTAGTTTCTTGAACTTTTTGGTCCTGTCAGTCTTTGTACTGTTTTTTCATGTTTAAAGGTCTCAAAATATGTGGAAAAGGCTGCAGATTGAGATGGCTCAACCATCTCAGACCAAACATTAAGCATGGAGAGTTTTCAGATGATGAAGATAGAATCATTTGCAGCCTCTTTGCTCGCATTGGGAGAAGGAAACTCATACAAGTACTGATGAGCAATATATTTTGTGTGGCTCGGCATCAGTAATTCAAGAAAACATAATTTATAGTAGATCTTGGAATAAGAAATGAAAAATGTTATAAGTCCACATATTTGGGCATAGCAGTTTAAATTTCTGATGAGAAAAACAAGTGCAGATGGTCAATAAGAGCAGGCCAATTAGCAGGCAGAACTAACAATGTTATAAAGAACTACCAGAACACAAAGCTGAAGAAGAAACTACTAGGAAACATGCATCTCAAAAGGACTCCCCAACCAACAATCTCAACTCAATCTCCAGTTTCACATCTCAATTCACAAATTCCAACTGTTGTCACAGAGCAACCTATTTACCAATCCCAGCAACTATATTTGGAAAACAAGATGAAGAGCATGTACATGTATACAATATTCAATACAGATACAGACATAAAAAGAGCAATCGCCGGAGGCAAAGAGAGAACGTAGCGGAAAAGAAAACGGAACTTACATTGTTGAATAATCTATGCTGAAGGCGAACGGAGGTCCGAGCAGTCGCCAGTGACGGAGAGAGAACTGAGTCGGAGACGGAGAGAGACTTCGGCCTGCTGCTGCAGAAGCCTGAAGGCGAACGGAATTCGAAAATTGGGGTGGGGATCAACGTCTGTGCGGTGCGGGAACACAGAAGGGTTTTGAGATTTTGATTTTGGGGTTTAGACGAGGTGAGACCGTGAGAATGTGAGATTAGATGCTTTCTACTTTTCATTTCTTTTTTATTTTCGTTTTATGTATTTTTTTATTTCTTTTATTAATTAATTCACTATTTACTATTGTAAATTATAGTGCAATTGCCGCAATAAAATTATCATAAAAGATACTTATCACTTAAAAATAATAAAATATATTTCCGAGTTTCGACTAGCTAATGATAGAATTTTTTTACCGTGGGTGATGTTCGTCATAATGCAATGCTTTGGTTCATCGTCTAGCTAGGGTTGTTCTTTAATTTGATAATCCTCATGTTCGGTCAAGCCTCCAAATTTTATGGATGGCATTCTTGACAGTTTTTGTGATTGTTCTTATTAATGTTATTCTTAATTTCACTTGAAAAATAATAAAATATACTTGATGATTAATTTTGTAGATATGAAGATAACTTATATGGTTTGTTTGCTTTGTACTTTGTAGTGAATAATAAAGTTTGATTTTGTCGTTCATATACGTGGATCCCTTTAATTTTTAAATATACTTCATATTTGTATATTATAGTATAGTAGAATCAAATGAACTCAAGAGTAATAAGATGCGATACATTTTTAAAGAAAAGATAAATTACAATTTAATTGTCAACGCTTAAATTTTTTTAACAAAATTAACTCAATATTTTAATTATTACAATTTAATTCCCAATATTTGGATGTTTTAACAAAAATAACCCAATATTTTAGCATTAGAATTTATTTCCCGACCTGTAAACGTTTTTAACAAAAAGACCCAATATTTTTGGCAAAAATACTCATCTGGTTGATTTTAGACAACTTTACTAGAATAAGCTAGACAACCTATATTACGAAATGACATTTTTGCTGAAAAAATCAAAATGGCATTTTTGTCGAAAACATTAGGTCGTTTTTGTTAACATATTCAAATGTTGGGAATTAAATTGTAATATTACAAAGTTGTGTTATTTTTGTTAAAACATCCAAATATTGAGAATTAAATTGTAATTATTACAACGTTGGGTTACTTTTGTTAAAACATTCAAACGTTGGGAATTAAATCGTAATTAAGCCAAATCAACAGAACATCTCATTATCTTAGCTTAATATTGGTTTAATATCATTTAGTTTTTTACGGTTGTGCATGTTACACGTGTTTGGGCATTAATTGATGATATTTTAAGCTTAGATTTGTGTTAATACATTTATGTATTTTACACAACTTTTAGATATGATTAATTGATGATGTTTTAGTTGAGAAGTTGTGTGATTCCATATATTTTGTGCTTAATTTCATATATGTTTGGTTATTTGATGTGTTTATTAGTTTTGCAGTGGTTCTTATAAATTTATCCATTATTTGATGTAAAATGATCAAACACGTGTTTGGATAGTTGGAAGATGATCTAAATAAGGTTTGAGCTTGATTAATTACTTAAAGCTTTTAGACCGAATTAAAATGTCAAAACCCATGAATTTTCGAAGCCCAATACAAAAGAGGACCGAGTCGACTTGGTGTAGTCCGGACAACTCGACCATAAATAAAATACAAAGACCCGAGTCAGCCCAGCACAATTTGGTCGACTTGTCTCCTTGTAAAAACAACCTCCTGAGTCGAACCACGTAAGTAGACTCAAGTTGGGTTCATTCAGCCCTGGATGGTTCGCGAGTTGCGAATTTCCTTTTTAATTAGGATTTAAACCCTACCTACATAAGGCCTCAACTTTATGGACAAAAGTGAGGAGTTAGAGAGAGAGAGAGAGCAAGTCAGTAGTGACACATGCATCATAAGAGACGAGTGGATGTTACAGAGATTGAACAGGTCACCCTAGAGATTTCAGGTCACCCTAGAGATTTTTGGTATCATCTACTTTTTAATTATGATGTTACAAACTTTGTTTCATTTAATCTTCATTATGTCTAGCTAGGCACTTCATATGATTCTAGGGTTTGTAATTACTTTGGATGAATGGTATGATTTATTGAGTTATGTTTTCTAGTTATCAATGATTATTTGAATTCCTAGTTTTTATTTTTTGTATATGTATTGATGTCACATCATATGTATGCAAGCTTGTTAATTAGGAAAATCTAACCAGTGTCTGATTAAGTGGTGGGATAAAATAAGAATATCATTTTCTGCGTATTTAGGAGAACTGACCAAAGAATAAATATTGCATATGAATAGTAATTTTGTGTGCTTGATTGTGAGTAGTGAAATGTATGAATAATTGAGAAGTGCATGTTCATTATTTCTACATTATGGTAATGTTTCAAAGGGTAGATAACAATTAAGTGATTTTTCACAATTGATAAATTAAACAAGGTTAAATAGTCAAGGAATCAACCCTAAAATATCCATCGTATAAGCTCTTCCCTAGAATCCTCCATTCCATTTATAGTTGAGTTAAAGGACTCAACTCTTAGAGATCCTCTCTTTGCCTTTTTGGCACCAGGGATTTCTCGTACAAACGTCGTCTTCAACAACAGTAGAAAATGATATATCTTCTTTTTCTTTGCCTGTCGTCTTAAGTTAGTTGTTATTGTTGGGGTTTTTTTGAACTGAACCACCATATGATCCATTTGGATGCTCATTAATCCCAACTCATGTATATATCATAATTTTATGTATGCGACATTAATGATAACCTATGTTCAATTAGCATGCAAGATTTAATTCAATTATACAGAATGCGGAACATAGAAAACTTATTGAATTCGAAACTTACATAGCGTGTAGGGTTGATCAAGAGATTAAAGATCTAATCTCATTGTTGGGGCAGTACACGATCGGCGCCTTCTTCAAAATTCCACTCCTTGATCTTCTACTGTATTCCCGGACCACATCTAGATATAAGGTAGGTTGTATACTACTAAACGGGTGTGAAAAATCCCTTCATCCCCCCTCTAATTAAATAGGAAGATGGACGAAAATCCCTTCTCAAACCCTAATGGGTTTGGACCTCTCACTTTTGTTCCATCCTCAGTCCACTAAGGTCATATTGGGCTACAACAAGGATCTAGAAGAATATTAAATTGGCCTGCTAATTTATTTAGTTTCCAATATCCACAACTTATGATATAATTAAATAAATTAAGTACTATTTTTATTCCACTAAAGAAATAATATTGACCTACTAATTTAATACATATTTACGAATATGTTTTCTCATTTAGTCCAGCCATTCCTCATGTTTAAGATATAATGTCCATTAATTAATTATGGAAGCTTCTGACATCTATAATTAATTAACATCTCATTCCTAGAATAATACAACACAAGATTTATCATGTATGGAATAAATTCTACATGCATGGTTTCACATTAACTTTGTGCTTCCTCAAGGGGACATCATCATACATGATGCATGGTCCATCATATATGTAAATGTCATTACCCAAAATATTGAGGTTGTCGATCCTATCAATGAATCTCACTCATTGATAAATCATAGTAGTAGACATAACATATATATGTTTGTTAATATATATGGGTTAAGAACCCGAACTCTGTAGATCTTTATTCTCCTATTTAAGGTCAGAATAGAGAATAATATCCTATCATAATCCTCATCAATACACAAACAAGTGTACTAGAATAAGCAGCTAGTCAAGATAATCTAACTATCAAATTATTCTACGGTGTAGCGATGGTGAGTTCAGAACCATCTAAGTCATGAGCTTTTTTACACACTGCAGGAAATCCGATGATATGATCTTTACTGTGTGTTTGCCCACACCATATCATCTTCAATGCAAGTATATGTAATAGACAGATAAATATAATAATAAATAAATGCACACAGTGACTGCAATTAATATTTAATCCATATCGTCAAATAAAACATTGTAGAATGTATACAAAGACAAGTTTTTCAGTATACAAAACCAACAATCTCCCACTTATACTCGAAGCATGTCTTTCAAGTATAAAACAAAAAACTAGCTAAGTCTCCAACTAAAATTAAATCTCAAATAACTTCTCGGGTCTACATCTCACCTTCATTTTCTCCACGTGACCATCGAAGGTCTTAGTCGGTAGGCACTTTGTAAATGGATCAGCCAAGTTGTCATCCGATACAATCTTGACCACTGTCACATCTCCTCTCTTAATGATCTCTCGTATAAGTTGGTATTTTCTCTCTATATGTTTACTTACCTTATGGGATGTGGGTTCCTTCCAATTTACCACTGCACCAGAGTTATCACAGTATATAAATCAAGAACCACGCTCAAGTTTAACAAGAAGTTCCAGAGCCAGACAACTTCCTTTATAGCCTCAGAGGTAGCTACATATTCGGCTTTCATGGTGGAGTCAGCGATGCATTTTTTCTTGATACTCCTCTATGTAATAGCTCCACCTCCCAAGATAAACACAGAGCCTGAGGTAGATTTACTTTGATCTTTATTGGATTGAAAATCTGAGTCTATATAACTCAAATGCACGAGACTATCAGCGCAGTATACCAGCATATAACCTCAAGTCATTTTCAGGTACTTGAGAATATTCTTTACTGCAGTCGAGGATTAGACTGATATCTGCTTACTATGCTAACTGTATAGCAGATGTCAGGACTAGTGCATAGCATAACATGCATGAGGCTTTCCACAATAGAAACATATGGAACCTCCTTCATCTCATCTATCTCAGACTGTGTTTAGGGACACATTTCATTGGATAGATGAATTCCATGTCTGAAATGTATAAAACCTTTCTTGGAATCTTGCATATTGAATCTAGCTAGCACTATATCGATATAAGTCGCTTAAGATAGGCACAACATCATTTTCTAGCGATCTCGAATGATCTTAATGTCAAAGGCGTGTTCGACTTCTCCCAAATCCTTCATATCGAACTGCTTGCATAGCCACTCCCTTAGGTTTGATAAAACATTCTTATTGTTTTCACTAAGCAAGATATCATCAATATAAAGTATGAGAAAAGCCACCACATGTCCATCACTCTTTTTGTACACACGACTCTCATCCATACTTTGAATGAATCCATATAACTGGATAACCTCGTTGAATCGGATGTTCCAAGACATCGACATCTCTTAAGTCCATAGATGGTTTTCTTAAGCTAGCACACTAGGTTCTCTTGGCCTTTAGCAATTAATCCTTCCGGTTGCTTCATGTGGATGTTTTTCTCTAGACTTTCATTTAGGAAAGCTGTCTTGATATCCATCTGCCAAATCTCATAATCACTACAAGAATTTCACTCATACACCACCCTCGATTCACCACGGTTTTCACTAAAACCGTGGTGTATGAGCACTTTTTAATCAAAAAGCACCACGGTTATAAATACTGTAGTGGTGTATATACATGAATACATGACCGGTACTCTAAAACCGTGGTAAATGTACTTTTAAAAAAATATTTACGGGAATTAAAAAAATTGAAATCTTAAACTCACACCTGTCACTACTCTTCTCTCTCTCTCTCTCTCTCTCTCTCTCTCACCCCGCCGACCACCATTCTTCCTTATTCTATAGTCCTCGTCAGCGCCGTCCAGGTCTCCGTCACTGTTGCCGTCTTGGTCTTCGTCACCGTCACCGTCTACTGCTGAGATTCACATCTCTCCCGTTCATTTGTTGTGGTTTCACTCTCAAGAAACCCTTTCACTAATTTTTCTTCCCTGATCGCCCAGAAGAGCAAATTAATCTTTAAGCGGGACATTATATATTTATGGGTAGGTAATTTTCTTATCGATTTCGTCATCTTTTCTCTTTGGGTTTACAGAGTTCGGTTCTATGAGTTCAAGGCTCAAATTTTCTTGATTTGTGTGAGTTTGTGTGTGTATGTTGGCTTGGGAAATGTTTGTAAACTATCAGTGGTTTGACACTATGGATTTTAACATTTTCTGATTTTCTTAAGGGATTGTGTTGACTTCATGGTGGGCGATTCTTGTTTGCTGCAATTGGTTGATGCACTTAGATGCTGGTGTAATGGCCAGAGGCTCGAATTTATGTTTATCATATATTTGAGGTTTTGGATTTGTGCTCCTTGAACTCTGTAGTTGGTGAATTGCAGCTTGTTATTTTTTTCAGATTGGATGATTGTTGCTGAAGTTTTATATTGCTAGTTTTAGTCCCTAAGTGAAAATTTTAGGAAAGATTGAGACAATTTTTCCATCACTTCATAATTTGTATAATGGTGTTGAATGTTATTTGTGCATGAGAAAATATATGGTTACTAGACGAGTTTATCATTTATAATTTTAAAACTAAATTTAGCCCCTATGAAATAAAATTCATCATGTGATAATTTTGTAAAGGTTTAGGAGTATACTGCAGATTCGGATTGATTAGGTGTCTGTTAATGGGTTTACTAATTTTGTTGGGCTACTTCCATTTTATATCTTCTAAAATTTGTTTTCCTCCCCTTAGTATTATAATCATTTGCTTGTGAGGTTTGTGCATTATCTAATGTTTCTGCTATTAAAACAGTGATCATGATTGTGAATAAAAATTGTAGCTATATATGAGTCAGGTGGTGAATTTCAGCTAATTTCATGTGTTCTTGCATTTTGTTGTTTTGCTGGCCTACTCTAAATGTCCATTTTATAAATAGGGTTAATGAGCAAAAGTGTTCTCGAGTTTCAATCTAATGAAGGGGATGTGCTCCCTCCTCACAAGGTAAAACTAGTCTATGTAGTGTATTACTATTTTGAAGGATAATGTGTTTCTGTAACATTCGCAGATGATAGTTCAATATATAAAATTTTTGGCATTTCAAGTGTTATGTTGGTGTTTGCAGTCAATGCAAAGAAAATGGATCCATTTATAATAAATTCCCCCCTCCCACCCCCCCCCCCCCCCCCCCCCCGCGCTCTCTCTCTCTCTATATATATATATATATAATCATCTTGCAGACAATTTCCCTCAAATTGAGTTGCAAATTACACGAGGCAGAAGTATGTCATGTAAAGGAAAGATAAAAACTGAACTTTGTGTGCAGGAGTGGAACCTATGCTTATTTATTTATTTTATTTTACAATCTACTTAACATCATACACAAGTACATATCAATAATTTGTCTATCTTATGTTACATCTGTATAGCATTGCGATGATTTTATGGTCAAAACTGATAGTAATTAGCCATTGTCATATTTTTGTATCCAGACTTTGAGCTCCAATCGATGGCAAATTTGATGATTACATTGTCAACCCAAAACCAAGTGGCTACCAGGTAAAAATATTGTAATAATATTTCCTCTTTTTTCCTAGGTAATATGTTTGGGTGACAAGTATTTTGCTATATTCTGCTAATTAATTATGTTAATTTTTGTGACATCCAGGCTAATAGGTTTTCCAAATTCTAAAGTTTTTTTTGTCTATGGCCACATAAGGAGATTAATTGGTAGAAGGACTTTAAATCCACTCACCAGCAGAACAGGTTCTTTTCCAATATTTTTGCTTGATGATAAATTATTTATTGGGTGCAACAAGGTTTTTTCTTGATCATTTTCTCATTAACATTGTTATCTGCGATTAGATAGGATGAGATGCAATTTTTTGTTAATGCTCCCTAAAAGCATCTCTAAGATGTGCTCTATCCTTCCATCAATGGTCTTGGTTCTGTGCAATTTGAATGTCGATATCGTATTAATGAAATATATGTAAGTATTTTTTTTATGGATTTGATTGTCAGAGGTTCACAAAAAATATCATGCAGATCTCTTGCAACTTCCTTCTTGATCTTTACCATGAATAATCTTAGTACTACTTTATACAATTCGTACTTCCCTTCCCCTTTAATTTCTTGATTAAAGAGGATATAAATCGATCCATCTTGGTAAGTGGCGAGAGTGGAGCTGATAAAACTGAAAGCACCAAGAGTCTTATGAGTTATCTTGCATATATGAGGGACAACATTGGGGTTGAGGGAAAGTGAACTGTGGAGCAGCAATTACTTGAGGTTTGTATCTCGATTTATTATTTTGACTGCAACATGAAATGTGAATGATGCATAACTCTGTATAGGATTCTTACCATGCTCTATGCTAACCCAAAAAAAATGTAGAATAGCAAACTATTACTTCGTTTGGCGATTTTCTTTCCTACCTCAACTCTTTTCTATTTTGCATTCAAGTACTGTTCTGGAAGCTTTTGGTAATGCAAAGATAGTGAGAATTAACAATTCAAGGTAAATTTAAAATTTGACAAAAAAGTACCTTTATGAATTCTGACATTAAGTGATTTAATTAACTTTTAGTTCAAATTCTCTTTGGTTACAGCCGCTTTGGAAAATTTGTGGAGATTCAGTCAAATTGCGTGTTTGAGCATATATAAGATCATGCAAGGTAATTTTCAGTTTATTAATCATTAGATCATTTTTTATATTTTAGTTCGAAGAGACTAAGTTAATCACCTATTATATATATTATCAATTGATTAGTTTATTCATGTTCACTTTCTCTGCGGCATCACGTTATACTACCAGCTGCTCCTTAAAAACTATTTTGTACGTCTGTGATTTATCCCTTTTTTTTTACTTGCTAATGTTTCTTTCCTCACTATCCTTCCATTAGTCTCTAATACTCTTTCAATATCTGACATTTGCTATGAATTTTGGAACTAGCATTGAAGGAGACTAACCAAACAGATTACTCTTTCTAAGTTATCTTCCATAATTCAACATTAGTTACTAGTTGGGCTTTCCATGATAGCTTCATTTTCCTTGTACTTGATTATTATTGCGCCTATATTTAAAAAGTAATAAAAGGATCATCAAATTGTAAATGCAGTAGTTGTCGAGATTGTGAAGGAAAATTACTTGGTAAGAGATTTACATTGTTCATTTTTGCTTGTTATTTTTGTAACCACCCAGTTATACAATTAATATATATCCTTTGGTTTGAATTGGCCATTTATCGGCACTTAAGCACACCAAAGAGATTGTATTATGTTTAAATGAAATTGGTAATAGAGCTGGTTCATGTAACCCTAATAGTTAGTTTGGGTGCGATCCTGGTATGTGCATTCTACTAAAGTTTTTGTTTTTCATTTTTGACTGCGTTGTTCTTAACATAAGTTCATTTTTTTGCATAAATGTACATTGACAGAGGCAACTTTTACAATTTTGTTTATGTGGTAAGCACATATATATAATGTGGTTTCATCTTGGAAGCATTATCCTTATTTCCTTATTGCTTAGTGGATCATGTCCAACTTGCCATATATGATATAATTTTTAGTTGTATTGGTTAAATTATAATTCAAATTTTCTAGTATTTGCAAGAGGATATTGATGAAGTTCGTATGGAGTGGGCGATTTGCGTGCTTGAGCATATATAAGATCGTGCAAGGTAATTTTAAGTTTATTAATCATTAGATCATTTTTTATATTTTAGCTCAAAGAGACTAAGTTAATCACCTATTATATATATGATCAGTTATTTTTTTTAGATCTCAGCACAAGAAGATTTCGATCTACAAGTATGATTCAAGGCTTTCACAGTAAGATCAAATTGTAATAGAGTTTTGGATTTGATGGATATTGTAGTAGTTTTTAACAAATGACCGGGTGCTAGCTTTGACAGATTGAATATTATATTTTGGAGATGTAATTTGATGATGTATGGTATTTTGAATGATATGTAAATTTGTATTTTGAATGATATTTTAATTTGCATTTTGAATGATATTTTATATTTTTTTGACGATTATCAGTTATAATATTTTTTAATTTGGGATTAATACAGGATAAAAATAATTTAAAAAACATGGCCAAAAAAATAATGACCATGGTTTTTTTTAAAAACCGTGGTAAATTTACCACGGTTTTAATAAATTCGTGGTAAAATTACCACAGTTTTTTGTAACCGTCGTAAATTTACCATGGTTTTTCATAAATTTACCACGATTTTTTGAAAATCGTGGTAAAATTACCACGGTGAATAACCGTGGTGTATACCGCCATCGTAAATTAACCACAGTTTTCTTAAAACCGTGGTAAAATTACCATGGTTATTACCCGTGGTGTATGAGCGTGTGCATAGACGACGCCTACCTAGACCACGGTTGGAATTTGTCATACACCACGGTTAATAACCGTGGTGTATGTACGT
Source organism: Perilla frutescens (assembly GCA_026008535.1). NCBI lineage: Eukaryota > Viridiplantae > Streptophyta > Magnoliopsida > Lamiales > Lamiaceae > Perilla > Perilla frutescens. Next base: position 48,579,898 of record BRKX01000015.1, read on the forward strand.
TTTTCTTGTAGTGAATCCAAATAAGCGGAAATAGATAAGAGAATTTGGATTGATTTAAGCATGGCAACCGGTGAGAAGGTTTTCTCATAATCGATCCCTTCTTTCTGAGTATACCCTTTCGCCACCAATCTAGCCTTGAAGGTTTCAACCTTCCCGTCAGGTTCTCTATTTCTTTTGTAGACCTACTTACATCCAGTGGGTTTTACCCCATTAGGACGTGGTTCCACAAGCTCTCAGACTTGATTGTGATTCATAGATCCAATCTCAGACTTCATTGCAGTTTTCCAAGAATCTGCATCTTTGTCTTAAATTACTTCATCGTAGGTCCTCAGATCTAATTCATTCAGTACTTTCAGGAAATCCAAAGATTCGTCCAAACTAATAAATCTATCAGGTTGGGTACAACCCTCCCACTACGATGTGGCATTTCACCACTCTAGTTTTTAATCTATCAATGGTGGGGAATCACTAGTTTGTTATCAGGCTGCTTTTAAAGCATTATATCATAACATGAATATAATGAGCATGCACTTTACTTGGTCGGTCATTCACACATGTCATCACTTCCAATCTAGCACACAAAGATTTATTCAACCCTATGTTATACTTGTTCACTTGGTCGGTTCTTCCCAGCACACATAACCTGATTTCTATCTTTCTATCAATTAATCCTTCTCTAGTTAGTACGTTAAATTAATCGACTAACATGTATAAATGGTGATCAAGTATTCATACAAGATATAAACAAGCTCGTAGAGATCAAGTCCCGAGAGATAACAAGAAGAAAGTAATTAAATCATATTATAAAATCTATAATATCCAATCCCTAAAACCTAGCTTTGAATTTAGTAAGACATAATAAAGTAAATAAACAAAACTAGAGTATAAGTTTTCATGACAAAATAAATAATAAAACTGAATAATGGGGAGAAATCTAGTTGTCTTGTCTCTTCTGCAGCAGCACTTCGTCTATAGCACCTTGTCACCTCCTCTTGAGTAGATGACAAGCCTTTGTCTTGCTCTTCTCTTCTCTATTGTCTCTTCTCTTTTCTCTCTTGAGTGTTCTCTAGTGTAATTCTTGCACATTTTATCTATGAGACGTATATCAAAGTGGGAGCTTTTTATATCTAGGTTTAGAACCCTGAATTGGAGATAAAAAAATCATATTCTCGTGGATCCGAGCACATGGGTCGACCCCCGAATTTCAGTCAACCTCGAGGCTTGTTTTTGCATGGGGTTTAGCTAGGTGAGTTTGGTCAGGTCGACCCAGGCCTTCAAAAATTACACTGGCTTAGGTCGACCGACACTTTTCAGGTCGACCCAAGTATTTTTTTGCACTGGGCTTCGAATTTCTTCCGGCTTTGATCATTTAATTTAGTCTATTAGGCTTTAATTAAGTACTTAATTAAGCTCAATAGCCTAATTAAATACTCCCCCAACTCTTCAAGTCTGTATTTGACTGTTTTGCTTCAAATATGCAATGAAAACGCAACTATTACTGCAAAACGAGCAAACACATTAAAAATTCTAAATGATAACAATTCAAGCACAAAATCTATATAAAATACATAACTTAACATAATAAAGATCATCAATTCATATCCAAAAGTTGTGTAGAATACAAAGCTGTCAGAAATTCAATAAAATTAAATTGTCAAACCCTATAATTAATGTGATAAACCATTATAGCAATATAATTGATTATAATGATAGCAAAACATTTATCAAAACATACTTAATTGAGATGGAAATTATAGAGTGGGTATACATATGTAATATTAAGCACATATGATTATGTTAGCATATAAAATTTACTGCATTAGCACCATTATAATGCTTTCATTATCATATGTCAATGATAACACTATCAATGCATTAGCATTCTCATACAAAAAATATCTTAATGCCTTAATGTATTTTCGATGTGAATATAATTAATACTAATGAAGCATTTGTCATATGTTAATGAAACACATCATAATTAGGATGAAATAAATATTTATAGCAATATAATTAATGTCAACAAACCAAATTCTAATTGGGATGGAATAAACATTTATAACAATATAATTGATGCTAATAAAATATTTGTTATATGCTAATGAAACATTTATTATATGCTAATGAAGCATACATAATTACGATTAAGTAAATATATATATATATATATCACAATATAATTGATGATAACGAGTCTAATAGAGTTTAAGGAGGGTTGAATAAACTATTTTTCAAAATTCAACTTAAGTGAGGAACTACAAGGGCCTAGACTCATTATATGATTTTTACTAACTAGCGTTGAGGTAGTCTTGGAATGATAATTCAAGAGAAGAACAGAAGATAGAATGCTTGTTAGGCAATTTTAAGATGTAAGTAATCGACTGTGTGTGAATGTTAATGTTGGACAACTGATTTCAGTAAATGTGTTGCAAACAAAATATATAAATCAAAATAAGACAAAGTACAACACACATTATTTATAGAGGTTCGAAGACAATACTTCTACGTCATCTCTATCTTCTTATGAAAGGTAATTCTTCTATATAATTTGAAGTAACACTATTACAGATTATATCGCAAATGGTAGTTGAAACCTGGTAACGATGGCTTTCAAAGTCACATTCACCTCAGGTAGGTCGATTTTTCACACTTACAGTTTCCGCGGGTTAGCTATTGCGGCGACAATTTCCTTAGCAGCGGCTCACACTTTGTCGGAAAGTTAGGTGCTATTGAAATCTTTACAATATTTTAGATCTCTTTCGATCTTCAAGAGAGTTTTCTTGAACTATCAACTAGAATTACTTCTAGATAAGTATGTGTTGACTATAATACAGATCGATATCGAATGCTTAAGGCTTACAAGAGAATTTGAGCTTTTCTTAACAATACATGAATAGAATAAAATCTATCGTATATATTTGCTCTTTTTTACTTTGTGTTGGTTGCCTAATTTTTGCTTAGCTTTTTACAAATATCCAACTTTTTTTGGGTTGAATGTCTTCTCTGTTTATAGAGGAATGATAGGCTTTGATGTTGTCAATTGAAATATAACCGTGTTTATAACAAGTGGAAATGTTAGGTCCATTCATTTTTATCCACTTGTCTTCAATTTACTGGATTTCTTGGGTGGCGGTCGTGTTCAGTTTCTGTTATGCTTTGAGTCATCATTCATCTAAGTGTACTGTGGTTGTTCTTGAGTCATCAGATGACTGACTTGACTTATTGTTTTAGTTAGTTGTACCATGGAGAGTTGATGACATGGCATCTTTGTTTGGCCATTAGCTTGTCATTGAGGAAAATTTTGTATTCATTCAGTTGAGTTGATTATGATTGATTATTTTGATTGACATTTCATTAAAATATTTGTCCGATTATTTGCAACAAAGTATTTTGAGCCTGAATATGCATGAAAAAATGAATCTTTTGTACTTTTTCGTCCATATTTTTTAAAATGAATTTACGTTTCACTGATCTTAAATGAAAGAGGATTAAAAGACTTTTAATTTTATATTTTATTTGCTTAAATTCAATAAAAAAAACGAGCAAGTTATGATCATTTGAAAGTTTTAAGAAATTTTTTAGATGCTGAGACATCAACTTTTTTCAAAAAAAACATATGGAAATACCCCCACAAACTGAAAAAAGTAGTGAAAATTACAAAATTGCTACCAAATTTTTCTCCAAATCTTAATCGTGTATTTTTATTAATGGATAGCTGTAACACCCCGGAAATATATAGTATTATTTTATAGCTAGAAATTTTATGAAATTAGAACTCAACTATTTTGACTAGTTAATTATGGTCTTAGAGGCACTATAAGACGAAGGAAATTCTCGACCTTAGTTGAGTTTTTAATTAATATTAGAATCCATATTATAGAAATAAACATTAATGGGATCGTTTCGGTACCAAGATCAACCAATTCGGACTTCATTTAACTTTCCAATGAAATTTATTCAATCTAATATTTTGAACTCAATTTATTCCATCAAGCTCAATTTTAGAAATCCGAGCCTAATTTTATTAATTCAAGTCAAATTAATCATCCACTTTTAGCCCATCTATTTATCCCATTTCTAACCATTTCATAATGCATATATGTGTTGATGGGTCTATCTATGAAAGAATAGATTTATATCAATTGATTAAATTTCATTAGGAAATCATATGTTAAAACAAGTGTACATAGTGTACACGTGTAGATAAATAAGGGTATGTGTATATATAAAATAGGCTGCAAAAAAAGGGAGAGATCAATGGATAGTAACAATAATAAAAGTAAATAAATAAAATAAAGATTTAAAACCAATCAAAAATTGGCATTTGTGAAGAAGTTAAATGAATTAGTGTACATATATATAGTGCACGTGTATTACTTATATATATATATATGTTATACGTATATATATAATACGGGGGGGGGGGGGGGGCTTAGGTTATGTTAATCAAAAGCAAAAACAAAAACAACAAGAAAAGAAAAGAAAATAGTAATAATAATAGATAAAATAGAATAAGATTGTAAACTAATTAAAATGGAGCACTTGGCAATCTATTCAAAAGGATTAGTGTGCATAGTAGTAAACGTGTATATATGTTGAGTATATATATATATATATATATATATATATATATATATATATATATATATATATGTAGTTGGGGTTATATCCATGATAAATCAAAAGAAAGAAGAACCAAAAGCATAAACGTGAAAAAAAAAAGATTGAAGAAGAAAAATAGGAAGAAAAAAGAAAGAAAAGAAAGGTGAGTTTTTTACTTTTCGATGTTTCTTTAATTTTAATCCAATGTTATTTGATCTATTTAATCTTGAATTTGGCCGTAAAATATTAAATGAATCTAATTTTCAAATCTATATTCTTCGATTCCTAGTTTAGTATTTGGGAATTAAATTAGGATCTTTAGAAAATGTTATTATATCTAGTCCTATAATTACTAAATATTATATTTTTCCTAAAAGAAATTCTGAATATTATAATTCCCCCCTAAATGCTAAACCAAACTTCTTTGTCATTTAATTAAATTTGTCATTCATATCCACTCATTTTGATCTAGAAGGTCCGACAATTTCTCAATCAGGGTTACCAAGTTTATCTAATCCGTCAAATGCACATTATTCACCCATTTGACTCCATTTTAATTCCAAACGATCCTAAAGCATAGGAAATTCTTATTTAAGTTATTTACGATCTAAGTTATTATCTTTATGACCTATTTGAGGATTCTAAGTTAGAATTTCAATTTTATAGGTCGAGACGATCGGAGAGCATAATAGCATTTCACGCATAAATTGCACTGCATATTGAGATCATCAAGGTGGGTTTTTCTATAACTCACAACTATGTTTTAAATTCGTCCATGAAAAGCATGTTAAATGTTTTAATAGCATTGTTTACACAATGATTGGATGATATGAGACTTCATGCACAGAGGAATTCCGACTTACAAGCATAGACGGTTTACTTTGTGACTAAATGTCTAGATAAGTAACCGTAAAGTATCATGTGATCACATTGGGTCTCTCATCCAATGAAGAAGAGTAAACTTTGTTATAAAGTATGTTCATGGTTATTTTCCATGATTTATGCAACACAATAATTTTAAAGCATGAGAGAATGACTTGGACGAATATCAATGCCCACTGAGTGTTTTCTGGCACTCAACCCAAATATTTTCAAATATTTTCAGGTCCTGGAGATCGAGCTGGTTGATGACGAAGTGCTGTAGTGGGTTTGATGGTTGATCCTTGTGTGGTTTTAGCTAAAATCATCTTTAAAATCTTGTCAGTGTTATATTAAATGTTTCTGCTAATACTCTGCAAAACTTTTAAGTTTGAAATTTATTGACCTCAGTGGTCAATTTTTGATTGTATATACAAATATTTTGAATATATATAAGGGTTGGCCGTGAAGTTTTGAATTTGTGGTCTGTTTGGTTATATCTATTGCTCATTGACAGATCATAATTTAGTTATATGTGAGTCAGTGATTTTGAAAAGCTTTATTGGAAGTTGACTTTAAGAACGCCTGAGTGCGGGTTGAACATTTTTAAGTCGATGTGATGTCCGTTTACAAATTATTAGTAAAGTTAAATCTAATTTTTATAAAGGTATTTATTATGTAAGCATGTACGTATGTTTTTGGTGACGTTTTGGTCCTAGAGGGATTGGGGCGTTGCAATAGCATAATATTAAATTATAATTTACACACTAGAAAATAATTTACATTTGATATATTAGTTGTTTCCCAAGTCGCTAATAATCGTGGATTGAAATTTGGATTGGAAATTTGTTACGTGATAAGGATGACAATTGAAATTAGTTCTACTAATGTTGTATTGAATTTAAGGAAGTGTTAAAAAATTAGTAATTTTTAAAATTTATAATTCCAAATTCTATTTTTATCTAATAGCATAACTAAATAACTATTTACTTCGTCTAGAAAAATATAAAAAACAATATTTTCACATCTACAAAAGTACCATATATAACCTTTTGAGACATTTTGCATCACAAATATAATTTATAAAAAAAATAAATAAAATGTGCATCCCGCTAGTAATATAGTAGTACATGGAATACAGATCACATATATATAAACTACCATCATTAACTGGTCTCAAACATGAGATGAAACAAATAATTAAATTACACAACCGAGAATTAATCCAACCTTAAGATTGATTATTATTTCTTACATTCTTGTATCCAAGTGATAAAATTCATAAGATTTTGGTAAGAACTTCCCCCTTCTCTTACACTACTCCCCATCATTTCCTTGAGCTTCAATGCCCTTTCCTTCAACTCATCATCACCAAGCAAACCATCAATCGTTTCCTTAATTTCGTCGAACGTGACAATCCCACCATCATCATTCCCTAATTGCAACCCAACTCTCCAAATATCACAAATGTAACTCCTATTAATAAACTGATCCGCATAATAAGGCCAACACAGCATAGGAACCCCATTACTCACGCTTTCTAGAGTCGAGTTCCAACCACAATGACTCACAAAGCAAGCAACCGAAGGATGACTCAACACCTTCTGTTGATTCGCCCAACCAATAATTCTCCCTCTACCCGCGATTCTATCCAAGAAACCCTCAGGAAACTTCCGAGGGTTATCAGCCCCGGGCACGGCATCAGGCCTCACAACCCACAGGAACGGCCTGTTCCCGTGCTCGAGGCCGAGGGCTAGTTCTTGGAACTGAGCCTTGTCGAGCACTGCGTAGCTGCCGAATGAGAGGTATATGACCGAGGAGCGTGGCTGTTGGTCGAGCCATTCAAGGGAATCCGAGTCTTGTTTGTAGAAGCTTCCTGCTGAATTGGCTAGCCTGTTGCTAGCCAGAAGTGGCCCCACAGGAACAATCTGTGGGGCTAGGGTGAATGCGCCCGGTTCAAGATCCTGAGCCGAGTTGCATATCACCCAATCTGTGGAGTTTATTGATTTGTTGTTTTGTCTCATTGTGTGGAGAATCTGTTTCTGAATTGTGGTGTTTTTGACACTACACCACACGAAATCTTTTGGATTCATGATGGGCATGGTTGGTGCCAATTGAACTGGATCGCTCTTTAGCGGATTTCCTGCATGTAGTTTGTAGATGTGCTCTCTGGTCACTTACAACTCGGTATAAGATTTCGTATTATATTTTGTGTTTCATTATTACTCATGTCAACACATACGTGTATTAGAAACCACGTCACACTATTATATTGAATGATATTTTAAATATAAACATGATATGTGTGTGTTGATGGAGTGAAATACGTAAAAATAGGTAACGAGTAAAATGAAAATGTTATGGAGCTAGAAAGCAAAATGACATACATAGGGTCTAGTATTCATTTTATTAGTTCATGATATGTATATAATTAACATCTATATATGTGTTCCAAATCGTATTTTATTTTGCATAATCTATATATATAAGTTCACTATTCATAGGACAAATATACATAATATATACGTACATATCCACAATAATCTTAGGAAAATGTTGACAGCATCATGAAATTGTTCAGGAGGAAATTAAACCTTTTTTCTTCTTTAACCACGCAGAACCATGCAATTGATAGCTAGCAATGAGTTCAAGTTTTTTAAATTTGGAATGGATTGATTGGATTAATTGGTTGATAGTGTGACGTAAAAATGGGATACATTTATAAAGTGTCTGCAAATTAATATTGGAATTCTGAAACAGCTACATGAATGTTTGTGCAATTACAAAATAAACTACTATTTCACTTGAGATTTACTATATTACATACATTTCAAATTATGTGTTATTTTATAGTATATTTTTTCTTCAATTATATTTTTTTATGATTTAATTTAATTTTAAGATTTTTTTTAGGATTCATCCCATCCAATTAGAGTTTATAATTATTTTTTAGTATTTAATTTTCAATTTTCAATTAATAATTCATTATTATGGTTGATTAATTCAAAATTAAAATTTTATAACCTTTTAATTCATTTTTCAGTTGATAAATGTGTACTATGATTATTTATGTTAGAATTGATTTTTATTTTATAATAAATATTATTAAAATCATAAATTTTATAGTGAAACACATAGAAGTGTAACAAGAAATTTAAACCCCTATTATTTAGCTTCAAAATTCCAGAAAATTTGAAATCTTGTAGCTCCATTTTTCTACCAAGAAAAAAAAAAGACGAAAGAAATCATATACTACATTATGTGCAACACTCTATACATATTATACTACACATTTAAAATTATTAATTTTTATTCAATTTTTTCTTGACCCTCCAAATTAAGCTCCAGCCACTCTTTGTCCTTTTCTAATGATTAATATGGGCATACAAAAAAAAAATGATTAATTAATATGGATATGACAACACATTTTTACACACCAAAATCGACATAGAATATATTTTTTTAAAAAAAATTATGTATAAAATATTTCAACGTGGGTCTCAAATCTCAATTAAGTGGAGACACTTTCGCAGGAGAAATTAAAGATCTTTTCTCCCAATATTTTTTAAGCCTCAGTATCAAATTCATTATTCATATCATACTGATTATAAAATAATTATTATAATATGCAATAAATATTTATGAATTACTAAAAAATTAAAATTTGAACAAAATTACATACCTTAAGAATAAATTATTAACTACAAATCTAAAAATTAAATACTAAATAACTACAAGTATAAACTTTAATTAGATATAAATAACTTTAAGCACATAAATTGAAAATTGAATTTTTTTTTTTTAAAAAAATAATCGATCTCTTATTGAACATCGAAGTGAACTAGAGGGTCTCATTCTTCAAAGCCGTCACACAATTAATTCAACATATACTTAGAAAAATACGAGATGCAACATGAAAATATAACGGAGAAGGGATGGTCTGACCTTGGTCATCGATAATCCCATCCCGAAGCAGGTGGGGAATGTTGATTCCCAAGACCAACAAGGCGGCGGCGGCCGGCAAGAAGGCTACGGATGGAATGCCGGCGTTGAGCGCAACTTGTTGAAGAGAGCCAATTGATTGATCATAAACCAAACACCTAATTTTATCTTCTTCTTCATTGGAATTAGCATTGATCTCTCGTATTAAGGCCTCAATTTTGGCAGGTACGACTGTGTAGACTGCCTCCGTCAACTTCCCCGGCACATATCTCTCCCATGATTCAAGTCCGTCGGCAACCGAGACGAAGCCCACCGGAGTCATCTCCCCGGAGGAGCTGACGACACGGTCGTGGATCATCTCTGTGTTCACGAATGTGATTCTGATGTCGTGCTTGGCCAAGACCTGTGCCAGCTCTAGCAGGGGGGTTACATGCCCTTGCATGGGGAAAGCTACCATCATTACGTGCATCCCCATCAGACTTATATGAGAGAGAGAGAGAGAGAGAGAGAGAGAGAGAGAGAGAGAGAGAGAGAGAGATTGTGTTAGGGTGTGTGTGTGTGTGTGATGATTAGTGCATCTTTATCTAGATGGGTGATGTGATTAATTATTGAGTAGTTAGACGATGCATGATTGTCTTATTTAAATTATATACTAACTATTAATGTTAATATTAATTAATATCCCTTTCATGTGTGAGTTGTACGTGGAATTATTAATATTCAAGTTCATAATTAATTAGTAGTACGTAGCTAGCCTAGCTAGCTAGCTTATCACTAAGATCTATTAAATTATTGATCTCGAGCTTAAAGCTCATGATGCACGATCTTAAATATGAATTAATTACTAGTACTTCATGGATAGGAATCAATTAATATGATTAATGTTGTTTTTACGTATTGTTCGTTTGTTAAGTATATATAGTAGATGGTCCCGGTGGGGACGGCATATTGGTGGAGTGAGGTTGCTTGGAGACCAAAGATCACAGTTCGAATCTCCTCAATAACACCGGGTCGGGTGTGTGAGTAAAAAAAAGTATATATAGTAGAGGAATAGGTCCAAATAGAGATCCTCTAGTCTAATTTTGTGTGTCAACATTAAAATTATATACTGTTAATATTTTTTTTTGTAAAAATAAAATTTATTATATTATAACTAATCATAATTAATATTTATTGCTAAAAATTGAAATTTTTAAAAAATTATATACCTTAAGTTTGGAATAATCAACTCCAAAAATCAATAATATTAACTAAAAAATGAAAATTAAATATTAAAAAATAATTATGAACTCTAATTAATTGAGTGGAATAAACCCTAAATAAAATTATAAAATTATACTAAACCTAAAGAATTAAAATTGTAGGAAAAAATGAAAGAAAAAGTAATAATTTTGAGGGTTGGTACACGATTGGCACACACAAGTTGAAACTAAAGGATTTCAAGTGCTAAAATGTGTGTAAATATGGTTCAAGACATTTTTTAACGGTTCAAATTTCCTTTGCACGTCTTCGTGTTCCACATCGTCAAATTTATGATTTTTAATCATATTTATTATAAAATAAAAATTAATTATAACATAAATAATCATAGTCATCAACATTTATTAACAAAAAAATGAATTTAAAAAATTAGAAATTTTAGTTTTGAAATAATCAACCATAATAATAATTTATTAATTGAAAATCGAAAATAAATACTAAAAAGTAATTATAACCCCTAATTGGGTGGGGTGAGCCATAATAAACAATCATAAAATTAAACTAAATTACACAAAAATAAAATTGAAGAAAAAAATACAAGAAAAACTCGTAATTTTGAAAGTGCAACACGGAGAGAGTACAACATGCATGAAATCTTATGCAATTTTTTACTCCCGATCTATAGAGTCAAGATCATCTATTGCACTTTTTGTGTTGTATTTTTTATAGCAAATTGATTTTTTTTTTTCAATTTCAATTTCTTACACTCTAGTTTAATTTAAAACTTTTTATTCAGGATTCACTATACCAAATTAAGTTGTATTATATTTTTTAATATTTAATTTTAAATTTTTAGTTATTGATTAATTATTTGAAAAATTAAATAGTAAAAAATTAAAATAAACTTTAATTAGATAGGATGAAATCTAAATAACAAGTGTGAAATTACACTCAAGCACAAGAAGATTTTAATAATTTTAGTGTAAGAAGATTGAATGTTCTTTTTTTTTTTTTTTGAGGGATTGACTAGTTATTTTTGGACCACCTAATAGAGTTGATCGATCGATGAGCTGAACAATTATTTTGGATGTTTAGAAAATGAAACGAATTATTCAATAATATAAGATATGTGTGATGTGTCTGATTAAAGTGGTCCCGTTAAATTTGTTTCTTTCAATTAATTACTTTAATTTATTATTCAATATAATATTGGTAAACTATATCTCATTGTCTTGTAGCTGTAGGTAGCATAGTTTGAAAAGTTGGACAATGAAAGGCGTACGTCCATTCTATTACTTGTTTTTTTTTTTCATTCTATTATTATTTGTTTTACAATAGATACAGCTTTAATTTATACTAAAAGTAAATTAAATGTACATTACTAATATTTATACTACAAATACTATAAATATTGCAATAACACATTAAACATCATTTATAATAGAGAACTTGACCCTATTGTGCATGAAATGATATAAAACAGAACGTAGCAAGCAATGAAAAAAATGATTGGATCGACATATTATAACACAACTTCTGTTTTTAAGTCATATTGTTGACTTAAAAGAAGATGAAAAGTTTATGATATTGATTATTGAAAAAAAAGATTATTGGAATTTTATATATGATTATAGAAACAGTGGAATAATATTGATTGGATTCAACTTGTTGTCCCTTTGTTTTTCATATATTCTTTTCTTGTCCTTGGTGTGTGAAGATTGTGATCATATTATGCTAATAATAATAATAATAATTAAATAGTAAAAAATAATTAAATAACAAAGTTTATCGATAAGATTTCAAAAACCGCACTGTCAGAATCTTATTTCTGATAATTTTGTGATTCGAATGCATTACTCAATTCTATGACATATCCTTCCTCTGTTTCTATTTAAATATCATTCTGAATGGATGCATATAAATTACTAAATTAATTAACTTACATAATACACACTTGTGTGAATACTTTAAATGCGTTAAATATATATATTTAAATGTATTAAATGGAGGACAAATATGAGGAAAATGTGAATTTTATATTTGTTCATAAAAACCATAATGTAATTCAAACAACTAAATTAGTATAAACAATATTATACTAAATTGAACTGTTCAATCTAAATTGCTTAATTAAGATTTACTTTCATGACAATTCTTTCCTACGTAAATTTTTTTGATAACTAAAAGTTGAGTTGAGTCAGCACGTACGTTGAAAAATACATGGGTAATAAAAAAAATACATAAACCAAAACAGTGTGAGTCCCAAGAATCCAACAAAATCAGGCCGACAAACCAAGCTCCCCGTATGTAAGCACAGAAAGTCCAACATGTCTTACAAAAGAATGAAAATTTCGAGCAAGAATTAACCTTCTCACACGGGGAGACGAGCAAGATTCTCCGGCATGATGACTCATCTAGTTTCTCAGTTGTCGGGAAAACTTACGAATGATTGTGACAAAAATAAAATTTTGAAAGTAAAATTACTATTAAATATAAAACAAGGTATTATTATTATAAGTTGCAAATGTTAGGGTATTAAGTATAAGTTAACGTTCACAAAATATAAGACAGTGCTTCGTATTTCCCCTTTTTTTATAAGGATTTTTTTAATCAAGTGGGCTCGAGTTATTTTGATAGAGGCACTAAGTGGGCTAGATTTATCATGTAACGTCTTGCGCCAAATTGTTAAAAAAAAAAAGGCCCAATTATATAATCTGGACTTCCCTTAAGTATAGCTGGAGTCCCTAGTCTATATTGTCATGTAATTATTACGTAATATTAGATATATTGATGTGTGTGTGTGTAAATTATATATTTTTTTTATGTTAATTCTTAATTGACTTACCACTTAAAGTTTACGATAAATATGTATATTGACACATTATAACGTTTTATTATTGCACGTCATATATATTGTATGACAAAAAAATAGCATAAGAGATTGTGACTTCTAGCTAGCTACCCTCTATTTTTTTATCCATGCAAAGTTAACATCATATGATCGTCAAATGTTGATTTTATAACGAAACTCGACACTTTACACCCATGAAAATATGTCGTTGGAATCTGAAAAAATAAATAAATTTATAATAAAATAAAATAGAATGTATATATATATATATATAGACAATGGCGCCCTTGAGATCGTGCGAGAGGTGAACCGCACAGGGGCCTCAAAATTATAAGAACACCATTTTTATATTTATAGTATTAATAGACATACTAATATTTTACTATTTTAGTTTTAAAAAATTGAACTTTAGCCAATAGAAAACAATTAATATATTGCAAAGACAATAAAATATATTTAACCCAATATTTTAACATAAAATTTGATTCAATCAATATGTATAGCGTAAATCTTCACAAATGTTGAAAAATGATATTATGATTTTTTTCATTTATCACGTTGTTAGTGTACTCTACTAGAAATTGCTATCATAGAATTGTGAATACTATGGTTAAAATATGTCAATTTAAAGTAGTTCCACATTTATTAATTTTTGACAAAAACATGTTGAAAATATTAATTAAAATATTGCAGACAAAAAAATTAAATTTAGGTCATTGATACTCTAGAACGAGGCATATTCTATTTTATTCAAGCATATACAATTTTATTTGTATTTTCATAATACATAATCAGCTCGTTATTACAATATATCAATAAAAATATAGTAACAACAACCAATGCAATCAAATATCAATAAATGAATATGAGCATTAATTTAAACATGGTACCATTTCGTGGATTTCGACCACTATACGTTCCAACTTCCAATACAAAATGTTTGTATTATTAAAATAAAAGACCTCTTAATCCAACTAAATAATAATTTTGCATTAGACCATCTTTCAAATTATGAATAAATAAACATATTCAATTAGGCCATCCAGGATATGATATGATGAACCATATTTAAAAACATTTGCTAGAAAATATTGATTTTGAAAATAAATATTATTGAATTTCTTCAAAAAAATGTTAAAAAAAAAAAATCTTTCAATGATATATTTTTTTTAGGCTGGTATATGGCTTTTTTTAAGTAACTTTGTTTCTTTTAAAACGTCTTAGAATTTTATTTTATTTTTTAGTAAAGTTGAACATATCAAATAAATTTTGTAATTTTGAAGAGCAAGACTTGTTAGGCCTATTTATATGTATTTTGATTTTTTATATTAAATTAGGGACACCATTTTTAACATCGCACAGGATCTCCGAAATCTCAAGGTCGGTCCAATATATAAAAGATGTGGTTTCTAGCATTTAAACTTCTCTACATGTGTCTTAGTCTTTGAGTATATGTATTGACCATTTCCTCGATCAGAAGATTTGTGTTCCAAAAGTTAATATTTTTAAAATAAATGTAGCATCAATCACACGATTAGAATATGATCGGATAATTTATTATCATTAAGAAAGAACTCATTTGCAATTATAGACTCCATTTGTGATCGAATCTCAGCCTATAAAACCGTATGCTTGGACTTTCACCTTATTGCTTTATTTGTTGAAAAAGCAAAAGAAAATACACAAACTTTCAACACACACACACACACACACACACACGTATACATGAGAAGCACTTGTGTGCACTAGGTGCACCATCAGATGCGTTGATCGGGTCAGTATCAACTTTAACACTAAAAAATATCATTCGAAAGCGCAAAAGTATCACTTGTATCCTTAAGAAATATCAGTAAAAAAAACTGTCAAAATCAGTATCGACCGTAACACTAAAAAGTATCACTCAAAATTCAAAAAGCATGATTTGTATCCTTAAGAAGTATCACTTATTTCACTATTTTTCTTTTTTGCAGATTGACCGAATCAACGCGCATTGACCCGCGTCTAATCCAATCAATGCGTTGATCGTATACAAATTTATATACATTTAGTGCATGAGGAGAATTTAATATGCGGTGGGAAAAGAAAAGCAAATAAAAAAGACATTTATGACGACAAAAAGAAATGAATGTTGATGTTTGTGGAGAAGATACAACATCGTAATTGTCTGTTGTACGCAGCCAAAAGGGCAAAAGAAAGGGGGAGGGGGGAAGGAATTATTGTAGAAGCCTGTGCCCACCAATCCCAAAGCATTACTATCATGCAGAAAATTGACCAAGAGTTTGTTTTCTTGCTTTATTCTGCAGCTTCCAATAGATATAAACAATGATATTTGGTACAAGAAGGCCAAAAGTTTTTCTTTTATCTCACTTTCTCTCACATCACTCTCTCTCATACAGGAGCCAATCAGATACTTCAATAATGCTGACAAAGTGTAGAAAATCTTAGTTATTTATCAGCAGCCAGATCCTGGGATTTGCTGATGTGGCAACAGCCTCGTCATTCAGTATCTAGACAGAGAGAGGGCATAATCTATACTACAGAGAAATCCAACTAAGAGGAATTCTTTTTTTTTTTTGTGACCTCAGCCATCTTTATGCTAACAGTAATATTTGGGATTCAAGGTTCCGGGTCCACAAAATCAATGTCGGAAGACAACCTCGTACACCTCGGAATAAAATAAACATGATGAAAATGGCTCAGAAATTTCTGCATCATAAAGCAAAGCAGATTATATGGGCAAAACTGTACTAAGAAACCAACATACAGATTAAGTTGATCAATAAACTGAAGGCAAATGCAAAACGGCACCGTCAAGCTTTGGGGACGAGACGAGGAGAGGGGTTGGGAAGGGAAGTCATGTCATGACGAAAGCAGCTCAAATTCCTACTATGACAAGAGTTGAGTGGAGCATGGAGAAAGAACTTATAGATAGGGTTCACTTACACAGTATTCACTAAAGTGCATTCATACAAATCACTAATAAATCCTTACAATAGCCTGCCTGCTCCTACATCCTCCTAAAATTTTCATGCAGGTATACAAAGATCAATATATATTATATATATACTTCTTCAAAAATGTCAAAAGATCCGCCTTTAATTAGAGGAGGTCACCTGATCTAACTTGCATTGGTCTGTGGAGCATTTTTCTCCCGTGTCGACTTTTATGGGTCAAGAAAACTGTGGATCTGCATCTAAGGAACACGTTATGCAGAAGAGGAATCAGGGACCTAACGGATGTTTCTGTTTCATTACAGATTACAAGGAAAGACACTCAGCCCCTTCTGGTAATATCTTGGGCATTGGATGCCCTACTACATATCTTTGAGGGTGGATTCTCTGCAAAGTTGATGTGCCGGAGGAGGATGCTTGATCAACTGCACTCTGCTGGGCCCTGATGTGGAACTTCGCAAAGCGGTTGATTGTAGAGAACTTCTCCAGTTCCTGAGCTTCCACTTTGATGTCTACAATTGATAGACTTTTCTCCAGTCTGCATCATCAAATTTGCATCAATTGTCGCACCAAAACAAAAATATGCATTAAATGAAGGGGCCGCAGGGGGCTCATCCGAAAGGAAAGTAGACCAGACCCCTATAGAATCAAGCTCTTCACATACACAGCTTATTACCATCCCTTAACGTCAGGGTTACATAAATGACAATAATCATCACATCTATCACATAAGCACTGATGAATCAATAATTCTTGATATTAATATATTATTGGGCTGCACTTACTAGGTTACGAATCAACAAATAGTTTTTGGCACCATTAGGCATTTTCAACACTATGCCAGTTAAAATCTCGTTCTCATGATCCACGTTTATGTGAACAATAAAGATAAAGATATTTCCAGGATTAGATTATTTTCCTACCTTGTTAAATCATCTTCAAGTTTGTTCACTCGACAAATAATACCTTCCACAACTGTTGAGAACTTGCAGGCATCTGTTCTCCGCAAAGTTCTTGGCTTGTCAAGTGACTCTGACCTGAACATTAAATATCAACAAGAATTAAATAGGTAAATAAAAAACATATGATCATTTCTGGAATTAGAAAATGAAAGTAATTTTCTATTAGAAAGAAAGCAAAAAAAAGTAAATACAAGAACAAGTCTTACACATCAGTAGAGTCCGTTGGCAATGGACCAGTCAAGCTGCATGCATCTCCTAATGCTACTCTAGCAGCATAATATGCTATATAATCACAATTTGAACTGGCATCCATGCAAATAATAACTGATGGTGCAGGTCGAAAGAGTTGCTGAGTAAGCTGAGTAGAACAAATAAGCCGTCGTTTTGCTTGAATCACCGGGTGCAACTCTTCAACTATTTCAGCCTCAGATATCACCTGATATATTGGAGAGAAATGACATTACTGATAGATGATGATTCATAAACATATCAATTACTTTAGTATTTATAAGCCAAAGGAACTCACCTCTTCTTCTCTTCTATTAGCAGCTTGTGCCCATAATAATTCAGTGGTGCTGCCATATACAAGGAAAGTATAGTAACTATATGATTATATTTATTCACAGAAATAAACCTACTTCAACCATTTATTTAAGTGACAGTGACTTCTTTTTTTCATTTCCCTTCCCCCTTGGACGGAAGGGCGGTGGGGAAGACCGTGTTGTGGCAAATAAGAAAAAGGAAAAGAAGTAGAAGGCACCAATTAGCAGAAATTGGTGCTGCATTTATACAGCAGTTGGTAGGCCTACAGACCTGATATCTTGATCCTGGGGCCTCCACTGACCATGATTTACTTCCTTGTACCAGGGTACCATATCAAATGCAACAAGTTTCCGTTTCTTCCTCAATGTAACAGCTAAATTTTGGTGAGTAGCATCTGAAGGCAGCATAGAAGGGGGATTTAATTGCTTATTCGGTACAGGGGCCGCAGTTGTAGGTGGACGTAAGCCGCTTCCTTGAATAGCATTCACCAAATTTACTTGCAAATTCAAACTGTTATCCTGCATATTTCCATGAGTCATTTCAGAAGATGGTTGTGTGGCAAGAATTGCAGCTCTCGGATCATATATTGGTAATCTCTGCCCGCTCTTCAAGGTTTCATGCTGCTTAAACCAGGATTGGACCATTGGCATACTGATCTGTGATGGATATGCCACATTTGAAGCTCTGTTATTGCCAACTGAACGTGTCAGTATATCATTTTGAGAAAGTATACTCTGATGGTAAGAAGTTAACAAAGCTTTGCCAGACTGATCTCCTTGGCCCTCTTGAGAGAGTTTCCATCCATTATTGTCCCCAGATGAAAATGCGCTGAGGCATGATACTGCATTCAGGTCACTTTTTGATATATCTTTGTTTCCAGAATTCTGTCCACTCAAGGACAGCTCCCCCATATTAGCATTTGGATGCTGATAATTTGCACTGTCATATTTAGGAGGGAAACTCTTACCATCATCAGTTATCAATGAACCAGACCCAATAGCACCTGCTTCCAAGCCATGCTCTCTAAAAGGCTCTGGCTTTTGAATATTACTACCGACGGATATTGAGTTATTTATATCAGTTGAGCCTTCATGGATAAAACTTCCTTTCTCCAATTGCTGTTCAAGCCCTGCTGAATTCCCTGAATATTGGTTTGTATTGTATTCTTGTTGACAAGAATTCTGATAGTGCTGCTCATTTGGAGCTGCTGAGCTAGTCCCTATACTGCTAGATGGTGAATCAGGGGACCTAAACATATTAGAGGAGAACTTGAAAGGTTTTGGGGAAGATGTAGTTTGCTGAGAGGCCATACCCTGCCAATCAGTAGGTATCCCCATCCGAAATCCCACATGCTGCAGCCTATCTGGTTTGAAAGAGGGTTGAGTGACTAGCACATTCCCTGAAAGTGGGACTTCAGCAGTCATGTGACTAGGAGCGGGTGAAGCTGGACGCTGGCTTTCAACATGATCGTTCATGTTATGACTAGATAGAGACGTTGCACCAGAGGCCACCTGCAAAGTGAGGTAATATCAGGGAAACAAAAGAATTATCTGAAAAATGAGATTTACATGAAAGATATTTGCTTCACCCACCATGGATAAGGATGGGAAAACTGAGTGTGACTGTGAAGTTTGCGGATCTGAAGGCCTCGGTCTAAAACCAAAATCTGGTGGCAGAGGAGATGTCTTGCATGGTTTAGCAAAAGATGCAGCAGAATTTTCAGTTAAAGCAAATTCTATGGGAGCTGAAACTTTCGAGTTCAATTGCATTGTCAATGCTTGATCGTTGGATGTATCATCCTTATTAAGTAGCTCAAGCATACTTTCACTGGGATAAACAAGATTTACATGAGAGGAAATAAAGCAGGCACAAATGTGACTCGACCAGAAAAAGCACAAAAGGAATAAACTTTACATTTCAAAAGAACTTGAGAATGTAAATGAGATATGGTATTTTCAAATGTTAAGAGAATTTCAGGTAGCACACACAATCTTGTCAGAAGTAACTACCTCGGAGCAGTCATGTTTTCATTAGGACGTTCCAAAGAAGCATTTAACACTGCTGATACAGCTTCCACGTCAACTCCAGAAGCCATATTCTCTGGTTCAACAGAGTACCCGTGAGTATTTAGCTGGTTCACCTGTAAGAACATAACGTCACTGAACTTTCAGGAAAGAAAAGAAATCAGATGGTAAAGATCTTCAATGAACTTAATATGCCATTGAGCAATATGGTTAGGTGATCTAAGTACGCAAGTAAAAACATCTTGACCTAAGACTATCTAAGCATGATTTTGCTTTACCACTCAACTATAGAGGTATCTAGAAAACCATATGCATGAAGTTAATACAGAAGAAATTCAATTAATGGGGCAGGGTAAAAAGGTAATTTCGTCTTAACCTGATCGTATTGCTTTTGAATACCACCAGGAACATGATGCGGTGTACTCCCTTGAAGCCAAAAGGCACCTTTGAATTCATGACCTGGACACAAAGTCGAATTTCATTGCAATTCTTCTATGAGACCAACCTTACATGTTTAACTTCAATAAGGCATATCTAAGCCTCTTGATCAGAATGACCAATCAAATTATGGACATTCTCATATGATCATGAACTAAAGCATCGAAACACCATATCTAAAGGATGAGAGTAATATATCATAATATTATCATTACCTGAGAAGTTATTGCGGGGCTGGTTGTCATTAGAGGATGATGAAAGGCTAGGCTCGTGTGCGTCATTATTTGGGTTCTCCTTATGTTGATCAGGCCAAATGTGTGGCAAAGGAAGAGATGTTTGAATCGGGGTCCCCCCAGTGGGGCGTTTCTGTTGAGAGTTATAATCACCCAGCAGGCTCATACGTCTAGGAGAGTACTGTGTAGGGGCATGGGAAGACTCAGAGTGATATTCCTCTTTCTGTTTCTGATACTGGTAACCTGATTGCTGAATATTAGCCAAGCTGCAGTTCATATTTACATTCTGGAACGAATGCTCTGGCTTTGAACTCGGAGAGACGGCATTTGGCGAGTTTCTGTTAACCCAATTATTTTGCAGCCTTTTGCTATCGTTGAACTTTGCAGTCTGATTGTCATTCGATGGTTCTGGATTCTGGAAGCTCAATCCACTCCATTCTTCTTGTACCCCAGGATCATTTCCAGAAGTTTCTTCTAAAGTAGACTGCATTAGAGCACTCCAGCTACCACTTTGTATAGAAGGCAATCCATCCATGTTTGATATGTTTTCCAATGCACCCCCAAAGCCTCCTGTGCTCATTTTGCTGCTTCTGCTGAATGATCCCCAGCTGTCGTCATCTGTGTTGTACAAGATCTTCTGTTCCAATGGGTCAAGAGAATCAGCAGCCACTGACAGGCCGAAGTTTGATGTTTTTCCAGGAGAAAGCCTACCCCAACCCGTATCTTCATGCCTCCCTTCAGATTCCAGAGCTGATGCATTTCCCTGCATTATAATTCCTTGCTCGGAGTAGTTTCCAGGTAAAACTGCACTATGTAAACCTTCTGTCGGAATTTGCCCAAACAAATCCTTCTCTTGATTAGAATGAACCGACCCATCCAGCATGTTAATCTGATCGGAAGGAAAATTGCAATGTTGACTCATGAATGAGTTGCTGAACGCTGATGGTTGCATGGTGACCATTCCCAAAGGGCTGCCATTGTTCTTGGTCAGCAAATTGGTCGACAGATTAGACGGTCCATGGAGGTGAGAATATTGGTTTAAATTCTCGTCGGGGCTCAGAGTATGACTCCCATATAAAGATATGTCCAACTGAGGCTGAGACAGGCCAGCAGGACTTTGTACAAGTCCTAATCCATTCGGTCCACCATGATGCATCATATTACCAACCATAAACATTCCTGAAGGATCCTGTATAGGTGTCCCGTTAATCATTGGGGAAAATTGACCACCTGATGCCTGTTTCAGTGACGATAATTGATTTACATAATTCTGGTTTCTGGTGTTGCTCAACTCCTGAAGCTGTTGTCTTCGCTGCAGTTCCTGCAACTGTTTAAACATGATTTGGCGCTGCAACATCTTTTCATTTACAAACTTCGATTTCTTCACTCAAGTTTGGTGAACTCCAGGTAACTTGTTTTTAAGAGCCTACTGCACCCAAATGTGAATACGTTGAGAAAAACAGAGACATCTAACTTGACAAACTGCATAAGATTTGATGGTTAGAAAGGGTATAAACAAGATTTGGCCCAAGAGTAAAAAGTCATTCAAAACTCAAGTTGATACCGAGAAACTAAAACACGGTTACTCCAAGCGACTGAACAATTGAAGGGACAAATACTCAGAAGGGTCAAAGACAACCAAGTTCAGTCATATCCATATGTGGAAAATGAATTCAGGAAACTGAGGAAAAACATGTCTCTCTTATGTCGGTTTCAGTTTCACACGGCATGATATACCCGTTATACTGAGCATCACTATGTCTTCAGATACTTCAAAAACCAACAGCATAACCCAACCCAAACCAACAGTGATTAAATTTTGAAGATCAGTCAAAGAGAGAATAGGATTTGGATGTACAATTACAATTTCCTTACAAGACACTTGTCAATAACAAGGGCAACAAGAACTAACACTTGTTAGCAGAGCATTGTATACTTGAATCTTGCTATACTTCTCTGGAACTAAATCCAAAAATGTGTATTAATTTCTCTAATTAATCAATACCGAATTCAGTCCCTAGGATAAAAGTACAAGCATTTTAATTTAATTCAGCTTTCTCTCTCGCTCAAAAGAAGCAACTACACTACAGCGACAGAATTAAACATGCATCAGCAACAACATTTTTTTCCTTGAGAGAACCCAAATTCCATTAACAAAGAAACCCTAAAAGATTCTTGCATGTCAGCAGACTCCCTAGCAATACACAAAAGCCACAAAGAAAACCCCAAGTAGAATTTACACCAACCCCATTTCAACAAAATTAGGGGCAAAGCACAAACAAATTCAGCTCAAATTACACACAGCACCACTCAAATACTCGAGCAAGCCAAACACCATTCAACCTCGAGCAGCGTACGAGCACAAAAACCAGCATAGAATTGCAACTTCAACCGTTAACAGAGTGATCTGAGCTAAATAATTGAGTGGTTAAGTGCGTGTGCGTGTGTGTGCGCGAATATTTTTCTTGGAACTTACTCCGAGCAATTCATGAAATGGAGATCAAACACTGCAAATTCGGCTCAGCTTCAACTCTCATCAAATTTGTTCACGCCTTTCTCTCTCTACATATACATATATATTACATATATAATAATGTGTGTGTATGTATAGGCACTCCCACTGTTCACTGCTTATTTTCTCTCTCTAAATAAATAGTGACAAGAGTAGTTTTTTTTTTTTTCAGACAGGCCTTTCAGATAATAAAGCCAATAATAAATAAAAAGAAAAAACTCTTTTCAAGTAAATTAGCGCCTAGGCCCGGTCCCGAACCTCATATTCGGATCGAGGCTCCGTTTTTCCGAATCGAGAAGTTTCTCCGTGGCACCGGGCGTACGGGTTGAGGGGAAATATTAGCCGCACATATAGATATTTGATGTAATCAACGGTCGTGATTTAAAGAAGGACGTTGGGTGCGTTTGAGTGTGGGCAGTTTGATAGGTGTGGAAAGGAGAAAAATAGGCAGGTACTAGTAGCCACGCGCTCAACCTAAGCGCGTGGATTTTGAAATTTCAATTTTTTGTAATAATAATAAAAAAGGGGAAAAGTTTGCTTTTTTTAATGGGAGTTTTGGAGGGTAAAAAAAAAAAAAGAAATTTGTATTCTTTAAATATACTATTTTGCGGGGTTTTTCTGTTTTTTGTGATTTTCCCGCCACCGTTTTCAGAGTTTCAGGTGTTAGTATTAGATCACTTTATTACCAACTAATAAAATGGTGCCTTGTATTTTATTAAATTAATGGTATATTTTTTATTTCATAAAAATAGTATTAAAATATGCGTATAAATTAAAAGGATATGAAGAAAGATCACAGTATAATTAGGGATGAACATCGAAACAAACAGCTCGATATTTGATTCGTGTTTATTTGTTGAAAGTTTGTTTGAGTTCGATTCAATAAGAATATCAAACAAGCTCGAACATAATTTTATGTCTGATAAAATTTAAAGCTCGAGCTCGAGTTCGAGTTGGATAAGTAAAAATAGAGCAAACATGTATAAAAATATCAAACTAGTTGAGCTCGACTCATGTTCGGTTCTATTAAAATTCGTTTGAGAACAACTCGATATGTAATCAAATGAGCTCAAATATAAATTTTAAAGTTTGATGTTATTGCAACTAAACAAGCTTAAACAAGTGTGTTTGTTTGGACTCGACTTATTTACACCCCTAATTACAATAGATATTTTGAGTTTAGTAAGCAATATTGTCATTATTACAATATATATATATGTGTGTATATATATATGTGTGTATTAGGAACTCAAATCGGTTTGCTTCGTGATGGGGTTTGCAACATAATTTTTATGATGTGAAGCACTTCATTTAATCATGACAGTTATAAAGTACAATAATATATATTATCATAATTGAAAAAATTATTATTACGGTTCTATTAATTATATTATTAAGTTCAAAATTGATAATTACTGTGTAATTATTATCTTAATAATTGGGTTAGTTTGATGGCTTGATATGTATAACAATGTCCAAGATTACTGTGGTTTGGATTATGAGGTTTATATATGAGATCTAAGTTGAAAAACATCAATTTGGATTCAATATTAGAATACATCTTACGAATTTCTCACAATTATTAAGGTGTGGTTGGGGATTAAATCTCCAAATCACTTTTCCAAAATAAAATAAAATAAAATAAAATAAAATAAAAGAAATTGCTTAGATTCAACGATTTATTAAAGAACACGAGGGCAGTTTACACTACGTAAATGGAGAATATGAAAACGATCTAATACTACATTTATCTTGCTTTTTAAGTTTTTTGCGTAATAATAATAATGAGAATTTGTTCCGAATAATAATAATAATAATAATAATAATAATAATAATAATAATAATAATAATAATAATAATAATAATAATAATAATAATAATAATAATAATAATAATGTCTCTTAATTAACTTATATAGAAACTTCATCAATCTTATTAACCCAGACAACCCTAAGGACTTGACCAGTTTTTTTGGGGGTAACCTAGTTGGTGGAATGACGATCTCATGATTGAAAGATCATGCATGTATTTAAATATCACCAACTTCTTCTAAATTGACATATTATGTGCACAATGCAACCTTAAGTCTATAAATCTCTATAGCCCGAATATAATTATAATTCATGTCACATTGTAGAAGTAGATAACTTTAATTTATTCGATCTATCAAAATTCTAACTCATAATGTTTGAAGTGGATATATATTTGTTACTAGATCTATAGAAGAAAAGGTCAACATGCCCAAACTTTTATTCAGTGAAGGGCTCAAGCACTTCTAATTGACTACTATAACATACGACATTTTTTTACATACATATATATATATATATATATAATAAAATAAAAAAAAGTTTGTTTGTTTAGGACTCATTAGGAACGTGTCGCATGGGGGCTCCCAGTGTGATCTTTGTCTTGACATTTTGTCATTTGGTCAGGTTACTAGTGGGTCACATAAATTTTGATGTGTGATCATTATTTTGTCCAATAAATAATTGTAGTAGTAAAAACTCAAGCCAAAGAAAACATACAATACAAATTAGTTTCTCTATTGTCATTTACATAATAAAAATAACTTGTGTTATGGTGACGGAGCCTTTCATGACATGAAAAATCCTCTATTGTAAAATGTCATTGCATATCATATTTCAATCTGAGAATTGTCATCATGTGCATTTTAGGAACTCCTAAATTTTTTGCCAGTCATCTTAGATTATGTATTTGTAAATTTTTTATAAGACGTTGTGGAAATCCTTTGAAATGGAATATCACGTCAATTATGTACAAATTGTGACAACTTATGTGGTTATGGAACTAAATTCTAATTAAAAACTATTGTCTAATACGAAAATTATCAGCTTCTAACTAGACCTTTAGAACTTTCACAAAAATGTCTAGTTACCATTCGGTACGTGACACTTGATTTTCACAAATCTAGCATCGAAGTTAACTTCTGATGACCTGTAATATCAACCCAAAATTTAAAAAATGATTAATTACACTTCAATACTCAATGTTTGCTCATTTTTTCACTTTTGTCCAAAAGTTTCAAAAGTTATACTTTTAATACCCAACATTAGTGCTATAAGTGTTAATTTGTCAAATATGATATAGCTTTTGAAACTTTGGGACAAACGTGAAAAAGCTTGAAAACGCTGAGTACTAAAAATACATAATTAATCCTTTAAAAATGACATTGACCTTTTTTTTCCCACATCACCACAATACGATTCCGTTGATCGAAGCTCCACGGATACATCTTCCACATCTCTCTCTCTCTCTCACCGAGCAGGAAGCCATAGCCAAAAATATGTCAAAAGGAAAACTTCAAAACACATTATCATTCGACACCACTCAGTCTTCCCAAACAAAATCAAGAATGAAAGGGAAAAAAATAGCGATTTTTAATACAGCCATCAAATGAACATCGTGCAACCATTATCAGACAATAAAATCGACTATTTAATGTAACTGTAATGCAAAATGAACAATACATGAGACGTAATGTTCCAAAAATGCGAACAAAGTTAAACCAGCAGATAGTAATGATAAAAAAAATGCCAAGGTACTATCTTCAAAACTTTAATATCATATCACAATTCACGGATTCCATTTCCTATGTTGTAATTCCTATTCGAAGTCATTCTAAACAGCCAAGGGCCACATTTGATGAATAGGAAGTGATCAAATGCTCTAATAGTTTATTGTCTTCAGAAATAATAGCCAATACTTTACAGCTACTTAATTAGAGAATGTTATCTCATTCAATAGCCACGATACACCTCACGCCTTTCAGCCAATACTCAGGTAAAGTCGTTACAACGCACCTCATTTAGACAAGCATCAGGATCACTAAGAGCAAAACTTTCCACTTGCACTACACCTTCGGCAAGAACTCTGCAATCACATTACCCTCATAATGGTGCAGCTATAATATTCTTTTTTCAGTATTTGGAGGAATTAGATGCTTGAGACTACTCTTGGTGCAAAGAGAACACTTGCAAGCCTGATAGATTTAAACTTCATTTAGTTTGGCTCAACATTGTTGCATGCAGTCAGATCTCGAAAGATACTTCTATCCAAACTAAATGCATATTGGGACAGGAGATTACATGACAGCATATGCTAGTACAAAGCAATGAATAATAATCAGCGTACATCTACCAGCCTGCAACTATTTTTCTTGGTTGGTTGTCATATGCGTTTAGTAGCGATAATCAGCTGGAAATCAATTGAATAAAAATAATTAGCTAATTCCATAATTATTAGCTTCATTAGGGGCAGGATTTTTGGGGATAATCATTGACATGATGCTATATTAGTCAGAGATATTCAGTGAATATATAGGGAGGAGTGGGAAACACGGGCAATAATTAAATTGTCGTTCAGCTTTAAGATGCGCGGTGTGATTCATGAGACTGATGCAAAGTTTTCCCGGATTCTCATTTCATTTTAATTTCGAACTTGTATTTTTTAAATAAGTTTATTGTATATGATCCATTATTTGCTCTTTACTCTATCATTGGTACTGAAAACCAGATAGAGATGTCTACATCCCTAGTGTGAATTTTGAGTTTTTAATCACATCAGGTACACTTCAGTAATGGATGAAGAAATACCTTATCACAGCACTGATATTCCGGAGGAAATGCAAAGCTTAGAGTCAGCACCACCACTAATAACACTATCACCTTTCCACCAATCAGCACACAACACCTGAATTGATAATATAATATTTAAGAAACTATTACATCTAAAGAAATGCATGTATGGATCCAGGGTTTGAAGAGGTACCTTGTCCTTGTGTGTGTCTATTACAGACAATGGCCACTGCAGAAGATAGATGATTCAGAATCAAAGTTTGAAACACTAGCAAGATGTAGAAGAGACTGAAGTTACTACATACCGCAGTTCTCAGATCCCATAGCATCACTTTGCCATCAAAGGATGCAGAGGCTAAATGAAACCATGATTTATCGTGCCACTTGCAAGAAGATATCCAAGAACTATGTGATGAGAATTGGAATATAGGAGACAAAGATCCTGGCTTGCGAGGATCCCATATTCGAAGAACAGGGTCAGAACCACCACCAGCAATAAGTGCAGAACTTTCACCTCCAATATCAAGACAGCTAATCACCTTGCTACAGGACTAAGAGCAGAAAAAGGGGAAATGCTGTCAATTGATAGACAAAAATGAATACACTTGCTGGCAATATCTTATTTAGAACAGTTGAGACCACTGCATCACAGTTTTTTTGCCAGGAGGACGTCATTTTCATTACTGATAAACAAGTCATATTAATGCACATAAATGGAATTATGCATATGTATACTCCAAAAAAGTTTCTCCTAGTTTATGTGAAACGTCACAGGTTTTAGAAAACAACTAACAAGTCATACTTCCAGAGCTCTCAAGTCAGAGATCACGATAGCAAACCCTTTCATATGAGAAATAAACCATGGCTCCAGTTAACCAATAACAAGCATTGTGAAAATCTTACAACTAATAGGGGTTCTCAAAAGAGATGAGATTTAGTATTAAAACATGAGGAAAAACCATTAGCCATATTGGAAAGTCCAGGGGTTCCAACATTACGATAGCTAATACTAGAATAGAATGGAAAGAAGAAAAAAATATGGGTCCTCAAAATGAAACCTAATTATGAATGAGCATTCTATTTGAAAACTGCCAACATAGTTTCCAATCTATTAATCGAAAATGGAGGTGGGAATAGTGAAATCTCACTTACCATGTTGAAAGAATCTTTCCCTGTCTCAACATCCCATCTTCTGATAGAATGATCCCAAGAGGCTGAATATATTGTTTCACGTTGAGGCCAGACAACTGAAGATACACATTGTGTATGTCCCACTAGTGTTGTTGAAGCTTCACCCTGTACACAAGTATGACAAACTGTCATATCCAGTGATGTGTGGGATAACTCTCCACATGAGATATATACACTATATGAGAATATTTTTAAATTTCTCAAAATGATCGTACATTTCAGAAATCACTTAGAATGCATTTACCAAGGCAGTGACTGGTTGGGGCAGTCAAACTCAAACTAGGGAATGGGAATCATCAGAGAATCATTACCAGTAATGTAGCTGGGGAAGGATGTCCAAAATCAAAATAAGTTAACGATTTCGCTATTTTCATTAATTACCCCACCCTCATTAATCAATTCGATTCCAATTATTATCCGCCTCCTCAATCATGCTCAATATCATTGCCATTGAATAATATGAATCAAACACCAACTAATATGCAAAATTAAGGACTGATAAATATTGTTCCAAACAACCAAAAAATGGCCATCCATTTCACCTTATTCAAAAATATAACAAATCAAGATTCGGCATAAATCTATTTATGAATTAAGGTAACTAGAGTAAAACCACTTCAAAAAAAAATTGAGATATACTTTAATTTTGTGGTTTAAATAGCCTCCCAGCATAATATCCGAGGTAACACTGTCACTGCACATTTTTAAGTTATTCCTGATCAAAACTGATTCCTTTTAGATAATTCAGCATGCCAGGTTTGCTAATGAGCTGGAGATAAGTTAATGTCTATGACATATAGACTCTTTGCCACTAGAAACTGTTTAAGTTGATAGTTTTCTAAGCTTTGGTATTATCTAGGTGACAATGGTGTACCTCTGATTGAGTCTCCTCATTTTGACCACCCTTTTTCCTCTTCTTCACTGCAACTGAGTCATCAGTGTCAGAAGCACTTGTGTTCCACAAGTTGATAGTACAATCCCAAGAACCAGAACACACCTAATGATAAATAAGAAGACCATGAGAAAGGTTCAAATTCATTAAAAGCATTATATCATTATGAACAAGAAATTAAGAAGCAAAAGGCAAATACCATATCACCGGAGGGTATTGCTGCAATACTCTGAACAGCACCAGTATGACCCCGCAATATCTTAAATGCTCTAATGTTCTTCGGTTGACCGGTTGGCTCCTCTCCGCCAAACTTTCAGCAAGAAAAATAATTAGCAAACGTGTAGGCACAGAAAATACCAGAAATGAGCCCGATCAACAAAGGTAATATGTACCTTCCACAATCTCAATGTCCTGTCCTTAGAAGCAGTAGCAACAACTTGATCTGCAAAACTATCAGCTGTCGAGAAAACTGCCTCGTCAATAATCATAAACAGATTAAACCATCATGGCACTGAACAAATCACCAAGATATATATAGATCATAAAGAATTTGTAAAGATATCCTATGAAATTAGTTTTCCAAATTCTAAGTTTTGCTAATGTGAAAGGAAGAAATTACAGAGTGCAGATGATTTCAAGCCCTAAGCGGCTTCTATAGGGAAAAAAAATTCTAATATATTTCATTTATCAAAGAGTGATACAATCAACTAGTATTTATACAATAGAAAGTAATCTAAAGATATATATTCTAACAAACTACAAAATCTACGTAAAGAATAAAGATAAGTTACAAGATATTCATGAGATACACAAGTGATTGAAAAGCAATGCATATACTAGCTCTAAGGAGTTTGTTGAACTGACTCTGAGTCTTGTGGCTTAATACGCCCCCTCAAAATGGATATCCTAGGGAGTCTGTTGAACTGACGCAGAGTTTTGTGGCATAATAGTTTCTATGGCTTTGCAAACCTTTTATTTGACATCAGAAGCTACCTTTCACATTGGAACTTAATTCTATTAGTCCCCACTTAAATGCAGTTTGAGATGAGCATTGAGCACCAAAACCTTAGTTGGAATTTTAGACTAGTAGTAGGATCCTAAATACATCGCAGCATGTGTAACTTACATAATTCTTGTCAAAGGACTTTATCTTCCTCCGACAGAAATGGTTTTCAACAATTTCACTTGAACGATATGAGGATTTTATGTAAAATACTGATATATTGTACAAGTAAAAAAGGAAAGGAAAGGGAAAAAAGAAAGAGTAAAAAAGCATTTTGGAGTTCATCACAGAATATTCACAAAGAATATCTCATATTGAACAAGAAAGAACCCATTTGTACCTTTGGGCATCAAGTTACAAACAGAAGTCACGGGGCCAGAATGCCCATCTAATACATGTGTGCAAACTCCTGCAGCCTTCCATATTCTAAAAAACAATAGACAAAACATTACTGCATCAGGGAATTGTAGAAAACCAAATGAGAAGGACAAAAAGAGACAAGCTTGGAAATTTTATTAAGTTACCTTCCAAAACCATCATAACATCCAGTCAAAATGTACCTAATGGATAAAACAACAGAACTCAAATCATTTCTTGTATGTATTGAAGTGAACACTTCTCAAATTATGTCACTCAATTAAGGTGGATGGTTACAACTAATATTCACATGTTAAGCGAACAGATAGTGCAATTATAACATGGTATGAACACTGTTGCATGACTTAGACGCATACCCATCACTGGAACCATCAACTGCACTGACCCAGTCATCATGCAAAGAAGGCTCCTCTTCTTTCCTAGGAGTTACAGCTTTAATGTATTCAATTTCAAGTACTTTTTCCTGTAACAGATCATATATCATCAGTTGATAAACCAATACACACACACATATAAATTATATAATTAACATTTTATCGTGCAGTCTAATGGGAGGAACATTTCCATCCCAATAAAAAAAAAGAGAAAATATCACTTTTTGCCTGCACTTAAAAGAAAACATGTTTTATCCAGCTTTCAAAAAGTATTCTTTCTCCATATTTTTCTTTTTGGACACGTTCTCCTTTCTTCCATATATCGCTTACACTAACCCATAATATTCTAAACCAGGCAGCATCCATACGACCAAAATCCTGAAAGGTAATTGTCCAAAAACTCTAAAGTTGAACAAAGAGGAATTCTTTCTTTCAAGTGTGGGCATTTATAGTGGTTCTGCCGGAATAGTTACTTATTTATACAACAAAATGTAACGCATATACTCCGATGACAGAAGAGTACATCCAGTCTTATGCAAAAAGTAGGAGTCATTCAGCAGTTAACCCATCTATCATCGACCCCCCCCCCCAAATAATTGTCACAAGCTCTGGTTATTCCTAAAATGTAAAGTGTATATCATCACAACTCAAACATAAAAAATGGCAATATAACAGTAAGCACTAAGTACCCTTGAAGTGTAATTAAGTCCAAAAGAGAAAACTTACAGCAGAAATGCCTTTGGCAAGAAGGAACTCTATAAGTGACATGCGAACCAGCTCTCCATCAATAAGAAAATCAAAAGGCTCCGATTCCCAATCCTCATTCGCTGATATATTGAATCATAATAAAAGTAAGAAGCAAATCGGCATCGCATCATACAATTCAATCCAAAACATGCTCCTAAGCTCTGTCCACTAACTTAGTTTCTCTCTAATTCAGCCAAAAAAAAAAATCCAAAGAAAACAAATACCTGCACGGAGGAGCTTGTTGACGAGCGCAGAGAGGCCGAAGCGAGTGAAGTTGGCAGGTATGGAGATAGAAGTCTGCTGAACTTTGTACGGCGCTTTTAGCTTCGTTACGAAGCGGACTTCCACTTGCCTATCGGACACTTCCGCAACTTCTCCGCCTCCATCAATATCCATTGCGCTCTGTTGTGTGAGGAAAGAGAGAGACAGAGAGCGAGAGAGAAGGCGTAGCTAGGGTTTAACGAAACTGCCTCTCGAGGGAATTGGGTTTTAGATTGTTTTGTTTAATAGTAAAAAATAAATGTAGTAATCGTAACGCGTAAACAATGGATGAGATTAACGATTATGTATATAGGCTAAATTGCATATGCATATAAACTAAGCACGTTTGATTGATATGGAATCTGACCTTAATCTAGCCTTGTTTTTTAAATTTCTCTATTTGTGTATGATAATTTTATTTTTTGATTTCTTCATCAATTATATATTATTTTTTATATATATAGTAGTATTATTAAATTTTGAATTCATAATTTTCAACAAAAAATATGAAAAAAGTTAATTTTGAAATTTTTGGAATTTTCATTATATTTTATTCTTTACAGATTATTATTAATTTTGGATTGACAATTTTCAATCTGAAAAATGAAAAAAAAATTGAAAAATTTGAAAAAAAATAGTTATTATTTGTTGATAAGATTCGAACTAAAATTTGATTATTATAGCAACTATTTTTTAAAATTGATGGTAGGGAATAGTTGACTCAAGACAATGAACAACTCGGTTGTATAATCGATAATAAAAGTTTTGTATTAATTTAAAATAACGAAATAATCATCTTGATTAATAATTATTTTGGTACTCATATAATTTATTTTGATTTAAATTTAAATAATATATTGTATTCAAATTACTTTGACAATATGTATGCGTGTGTGTGTAATTATTTTTGTACATAGAATTATAAACTATATTGTTCATATATATCTTAAAAATTATAAAAATTATTGGTAATACGAAAATTGTAAGATATATTTTAGGTATTTTGTTTCCTATTTGTATAATTTGAATCATATATTAAAATAAGAATCTTGATAATTTCTTTGTTATGTTCTAAATACAGGAAAAAGAATCTGTTAATGATCATTTCTAAAAATTATATTCCTGGACAACTTTTACTTTCCTGCCAACCAAATGAGACCCTAGTTTTTTTTTCCGAAAAAATTCTTTCATATTTAATAAATAGTACTCCCTTCGTCCCATAATTATAGTCCACTTCCCATTTTCACACAGATTAAGAAATCACATTTAATATGTATTGGAAATATACAATTTACAATAATTATCCTATATTGCCCTTATTTTTTACTATATTAATTGCATTCGTACTATATTAAATAGGGTTATATTTGTAAAAGAATATTTAAATACAATCCCAATTTAGAATAGGACTATAATTTTGGGACATTCCAAAAAGGAATAATGGACTATAATTATGGGACGGAGGGAGTATAAAATTTATGTGAGTTGATGTAGAAGTTGTGGGTCATCCGTACCAAGCACTGAAAGTAATTTTTTATCTATATTTTTTATAAAAAATAATATTAATAGATACATATATATGCACATACTAATTCAAGGACCATACTTGTAAATTTAATAATTGTCGTATATCTATCTATCTATCAATTCATCTATCTATCTACATATATATATATATATATTAAAATAAATATCTATATATATATTAAAGTAAAGTCGCAAGGGTAAAATTATAAATAAAAAATTTTCGCCAATATTAAAGTAAAATCGCGGGATAAAATTATAAATAAAAAGTTTCTGTCAAAATTCACTCATAAAAGGAATTTCCTAAAGTTTAAAAAATGACTCTTTAGTACAGTGGCTTCCGACATTTACTAAAACACATGTGCTGCTTTCGTGACCAAAATTGGAGACCTCCTAAGGTCATATAAACCATTTTTGCTTTCAATTTTTCTAACTTTTTCCTTTTCTATTGTTCATCATTTTCATTAATATTTTATGTTATAATCCTTTTCATTTACATTTTTCGTTGAATAAGGTCATATAACCATTTTTTGCTTTCAATTTTTCTTATTTTTTTTCTTTTCTATTGTTCATCGTTCCATTAATATTTTTTATTGTAATCATTTCCATTAATATTTTTCATTGAATGAATTAAAAATTATTTTTCTTATTTTCTCCTTTTCTAACGTTCATCATTTCCATTAATATTTTATGTTGAATGAATTAAAAATGGTTAGTTTAACATTTTATTTTTCTCATATTTAAGTTCAACTTTTCCGATTTCTAATGTTTAATTAATTTATTTATGTTTGTCCTAATTATGGTTGTTGGTATACTATAAGTCTATAAGGATAAAGTCATAAAAACTTGCGTTAGACCATCTAACGGGTCTCTTACATTAGATGGGTCAAATATGATCCAAACCCGCACAAAAAATTCATCCAAACCTGCAAATACAGTCAGGCCGCGCGTATCACTAGGTATAAAGTGAAGTATCACTATATATGAATTAAAGTATCAATAATTATATGTCGAAATATCATTTAATATAAATTGAAGTATCATCAACTATAAAGTATTTTCACATGCTAAGAAGAAAATAAATGAATATTTTCTACATAAATCATAATGTAGGGTTTTAATTTAGTTGATTCATTTATCTTCTTGTATACGAAGTAAAGTATCACTAATTATGTGTCAAAATATCATTTAATATGAATTGAAGTATCACCAACTATGAAGCATTTTCACATGCTTAGAAAAAAAATGAATTATTTTATACATAAATCATAATATGGACTTTTAAATTAATTTAAAAAAATAAATGAATTATTTTTTACATAAATCATAATGTGGACTTTTGAATTAATTTCAAAAAAATTATAATGTGATGTTTTAATTTAGTTGATTTATTTATCTTCTTTGTTTTTGGAATGTTTGTTGATTATCCAGACATTATGTATCACTATATATGAAGTAAAGTATCACTAATTATGTGTCGAAATACCACTTAATATGAATTGAAGTATTATAAATTAGAATTGTTTTCACATGTTAAGAAAAAAATAAATGAATTATTTTCTACATAAATCATAATGTGGACTTTTAAATTAATTTAAAAAGATAAATAAATTATTTTCTACATAAATCATAATGTAGACTTTTAAATTAATTTTAAAAAATAAATAAATTATTTTCTACATAAATCACAACGTGGACTATAAATTAATTCAAAAAAATTAAATATATATTTATTAAAAAATAAAAAATTGAAAAAAACTAAAAAAAAAGAAAAGGAGAATAGAAGGGAAAAGGGGACCACTGAAAAAGAAAAATAAAAAATAGAAGGGTACCACCTCATGGGTCAAATAGAAATCCGTCTAACGTAAGCGACCGTTAAACGGTCTAACAGGAGACCACCCATCTATAAGTTACATTAATTATAAATTGTGTTTTTCTTTTTTTCCCCATTATATTGTTGATCAATTTTCATTATTATTATTTTTTTTTCAATTTTTCTTATTTTTGCCCTTTTGTATCATTCATCATTTCCATTAATATTTTATGTTCTAATTCTTTTCATTTATATTTATTGTTGAATGAATTAAAAGTAATTGGTACAACTTTTCAATTTTCTCATAATTAAATTCGATTTTTCAGATTTCTCAGATTTTATTTATTTAGTTATGTTTGTCATAAATTACGGATGTTTATATACTATAATCTCCATTATAAATAGCTACTATTGAAACACAATTCAGAGAAAATTGCAGAAATGATCCCACAAAGCACGCCCCCGTTTCATTTTGGTCTCAAACTAAGCTAATTTGGTCCCATTGAATCAGAGTATGCTAAAATAGTCCTAACGTCACATTTTCCGTTAAGTTGGCATGCAATTTCAGTCCCAAACGATAAGCAATTTAGTCTCATACACAATATTAGGCAGAACAGGAATTCTTGTGAATTGGAGGGAAAATTCAATTGCTTTGAAGCAAAAATATCCAACTTTTGGAAGGCGTTTATGCCATATACCTACCTATATATAGACCTACACACCAATTCCAAAATTACAAGAATTCAAGCAAAAAAAAAAAAAAATTCTCCTCCAAATTAACAACACCATGTCTGCAGCATCTTCAAGCAGAGCAAACAACATCAATTTTTTTTTAATGTGTGACTGTCAGAAGCCAGTGCGAGTATATGTTTCCAATCGTGCACATAGCAAAGGTAATTTTTTTTTATACGTGTCCTGGTTCTCTACGCGGGGTTGCAAGTTTCTCACCACCACTCTTCTTCTTCCCACTCCAAAAAAAAACCGCAGCCGCCACTTTCGTCTTCATCTCCCTCGTCATCTCCACCACCGCCGTCGCAGTCACATTCCTCTTCTTCTCCACATCTCTCCCATCATCCCGCGTCCACCTCGATTCCACCACCGAGCTCTCACGGTGTGTTACCATGCTTGCAAAGATCATTAATCAAGATGGTATAGCTCCTCACATTAGGAAACGGACCCCTAGACTTCATCACATATCAGGCTTAAAGCCGTTATCAATCATCCCATTCCATATCCTTCCAGCTTCCATCAAATTCCTCGCCCTACACCAACCATTAAGCAAGATGGTATAAGTCTTCAAATCTGGAGTGAATCGGTACTCCAACTTTTCAAACAACTCCTGCGCTTCCTTCCCGAGCCCTCCCCTCCCCAATGCATCCAGCAAACAATTGATTGCCTCTACACCAATTTTAAACCTATACTTCTTCATCAAATCAAGAATCCCAACGGCCTTTCTCCTCTCTTTTTGCAGAGGCAAAAGCTTTAATACAAATGATAAATGTCTCCATCGACAGCAAACTCTTCTCCCCCATTTCCTCAAGCACTGAAACCATGCTCTCAAACTGCATAGTCTTCCCCAAAACAGCCACCATTGCATTGTAAGTTCTCGAATCATGAGCATAGCCCCGTTGCTCCGCAGCCCAGCAGAAAAACCGAAATGCAGGCTTCCGGGCATGCTTAAACCTCACAAACTCTCTCCACCTCTTTCCGATCAGCCTCGAAAGATCCCTTTTCACCATCGATCTCAATTTCAGAATCAGAACTATCCGAGCCAGCATACTTACAAAAGGGCCTAAATCGTCAACTTGCTTTCCTTGAGCTTCTCGCCGGTGTCGTAACGGGACTTCCCGGAGATTGGGAGAATGTGGTGCGGCGGCGCCGATGAAAAGTCCGTCATTTCGAGCGGCGGCGGGTTTGGGGAGGCGCGTGGGTTTGGGAGTTCTTGAATTTCTTAAATGAAAAGGCATTGCGTAGCCATTAGATAGGACGAAGATTGTGAGAGTGAAACAATGGCGGCGGGAGGAAGAAAGATTTGGTAGAGATAATGATTGGAAAAGATCTGTGAGCTAGTCGAGTTAGTTGTGTTAATTTGGGGATTTTCTGAAATTAGGGTTTCTATGACTCATGTGTTAACTCGCCGTCAGCTGTTAACTAGCCCGTCAAAATACGTGGGACTAAAATTGCATATGACTGTCTTATGGGGCCATTTTGGCTTAAAAAATAAAAAAAAGGACCAAATTAGCTTAGTTTGGGACCAAAATGAAATGGGAGTATGCTTTGTGGGACTATTTCTGCAATTCTCTCACACAATTCACTATGAAGTCTAGTGAACAACTGACGCTCTAAATATGGATGATGGCCGACACCATCAGATACATACCTGGTCCTGATAGTAAGTTGAAGACGCATGGGCATAGGGCCCAAAATTTTTAGAGGCCCATTTTTATAATAGATATATGTAGTATTTTATTTATAGGCCCAAATAACAAAAAATGAGAGCAAGCCCGAGTTAACTTGACGGGTACCAAAGAAAAAATGTTATCAATTGAAAAAAATCTATTGATAGGGAACTAATTATAAATATGTACGTAGATTCGGAAATCTGCAATTAATTGATTCAGTCCGGAGTAGCAGCTAATCTGTGAAACAAAAATAGAAAATACCGTAAGAGCCAAAGACCGTCGGGAGTGACGATCGTTGGGCCTCTGACGCTCAAGTCAGGAAAAGAAGAAGAGTAGAAAGAGTTAAAATACGAAACAGTTGAATAATTAAAGAACTGAATAATAGTAGTCTCTAGCCAGAATGTGACTAGAAATTGGGGGAATCTTCGTTCAATTAGAAAAGATCGTAAGAAAGACGCCCAGATGTTGAATCGCCGGAGTAGAATGAAATTAAAAAATGATAAACTCAATGTGTCTAGGGCATGATGTGAAGCTTGTGGGTATTTCAGCGTACCCGTCAAATGATGAGGGAGGTCTCTTTTTATAGAGAGATGCAGCGTTAGGGTTCGTGTGAATTATGGGAGCGGTTGAAGCATGATCTCATTCGTTTGATCACGTCAACCCTTCCAGGTAATGCGGACGACTAATTCAATTTAATTCAAATTATCCGATCTTTATGAGATTGCTCGGTTAAACGATAACGTTTCATCCTCATGGACCAACATAATGGGCTGACGAAAAATAGCCACTACAATGTATATGTAGTATTTATTTTGTATATATAGGACAAGTTGAATTGATTGGCTATGTTATCAATTGAAAAAAATGGTTGATCAGTCAATAGGGTTGAGCATTCGGTTTTTGGTTCGGTTTGGTCCCGAAAATGTTAAAACCGAAGAAAATCGAATTTTTAAAAAATAGAATCGAATCGAACCGAATTTTTGGTCAGAACCGAACCGAACTGGATCGAAATATTTCGGTTCGGTTATGAACCGAAATTTTTCTTAAATTTTCTGTTTTTTTTTTGCTTTAAATTCTCTTCATTCGATATAATTAAATATGTACAAATATGAATTAGCTAATTATCAAGATTCAAGTTCAAAAAATACCAATGAACAATTGAATAAAGTCCAAAAAGGTATAGATTCCAACAAAGCAAAGCCGAATAAATTATAAAGTCCAACAAAGTCGAGTATTTTTATTGCTAATATATATAAATTCGGTTTTTTGGTTCGGCTCGGGTATTTTTCCTCTGGACCGAACCGAAACTGAAAATCGAATTTTTACTACAAAAAGAATTGAACTGAATCGAATTTTGAAAAGAACTGAACCGAAAAAACTGAATTAATTCGGTTCAGTTCGGTTCTCAATTTTTTGTACTTTTTGCTCACCCCTACCAGTTAACTTACACGAACTTGATAAATACTTTTGTCTCTAAAAATTGCAAAACGCATTGTTTTTAGATGAAATATCATTTGTCTCTTTTAAACTAATAAATATTGTTATTTTATCGACATATTAGTTTATATTTTTTTTTCTTGATTTATACTTTTTTTAAAAAAAAAATCTCTATGAAGACCTCTATGAAGACCCATTTTTAAGTTTTCACTTATGTCCCTGTGACACACAGGTCTGACCCTGATCCAATGTAACCCAAGAAGATAAGAGAGCAGTGCAAACAATTTAATATTTGTTTTCCTTTTGTTTGTGCGTGAGCTCTTCCATTTTGAGTGCTTGTGTATACTTTTGGATACCAAATTACTTATTTTTAATCTTTGGACTTCAACGTTGTATCAAAAATCGGAGATCGACCTAACAAAACCAACATTCGCCTTTTACTATTACGAGAATTTCTTTGAATTCATCTAATTTGAAGATCTTGAGCAATGTTCTAGCAAAATTGAGTGTATTATATTTGTCTCATATTGGTAAAGGAATTGGGGCGATGGTTGGGGTATATTCATTATTTTGATTTATTAACATGCTTTCTTTTAGTTTTAGTTTGTTGTAAATCCAACGGTTTGAAATGTGATCAAATCCATTTGATTTTATATAAGATCGTAGTTCATCGATAGCTTTCACACACACTCACATATAGAGTTTTGTTATTCTACACACAAATAATTTAGTTGAAAATTGTTCGGATGTATAACTATAAACCAATAATAATTTTCTTGATGGCGTTGTGTTAATGTTTCAAATGATATGATTACACACACACACAAGCAATTTCACTTGTATGATGCACATGGTATAAAGCACTTGATTTATTATGATGATGCATATGGTATAACAATTGAATTTAATAAATATAAAAAGAAATAATTGATTATATTTCATGGTTATTTTCCTACATATATTTTTCAATGAATATTATGAAAAAGACGGATGTGTGTATGTGTGAATAGCAAATATACATTGGAAAATATATGTAGGAGAATAGCCATGGATAACCTTAATTTGTATATTAAACATATAAGATTAGTTATAATTTCTTTTTATCATGAAGCTTGCATGTCATTTACAATTTTCTTAAGACATGCGACTCTCTTTTCGCAAGTCTTCTTTTAAAACATCCATTACAATATACGAAAAACATATATAGGATTATAATATTATATTATTTACCTAAGAAATTTCATTACAAATGTAAAGTATTTAGGACGTGATTGATACGGTAGAATGGAATTGAATGGAATAGAATGATCATTCATATGTCCATTTCATTCCGGTGATTGGTATTGTTCAAAATCGGGAATCGTCATTCCCGATGGAATTCATATTCCCAAAGAAAGGGGAATAGTCATTCCATCCACCCAATGAGTTGAGCTATTTGCCTATTCCCAATGATAAAAATAATAATAATAATATATGATATAATTATACATAATCATGTCTTATAATATTATTTTATCATATTTAGAAAAATAAATCAAAAATCAAATTAAATAATTTATTATTATTATTATTTCTTAATTATTTTTATATTATTTATTTATTTTCTAAATATAATTTAAAAATATGTGTTAAAATCATATTTTGATAGCTTTTATAATTTTGTTGAAAAAAAATGAAAGTGGTGCCGAAATAAATATAACATAAAAATATGTTATAATACAATATAAAATATTTATGTATTTGCTATAATTTAATATATTCAAATGAAAATTTAAAATGTTAAAGTATTTTTCTATGAAGTAAAAAATATTTTTTTTAACTTATACAAATTATTATATATTGATTAATTAAATATTTTAGAATAAATTTTTTCAATAAAATAAATAAATTATAATTTACTAACAAAAAAAACATACACTAACAAAGAAAAATGACGTTTAGAAATATAAAAATATAAATCAAGGCATGTGTTGATATTTATTAGTTACTACGTACATTTTATTCAATTATAAGAAAATTTAAAATTACATAAAATAATCATTATATAAAAAAAACTGACATTTCATTCTGTTCTCTATTCCATAGATATACTAATCATAAGAATCATCATTCAATTGCTAAGTTCATTCAATTCATACATAAGGGTTTACAATTCATAAATATAAAAATTAATGTTTTTATTTGGGTAATTATTTGACTCTTGACAGATCATAAATACAAAAATTAATGTTTTTATTTGGGTAATTCTTTGACTCTTGATAGATCTCAATCCAAAACACGGAGATATAGTAAAAAAAAATGGTCCCAGTTTTTTTCTAACTAAATTAAAATAATTTGATTAATCAAAAGTAATGGCCATTGAGAGCCGAGCTAAAAGGTTTTTTATTTTTATTTTTTATTTAAACATATTGTTAGCTCACGAATATGTAAGTGAGCGCAAAATTAGTGGACTTTTCAAATATTTTGTTATATTATTTTTGTAAATAACTCATATTCCACCATCTTCACCCCAATTAACATCACCTATCATTTATCAATACATGCATGAATTTTATCCCCATTCTTGAGTTCAATCATATTAAAAATACCTAAAAAACATATCAAACTAAAACAAAAAAAAAAAAAAACAAAAAATAGCTCACCTATTTTTTAATATATATGCATTAGCTTCTAAAACTAATGTTAATCACGGCTTTCAATTAGATTATTAATACACACACACATAGATACAGGAATAGGTTCAAATGGATATTGCATGTTGGTGTGAGAATTAGAAACTATTATTAGTTATTAGATCTAACAAATCTAAGGGGTGAGATTGAGTTTAGATTTTTAAGGAGCTTTTTTTTTAATCTAGAAGATTAACTTAGTCTTTTTTTATTGTCATATCAAGATAAATCTCTTTCCATATCCTTTTCCACTACACACGGTTTTTTAACTCATAATCTATAAATTTTCAAAGTTTTTTATTCATTTTTTTATGTTTTATTCCATCAATATATTTTTATCAATTATGTTTTATTCCATCAATATATTTTTATCAATTATGTTTTATTTTTATCAAAGTTGTGTTCAATTTTTCAAGCCATATCTCCACTTCTTCCTCTTTCGCAAATCCCATAAAATTATTGATGTCGCCCATAGCTACAAGATTACCTCTTCATCGGTACCCTCTCAATCTCAGACTTTATCCTCGACTGCCACCGTTACTTCGATTGGAACACTGAGATCCTCGCTCAATGTCCCACCAACACCTTCGTCTTCTGCTGTCGGACAAGATCCATGTCATCATCACATCAAACCCAAATGCAAATGTGTTGCTGCAGTCATTGATCTCAAGAGCAGGATCCGAGGAGTGGCAGAGCACCTCATCTGTGAGGTCACTCTCGTTGCTTCCTGGGAGGGAAGTAGTGGAGGATAGCATATTCAAGAAGATAATAGAGTTGATAATTAGTAATTTTTGTCGGGTGACATTTCAAAGGAGATTTGATGCTTGGAATTCGGGAAAAATTGTGGTGTGGGAGACCTCAACACAATTTTTATGAAGAAACTGATAAGCCTAGCTATGGAAAGGAAGAATAGGGAGAAAGATATGACTTATGTCTTGCTCTTCTCCCTGTTCTTGCGATCAGATGATATGGTGAATGGTTTCATAATGCTGGTAGAATCAGTAGAGGTCATGACACTGGACATCTCGATTGTTGTGGAAGATCTTGCAGTGTTTATATCATAATACATGCAATGTAATTGTATTATTTAAGCATTCATAGATTTATAAATAAACTACATTTTATATGTAATCAAACAACAATAGTCGGAATAGATAGAAACTTGGATTTCAATGATTTTATGTGGTTAACGATGTTGTGTTCGTTACCATCTGTATCCTATATCATTATATTTTAGACGTGATTATGTGATTATATGTGCGATGGTGTGTACTGATTATTGGCTACAAATTCAAGGATGTGTATTGTGTTTGTGTCCAAGTACATACAATTTTGCTGCACTTTTTAAGCATTCATAGAACTATAAATAAGCTACAAACTATTTGTAACTAAGCGACAATTTATGGACTTATAATTCTAAACAAATATTTGTAGCAAATTTAATTCTCAACTGACATGACAAGCTGTTCATATGTATAAACGATAATTTATGTGTATTGAATCAATTATTTTATTTTTCATGAAATATGAACTTGTAACACAGCACATCAAATTATAACCAATTATTTGTGTTTTAATGTGTTCTAAATTAATTATTTATTTGATGTTTGCCTTTCAAATTAATTAATTTTTTTGTATAGAAACAACTCGACTGATTGTGCAATTGAATTATTATCCGACATGATGAAATATTATATTCCTGATTGTGATTCGTCTTTGAATCCACTTGTTAATAAGAAGTTCACTTCTTTTAATGATGACATTGAATTTTATAGCCATTACACACTGTCATTTGAGTTTGACATTCGACTAGGTACAACAAGGATGTCTGCAGATGGTACGTACTTGGTGTGGAAATAAGTTTACTGCAATAGAGAAAGGATCAAGAATGCAGTAATTGAATATCCAGTTTTTATGAGCGGTTTTTATTTTCATATGATTCTTGATCCACATAGGTCAATAGTTATATTAAACTTTTTACTAATTTTTTTACTTATTTCCTATTTTATTATTCTTCATTTCAGCACATTCATAGTTTTTATGATATATTTATTATGCTTGTTAATTTAGTGTCCCCAAGTACAAAAATTACTAAGATATGACTAATGTATGAACACTTCATAATTAATCAAAATATAAATTAAAGTATAGCAT
This sequence comes from Perilla frutescens, assembly GCA_026008535.1. Lineage (NCBI taxonomy): Eukaryota > Viridiplantae > Streptophyta > Magnoliopsida > Lamiales > Lamiaceae > Perilla > Perilla frutescens. The sequence continues at coordinate 48,624,457 of BRKX01000015.1, forward strand.
TATCCTGAAAAATATATGTATATGTCTTTCGCAAGCTACAATAACGATTATAAAAAGCTACACAATCAATTATAATAATTTATGGGATTAGATTTTAATTTTCATTTAACTAGCTATAAAAATAATTATAACAAGCTATAAATTTATATTTAACCAAAAACAATTCCGAACATTATAACATACATATTTACATAAATCAAATCATTTCAATGGTTCGAACATAGATGAGTCAGTAGTTTAGAGTATATAAAAACAACTAAATTAAACACACCTAAATGATAACCACAATAGCAATAAATCATCCAACAAATTATCTGCATTTATCCTTTGTAAATACCACATCTTGAAAAAATATTTGTATTTGTCATTCGCATTCTACAAACACAATTATAAAAAGTTACAAAAACCAATTATACAAATATCTGGAACAAAATATCATTTTTCATTTCACAAGTTACAAAAACACTTAAAACAAGCTATGAATTTATATTTAATAAAATTTAAATCCAAAATAATAAGATAACATAAACAATAAAACGCCTACCCAATTGATATTAATGTAGTCTAACCAACAATATCAAAATGTTAGAAATAATGGAATTGTGTCATTATGGATGCTCATATCTGATGAGAGTATATATGGCAGCGCAGTACTTAACCCGAAAACAGTTCATCTGTCTTGCAATTCTCCCTTTTCAGCCCAGTTTTTCAAGCTTCGAATCTTTGATCCATGAAAGTCTCCATGTGGCGTATTACGTATAGACCATAGTCACTCTCGCCACGGCATTTTCAATCTCTCCATGCAAGCCTTTTTCACGCATTTGGACTTCACCTTTAGACCGTGTTTTCCCAAATATAAACTATTTTTTTTCTGTACCACAAAATTATTACGAAGTTATTAATTTGTATAAAATTACTAATTGAATATTTACCAACTGAGAACGAAAACAAAATAGATGTAAACATATGTATTTGATATTCGATAGCTACAAAAACATTTATAAGAAGCTACAACATCAATAATAAAAATTTATGGAATAAAATCTTGATTTGCATTTCCTAAGCTACAAAAATAATTATAATAAGCTATGAACCCAATGATAATAATTTAGGAATACAATCTTGATTTGCATTTCATAAGCTATAAAAACAATTACAATAAACTGTGAATTTAAATTTAAGAAACACTGTACATGCAACTGTAAGGCAATGTTTGGTATACTGGTACGGATATACCCACATTAATAAAATCTGGATTGCTTTGAAAGATAATTGCGTATTAGCTATTTTAATTGTGTGTTTGGTTATTAAGATAAATATACTAAGATTGTTTCACACATCTGTTTGGTACATTGTTTTATTTGGTAGACTAACTTCTGGAATGAGTAAATTAGTTTAGGCAATGTTTGGTAGCTTAAATAAAGACATATATACTAAGATTGCTACGCCAAAAACTGTAACCGAGGGGGGCATCGGATACATTGTCTAGCCGAATCAGTAAATTATACCCCGGGCCTCGCGTTAGGACCGGGTCTCGCGTGAACGAGCAATGACTACCAAACACACAGATTTTTTTGGATACCTTTACTAATATGCCTTTATCCAGGCTACCAAACATTGCCTAAGTCTGTAATAGGTATGGTTAAAAAAAATTATAAGCAATATATGCATTATGACAACCATTTAGCCTCTTCAAGTAAGTTAATATATCTAGCGTTGTGTTTTTATTTTTTTAGGTAAAAGATATATATCTTAATACGTTTAGCTGTTGAAACAATTATTGACCAAAATATGATCACCAAACTCTACATGCTTATTAAAATATTCTCAAGATTTTCTCAACAAGTTTTTCAAGTAGTATTATCCAGAGAGATTTTCACAACATGCCTTTCAAGTAGCATCATCGAACCGTGAATTCAATTTGTCAAAAGAAAGTAAAAATTCAAATCTTTTCATATGAAATGAATTGATCAAATCTTTTTTTAGTGATCCAATTATTTGATCTACTAATTAAGGAAATAATTGATAATGAAAGAGGTCGAATTCAATTAGAGAGTCTTAAAAAAACGTACTATTAATTCAATTGGAGATCTTAAAAAAGACATATTCTTAATTAATACAATAAAAGTTCAAAATAATGTAGGGCTTATCAATTAAGTGGCTAAAACTATTTTTTTTATAAATGTAATAGGTTAAAATTAATTGAACTAATACATTTTTTTAAGTAATGAATTAAACTTTTAAAATTACATTAGACTTAATCTACATATTTTTTTATTAAAAATTAAAACTAAACTAATATTACTATATATATATATATATAATTTTTGGTGTCTCTATAATTCAAAAAGACCTGTTCGGTGCACCTCAACCACGGCCCTGAGAGCCGCCCTATTAACATGTTTAAATCATGCCACAAAGTTAAAAAAGAAAAGATGAACATGAAAGAAAAGGGGCTGTCGAGTACTCTGTTATAGAGCTAGAAAATTCGGGGAAATGACAATTTTGGTGGGGTCGGTTTGGAGAAGAAAATACAAAATTGTGATTGGGATTCATCATTTTTCACTACAAGGATATTTTTTAGAAAATCTCAAATTTTTCTAGAAAAGTACGTTCTTATTTTTCTTCTTAGACTTTTTTTTTGCTATTCTATATTGACTACAAAGAACCATTGTCACACTGATATTTCCTTTTATTTAAATAATGAAGATCTCACGTGAAATAATCAAATGAATTTCAGATCTCAGTTCGTTAGATAAATTTTATTTGACTTAAGAAGATGATCACACCCCTTCTTTTAATTTTCTATTTCAACGGTCCCCCTTTTTTTCATTCTCTTTTCAATTTTCAATTTCTGCATTTTTTATTTGTTTACAAATATATGTTTCATGTTTTAAATTTAATTTTTTTATCCGGTGTCTCGCATAGTGCACGAGCTCACACTCCCCCGATGCTAATGTGTGTCTCGTGCACTGCGCTCGATAATTAATTTTTTTGAAATAAATATATACCCTAAAATGGAATTAGTGAAGCTTAAATTAAATTGAATTAATTTAATTTTTATATGATATCTCGGGAAGTGTACTCGCCTGACGCTAATGCATGAGCTCGTGTATTGTGCTCCATAATTAATTTTTTTGAAATAAATATATATCCTAAAATGAAATTAATAAACCATAAAATTAAAAAGAATTAATTTAATTTTTTGAATTAATTTAATTTTTTTTATCCGTCATCCTGCACAGACGCACACGCACAGTGCACGAGCCCATGCTACTAAACGAAGGTTTAAAAATCAAAAAATAAAAATAAAATTGAAAAAAATAATTGAAATCTGCCAGGTGCATGGGCAGAGGTGGGCAGATGCTTAGCGCATACGCGCCGATGTTGTGCCGTTTTTCAGATTCTGGGGCGGGTTTGGGTTATTTTGGGTTGGTTTTGGACCGATTTGACATGTCTAATGGATTGTGACTTGTTATACTGTTTGATATAAGTTTTAGGGGTGTATTCGTTTGGGATTTTGATGGATTTTGATATACTTTTAAATGTCTATGGATTTATAAAATCCATAGACTCCACATAGAGTCTCCCAACTCCACGCAGAGTCTAGCAGATTTCGTGCATGGATTTCGGACCGATTTTGAATGGATTTCAAATCCTTCTTGCCAGCGCTCGATGGAACACAACGATCGATGGACCTAGAAAAAAATTGAACCTAGCGACCGCTTGAATTGAGTGGCCGCTGGGAAGTCGAGTCGAGAGAACCCAGCGACCGCTAGAATCCAGCGGCCGCTGGAAGGCTAGCTGAGAGAACCCACATGCTACTCCAGTGGCCGCTGGATGCTAGCGGTCGCTGGGGTGCCCGAGTTCGGATTCCAGCGGCCGCTATCCTGCACCGGCCGCGGAGTTTTTCAAATCCATCAAACTCTCGTGTCCTGGGGTCGGATTTCATCCTTCACATTTTTAACGTGAAATCGAGTTGAAATCCAATGAAGTCAATGACTTTTTAAAGTCCATAGATTTTTGAATACCTCCGGATTTTAAAAGACTTTTAAAAGTCTGAATTGTATACCTCCGGATTATAAAGGACTTTTAAAAGTCTGGATTAAATACACCCGGATTTTAAAGTCCATTAAAATCCATCAAAATCCCAAACGAATACATCCCCCTTAATGTTAAATAATAGTTATCACCAGATTCACCACATCAAATCTATTATTTAAATAATACTTATTGTTATTTATACATTTCGATTATTTTAAATATAAAAACTAATTATAATATATTGAAAAAAAAAGCAAAACAATAATTATAAACCCAATTGGATATAATCAACTATAATTAATGATAGTAAAATTAAACTAAAACATAAGAATTGAAATTGTCAATACTACAGGTCGGGTGTGTGAATGTAAAAAAAAAACATAAGAATTGAAATTAAAGAAAAAAAAAGTGAGAAAAACTGATAAATTTGTCGTGAGATACAAAAATTTGGGGATAGTGGATTTCATGTGATCATCATCATAAAACCAAATCGAGTAAACTATACTCCATTATTTTTTTTTGGTGGAAGTTAAATGATTTAAATCCAATCATATTATCCGAACAAGTTCAAATAAAATCATACAGAAAATACAGAGACCCAATTCATAGAATAAGTTGTGTTCCTGCCATCAAACATAACCTTTGAATTTTGAACATAAAAGGTTAAAATGCACATAAAAAGTGTTGTATAATTCAGCTTAATTATTTTGTGGAATAGATGCAAGCAGCAGCTAGATTGTAATAATCGTATTTCCTGAGACATTATACACAGTATGCTAGCTGTTGCACGCGACGCTCTCGATGATGGGAACCAACCTGTCCTCACACGAAGCAGCCTGCGCGAAATCAGCAATCAACTTGGCAATAGCATATGGCTTCTCGATGTGAGGCATATGGCCGCAGCCCGGAACCTGCCGTATGGTTGCATTTGGTAGCTCGTTACGCAGTTTCTGCAAAACACGACGTGAATATGCATGTAAGAACTATTGACAGGAAGCAGAATCATCTGTGAGAATTTGTCATCCAGACTAATTTATACCTCAGCAAACTTTTGGTCGACTATATTATCACATTCGCTGCAGATAAGCAGAGCCTTTTGCTTCACCTGTGTCATAAAGTCAGCCAGTTTTACTCAAATCTATCAACTCCGAGCTAACAAGCTGCTCGACACATGCTATGTATGAGAATTGAGAATGATAATGTGAATTTGAATGTTCTGATACCCGTTTTATTTGGCCAGTGACATTATAACCACCACTGAGCATGAAATTTACTGTTGCATCTTCCCACCACGGCAAGAGGCAGTGGAGGCGCCCCACCTGATAAGTTACGAGAGAAGCTGCATTAGACTTAACTAACTGGTGATGATATGGATATATGTTTCAGCTGAACTGACACATTTGATAGCAGTGACGTATGATCAACTCACATTGGTGTAATCTAATATACTAGATAATGATATGCCGTTGAAAACCAGTATTTTGGCGTACCATCTTATTGGGGTGCTCTTTAGCAAAGAAGCCTGATAGATCGAACAATTAAGATAGCTAGATCAGCTCCAAAATTTAATAGCATTGACGTAACAATATTCGGAGAAAACCAAGATCATTTATTTTTGCAGAAACAAACAATAATCAGAAGGCTGACAAAGGAGGTGCCTTAAATGGATTTTCTGTGATAAACTTTATATCTTCCCAAAGTAATCTCAAAATGCAAAATCAGCAACGAAAAAGCATGCAGCAATAACCAGAAATTTCCTCAAGTAGCTGTAAATCCATGCATATTACCATCGCATAGGCAGCAGATTTTGGCAATTTTCTAAGAACTCCAGTTCCATTTGTGTACACATTAGCATTAATCAAAATCAGCTCTTTGACCTGCAAATCATAATGGAACTCTTCATAAGCACTAAAGAGTTGAAGGCAGGCCGAGCAGATTCTTGAACCAGAAAATGTTATTTGACAAGATGTAGCGTTCATCAGTTATGCCTTGCTCTAATTCAAAGACTAAGACCCGATTTCCTGGATAGAAGACGGAAAGCGCATGAGCAACCATTAGTAGCTGGGTGCAGACCTATTTCAGCACCCAATCTTCTAGCACGGAATAGAGGAAATTCCCCTTATTGATTATAAATGATTGGGATTTGGAATAGTGCATGATTTGGCAGTATTAATTCGTTTCTAAATCATGTTACTAATCACACTTCCTACTCGTAGTGCCCTTTATTGATCTCAGCATATGAGTCAATTGCATGCATTTAGCTATTATGTCTGAAAAACTGAATTTTCTCTGAGATCATAGCATAAAAAAGAGTCCTAATTTCGAAAAAAGCTCAAGCCAGAGGATCTATCTTATTATCTTTCCTCCAAATATCATTTTAAATGTGTACATCGACCATTCGAAACTTTCGGATAAGGTATTGCATAGAGTCAAACACTCAAATGTACGAACCTAATTGGTAACAATAGTGATTTTTACTAAAGATCAAAGGATTTATCTACACCTTATCCTGTAGCCCATGGCTGTGTATCAAAGTCCCATGTGCTAAATGCATTCCATCACTGTTTTGTTTAGAGTGAAATTAGGCATATGCTACCGATGAACAAGGCACAGTAATGAAAAGAAGATATACTTGATTAAGGAGGCTTACAAGAAAGATTTTCCGTAAAAAGAAAATTACTTGGAAGCTAGTGATCATTATGAAGTGGAATGTACAATGTGAGGGAGATGGTTTAACAGAAAGGAGACATAAATGAATTCAATGAACAAGAAACCACATTAACTAAAAAATACATTCAGCAAGTTATCAAGCTAGGAGATCCAAAGTGGGAAGAACTCTTACAGCTTCAGGAAAATTGACAGCAAAATCTATTGCAACCGCTGCACCAAGACTTGGTCCGACTAATATCATCGGTCTCTTGATGTGAGATTTCCAGAGCTATCATACACAGAAAATTCAAAGCAGTGCCTCTTGCACACCAACACTAATTTTAACAGTAAAGATACTAACAAAATACCTGATAAAGGTGGTATCTCTTTGATGCTACATTACATGGTGGACGTGTTTCTATTGAAATTAAAACCCGAATAAGGACAGGTTACGGTAAGGAATAAACAAGAGTAAATTATGCACTTGAAGCCGGAAAACGAACCTAAATCAGAGAAACCCCATCCAAGAATATCAATAGCCCAAACTTCCAAACCGGCGTCCTCCAGCAACGGATATGCAGATCTCCATTCTAAACAAGAGCTGAAAGAAGCAACAGGCCATCACAGCTCAACAACAAATTTAAACAAAACATATCATCACTAAACCACTACACAACTATTTAGCTACATATTGCAGACCTGTCAAAGCAATGCAGAAGAACCACCGGACTGGCATCGGTGCGAATTCTCGGCATTACACAGCTACTCATTATGCAACTCTCAGAAAATCCAACCTGCATTATAATTAGTTCTCATTATTACCATTTCTTTAAGGAAAAATAATATTAGATTTGATTAAGCTAATTACTCTTATAAACACATTCCAAAGCATAGTCAATACAGTACAGAGCTTTAGCAGACTTTAATTTGGACACTACCTAGTACCAAACCTTTTGCCTAAAGGGCAATATCAAAATTACCTAATCTACAGACAACAAACTTTAACTTTTCAATATTCTCTCACTTGTAAACCTCCCTCCAACCATTGATCCTTCAGAGTTTCAAGTAATTCCCAGAAATGAACTATTACTAAAAAGGAATTTATTTTCCCCTTCTCCCTATCTCCAACAACATCATTAACTCCATATCAACACAATTCGAGCTACACTTTCCTCATTGACAGCATGAAATGCAAGAACATTTAAATTAGGATCAAAAGAAAAAAAAAATCCATTTCTGATACAACTAAGTTACTGAATAAACATCAAGACAGCTAAATACCCATCATGCATTTCCTTGCAACTCGTGTACATGCAACCACATATACATATACATAAACACACACACACACATCAGACTATTACACACAGAGTGTGTGTATATTTCCCACATTTACCTGCACTGGAAGTCTTTGTATCCTCTGGGCCAAAGTTCTGGCAAAAGGGTCTCTGATTTTGTGAACTTCCTCTGGCAGAAAAGATGGGAAGCCCCCACCTCCACCACCACCGCCGCCGCCGCCGTCGACGGAAACTCTGAAAGGCGGCGACTTTCTCGAACCGCATTGATAGAGCGGAAACCCCAATGCCAGAGATACTGCCATTTTTGCCCAAGACACCTGTCGTGATCCCTCTGAACCCAAGAAACTATGTAACGAAAAAGAGTACCTAGTTCTATAGGGGAAAACTGGTACTTTCCTCGCACCATAAATGCAACAAAAATACTAATATGGAAATTTTCACGCTGTCGAAAACTCGAAATCAATTCCCGACAATTTTTACGTGTAATTTAAAAATTATAGGTAATTGGCGCTTTCATACCCATATATATATTTGGTCATTTTTAAAAGAGTAATTTATTTTTTAAAAATTGTATAATTTTTTCAAAATTTTGGTAGATGTAATATTTGATCAATTTTTTGGCCTGAAAATAATACCTAACCGATTTGTATTTAAAGATTTCTTGATTTGATGTTATTTTTACTCGCTTGAGAAAGTAAAATCTTAAAATCCAATCAATTACGTATAATTTTTGAACTGAAAAATTCATCAAATGTTAAATATTTGTTTTTTAAAAGAGTGAGTATTGTTTTGTTAATTTTGAAGAAATACGTAATTTGAAAAAAAAAAAAATATCAAAGTGCAATTTGTCCAAAATTGTAAACAAAAATATAAGCTTGGTACAAGTGAGTACAACTATCACATTTCCTCTATTCTATATTTGATATTTCATCCGGATTTTAATAATTAATATTAGAAAAATAAAAATTAATTATAGCGTAGCCGATATAATCCATATTTAAAAAAAATTAAAATCATAATTATGAAATAATAAACTCTAATAATCAATTACTAAATGAAAATTGAACATAAAATACTAAAAAATAAATATAAAAATTAATTAATAATTATAAAATTAGACTAATGTATAAAAAATTAAAATTGAAAAAAATAAGATTAACAAATAAATATGATAATGGAATATAAGATGTAATAGTATATTCTCAGTTGCATTTAATTCTAAACAAAAATCGCATTTAATTCTTAACAAAAATCTAAGACAAAATGCGTATCTGAAACAGTCTAACAAGTCAATATAAATTAGATGGGTCAGACCGACCCAACATCCACCGCAGACCCACCTGAATTGACCCGAGGCCCTCCCCAATTCAACCCAATTGATCCCAACACCAATCCATCCCAAATCTCAATCCTTTTATTTTATTTTCCCTTTTTTGTATTCTTTTTCAGTTTTTCAGCTTTTATTTTATTTTTTTCAAAAATATTTTATTTCATCTCAATTAATTATTGAGCGCAGTGCACAAGTCCATGCATTAGTGTCGAACGGGTGCAGTACACGATCCATAGGATAAAAAAATTAATTTAATTTAAGAGTTCACTGATTTCATTTATGCTATATATTTATTTTACAAAATTAATTATCGAGCGTAGTGCACGAGATCACACGTTAGCGTCGGGCGAGTGCATTGTGTATGACACCAGATAAAAAAATTAAATTAATTCAATTTAATTTTAGAATTCACTAATTCCATTTTAGTGTATATATATATATATTTAAAAAAAAAGTTAATTATCGAACGCAGTGCATGTACCCCGTCGTTAGCGTCAATAAACCATTAATAAAAACATCATCTATAAAAAAAAGAACACATAGATGAGACAAAAAAAAGCTCAAATCTTTTTTAAAGAACTTTCAAATCTCATAAAAAATACATGTTGAATTCATTGAATCCACATAAAATAAAACATTAAAAAAATTGAATGTATACACAAATGAATTAGAACACAACCACTCGCCATTGCTTCCAATCTCGAATTCTCTCTGAATTTGGCATTATTTTCTTTTTGTTGCTTTACTGTGAATTATACTATCTTATTTAGAAACTTTCATGGTATTTTTTTTATATCGAAAGTAACATGTAATCGCTAGCGAGGTGCGCACTGGGTAAACTCCACATTTGTATAATAGCCTGCAAATCATACATGAGAGGTAAAACCAAGGATGAAAATATCGCAAAATATCGTGGATATATCGCGGATATTGACATTGCGATACAAATATTGGGGGGAATATCTTTTTTCCCGAGTATCGACGAGAAATCGCAATATATAGCAATATATCGCAAGATATCGCAAAATATCGCAAGATATCACAATATATCGCGATTTTTGTAATATTTCTATAATATATTTTGATTTTTATTTAATACTATATATTTTTGTGATCTTTTTTAGGTCTTCAATGTAATTATTTGAGTTACAATATTCTTTGCTTTATAAAGATATTCACTTTGCAAAAAAAATATAAGAGAAAGAAAACCGGAAAATCAAGGGATGTCTTAGGAAGAAAAGTGAGATGCACGTGCACTGACTTTATTTTTTCATTTTTTCAGTTAGAGGACATGATGGACAAATCACTAAATTTTTTCTCCCCATATATCACACGAAATTGAAATCTAAGATTGAATATAAATTATTTGCCAAATCTTGATTCTATGAATATGGGTGGCACTGATCATAGTGATATGTCCCAAGATTCATATGCTTCTTGCACATATGGCAGTTCACAAATTGATTGGACTACTCAAAACGTGTATCAACAAAATAATTGGGTCAGTGGACATTATCCAATTCATGGTGAAGCTGTTGGAAGAAATCAAGAAACATATCAAGCGCATGTGCATAATTATATCAATAATTACTCGAACGTGATAAGTTGGTACCAATATTGTTTAGAACAAGATGGCATTCCATCTACTATATTTGAATCTCATAGATTCTCATTTTGGTATTAATTGTACTTTATAATGTTTATTTAGTCATTTTATGTTGTATTATGTATTATTTTGTCAAATGTATTGTCTCAGACGGTATTTATATAATGTATTATTCATATATTTGCTTTCAAAATAGAATTCTATCAAAAAAAATAGTAGAATATGTGCATAATAATATCTCATAATAGTTCCTAAAATTTCATGCTAAATTTCCAAGATTTTAATATGATTTCCATCATTTTTTTCAATTATCTGCGATATCGATATATCCGTCGATATATCCGTAAAATTAAAGTTACGATAGCGATATTTTCATCATTGGGTAAAACACACTTGACCGAATCACATCTAGTGGTGGTGGTAGTGGGATTTGAACTTGAGATATTTGGCCTCAAAATAACACCACTCCATCACTAGACCATCTCAATAAGAGACTTTCATAGTAAATTTGTACATAAGAAAATGCGTGTGCATGCATCTTAACGGGTAAATTCGACCCTACCACTTAGTGTATTGCACTTCCTAGATATTTTCAACTTTTTTTTTCTTATCTCCACTCCTATTGTCTTCTCCGACCCCTATCCCACCATCTCCTTGTACTTTCACATTGGATCCATGGCTGCTCAACTGCAAGTTGTCTCCACTCCCCTACCTTTTCTTTTCTCACTCTCCACATTTTCTCCCCTCAACTGAAGGTCGCCGGAAAAAATTGCCGGATTTATTTTCCGACAGCTTCTTAAATGCTTGAATGGAAGGGTTGCCTCCCCTTTTCTACCTTTCCTCTCAATCAAATGCCTCGACACCGTGCCATGGTTGAATCCATTTTCAAGAATTGTACTAAACCCGACACTCCCTCCCTCTATCTATCTTTCTATCTCAAAACTCAAATGGGGTGGCAGATAAAGAGGGCCAAGAATTGAAGTTTATTCTCTCCCCTCTCCTTTCCCTCCCCTCAATTGCAGGTCGTTGGAATATTTTCCGGCAGCCTCTTAAATTCTCGAATGTAGGGTGGCTCCTCTCTCCTTGCCTTTCCTCCTCTCCCTTTCCTTTCCCTCTAAATGCAGGTCGTCGGAATTTTTTTCAGATTTAGCTCTAGAATAGAGGTCACCTCCCCTCCACTTCCTCTTCTCTTCCCTTCCCTTTTCCACCCCTCAATTGTAGATTGTCATTTTTTTCAGTAGCTAGCTTCGTAAAATGCTGGATGGAGGGTGCTCGATGAGAAGATGCAAGTATTCAAAAACTTAAGTGTTCAATTGGGAAAAAGAGAAGAGGGGAAGGTAGTGCTGTTGCCGACAACAGCTTCTTGCTACACGACCAACGACGTTGTGAGAAGATGGGAGCAGTTTGAAGAAGGAAAGAAATGACGTGATGAATTAGTTTGGCTAAAGCAAGAATAGTGTTTAGATATAAATTTTAAATCCACGTGTCAAGTATCTGCTCAGTTTAAAACCACTTGTCAAAATCTTATCTGGAGATGCACTGCACTAGGTGGTAGGATCGAAGCTTCTCATCTTAACGTGGTCTTGGTAGGAATAAAAATAGGTCTACTCTGACCAGTTCAGCAAAAAGGTTGAACTAAGACTTTCTAATAAGTCTAATGGATAAATAGATCCACTCGAGTCTTGAACAAAGCTCGTATAAGGGGGAAGAAGCCCATTTCGCATTGCGGGCAGCAGCTTCGTGCAATTCATCTCTCGAACCACGAAAAGATGGGCCCCCCACCTGCAAGTTGTCGGCCATATTAAAGTTTTTTCTTTTTCTTTTTATTTTGTTTTTTTAAAATCTGATTCAGTTATTAAAATATGAATATTTTATATATGATGTATTTTTATATTATGTTGTTTTTTAAAATCTGACTTTTTTATATATGTTGTATTTTTTTGTGCTTGTATTTTTTTTACTAACTGTATTTTTTTGTGCTTGGTGGGTCCCTCATGCAAAGTTTGTCAAATATTGTAATGATTTATTGATTATGTTCTAGTATTGTTGTAACATTGTAATATTATTATTTTGAATAATATTTTTCAATTATTATTCAATTTTTTAATTTTTGTAATTCAAATTATGAAATGTCGTGAAATTAAATTAAATTAAATATATAAAAAAATTAAAAGAAATAAAAAATATGTTCCTAAATATATATATATAGGGATGGGATCTGGTGAGAACCAGTCACCAGGTGGGAACTGGGAACCAATCCCATCCCTTCATTCCAAAATCTGGACGGTCCAGATTGAATAGATAAAGTGGAATAGGGGCGGTGGCAATCTCATAATTAAAATGAAAACTTTAAATTCACGCGTTTCATTAAGGGTAAAATTGGAACAAAAAAAAGTGACATCATCATGTTTTGAAATAATTCTTAAAAATTTTAAATGATCATAATTTATTCGTTTTTAATCGGATTTACGCAAATCTTATATCAAATTAAAGCTCTTTTCATACTCTTTCATTTAAGATCCATATTGCATATGTTTATTTGAAAAAAATAGATGAAAAATACAAAAAATCATTTTTAGGCATAATTTTCGCATATAGCAACCCCAGATTTATATTAGCATGTTGTATACAACATTTTAGCATGACCTATATAACATTTTAGCATATTGTGTAATACATTTTAGCATATTGTTTAATACATTTTAGCGGATGATATTATGAATATATTTCTAACAGTTTTATATAAACACCTACACCTATATAGATACTACAAAATGAAAAAATACGAGTTAATGATAAAAAAAAGAATGAGAAAGTAATGCAACGAAGGAGATGACTGACAACTGAGAAAGAAAATGCGTAAATATTTTCCGAAACAAATATCAAATTTGGCCTCCTACTTCACTCATTTTAGCCTCATTCATTTCTCATTATAGCATGTTCTGATAAACAAAATATGGAACGGAGATTTCATTAGAATGAAACGCAATACACATATTTGGGGACAATGAACCCTAATGAGAATCTAATAATTACTAATTGGGATCAGATGAACCCTAATTGGAATGTAATAAACCTTAATTAGGAACGGTGAACCCTAGTGGAAAATGTCACATCAAATTTAGCCTCCTACTTCACTCATTTTAGCCTCATTCATTTCTCATTTTAGCATGTATATTCTGATAAACAAATATGGAACAATGATTTCATTGTAATGAAACATAGTACACCCTATTTAGGAACAGTGAACCCTAAAGGGAATTTGATAATTACTAATTGGGATCAGATGAACCATAATTAGAATGCAATAAACCCTAATTGGGAACGGTGAACCCTAGTGAAAAATATCACATCAAATTTAGTCTCCTACTTCACTCATTTTAGCCCCATTCATTTATCATTTTAGCATATATGTTTTGATAAACAAAATATGGAACGGTGATTTCATTGGAATGAAACATAATACACTCTATTTGGGGACAGTGAACCATAATATGAATCTCATAATTACTAGTTGGGATCAGATAAGCCCTAATCGGAACGTAATAAACCCTAATTAGTGAACTCAGAAACTGCCCAGATTCAATTTTAGCCTCATACTTCACTCATTTTAGCCTTATGCATTTCTCATTTCAGCATGTGTTGATAAATAAAAATTGAACGATGATTTCATTGGAATGAAACACAATACACCTTATTTGGGGACAGTGAACCCTAATGTGAATCTCATAATTACTAGTTGGGATCAGATGAGCCCTAATCGGAACGTAATAAACCCTAATTGGGAATGGTGGACCATAGTAGAAAATGTCACATCAATTTTAGCCTCCTACTTTGATCATTTTAGCCTCATATGATTCTTATTTTAGCATGTGTTGATAAACAAAATATGGAACGGTGATTTCATTGCAATGAAACACAATACACCCTTTATGGGGACAGTGAACCCCTACTAGGAATCTCATAATTACTAGTTGGGATCATATGAGCCCTAATTGGAACGTAATAAACCCTAATTGGGAATGGTGAATCCTAGTGAAAAATGTCACATCAAATTTAGCCTCCTACTTCAATCATTTTAGTCTCATGCATTTCTCATTTTAGCATCTTCTGATAAACAAAATATACAGTGGGAATCTGACAAGGTATTTAACCTCATGCTTTCGTTATTTTAGCATCATATTCTAAACAGTAACCGTGGTTAATAAAACTTAATAGTAATATAATTACTGCAAAGAAAATGTCATAAACATTTTTATTAAAAATCATATATATTTTTAAAAATGAATGTGTTGAAAACAATTCACAAGCATGGTAAAGCATGGTATTAAAGTATGCCCAATCGCTATAATAACATCAAGCTGGACAGTTCCTAGCATCATGATCTAACAACTTGTAGCAATTGCTACACATTCTGAGTGGTTTGTTCTCCTTTCTCTTCGATGCCTCCTTCTTAGATATCAAACGACTGTCGCTACCTTTTGTTTTAACTGAAATATGTGGATGAACAACAACTTCAGAAGGGGCACGTAAACCATAGAATTGTTCAAACATCATCGTCTTGCTATGTGAAGTAGAACCCTTCATATCACCGTGTGAGTAATCTTATTGTGGTCACTTCAAACAAAAGAAGCTGACACATTAAAATAAAAAAATTATAAACTGAACAAGGTAAAATAATAATACAATCACATCAAGAGATGTTCAGACACACAAATTGATTTTTAGCATTAGGTATGTACCATTCTAGCATCATGCAACATACATTTTAGCACCAAAGTATTCTAATATTTACATGGTGTCTATAATATTGTGTAGCCGAGTCACAAAAAACACACACACACAAAAAAAAAACAAAAAGCAAAACACGGTTTGTATGACATGTTTCACAGAGTGCAGTAGAAATAACATTAAACCAGCATGTTATCATGCTAAAACATATATATGTGACGACATGCTAAAACGACTACATTAACATGCTAAAACATATGTGATGATAGGCTAAAACGAATACATTAACATGCTAAAACAAATAAACAGATCAAATTAATACATATTCTGTATATTCTCGTACATACTAAACCATAGAAGTCCTAACAATTAGAAAATAACTGATATTTTTCTAAAAGGGGAAAGTTGAAGAAAAGAGAGAGAGAGAGAAAAGGGGAAAAAAATCTGAAGAAGGGAAGTTGAAGAATGAATTACTATATTGCCATCCCCTTCATCAAACTTGCCAAATATTACAATTATGTCACCGCCCCATTCACTTAATCTGGGCCGTCCAGATTGAACCAATGAAGGGATATAATTAGTTCCTAGTTTCCGGAAGGGTTCTCATTTGATCCCTTTCCTATATATATATATATACATATATATTGATGTGTATACGTGAGACTATGTATAAGTTACTTTTTAACTTTTACATTGCTGATATAAACCGGTAGAAGTTGCCTTTTAATGTGGAATTGATATGACTGTGAAAAAGTTGGATAACTTCCGATTTGCATTGCAACTAGCTAACAGGCCGGTATATTTACATAATCATACTTTTATATTTTATTAAGGGGGGTGTATTGGATTGGGATTTTGATGGATTTTGTTGGATTTTAAAATGTCCATGGATTTCTATGGATTTTATAAATCCATAGACTCCACGTGGAGTCTCCCAAAACTCCACATGGAGTCTCCCAACTCCACGCAGAGTCTGGCGGATTTCGTATAGATTTCGGACCGATTTTGAACGATTTCAATGGATTTCAAATCCATCTCGCCAGCGCTCGTTGGAACACAACGATCGGTGTATCTGGTAAGAAAAATTAAACCCAGCGGCCGCTGGAATCGAGCGGCCTTGATCCCAGCGGCCGCTGGAGTGCCATCATCGGCAAGGCCAGCGGCCGCTGGGGTCGGGTGACGGCTGGGG
This sequence comes from Perilla frutescens, assembly GCA_026008535.1. Classification (NCBI taxonomy): domain Eukaryota; kingdom Viridiplantae; phylum Streptophyta; class Magnoliopsida; order Lamiales; family Lamiaceae; genus Perilla; species Perilla frutescens. Next base: position 48,641,304 of record BRKX01000015.1, read on the forward strand.
TGCCCGATTTTAACTCCTCAACGGCCGCTGGGACACCGCGCTCGCTGGGTTTTTCAAATCCATCGAAATCTCGTGTCTGGAGGTCGGAATTCATCCTTTGTAATTTTCACGTGAAATCCAGCTGAAATCCAACGAAATCAATGACATTTTAAAGTCCGTGGATTGTTGAATACCGCAGAATTTTAAAGGACTTTTAAAAGTCTGGATTGAATACACCAAGATTTCGTTGGACTTTTAAAAGTCTGGATTGAATACACCAAGATTTCATTGGACTTTTAAAAGTCTGGATTGAATACACCAGAATTTCGTTGGACTTTTAAAAGTCTGGATTGAATACACCCGGATTTTAAAAGTCCAACGAAATTCAACGAAATCTCAATCCAATACACCCCCTAAATATAATATATTATTTCAAAAGGTTAATAATATATTTGTATTTCAAAATAAAATATTCATATTTCCTGAAACATTCAATAACCCTAAAAATATGTAATTGAGCGCCGTTACATGAGTTGGTTTCACATTTTCTCTTGCAAATCCAATCCAGAGACTCTTCAGTCCGATTTTTGAGACAATTAAACACAACGGCGAAACCATCTTGCCGATCTCGCATTTATTTTTCTCGATCTTTTCTATAAATAAGGTAATTGCTTTCTCGAATTTTTTCCAATTTTCCTTAATTTGAGTGAATTAAGTGATGGGGGTTGAAAATTTTACATTGCGATTATGAAAAAAACTGAAAAAAATTAAGCCATTGCTGTCCAAGTTTACCGGCTCAGGTTTTGGGAGCTTGCTGTTGTGTGGATGAGTAGTTAATTGATCAGACTGGGCTTGAGTTCTGAGGGAGGGAGATAGTTTGTAATTTGATGATTTAGGATAAAGTCTTCTGATAATACTATTTAGTAACTTCTGTTTTTCGATAATGTACAAATTTATAACTTTTGATCTATTTATCTAATAGTCATTGTCCAACATTACCTATAATGGCGTTCATTGCTCAAGATTATGCTATACATGTCTAATAATTTTTATTTTTTTTGAAGGAGTTTGAATGAGAACAAGAGATGATTGAAGATTGACGCTTTGCCTCTTTGCTAGGTAATTGAATGTTTTATATAATATTTATATTTTAAGTTCTCTTTGTTATTGACATTCCTGTTCGGGTTGAGTTGTGAGTTATGTAAGAATTTTGTGATGAATTCAATTGTCTATTGTTTTTTTTTATGTTTATTGCTTGAATATGTTACTTTTGCTAGTATCAATTTTTGTCTATTTACTTAATTTTAGCTTATGCCAATAATATTTCTACTATTGGTTTCCTCAAAAGGAAAAGTCTTCTTATCATTTTTTTCACTTCACTAAATAAATATTAAGTTTCATATGCACGAGCTTCTTGAAGAGGTCATTCTTTTAGTACATCTTTTCAGCTCTTTCGCCAACAAGTGACAAACATTACAACTATGTGAAATTAAATATCTTCAATAAATTCTGTTGTTCATGCATATTATTGATCACTGATTTCAGGCGATATGGAAGCTAAATTCTTCCGCTTTCTTAAGATTGTTGGAGTTGGTTTCAAAGCGAGAGCAGAGGCTGAAGGCCGTCTCTTATACCTAAAACTTGGTTATAGCCATGAGGTCGAACTGGTTGTTCCTCCTGCAGTTCGTGTATTTTGCTTCAAAAGTAATGTAGTATGCTGCACTGGGATTGACAAGGAAAGGGTGCATCAATTTGCCGCTGCTGTTCGAAGTTGTAAGCCTCCTGAAGTTTACAAAGGCAAGGGTATTATGTACATTGACGAGGTCATAAAGAAAAAGGAGGGGAAGCGATCAAAATAAAAAGCTCTGATGCTTGCAGTTCTGCATATATGACTGACTCTTCAATGTGCTAAGTTCGACATTCAGAATGCACATTTCTGTTGTGCCTGGAGTGTTCAATGTGGTTATGAAGAAGAAACTTTTTAATATTTGATTGGTCTCAATTATCCATATATTACTTCGCATTTTAACTAACTGCATCTTTAAGGATATGCCACATTTTGGACCTTTTGATGATGAATCAAGAAATGGATTGGGGTTTACGCTTGTTGAATATATTTAGAGTTATGGTTCTTGCTGGCCAAGCTAATCTTTTTCTTTGATTCTTGAGAAATTCCCAACACTTGACAATAGAACGATATAACTCTATCTTTAAAGGGGGATTATGCCAAAAGGGGGATGAAGAGAGGTGTAGAAATTTGTGTGTGTAAGTTAACGTCCCAATTCCATAACTTGAATGACCAACAAAGTGTTTAATTGAGCCAATTTTGAGAGATGAAGGGTATAAATGGACCCAGAAATAGTTTAGATGTCTGCTAGAGCCTTTCGGAATAGTTTAGGTCTTGTCTCGACCTTTTCTCATCTTTACAATTGAGTCATCATTTCTAATACTCTTTCCATTCTATTCATATATGTTTTTTTTTGGATAACCCAGTATATAAATTATTAATAGGGATGGTTTTCTTGAACATGCCCAAGCTAAGAAATACAAAGAAAAAGTGGAAGAATAAACCAAAAACTTGGAGAATCTTCACTTCAAACCTTGAATAGGTCGCCAGGAACTGGGGCTTTTTTTTATCGCGTGAATTGTCCTCGTTTTCAACTCGATTCTTTTATATTTTTCTCAACTTTTCCTATCCAGCCTTAGTCGACTTTCCACAATGCCTTTAATTTCTTCAATATATTAACTCGAGAAATTAAACACAAATGACAAATATTTACAAGGAAAACTAGATTAAAGCATAACAAATAACCAAAAATGAGTGCACTCATCAAGGTGTTCTTCTAGAGATATGATTATCTCACGCTAGTTTAGTTTGTTGGAGGATGGATCTTTCTAAATAATCTTGTGTGACTCTTCACTATATAATATATATATATATATATATATATATATATGTGAGCAACTCAAATAAAAAAGATTTGTCACCTTTGATCATCTGATCTTTCAAATTTCATACTTGTTCACGTCTATTAATTTTCTGAACATCGTGGGTCTTAACTGCTCATTGTAGAGCAATTACTGGCAAAGTGACTTACAAGAACCGCATAATCAATGCGGGTGCTTATTCTTCTTTTAAAATATAACTAAACACTTGGGCTGCTACTATATATATCTGCTACTCATCCATGTCATTCGCAATTTCAGAATTCCCAATTTCCCTAATCTCTTTCCCATCTGGAACCTTAGCCAAAAATCCTTCTTCTTCATCCTTGTTCGTGACAATATGTTCTGTTAAATCAACATGATAATCATAGAGATGATCTATTGATGAAAATGAAAGGAAATCTATTGAGCACCAAAAGTAGCAAAAACAAACTTCTTACAAGGAATAAAAGTGAGCCTTCATCAGGGCAAAAGGAAAAAGACAAGAATATCCCTAGACTATATGCTAAATAACAACGAGACCATAAATACTTCTAACATGTTCATCAGGAGTTTGACGAAGAATTGGGTGAGGCATCATTCCACATGCATGAGTTGCAGCAAAGAAGAAGCCTCCTCCCAAGAAAAAAAGTTGGTGATCCGAAGAGTGTTCCTACATCTTCTAAGAAACCCTCGTCCAGTGAAGGTCAAGCATACTCCTACTCCTACAACAGAGGCACCTATTGTTACTCCAGCAGCAATCTCAACCACTACAAAAAAGAAAAAAAAACACCAAAATTTATCATTAAAATGGTTTAACGACAAATCTAATTCTTCATAAAAAACTTCATCATTATCTATTTCGACAATATAATTAACGACAGTAAAAATTTAATGATGAAATTTTCCGATACTAAAATTAATCTCCCAATCGATAGCCAGAAAATACAAAAATAGCAATGAAAAATAATGATAAAAAAGGGCACATGGGTCGCCCAGCGCATGTTTACACACCACATTTTAATCAAAGCATTTTGCTGTTCGCGAGATTTGAACCCGTGTCACTCCTAGGAATGCATATTTTTATATTAGCATTAAACCAAGTGAGCTAATATATGTTATGCTAATATTTATATAAAATACACACACACATGAAAATTGTCGTGTTTTATTAAATATTTTATTTCTAAATTAAATTATATGATTAATAATGTTTATAAAAATATTTTAAATTTTTTAATGTGGATGTTTTTAAATATAATATTATGTAATTCTTATTTTCTATGTTGTATTAAAAGGTTAATATGATATTTACTACATTTATTTAATATATTTTTTCTTAATTACTTCTTTAACTTACACTTATTTTTTAATGTTATAAATTTAAAATTATTTTTTAATTCTAAGATAAATAATTAGATTAATAATATTTGCATATCTTATATATTTTTAATGTTGTATGTCCCTTTTAAAATATATAATTATACTACGTCATTTAGTTAATAATTTTTACTTTTCAAATTACACTTTATTTTTAATTGTTAATATTCAATTATATATTTTTTATTTTAATTAATTTTTTAAGATTGATTATCTTATATATTAGATTAGTTTAATTAATTTTCTCAAATATTATATATTTATAATTAATAATACTCATAAAAATAAAATTAAAGAGATAAAAAGTATTTTCTCTAATTTAGAGATGAAATAATATAATTCATCTCAAATTCATCATTAGGTAGTAATTAAAAATTAAAAAAAATTAAATTAGAGTTTAGCTATGAAAATTTCCGTCGTAAATTCGTTGCTAGAATTTAAAAAATTAAAAATTAAAAATTTAATGTTGAATTTTTTTTGTCTCTAACTTAGTGACGGAAAAATTCATTGTTAGTTCATCGCTAATATATTAAACAATTAAAAATAAATAAAATTAGACGTTATCGACGGATTTTTCCATCCCTAACTCCCTAAGTTAGCGACGCAAAAATCTTTGTTAAACCATCATTAAAAAACTCAAACTTAATCAGTCGTTAAAAGATTCCACTATCACAATGGTTTGAGCTTGTTCACCGAAAAGCAGAGAAAGGCAAAAACATTGTTGTGTACTCTGGAAAGAAGAAGAAATCTCCAGTTGTTCCTCTTCAATGAAAGCTCAATGTGCAGCTCGAGCAGTAGAAGCACAAACTAAACGCATGGAGTCAACACAACACTCTGGTGGCAAGTCTTCACCTTCGACATGTGTGCCCAACAGTGTTCAGACTAGGAGCCAACACTAGATGAGTTGATAGCCGAAACACGTAGGTATTTGATCATTTTGCAACAAATAAATGATAAATCAGTTATAATTACTGCAGAATTAGCAAACACATAAAAAATCCAAAAATATGAAATTAAGCACAAAAGCTATGGAATTACACAACTTCTCAAATAAAAACATCATCAATTCATATACAAAAGTTTGAAGAAATTGAAAAGGAAATGAAAGGAAAGATCATTGTTTTATTTATTGAATAAACACTCAATACAAATCGGTGTAATTGATCACAACCTTGATCTCTCAAAATCACAAAAATTACAACAGAACTGTGTTTGTTTCTTATTTATACTAAACATAAAGAGAGCAGCAAAAGCGGGAAAATATCTAACTAAAAATATCTTCCATAATCCAACGGCGAGGCTACACGATCTTTTGGCGCTTATTTGGACGATCGAGATTAACCCAAGCTGTGGGAGACAGATCCTGCAATGTGGTCTTGCACCGTGAGAAGAAAGATTATGAACCATGCAACCCATGCTGACGTGGAAAACATATATGCATGTGCATGCATGCATTGCTGGAGCCGAACACTTCAACACCCCGGCAAGATGAGATAGGTGAACGTCGGGAAGGCTCATCTTGGATAAAAGAAGGTGAAAACGCGGGCTAGGAAGGGATTTGGTGAAGAAGTCGGCCAACTGAGATTGAGAAGCAACAAAAAGAGGAGAAATAAATCCGCGTTTGAACTGATCACGCGAGAAGAGGCAATCTAGCTCAAGATGTTTGGTAAGCTCATGGAATACCAGATTTTTAGTGATGTGAATAGCTGCTTGGTTGTCACAAAAGAGGAAAACGAGCAGATGAACAGAAAGGTGAAATGAGTGTAGCAAGTAACTAATCCACATCAATTCTTTAACTGTAGAGCTCATACTCCGATATTCCGCCTCGGCAGTGGACATGGACACGGTGGTTTGCTTTTTGCACCGCCAAGAGATGAGGGAGGAGCCAAGGAATACATAATAACCAGTGAGAGATCTCCGGGTGAGAGGGCAAGAGCCCCAATCAGCATCACAATAGGCGGTTAAAGTGAAAGAGGCAGAGGCACCAAAGAATAAACCCAAGGAAGGACATCTTTTGAGGTAGCGAAGGAAATGCTGTGCAGCATCCCAATGTGAATGGGAAGGAGAAGAGACAAACTGACTCAATTGCTGAACAGAAAAGACAATGTCAGGTCGAGTGAGATTTAAATAAAGCAATTTACCAACCAGTCGTCTGTAAGAATCTGGATTAGCCATGAGAGGGGATGATGCATCAAGATGAATTCCTGAAGGAAAAGGTGTGTTGGCTAGCTTGCACCCCATGAGCCCAGCTGAGTCTAACAGATCAAGAATATATTTTCTTTGACTCAAATAAGTACTAGAAGCTCCCCTAGCAATTTCTACCCCAAGGAAATATCTAGCATCACCCAAGTCTTTAATAGTGAAAGCTGTGTGAAGAGCTTGCTTAACACTATTAATGGCATCAATAGAAGGGCCTGTGATGAGTATATCATCAACATATACAAGAAAAGCCACAAACTGACCACCAGTACCCTTAACAAATAAGCAATTATCATCTGGAGATTATGTGAAATCAAGAGAGAATAAAAGCTTATTGAATTCGATGTTCCACTCCTTGGAGGCTTGTTTTAACCCATATAAACTCTTGATTAACTTGCATACCTGAATGGGAAGAGCCTTGTGATATCCCTGTGGAGGAAGCATGTAAATATCATCACTCAAATGACCATGCAAGAAGGCATCATTTACATCTACTTGATGAAGGGGCCAGGAATAAGCAGTAGCAATAGCAATAAGTAATCTCACAGTTACCAGCTTAGCAACTGGTGAGAAGACCTCTTGATAATCCAAACCATACTCCTGCTTGTAACCTTTTGCAACGAGCCTGACTTTGAACCTCTCAACTGTTCCATCAATGTTTAACTTCACCTTGTAAACCCACTTAGACCCAATGGCTTGTTTGCCTGGTAGAAGAGTAGTGAGTTTCCAAGTGTGATTGGATTCCAGAGCAAGCAATTCTTGCTCCATAGCAGTGGTCCACTCTACATATTTACTTGCTTCTTTGTAGGAGGTAGGCTCAGTTAGAGAATCTACATTGAGCAAGAATGAATGGTAGGAAGGAGAGAAAGAAGGAGATTGAAAGGAAATTGAAAAGGAAATGAAAGGAAAGATCATTGTTTTATTTATTGAACAAACACTCAATACAAATCGGTGTAATTGATCACAACATTGATCTCTCAAAATCACAAAAATTACAACAGAACTATGTTTGTTTCTTATTTATACTAAACATAAAGAGAGCAGCAAAAGCGGGAAAATATCTAACTAAAAATATCTTCCATAATCCAACGGCGAGGCTACACGATCTTTTGGCGCTTATTTGGACGATCGAGATTAACCCAAGCTGTGGGAGACAGATCCTGCAATGTGGTCTTGCACCGTGAGAAGAAAGATTATGAACCATGCAACCCATGCTGACGTGGAAAACATATATGCATGTGCATGCATGCATTGCTGGAGCCGAACACTTCAACAAAGTTGTATAAAATACATAACTGTCAGGCCACACGTGAGTCGGATAGGGTCGACCCGTCCCACCCCGCTTCGAAAAAAAAATACACCCAAAAAAATATCACTCGTTACACTACAAAGTATATATCAGTTGTAGCTTTAAAAGTATCATTCTACTACTTTAATTATATGAATTTATTACATAACAATTATAGTTTAATACTTCTAAATTAGGGTTTATTATTCTCAGTTATGGATATTATTATCGATTAAGGTTTATATATGTTTCGAAAAATTAATTGTTTAGCACAATGCACGAGCCCACGTGTTAGCATCGGGCGAGTACCCTACGCGAGTTGTTGGATTAAAAATCAAATGAATTCACTTTAATCTTAAAATTCACTAATTTCATTTTATGGTGTATATTTTTTGGGTAAAAACTAAAAAAAATATCCGAAAATTGAAAAAATCAAGAAAAAAAATCACTTCAAGCCGTGCATGCGCGACTGGCGTGCAGGGATATTATTTTTTTATTTTTTTTTACTGGGTTGTCTGATGGGACAGGCTCATCAACATTGTCCTAATGTTGACGAGAAAAAGAAAAGAAAGTATTGACTATTGATGTAAAAAATACAATTAAGGTTTAGTATATTATTTCATACCTATAGAAAAGTTATCAAAGAATTATAACAAAATTAATAATTTTCGGGAAAAAAAATGGATGAATGGAATTTCCCACTACATGCAACTTATTACATTTATACATTTCCCAAGCAGCTGGCTATAAACCAAAGCTTCTTAGAATGTCCGAAGTGGACGCTTTGCCCTCCTTTGGACAAATTAATATGTTTTAATTTCTTGTAAGAATAAACCCTAAAATCTACTCCTTTTTTATTTTCCTTGCCCTAGATTTTTTATCACATTTCCTTAATCATTGGAGAAATTTCAAGATTTCTCTATACATATTTTTTCCTTGAGGCTTTTCTTCAAGATTTTGGTTTGCATAAAAGGGCCATAGAGATATAAAGGGGGGAAAAAAGAAGGGAAAAATATTATATATATTTGAAACAAGGATTGGTGTGGTTCCTGCGATATCTTGATTTAGGTATGTTTCGTAATTTTGACGTTTTCATTGTTATCAAATATTGCATGCAACTGGGATTCATGAATCTATAATGAAAAAACAAAATTTGTTTGAATATTGGGTGATGTTGTGATTATCAAGATCTTTAATTAATTGGCTAAAATTTTTGATATGTTCATACGTAATTATGTTAATTTTCTTCTGTTTTGTCGAGCATTAATGTAAATTTTTAATATCTCAGTGACTGAGATGAAACTTTGTGATTCTCTTCATCCAATTATTGGTAAATAGTTAGAAGTAAATTGACCAAGGAAACTTAAAAAAAAAAATTAAAGAGCCTGCAACACCTCTATGCATTTTATAAGTTGCAGAAAACAAATATATATATATATATATATAATTTTATTTTTTTTAAATTTATCATATATTATGCAACTTCTTGGTTGTTGCTCACTTAATTTTTGTCATAAACTCTTGCATTAATGCCATGAATGTTGGCTCTCATCCTCAAATATAAGTTAAGGTTTCCAAGAACATAGTAAAACGATAGTTTTGAACACACACACACACACACACAAATCTTGAAAGATGTTCAATAATCTTGTTAGAATTTAAGTATCAATCGAGAAACTATTATTGAACTATTGTGATCGTTATATATGTAATAACTAATTTTCATGGTTGCCTTAAACAACAACAACGGCAAGTAGATGATCAAATGGAATCACAAGTTGTGAGAGGCAAAAACAATGAGCATGTGGGAGAAGCTAGTTTCAGCTCCCCGCAACAAATTCAAGAAGCAGTAGAACTGAAATCCCCACCGGTGCAGACGATGGTGCAGCCGCCTGGCTACGACCCTAACCGAATCCCGGCTTCGGTGTTTTCGAGCAAACCATCAAGTCCAGGAGACTGGAGTGGTGCCTCAAACGAGTCCTTGTTCAGCATTCAGATGGGGAACAACAGCTTCTCCCGGGACTACGCCATCTTGTTCGGAAAATCCGGAGAAATCGACTGGAACAATCCACAGTCAAATCCCTTCAAATCAGGGGAACTTCCTCGGCTTGATGAATGGAAGAAGTCTAATGACTTGGGCAGCAGCCTTCCTCCAGTTATGGAAGATTCTGATGAGTTCTGCCGAAGCCCTGTTCCTGCTTCCAAACCTCCGATGAGCCCGCCCGCTAACGCTCACTCATACCCGAGTCCCTCTCGTTTTTCTAACGCCAGCGGACACAGTAACAGCTCTTTTGCGTTCCCAGTGTAAGATATGATCACGTCGAGCCTTGTCTTAGACTGTCCGATGTCACTCATAAATACATAAATCTAGATATAACTAATTAGTAATTACAAATATGCCACTGAATACTTGGATCTGGATATGGGTATCATCTGGAAGATATCTTGACGAGTTGGCACAAGTTTATTGTCTGCTTATTATCATATTGGCATCATATGGTCTGATGGTACTCATATCTGAACCCAAATATAATTAAATACTAGCAAAATTACATATATGCCACTAGATATGAGCTTTGATCTACTTATGAATAAGCATGTCTCTTGTTGTTCCGAATCTCAGATTGGCGAGTGATAGTGGGAAGACCGACTACTCAGTTAGGGTTGGTCCGGAGAAGATCGAGCCCAAACCTCAAAAAGCAGTAGAGAAACCTCAGCAACCAGAGCCCCAACCACAAGCGCAAGCGCTGCCTCCTCCGGCACATACATCTAAGGGTCCCGGGACTAGATGGTTCTCGTGCTTCTCGTGTTCTTGGCCACGCTTCTGTTGACTCCATATATAACTCGTATATCACTACAAGAAAACTGTCTTATTCCAACAGAAAATTCGGTCGGAAAAGTTGGAATTTTTATTTTAAATTCCAACGGATATATCCAATTGTCTCTTTATTAGCTCGGATGGGGTGGTTTGGGTTGTTGTGAGGGCGTTGTGTACCTTGGGGGAACATATCTTATAGTAAGCATTCTAACTTCCCTTATCAAAATTTCACAATGGTTTCATCACGGCTAGCTAGATGTTTACTTCTTTAGTGGGTAAAAATTGCTTTTAACACTATAGTTATTCTACTTTAAAATAGTGTCACGCCTCTTATCTACGTATGTTATGCGTACGAATTGCCAATTGTTAGTGTATACAAAATATTTATTGATGAAATTGAAATGGGGTAGGAATCAAATGTTACTAGGACGATTAAAAACATCAAAATCAGTCGTCGAGGTCGGCCCGGGTAATTAATCGGGAAATAAATATATGTTCTCAAACCGTGTTACATTATTTGTGTCTTTTACCAAATTTATTAATTTTTCTTTTATTCGCGTTCAGTAATTATTTTACCTAACCATAAGTGTACAGTGCGAGATGTATAGTGTAACAGTGAACAAAGAATCAAAGATGTATCTACATAGATTTACTGATTAATTTACTAAATGCTTGAAATTAAACACCTCGTATTTCATTTTATAAATACAATACACACTGATATAATACCGAAATATTAAATTAAATCGCACTAGAAAGGGGAGAGGGTATTAGCACATAGAAACATTATAAAAGACCGAGATTGCAGGGTTACATTCCTCATTAGACTGTGAAGAATTATTTCCTACACAAAAATCAGTTAGAAAGAATTGACTGACTGGCACTACACTAGATGTCAACCAAATCAAAGATGAAATTGGACTACGACTTTTTTTCTTTCAACACAATATTGACTATGATTAACAGAAATGACTGCCAGCACTAGTTTTCTGATGTTTCAGACGATCACGCAGGCACCGAAAATTGTCAAAATTGCCACCCATGCATCTCACATTCAATTTACATTGAAGCTTCATTCTGATTTGGACCTGAACGACGACCACCCCGTCCTCTTCCTTGTTGATAGCCTTCTCCACCCCGCCCACTGCTGAAATTTCCTCGACCCCTAATGCTATCGCTTCTCACATAGGTCCGACCACCACTGAAGTTCCCACGACCCCTGAAGTTTTCATTACGAAACCCTACCCGTGAAGAACTAAAACGGCCCCTCCCACTACCAACTGCAAGAAAGAATCAGGAAACTTGATAAGAAATCCAGCAAAGTAGGAATGCCTCGATAGCCTTTGTATTGTGAGTGTTAATGGCTCTGGCTCACCTCGAGTTGTGGTTCTCTTTATCTCCACAGCAGCTTCACGGTCGCCAATAGTTATAGGAGAAGCCTGAAATGTAAAGCATTGAGATTATAACATAGACTACGGAGATCATTAACATGCAATTATTATGAATTCCCAGAACAATAAAGTGCAGTAACAGTATCATAATATATGACAAGATGATAGGTCATGGATTAGAGAGCTAAACAAGGTTAAGCATTGAAAGCAGTGAATAGCTCAGACAAAATTTGCAGATCAATAGGATAAAAATGATTTAGACATTATGCTAACACTGTTGTATAGTATAAACGTAAAAGTACAAGGTGATAGAATTAAAGTAGCCAAGCGTTCATCAACAAGAAAGCATAATGATTATTGAACTTAATGCATGTTCATCCAGTGTACTCATTGAGAATAATTATTTCATCGTATTCAATTCATAGGTGTGCAACTCCAGATTAAAGCAGTGATGACAACGGGAATTATAATTATTTTAATGTAGGAACATAACATTGGCAATCTTCAAAAAACACAAAAGGAAAGGACATTATCAATCATGTCAGCAACAGAACTGAAATAACTAGGATCATCACTTCATCCAAGTTAATGAGTTCCTTCAATAAAGAATATGAAATGAGATGTAAGAAGATTGAAAAAGTTCAATGTGCAGCACCACTGCTAAAAGCCAAATACAGAACAACCAACATGCTGAAAAGGAAAAAGGTTAATGTGCTAAAAATCGAACAACAGGAGAAAAACCGAAAAAATATTGTAGCAACTGCCTCAAGTTTCCTTATCATAGCAAAGGTATAAAACATGATCGTTTGTAATGTCCAAAATATATCAAAGTATAAAATTTTCAAATCAAATTGAACGAGTATTTCAAAATTTTAAAATTCTCCCTAAATCCAGCTAAGCTAACTTGCTTGTAAATTTAAGAAGTTCAGATTCAACTTCAAGGAGGGGAGCATCAGAAGACAAAAAGCTTTCTCAAGATAAGAAAGACACGCTTCGGAGGCCTTTTAACATTCAGACCTCTAAGAAAAATCTTATGTGAGGCCCATGCATAACATAGAACATATTCTGGCCATCTAAATGCAATCTGATAGTCAACCAAAAGAATAATCACAGACCTTGATTGCACTTTGCATGGAGCTGAAATCTTGAAACTCAACAAAGCCAAAAAAGAATCCTTGGTGCTGCAAAGACAGGAATTAAGGCATTAATAAACTGTCCAATAAATACAAAATGGACTCTCAAGGTAAGAAACACCACATATGCAATATAGCAATAACAGACGATATTCATATAAATATTAGATTGAAAAATAGAACAATGCAGTAAAAACCTACCGTGTGGCCAACCTTATTACCCCGGACTTGGACCCCATTCGGCTTAATAGGTCCAAATTTTGCAAATTCGGCTTCAAGCTGAGCAACAGTTACATTTAGAGGCAAGTTGCGGATATATATAGAATGGCCCTCAGCTGTTAGAAACAAAAATCACAAAATTAATGAGCTTTCGGAAATAAGAGCACAAGTATAAGAGTTGGCAGATATTCAACTGTTGGCTTCACATCATAGCCCATTGATGATTTTGCTTCTTTCAAGTTTTCCTAATCCTAGATAACTCATTATGTTTGCTCTACATTTGAATGTTGTAAAACAACCACAAAAAGAATATAAATACCTTCATCCTGGGCATCAACACTTTCCGGGGCATTAACAGTTGCACGATTTTCTGATGCTTCAGAGACTGAAGCCTCTGCAACAGGATTAAAGGATTGCTTCTCAGTCTTTGTAGACGCCACTCTTGCTGGGATAGTAGGAACATAAACTTTAGCATGTCCCTTGTTTGTTTGTGAACTAACTATTGAAGCATATGACTTCTTTGGAGCATCCTCTTGGGATGCAGAAGTAATTGATTCATCTGCTACTGATGTATGATTCTCAGTTGAACGGGATTCAGCTTCCACCACAATATCTCTAGAGTGATTGGCTGGTCGCTCGATAGTGACTTGGTCATTCTCTTTCTCCTCGGTAGGCTTAGTTCCCTCTGCATGAGAAGTTACATTGTCCAGTTTGGGGGGATCAATCACCAGCGCAGGCTCTGAAAACAAAATGAAGATAAGAAAGCCATTATGGAAAGTTATCTTATCTCCAAGAACTTTAGAATAAGAAGTGCCAACCTGGATCTTGTGTCAAAGTACTTGATGGGGTGTCATCAGCTACAGTAGCCACCTCTGTAACAACATCTGCTTCACTATCCTCCACATACCTGAAAACATCGTTCAAAACATAGTACCCCTTGTCTTGTGGAGCAAGGAAAAATGTTTGCGTGAATTTCCTTCTCCTCAAGTTGACCTTTCCAGTCAAGCACCCAGTTACAAGGACTATGACACCCTCCTTAAAGGAGTTCTGAGCATCAGCAGTCTTTATCTCTGCCTTGTAGTTCTTGTAGTCCAATGAGCATATCGTGTCATTTATGCTCTGGCAAAAAAGAGTCATGTTAGCTTCATTCATTCATTAACTCTCCCATAAAGATCAGAAGCTAAACTTGTGAACAATGGAATATCTAATGAAGTTAATTTAGAGCTAATAATTTGTTTAATCAAAAGAAGGGGCTCGAATCGTAGCAATTCAGGTGGATGATGTTAGGCATATAAGATAGGGAGCCCTAACTTAACCCAAAACCATGGTCAAAGGTAAAGGATTGACCCCCACTTATATGCCCTTCCACACTTTCATGTGGAATCGATGTGGGATATCATAACAATCCATCCCCCTTTCAAACCGGACGTCTGCGGACGGCACACTCCGGGTGGCAACCCGCACCAAGGCCCACATCCGGGTGGCAACCCCTAGGCCAACCATTGGGTAGCCCCTTTGTGCAGGTCATCCAAATCCGGCGGGTCGGACCAAATTGTTAGGCATATAAGATAGGGAGCCCTAACTTAACCCAAAACCATGGTCAAAGCCTCAAAGGTAAAGGGTTGACCTCCACTTATATGCCCTTCCACACGTTCATGCGGAATCGATGTGGGATATCGTAACAGATGAAAATAAAGTACAGTGAAGGTTTACATAGTACATAGAAACTGAATATGTTTCTCGTATTAGTTGCAGTGCAGGAAGTCAAGTCAAAAATCTTACAAAATACTTCTAGAGCACATTGCTTGCATCTTCTACAAGTACAAGATGTAGAAAAATCTCAACCTTTGACTATTGTTTATCTAAGCCATATCATTTATTATTGGAAAGAATTCCCCATGCAAATTAACAATTTCCATCTTCTTGTTTATGTGAACTACACTCAATATTACTAGAATGGTAGAACCTTCTTCTCTTAAATGATGCATGGAAAATCCTAAAATTGATCTCATATACTGCAGGATTATATGAATACACTGATCATTAGCGGAACAGCTTAGAAAGACATAAGAGTTAGATATGTAGATAATGCGAAGGCTAGAAAATAATAAATAAATTAAATATTGAGGCAACATTTTCACATAAAGTCTTTATAGAAATGGAACATAACTGATTGTTTGTAATGGAAGAAAACATTTATCATCATCCTTAATAAAAAAAAAAGAAGTAAAAAATACCACTTTGACTTTACCAATCAAAATCATTGTAAATTCCAGTCTTGATAATATTCATCAATGTATAGCACATTGCATTATGTACTAAGCTTAAGTTTATATAAATAACCACAAATTTATAAAGTTATGGCCGCAAAAGAATATTATAGTTACATGTAAAATTGTTAAAAATAACCAACTTCACATGATCAAAGTTCTCTCATATGAATAGGTTTATAATATATTGTTATAAATCTACCAAAATAAACTTTTGGAATATAAATTTTATTTAAAAGATCAAACTATTAAAAGAGTAATAATACAAGGAAATCTAAGAATGTCTAGAATACAAATAACCACTTATGATCATCATACATACTCATATCAAATAACTGTTGTTGCTTAATTCATCTCATATCAGTTTTTATATAGTCTTACAATAAGGAAAATTTTCAAAATCTAGTTTAAAACAAAACTAATCCTATTTAGAAAATATTATTGAAAAGTTATATAATCCATCTATATACACACAGGCATGAAAACTTTGGTGCATGGATGTTAAGACAACCAGTTAGAGGCATTAATCAAACTTGGTCTTTGAGGCATTTAGAATACAAATACGTATTTTTTCTTATATTTCATTAATTACAAAACCATCCTTAAGTTACAAATTCCCTTTTAATCTCTGTACATTTTACGAAGGTAATTTTTTTAGGTGTCCCTTACAGTTCTAATTAATATTTTATATATTTCATGCATGAATGAATTTAAAGTAGGCAATTAATTAGATACAGCTAATTTTGGTGTACGAGAGTATATAAATAATTAAGTAAATTTAAGAAATCAAAAAAGTTTCTCACATGCACTTTTATATGTTACAAATTATAGATTTATAATGAAACCTATTTTATTTTTATATAATCTTTTTTAAACTACTTTTATGATTCTCTATCTTTTTATTACTTTTACTGTCATATTAAAAAAAAAAAGGGAGTTCAGCCCATAAAAATAAAGAAACTGAAATAATCTAGAAAGCTGATTTCTGATTTTATAATGATTTACACTGTTGATGTTGTGATGGTTTAACTATTGTTATGGTGAATCTTTAGAAATAATATCTACAAAAGTAGATTTAGTTCACTAATAATGCTTGAAATTTTTAAATGGTGATAATGAAATAGATGCAGCAAGGTATATCATACACAATTAAGAATTCCATAAATAAACATATTTTATTGTTATATTACTTTGTTTTTTCTGTATCAAATTACATTTCCTGGAATTTTTATCATTCCCATATTTTGCATGTATGCTGCCATATACACATCTATGCAAAATAGCTTCCTAGCTTCCATTTATTTTTCTTAATCATGTGGGTATTATAATGTATGATATCTTTGAATTCTTCTTTTGAAACATTCTGGTTCTGACTGATCCGTCTGTATTAACAGAAACATAGTCTAGCCTGCCTAGTCATAATTGCTTGCATATAAGAATATCTGGAATCAGGTCTCTTGTGAAATGAATAGTTTAGCCAAACCTTGTACTTGCTTAATTACAGCTTTACGAGTGTCCAACTAATCAGAAACAGCATAGGGATTAACATATGATCCAGTTGAATGAAAATGGAAATAAGAATACAAGAATTAACACAATAATGAAATACTATTTTACTAGATGAAGGACATCATACATCTTCTACATGCTGACTAGATACTGTACAAAATAAGACTACATATTATAAGCATGGCAAGCCAGATGCTGGCTGCTATTGTGGTGAGACTGAGACAACATAATCATCAAGTTTCCTTCTCTCTTTTTCCAAATTCTGTTTAGATTTATTCCTAATGAAACAAAGAATAAATATCCATGGCAACTTGGAGAAGCCAAATATCCTGTTTCGTAGAATTTCGTGCAGACAGCTTTAAGAAAATTATGATTTTGAAGATGTGTATTTCTTATCTTAATGCAACAAGTTCATATTTCAAATCTTGACAAATAGATATAACTAATATTCTTGCATATTTAACTTTTAAGCAAATTAGAGTATCTCTCATGCCATGCACGAATGAAATATGTATAATTTCATTTATTATAAATTATAATTATAAAATTCTTACAATAAAATAAAAGAAAGAAAATTATTATAAAAACCAAAAAAAAGGAAGACGGAAAATGATGATTTAAATTTAATTTTGAAATTCAAATTCGGCTGTAATTACAAAGTTAATGCATTGATTTCTACACTAAGCAACAATTCTTGTTTCCAAGGAAAGTTTGTGAAGCTTTTGCTAAAGTGATTCACAATTAATAATAAAATATTACTTAGAGGATTGAACTTAATAATAAGAAATTACATTCTTGAGTTAGCGATAACTTTAGGCGGGAAAATTATTTGTGGCAACGATCTTGTTATTGAATAGATAAAGATAAAGATAAAATAAAGGTTAAGTTTTTACTCCTAAGTAACTTTTGTCTCACTCCTAGTTTGCTAGTTTAGTTCCTTAATCATACAAATTCAATACCTTACGCTATCACTAGAGCCTATATCATGTATCATTTGCAAGAAAGGAAAGAAAAAAAATAAAATTAGAAGCCAATAAATCTTTGACTGGTTCGTAGCAGATATCAAATCAGTTGAAAGAGCACTCTTATATTTCATCAACCTTTATCAAGTTGAAAATGTGAGTTTTAGCCATTTGTTACCTACCTATATCTAAGGTTTATGTAGATACCTATGTAAATCTAAAGTTTATGCCGGATTATCAGAAGCTGCGTAGGAAACTTGTAGTGGTAACTGGTAAGACAGACAAACATGGTTTAGATGGTAAACCAACTGAACAAATCTCAGTGCAACAAAATGACATATATACAGTTACTCATACTTGAAAAAACATTGTGGACAATTTATTCTATGGCGATTAAGCTCAGCAGGCCATATAGCCAGTAGAGAAAACTTCTAGTCAAGTAAATTACGACAACTTCACAAGAAATGGAGGGCAAATAAAAAGAACATTTGACTCACTGTCATTGTTGTCACAGTTGTAATGAGACCATTAGGATCTGGTCGACTCAACATACTCGTCTCCTGGTAAAATCGGTAAACCAGCTCCGGAGAGTGATGGAGAATATGGTAATACTGCTCAACAAAAGCATTTCCAATCACTTGAGCACTGGGAGGTGGCAGCGGACTTTCAGTTTGCGAGGTCATTCCTAAGGAGGGATCCAAAATGTATAATTAAAAAATTAAAATCGCAGTGGAAATGTTTCATACAAGACTACCATGAGAAAATTAGTACAGAAGATTCCTATACTTTTAAATTTCTATACAAGTTTCCTGAGGGGGGGGGGGATGGGGAGTCACGGTGCGCCCCCATGTCATAGCTAGCAGTTTGTTGTAATCAGAAAGTGAATGGAACAAATATTGGCAGGAGCTCAAACCATACTAAACTCCAAACCAACCAAAAACACATGTTCAATAACAAATAATTATCATTAATCACTTTCAGAATAACACATGATAGTGCAGCCAAAAAATTGAAATTAAAATCAACATCAAAACAGAAAACAAGTCAAATGCAAAACATCATCTATAATAACTAAAAAGAATATGGACAAAAATCACATTTCCCTAAAAACCATCATCGCTTAATTTATGTGTCATATCATAAACCCTAATAGCTTCTCCCATGAATGTGACACTATATTCATCAACTTCCACATAAATCTCATAACAGAATTTAAAAAAAAAAAGGAACCAGAAATGGACAATTTTACTTATTCAACCAGCAGATCTAACTGTCAAAAATAATCAAGAGCAAAACCCACGAAGCAATTAGCAACATCGAATGAAGAGCTCAATAAGCGAATCTAACAATTAAACAAGCACGCATTCTCGAGAAATCCAAAAAGAGCGAGCAATAACTTGACATTTTCCACTGATCATGTCGCAGTATAATATATATCTATATATATATATATATATATTATAAAAAAAAGGAGCTCGGCATGATCTGATTCAATGGATAAATCGATTGTTACCTAATTGAAGGAACTTGGTTTAGGAGTAGAGAAGAGCAGACACGAATGCGGAGAAATGAGTGTAGAGAGAGAGGAGACGACGAACGAATTTTGGAGAGAGAAAGTGAGAATCGGCGCGCCGAGGACAAGGAAAGACCCACTGAGAGTGAAAAGAGAGATTCAAGTCTTTGTACAAAAATTAAAAAAGTAGAGGGGGACACAGAGATGTAAGATAGTTGTATTACTCAATTAACAATTTTGTATTTGGAGTTTGGACGTGTTGAGTTTTCTTTTTCTTTTTTTTAATGTGTTTTGATTTTTCTAATGATAATTTCAGAGGATGTTATTTGCGCTGCAACATTACCGGATTACATTGTCTGCATTTTATTTTCTACACCCCACGTAAGTTTTTTTTTGCTGGCACATCTGACTTGTACTATTGAATAGATTCGAACTCGTCATCTTTCATCTTCAAACAATTTTACTCCACTATTATGTCATCTTGACCGGCACCCACATAAGTTTTTTAGTATTCATTCAGAAAAAAAAAAAAAAATTTAATCATTATTAAAACTTAAAAGAGAGAGAATCGGATCTTCTTCTTCCTCCAACATCTCTTTTCCCTTCACCACCGTTGCTGCCCCAATGCTTGCCGCCATTCTCTCCTCTTTCGAATCGAATTGAATTTTTCGAAGGTTGTACTCTAATTCGAAATATGTTTTTCAAAATTGTTATTAGCTTCAAAAGCATTTCTCCAAACCAAATTTTTCGAACTCGAGTCACATGTTTAACACATTGTTTTCGAAATTTATTTTTTGACTAGAGATGTTGGTAAAGGTGGCCGAAAAAGGGTTGAGCACCAGCAGTTGATTACATCGAAAATGTGAATTTAAGTTTATGTTTGTATTTTTTTGGGTGTAATTCATATTTGATTTCGACGCAGGTTTTCAATTTTTTGATGGAAATTGGAGCTTGGAGCTTAACCAGCGTTGTGATGGATTTTGTGGAAAATGACCACCTTGGAAATTAGAGAAATATTTTATAATATCTTTTCATTTTTATTTTTTGTTTTTAATTTGCGGTTAAAAGAAAAATTGATGTAATGTGGGAAAGCAACTTAAAGGCATTTAAATTATTTCATTTTTTTTTCATTTGCAGTGCAAATAGCACCTCCCAATTTTAGACCGATAAAATTAGATTCTAATTAATAAGTAACTCATCTATATCTATATCTATATCCTACTATATCTAAAAGTAGGATAGTCTAGGGTAATAATGTAATTTATTTTTCCCGCCAAAACTCTTTCATGAAATTAATTAATTTTATATTACATTATAAATTAATTAATTAATATATTCAATTAATTTAATTAGTCAATTCAATTATTTAAATCCAAACCTAGCAAATCCTACGTATTATATGCATATCCCTCAAATCTTAATTAGTTTATAATTTACCATATTTAGTTGCAATGATACTAGGATTTAATTAAAATGTAGTAATCTATTCTCAATCAATTATTTAAGGTAGGTAAATATATAGGTTATAAACTTATAAATGGTTTGCTTATATATTATACATTACAGTAATATTGTATATACATATCATAAATATTCGTCTACTTATATTTCAATGTTTTGATTCTATAATAGATATAGTTTGCATTATGTGTGTGTATATAATATTAATAATTTCATACTATAAGCATTTGACATAATAATGAATCTAAAAAAAATGGCGATTAATCAATTATTAACTAATCAACTAATATTTTAATCATTAACCAATCAACTAATATTCCACATGGCAAAAGTATTCAATCACTCAATTAAAATAATTGTGGAAGCCTTTATTATATTTTATGTATAATATGTTAAGAAATTGATTACATCCTATATTTAATCAATCAATCAATAAATTAAAATAGGACAATCCAGAAATATTCAAAATTAACACTCATGATCATCTATAAATAATTACATCCTGCAACAGACTGTATCTTATACCATTACTTAGCATTCAAAGGTTTCTAATTCATTTTTTGCAATACCTAAGTTACAATGTCTTTTATCTTATTGGTACGTTGTTTTTTTTTTTTAATTTGAGAATTAATTTTTTTGTCACTTTTTATTGCTCTTATATATTATAAGATATATGTAAAAAAAAATACGATAAGAGTAATGGATATGCTTTAATTTTGATTGCAGGATATAGATTGAAGAAAAATCTTAATTGATTTATCTTGCCTCAATCCTCATCAAGGACCTCCTCAAGGAAAAATCAAATGGTTTGATTGTTGCACAAAGCAGTGATGTATATCGATGAAGAAACAAACACTCTTCAAAATATTCTATACTCTGGTATTGTGAATCATGTGTATGCGTGTTTTGGTTTATTATTCTAGGAAATCAGTTTTTTTTTTTTGCAATATTTTATTTTCTTTTTGCAAAAAGTGCTATGGTGCAGTTATATTTATAGATTATTATTATATTTTCTTAAATACAAATTTCTCTCAAATTTCGATTAAATTGTAAATTAAGATTATATTGTATATCTTAATTTCAAACATAATGCACCCTCTCTCTTGATATGTATAAAGAGAAAATATATGCTTACTTATAAAATACATACATACATACATACACACACATATATATATATATTAATACATTGATTAGTAAATAGCAGTAAAATTTTAATAATATCTACAAATTATATAATCAAACTATAAATTTAATTACGTTTATAATTAGCCTATATAGTTAATTGCCTATATAATCAGCTAATCAATTTATATTATCTGTTAATTAAGAAAATCAAATTTACTCATATAATTATATATGATTTGAGTTTTTTTTATTTGTAAATTAAATAACTGGAGCGTGTACGAGTGTGCAAAGATTTCTCTACCCAAATTTGAGTTTTATAATTTATCTATTTTTATTACCTACTTATCAATTTCACCCACTTATAGCATCGATTATATCTGATCAACTTTTAATTTGTGAATTAAATATGTGCACAACGCATATCTTATAAATTGACCTTTGTTCATTTTGCAAATATTTCTTTCTTTGAAACTATTTTTATTTATTTTAATTTGCATTTTTATTATTTCGTCTTAAGTTGTACACAGTGCCGCTCATGTTTGGACAATTCTTGAATAATACTTATTTGATTTTTCTACCATTTTATTGCAGACAATACGATCAACTACAACTAAAGGAGATATCGATTGCCGCGGATATATCATAAAAATCTACTTGGTTCGACCTTTATGGAGTATGTCGATCTATTTTATAATAGTCCACCCAATTTTACGAAAACTTTGTGCAATACACAATAGGTACTATAACACAAATGGTGTTAAAAATTACAAAATGTATGCTTAAATTATGTTCTTCACAAGATTTAAGATAGACCAGAAGGTGAAGACGAAATTAATATAATAGTGTTAGTTGCAAATGACTAAAAAACATCTTGAAGAAGAAGGCATTGGTGGGTGGTGAAAAGGGGAGAGGAACAATAATCAAAGAATGATAAACTCTAAAAAATAGAAGATATTTTTTGGGTTGAATTTTTCATATTTGGATATACTTTCATTATTGTATTAATTTTTTTAATATTTTTAAAATTTTATTAGGTACATTGAAATTTATTTTAATATTTTCCACACATTTCGATGTAAAAATAAATATATTTTTATGTTAAATGGCCCATTGAACAAATAAAACATTCTCATTCATTTCATTGGAAAATTTTTAATGTAATTAATTTTATGGTTGTATAAAATATTCTTAATTATTTTATTTAGTATTAAATAATTAATTTTTTTATGTTATTATATAAAAATTATGCATTTCAGATAAAAAAAATTTAGTTATTTATATTGTTTCGTGAAGTGGTTTATGACTCTCAAATCTTAATTGAGTTCCACTTATATGCGATGCTTTGATCCTAATATTTAAAGTTTAATGTTGGACAATCAAATTATGTTAAATCGTATAAAAAATGAATAATTTTTTTAGTTAGCATATTTATATTATAATGAGATTCAAATGTGCATGAAAACATATTTGAATAAATATGCTACTTTATTATGTTATTCTTTAATTAATAGTTAGATATCACATGTATATTTTACAT
Source organism: Perilla frutescens (assembly GCA_026008535.1). Taxonomy (NCBI): domain Eukaryota; kingdom Viridiplantae; phylum Streptophyta; class Magnoliopsida; order Lamiales; family Lamiaceae; genus Perilla; species Perilla frutescens. The sequence goes on from BRKX01000015.1 coordinate 48,665,016, forward strand.
ATTATAAATAAAAAAAAATGGAAAAACTGTCATTTTTGTACCCTATATATGTGACATATATCTTATCACTTTTGGCATCCTACGTATTGTTTCAATTAAAATGATACTCTAACAATACTTTTTTGAACCACTTTGATCCTAATTACCTGGAATAATAGGTTTATGGGGTCATTTGGGTCATTTTTATAATTGTTTGAAGTTGAAGAACCAAAATAAAAAATAAAAATATTATATGATATTATTGTTTTCAAAAAATTATATAATTTCATTTATTTTAAATATATATATAATTTATTTTTAATAAAGTTGTAATTTTAATTTTTTTTAAATTATATATAATTTAAAAAATTATAATTTCAAAGTTTTAAAAATTTATAATTTTGTTTTTTTTAAAAATTATAATTATAATTTAAAAAATATATAATTATAATTTTTTAAAAATTATAATTTAATTTTGAAATTTTAAAAAAATATATGTAATTTAATTTTTAAAAATTTACGTAATTTCAATTTTTTAAAAAATATATTATTTTATTTTATTTTAAATATATATTTTTAATTTTTAATTTTAAAAATATATTTTTAATTTTTAAAAACATTTTTTTTTAATTTTTAAATTTTGTCCCTCAACTTTAAGAAATGATACCAAAATTGATAAGAAGTCAAGCATAAGGTATCAAAATGATCATTTTCCCTAAAAAAATCATCTATGTTTGATTTCACATAATGTATAGACTAACGTTGTACAATAATATTATATAATATAATCATATACGTGTGTAAAGAGACGTACAATGATATAAATTTGAAGATAGAGTTTGAGGTGTTCTCTCTACAAATAAAAGAGATGGTGATGAAGTATTAATCAAATTGTGGAAACGTTGCTCAAGCCGTGAGAACCCTCCCTCGATGATGTCCTATTCATTTCAAATAGTCTGAAGCGATGACGAAGATCTATATATTACATCAATTTTCTTAAATGTGTTTGATGAATGTGTCTTTTTTCCTAATTTTTTCATCATGCCTAAAATTATAAAAGATTACAATTATGTTTGTAATGTCTTTCAGACGAACCAATTATATTGTTTATTTTATTGGGCATGATGAATGGAAATTTATTCATGGATATGAGTTGTCAGCCAATAAAATAGCAAACATACTTGAGTATAATATTATATATATATATATTATTTCTAGATATTAAATATTTAATTGTGATTTACTTATTATATTAATAAAAATTATTTATTATAAATATATCTCACCGTGCATCGCACGGGATGTAATGCTAGTTATATCTAAAAACAAGATAGTTAGTAGAAATAGGAAGTCTAACTTTTCCCGCCTAAATCACTTTTCCTAATTGAGAACAATATTTTTGCTTAATTTATCAATTAACTTCCATATAAGATCATATAAATATTAATATAACTGCAAAGTAATATTATTTTATTCCATAAATAAATGGACAATTCAGCACTAAATATCATCAATAACAATACTCACGTAAATCACAATAATACCTTAATTACACGTAATATGGATACATATTCTTGCACAAGATTATTATGTATATATTGTTTTAGCAATTAATTAATATTCGTGTATATGTATATTGGGAATGATTATTTAATTAATGCTAATTTAACTGCATTCATACACGCATGATAATTAAATTGTTAATTATTAAGGCTATTGTAGAGGCATTAAGTTAGGCTAATTGAATTGGCTATTGTATATTACTTTTTTTTTTCTGGGTGATCATTTATATTTTTTTCGAATTTGTTGCTTAATGCAAAATTATTTTTCATTATATATAATTAACTTATTACTTTTACCTACACAAATCGACGCAATTGATTTAATTATGGTAATGGAGTGTATATGTTATGAAATTTATACCATGATTGATTTAGAAGATTCGAAAGTTCAATTGTATATATTAATTAGAATATCTCTATTGATTTAGAGGATTGAAATTTATTATATAATCGTAAATTTTCGTAATAACACATTATTTTGTTAGAATCGATTAGATTCCATAATAACAAAATACACTAAAAAATAATATATCCAACTAATAAGAAAAAGTATGTACAATTTCTGAATATCTAATTATTTAAATTGAGTATAATTTAATTATATATATATATATATCTAATTATAATATATAATCGAATCCATATATAATTACATTAAACCAAGTACTAATTTTAGAAAATCTACCAATATATGTAACTACTTTAAATACATTAATTGTATTAATTAATTGTTAATTATATGGCATATAATTATATACGCTGATTTTATGTTGATTATAGTCTTATACAAATATATGTGATATATGTGATTAGGAAAGTCAATGCATTCCGCTAATATTTTTACATTTGCATTCTTAATAACAATCGTGCATAAGCCTCTATATATTGATGGTCTCATTTCAAAACTTTTGATTAAACATTTCTTCCCAAGTTTTGCAAAAAAAAAAATGCTATAATTCTTTTTCAACATTTCATGATATATTTTTTCAAATTTGTGCCATATCATTGCATTTTGTTCATTTTGTTGTTGTAATTATTGTTATAGAACATGTAATGAAAAATACAATACTTATGATTTATTTATTTGTAATTTTATGGCAGGATAGAAATTGTAGAAAAATAATCATGATTGTTTGTCTTGCCTCATGACCAACATCACACATAGAGAAAGCGGCAGTTTCATTTTCGCTTTTATTATCAAAAGATTGGTGCCAAAATAACATATTACATCCATTTTTAAACATGTATACATGCATATATTGATATCTAAATTATTTTTTCATATGGCATTTTTCGCTTGGTTTGGGTTTCAAAAAATTTGGATGAAAATCTTATATTTTTATGGTTGCATTAGGAAACAATTCTCATTTATTTTTTCTTGTGTTGTCGTTTGGACTTTTGAGTCCATCTAGCAATGGTAGTGTTAAACTGTTCATTTTGTCGTTTGGACTTTTGATGCTGTGAGAAGATGAGTTGTGATGGTGGAGAGTCGAAGACCCACCGAGTTTGTGAAGAGCTTGCTCTAAGAATTTCACATGTTCGAATTTCATATTTTATCCTAAAATATCTCATATATTATAGTTTATGTAATCCGATGTAGTCTTCTTCCATTAATAAATTATTTTTTTAATTGAAATATACACAATTTATTTGTAAGTAACTTATAGTATTGTAAAGGTAGCATGCTTATACTTTCAAGATACTGTATGTTGATGATCTTGAACATATATTTTGAATCCAAATCTTTACCCAAATTCAATCGAAATTATAGTTTCCAGGTAAAAAATGAAGAGGTTTTTAATAAACTTATTTTATTAATTAGAGTATTTTATGTTATTTTGTAAAATGAAGAATTAACTCAAATCATATTGATCATATGTTCCACGATCTTTATTGTATTTTGGTTGTTTAGATTTACTATATTTTATAAATGAGGAGTTCGGTATTATTTATAATAATTGAAAATTTTATTTTCACGAATTTTTTATTTCTCATATCTCATATTTGTTTAGCACCAACAAGATGGCCTATTTGTACAGTTGGGATTAGAAAAATCATTGGTGGTTGCATGGTTGTTTTTAATCTTATACTTTATTTTTTGAAGGGATGTGATTTTATAATTTGTAAATAGAAAAAAAAAATGCTTAAAAATTAGGAATTTAGAAGGGTATTTTATCAAGTTAAAACACACTATAATTTTATTTTATTTTTGTTAAGTAAAGTATAATATAGATAATCAAAGCAAAAAAGTCACAATATCATCTATTCTCTATTTTTAAATATCTAATATAAATAAAAACAAAATTTAAGTTGGAAAATCAATTAGATTCTATTAGATACTTTATATATTATCATTCATATTTCTATATTGTCTATATTGATTTTGTATTACAAATTTTATAGTGAAATCAGAAGCTTTAATTTATTTATTGTGAAAATATTTTTTTGAATAAATAATTAATTTACCAAATAATAATTGTACATAGTAATATATTACATAGTCAAATTCATTAGTTGATTATTTTGAAATGATATATTAAAATTAATTTATATTGCATATATATATAAATAAATTAAAAAAAATACTCATCTTTATGTTGTAGTCATTACAAATAATTAATTTGTCAAATAATAATCGTACATAGTAGTGTATTTCATATTCAAGTTCATTAGTTGTTTATTTTGAAATGATATATTAAAATTAATTATATAGTGCATATATAAATGAATTAATAAAAAATACTCATATTTATGTTATACTCATTACAAAATTAAAGATCGAATAAATCTTAAATATTTCAACATATAACATACAACATATAATCAACAAACTAAACTGACCTTAACAATAATTTATATTCAATAAGCTATGAACAAATATAGGGTACGCATGTATATAAAAACTAAACTAAATTTATTCAAACATGTACATATTGAGTAATTTTCGATGATAGAAGATGATGCCAATAAAAAATAAGTGTATTTATTTTAAAATTTGATGCATGATTTCTACGTAGATCTCAAAAATTAAAATATGATAATGATTCAAATTTATCTTTATTTTAGTTGTATTTGATGATTGTATCGTATATTTATTATGTATTTCAAAATATTTAATACTTCATCCCGTCATCCTTTACAAAATATATGTTGTTTTATAGTTTTTAGTTTGTGTAAAAACTTTTGTCCATAGGTTAGGATATTTTCACAGTCTCTCTCTTAATACTAAGGCTAAATTATAGATAGATACCTACATTTTGTACACTTTTTCAAAAATGACTAATTTTTTTAAAATTAATAAAATAGTACCCATTTTTTCAAAAAAAAAAAAACAAATATAATATTTAATCAATTTTACGGCTAAAAATCATAAGTAATTAATGTGTATTTAATATTTCTTGATTGAAGAGATTTTATATGTGGCTGGAGAAAAATAGAAATATCAAAATACAATCAATTACGTACGATTTCGAGTCATATTTTGATTAAATGTTACATTTGTAATTTTTTTTTTTGAAAAAAAGAGGGTATTGATTTTAATTTTGAAAAAGTGGATCATTTTTAAAAAAGTGCTATAAAATGTAGGTATTAAAGTATAATTTACAGTAATTTTGACTCTATCAATTAAAATCCAATTAATTAAAACCACAAACATTTAATTTGAAATGTAGGGAGCAATTTATTATTATCATTATTGTTGAGTTTCAAGGCTATATCAAGGGTAATTCTATTCACAACCCCATTTTTCTCTTTATAACCACCAAAATTAATTAAATATAAATATAATTATTTTATACAATTTTGTCCTTATAACCCTTAAATACTTAAAAATAATAATAAAATATAATATAACTTCCAATGTATAGCTCATACTACTTAAAACTTATAGAAAAATTAAAATACAACCCCATACTTAAAACTCTACCATAATAAAATATAACTCCAATGTATAACCTCACTAATTAAACTCTAGCAAACTAAAATCAATCCCCCAATGAATACTACACTAATAAGATTATCATGTAACAATTTTTTCTTTTTCATTTTGGACATATATCATGTAACAAATTACCTTGATAAAAACACGTTTGTCCTTTTCAGTTGGAGGACGGAAAATTGAAATTAAATTCTCTAATTCCGTTAGTAATGTCACTAAATAATAAGCTCATATGACAAAATATATTAAAGATGTATTAATAAGATAAAATAATTAAAGTGATTTGACTCTTTCTACATCCATATATCTCTATATGATGACATGTTAAAGTATCTCAACTCATCCCGCTAAATTAAATGGGAATGTCAATAAATTTATCTTTTGTACTTAAAAAAAAAAATTCACCAAAGATGGTTGTGATTTGAGTAGTAGTTGCCACCCTAATTTTTTGGAAGCCGCGTGTTTTTTCCAATTAAGATTTTCGCATTTAATAAATAGAACCTCATCGGTAGATTCGCAGCTGAATCATGATGCAACCAAAACTTGAGCAATACCTAAAAGGACGAAACATTTTTTATTTTATTTTTTATGATCAATAAAAGTGCGAATACTAAAAGTTTGAATTGATGTAAGATTCATTGGTGTTCTATTATAATTTTTAGAGTTTTTGAAGTATTGGGGTTGTATGTGTTTTAATTAGTAGAGTTTTAAGTAGTAGGGGTTATACAATGGATGTTGTATATTATTTTTCTGTAGGTTTTAGCAATTGGGGATTGTATTTTATTTTATTATTGTTAAGTAGTTGGGGTATAAGGACAAAAAAAATCTAAAATAATTATAATTATATTTTAATTAATTGGGTGTCGTATAGAGAAAAATAGGGGTTATAATAGAATCACCCATATATGATATATCAAATGCTAATTTGTGTTAAGCATTAAAAATAAATCACCATAACCTAAATATATATTAATGAAGGCTAAAAACCAACAACTAACTTATCTTTAAGATGGATATTTCAAAGATTGTGCCAATTGGTGGAAATACTTTCATATTAACAAAAGATATGAATCTTTTGATCAACAATTTACAAGAACAATCTACTCTTAATTACAAATAAATTGCGATAAAATTATGAAATTTATTTTTGAATGATATTTTTTAGGGTTTTAGGAGTGGGAGATTTTGTGAGGAAACTGCATATGTCTCATATCTAAGACTACTAATTTATAATATTGGTGATACAAAAATCATTTTAAAGTCATTAGTGAATTATTTTAAGATTATTGTGAGTTTCTTTTATGAGTTAACATCATATTAGATTTCACATTTTTTCTTATATGGGTGTTTCTAAATACACCATTAAATAAAATAATTCAAAAGTAAGTATTTATAAAATTATTTAAATTCCCTTACTAAACCAAAAATTAAAAATAATTGAAAAATAAAATAAATTAAAAAAATCCACATCCATCTTCAAATATGCCCAGTGGCAACCATCTTCAAATTTGCAGATCTGCAATTTTAGGCTGGCCATCTTCCGCAAACCCACCGACAGACCATCTTCAAATTTGCGACCCTTCCATCTTATTTCCCAGTATTCAAATCTGCGAACTCGCCAACCATCTTTTTCCCCAACAATCTGCAACAATTTCTTCTTCCCCAAAAATTTGTAGCAAATCTCAAACTCTAACTTACCGTCGAGGAGGGACACAATGCTGACGTCATCGAGATCATCGTAGAGATGATCGTCGGTGTCCATCCAGAACATCATCATCGACGCCTTGCTTAGCAACTCTCCTCGGAAAAAGAAAGGATGGACGTTCGGAAAAGAAGTTCTCACCGATTTTTTTTTATTTTTTTTGTTTTATTATTTTTTATGTTTTTAATAATTAAAATTTAATTTTTAAAATAGAAAGGTAAAATAGATATTTACTTCGTTGTGTAAAGAAAAAATATAAAAAACATGTGTGGTATATAAAAAAAAGTAGTGTATAAAAAAGTGGTGGTCTATTTAGAAACACCTTTCATATATTTAATGCGACTAATATTATTTTGATTTTAGAGAAATAATTATTATTATGATATTTTAAGAAAATATTATATGAATATTTTATCCGTGCATCGCACGGGTGATATACTAGTTATACTATAAACCTCCTTAGTCCTTACACTAATGCTCAAGAAAAAAAAATCATACTATTCTACCAGAGGCTTGATTTTCTTTCTTTCTCCCACCGATAATGTATGTAATTAATGCAATTATTATATCATTGTTAAACCAATGATGAATTTATCAATATATATATATATATATATATATTAAAACAAAATTGCAGAGACAATTATAAATAAAAAATATCAACAAAATATTTCTTCACAAAATAGTTTCCCTATCAAAAAAAACTTAAAATAGTTGATTCTCCTCTCTCTCTCTCTCTCTCTCTCTCTCTCTCTCTCTCTCATTTTCTTACTTTTCAGATTTTCAATTTAGATTAAATGCTCCAAAGTGACACAGATTACTTTTTTTTCCTTCTGAGATTACATATTTCTTGCGAAGCTATATTTTTGGTTCTTTCAATCTTTGATTTTTAGTTTTAATTGTTTTTTTTTTTAATTTTTCGGTTCTTTCAGTCTTTGATTTTTAGTTTTAATTGTGTTTTTTTTTTTTCTGATTTCTCAACCTATTATATTTTCCTTTTTATTTTTATTTTTTAGTAATTGGACCGAGCATGATACAAATTGAACTTTTCATATTTCATTGTAAGTGATATTGAACATGCTTGCTTCTTCACCACCTGTCTTTATTCATCATGTTGCAGTCAAACCCAAATATATTCCCTCATCCGAATGTACAGCGACATCAGAGTTCAAGTTGAGAGAGTTTGATGCTCTTTGTTGGAAAATTCTATATTATTCAATGGGTAGTACTCGAAGTGCCACAATAGACCTAATGTAACACCCCCATTAGATAGCACAGACTTTTCCCTCTTCGCTCCACGAATATCGAGCCCTTGATACTAAAATAATAAAATCTAATACTTTTTTTAGGATAATGAAAATAGATTACTCAAAACCATATTCATAAAGGAATAATGTCCAAATTAATCATTTAATTAACTATTTGAATGAGAGTACTTTGTTCTCTAAAAAAATGATTTAAATTGATCCCACAACCTTTTCAAATGTAATAAATTACTCCTTCCCATTAGACAACCGACTTGGCATTTTGGAACTTTGAATTGGGAATCTTTGGAGACATAAGAAAGATGAAAGGTTCATATGCAATTTCTCCTATTTAGAATTAAGATAAAAAAATTTAGATTATTGCATAATAGGTCCCTGAAATACTCAGTAAAAGTCCGTTAATCAAATTTTTAACGTACTCCAACAATTCAACGTTAATTTCAAAAGGGATCAACGGAAGGGACAAAGTGAGTCGATTGAATTGTAGTACCAATATAGACCGAAAATTAGTTTAAAGAGCAAAGTTCTGTTAAGCCGTGTGATTTGGCTTCTGTTTCACCAAATTCATTTAGCTAGAGTATTACTTATTCTATGTATATCTCATGTATTTTATGTATTATTTTTTGGTGATTTATGTTCAATGAAGTGTTCAAGAACATGTGCTTAAAGTAATGTGTTGATTCCGCTGTGCAAGTTGACAAACAGTTAGTGAACTGTTCCCTCTGATATTCCAAACATATTCCCGAAATAGAGATATTTATGGCAGTTTCCATGTTAAGCTGATCTTATGCGGACGAGTTTGGGAAGCCAAGATCTGATCGTTTGACTGCCTTTTTGGAGTAGATGGCAGGCTGGTTTAGACCCTCAATATCATGGAAGACATCTACACCAATATGGAAAGAATCACAAACCCTAAATCACTTACCTTGTTGATGAAGATTGAAGATCAAGTCAACAAAGAAAACATGAAGTATAAGAAGGCCAATTCATTCAATAATCGGTGGTTCACCCTCAACATATTTGATTATCTATATTGAGTGTTTGAGAGCTGTTGATTTGTGATTTATTGTAATAGCTAGAAGTTGTTCCCTAAACTGTTCAACGTGATAGTCTAGCATTGAGTGTTTTTGAGTGAAACACGTGAGGGGTTTTGTTTATCTTTTTGTATGCAATCTCGGGAGAGATTGTAAGTTGAAGTCGTGGATAGCTAGAGGGAGTTTAGTGTCATAGTTGTGAGGGGATCTCACAACTTTCGTTCAATAAAAGAGTTCGTGAAGAAGAACGGATGTCATAAGGAGGGAGTCATGTATGTGTAAGTTCCTCAATACACTTCATGAAGGAGTAGTGGACGAATCTTCAAGTTTGGGAGAAGTCTCCCCAAAGTAGGTTGGTTAACCGAATTAGGTTATCAATCTCGTGCGTTCTTTTACTACTTTTATTTACATGTTCTTGCTTCTATTCCTATCACTCTCAAGAACACATGTATGCGGTAACCATAAACACACAAGTGCACGGATTAAGATTTTTCAATTGGCACAAGAGCAGGTCACCAGTTACACAGGTGTGATCTTGGGTTTGTTAATCCATGTTTTGTGCTCATTTTGGCGAGACGGATGCTACAGAAAAATATGTTTCCGCTGTGAAATGCCGACTACTTAATGGTAGTAATGGAGAATAGTTTTTTGTCAATAATCATGTTTCTAATGATGATCCGTTAAAGATGGATGAATACAACGATGATGAAGATTTCTCTAAAGAAACTGTTGTTAAGTCCTTCCTTAAATTACATTCTAGTCAGAACATGGTGGTTCAAATCAATGAAGAACTGATTCAACAGAATGATCAACTGATTAAAGAACGTGATTTTCTTGTTGCTGGAAATAAAAAGCTTCAATCTGAGCTTTTGATTTCCAAGAACAGTGTGCAGGAACAGATCCGTGAACTTCAGCAGATGAAGAAGAATATCAAGATGATGAATTCAGGAATATCTCAACTAGATGAAATTTTATCTGCAGGAAAGAGTTTCGGAGATAAATCTGGCCTGAGATATAACTGTCAGGAACAGTTTGCAGCACAAGCCTTGGGCACAAAAGTTATTCCTGCCTCAACTACAGATGTTAAAGAGAAAGATCATGAAAGAGATAACTTCTTGCATCAAATCTCTCATGAAAATAATGAAAAAGGTTATGTTCCTATCTGTCATTATTATGGAAAATCGGGACACATTCGTCTTCATTGCAGGAGTTATATAAATGATTTGCAAAGGATGATAAGAAGAAATATTATCTCTTAAGAACAGAAGCCTCGCATGAATACTCAATGGAACTCAGTTGAAAAGGAGAAGGAGAAGATTCAGATTCATGCAATGATAGTTTCAAGAACACATCATAGAAAGATCCAGATGGATAGTAGGACAAGTTCAAGAACAATTCAAAGATCTCCCACGTGAAGTATAAGAAGGTCGATTCATTTAACAATCGGTGGTTCACCCCCAACAATATTTGATTCTCTAAATTGAGTGTTTGAGAGTCGTTGGTTTGTGATTTATTGTAATAGCTAGAAGTTATTCCCTAAACTGTTCAACGTGATAGTCTAGCATTGAGTGTTTTTTAGTGAAACACGTGAGGGGTTTTGTTTATCTTTTTGTATGCAATCTCTATCTCGGGAGAGATTGTAAGTTGAAGTCGTGGGTAGCTAGAGGGAGTTTAGTGTCACGGTTGTGAGGGGATCTCACAGCTTTCGTTCAATAAAAAAGTTCGTGAAGAAGAACGGACGGCATAAGGAGGGAGTCCTGTATGTGTAAGTTCCTCAATACACTTCATGAAGGAGTAGTGGACGAATCTTCAAGTTTGGGTGAAGTCCCCCCAGAGTAGGTTGGTTAACCGAACTGGGTTATCAATCTCGTGCATTCTTTTACTGCTTTTATTTACCTATTCTTGCTTTTGTTCCTATCACTCTCAAGAACACATGCATGCAGTAACCATAAACACATAAGTGCACGAAATATGATTTTTCATGTATCTTTATTTATGCATAGTCGGTTAGAATAGATCTCCTAAAATTCATTATTAGTTGTATTGTCTTGTATAAATTACCTTGTGTAGGTATCTTTCATAGACATAATTGTGGGATCAATTTGTTGATCAGAATATGCATGCTTCACAAATTTCGTTAAGGTATTTATAGCTAAAAAAGAGATGCATATTTTAGTTCTCTAAGTATGACTAGTCTTAATTTTTCAAGGGTTAATAGGTTTTAATATCACAACCTTTTCACCTTTTTTTTCACACAACTTTTCAATTTTTACAATAATTTCAAAACTTTACTTTTTGGTTGCAATTATGCCATATGATGAAAAATAATCTGATGTGGCATAAATTTAATTCATATATGGTGGAAGATCATGAAGATATTAAAAACCTCCCTCTCGAATAAGTTTATAAATTCAATTAAATATTCACCTTTAAAATGTCTAAGTAATTTACTAACTCCTAAAAGCACACAAGATCATAATTTTCTATGAATATTTATTCACTTGGTCAATACTTCTAAACATCTTAATCTTAATATATATAAAGACAAATAAGTATACTTTAAATAGCAACTCTCATTTTCCCGCCCATTTGCACTTACCACAAACGGAAATAACAATTGTCCCACATCGAATTTTAAACAGAATAGTTTTATTTTAACATACTATAAATTATAATGACCAACAATGAAATTCTCACATATTTCTTGGTCTCTTATTTGGGAACGAGTATAGTTTGATTTTATTAGTTTAACATTTAAATACATATTAAAATATTTGAATTAAATTTCGACAATTAAATATGTATTTTTGAAAATGTATTCAGATTTAATGGTCAATAATTGATCTTATCATTATAAATTTTAAAAAAAATTGTTAATGTTTGTAATTTTAAATATATTTTAATCAATTAAATTATATTTATTATAATTTTAAAATTAAATACATCCAACATCGAACACCAACATATATTATATAATATTTATTAACAATGTATTTTGTAATATTCTGAATTAATAATAATTATGAAATGTATTTTGTAATTTTTCTTGCTTCAACAAATTATACTAACAGCCAACAAGTCAATTTTGGAGTTTGCGCCATCAAATTCAAATCATATATATTTTGAAAAGAAATAATTAAAGGAAATGTTGCTGAAAATATATAACAAACCTTTTGTGAATTCTAACAATGTTGTACGGTATTTAATTTAAATGAATAAATTTGAATTTTGGAATTCTAACTTTATATGCGCGCGCACACACACACACACACACACACATATATATATATATATATATATATAGGATATGGTTCATATGAGAACACCATGTTGGTGTGAGAAATGAGAACACATCTTACACCATCCAATTTAATTATCCAATGGTTGAGATTTAAGGTGGCAATTTCGTAAATAATAGGGCAAAAAATAAAGGAAGGAGGGCTATTTTCGTCCAAACCCATTAAAATTGATGATGTCAGCAATTAAAAAAAATCTTAAAAACTTTAACCGACCATAACTTACTCATTTTTAATCCAATGCACACGAAAAATATATCAAATTAAAGCTCTCTTCATGCTCTTTCATTTAAGATGTCGAAAGACTATGTTTAGATGAAAAAATATGAACGAAAAATAAAAAAGAAATTTTTTTACGCGTGCCCAGGTTGTAAATGCTTTCGTTAGCATATAATAATTCTTCGTCAGCATTATGATAACATATGATAACGTATGCTAACGAAGCATTTGTCATATGCTAACATAATGTATTCGTTGTCCTAACAAAGAATTATCATAATGCTAGCGTAATATAAATTTATTAAGGTTTATTAAATCTCAATTATGGTTTATTTAATCTCGATTATGGTTTATTCCATCTAATTATCATTATTCTTTTGAAATTTAATTTTTTGTTTATAGTTCTTAATTGATTATTATGGTTTATCCTATCCAATTATAATTTATAACGTATGTTGATAGAGTATTGTCATATGCTAACATAGTGTATTTGCAATGCTGACGAACCAAAACTATAATGCTAACGTAGTACAAATATATTATTATTATTATGATTTCTTTCAACTCATTTAGGGTTTACCACATCCAATCAATGTTTATTTCATCTAATTAGGTTTATTTCATCCAATTATGATTTTTTTCATTTAATTAGGGTTTATTAAATCGAATTAGGTTTATAATTAATTTTTAGAATATTTTTTTCGCCAACAATATTTGAAAACTTTAATTAGCATAACTATAATGCTTCGTTAGCATTATGATAATACTTTGTTAGCATAACGATCTGTTATCAAATCCCCCGCGATTTTTATAAGAATTACCAAATTACAGTAATACCCCCGCGCGAAAAACTTTTCAAATATTACAAAATTACCACCGCCTTTTTCATCAAATCTGGACCTTTGATTTTTGATGGATGTGTGATGTGAGATGTGTTCTCATTTCTCACACAAGGGGTTATTTTTATATAACCCCACCCCTATATATATATATATAAATATAAACTCCTAGCTTGATAGCAGTACTAGGAATTGATATACTATAAATTCAGTGTTGATTGACATGTCATTTCGAGAGACGAGATAAAATTATATGCTATACGTTCAACAGAGTTGGCAAATTTTAGAGTAATTATTTATACAACAATATGATGTTGTTAATATTTTCACTTTATAACTTCATCACATATATTCCACACATCACAAATTTACTCAATTAGTATTATTTGAAATAGTTTATGTAAAAGTAAAACGTCTGCAAAGTATCAAATGCTCCCAGAGTTGGAAAAACTGAAAAGTAGTAAGAAGCCAAATCTTTTAAAGGACAATTATCCCACATCGAATTTTGAAGATAATTATTCTACTTGAATGTACTATAAATTTTAATAGTCAACAATGAAATTCTCACATCTCACATTTTTCTTGGTCTTTTAATTAAGACTTGAGAACAAATAGTGTGTTTGAAGTTATCAGTTTAATATTTAAATATGTATTTAAATATTTAAGTTAGAATTTCAAATTAAATATAAATATTTGAAAATTGATTTTATCAGTATAAACTCAACTTTTTTTACATTTACATGTACTGGCCTTAATTTGCAGTTGCTGCACTTTGTTTCTGATAAATAACTTAAATTAAAGAATTACTAAAATCACAATTTAAGTTCGATATTTTTAATCAATCGTAATGATAAAGTCGATATTAAACATTGGTTGGATGAGACTCAACATATTATTTCAACTCTAAACAAGACATATAGCTTCCTACTACTTTTTCTGTATTTCAACTAAGATCAAGTATAATATTTTATCCCACATTGAAAAATAAAGAGCATTCTTCTACCTAAACATACTATAAATTCTAATAGTCAAGAATATAAATTCTAATAGTCAAGAATGAAATTTTAATACCTTTCTTGATCCTTTAAGTTTATTTTTCTTATCAGTTTAATATTAAAATGCATATATATAATTTTTAGTTTAAATATTTATCAATTTCTTATTAATTATATATTCAAAATTGCATTTTAGCTTTTAAAAATAGAGATATATAAAAATAAAATCCAAATAAATAAATTTAATTTCAAAATTTTTAATGTATATAAGTTTATTATTTTGAATATATGAAAA
Organism: Perilla frutescens; assembly: GCA_026008535.1. NCBI lineage: Eukaryota > Viridiplantae > Streptophyta > Magnoliopsida > Lamiales > Lamiaceae > Perilla > Perilla frutescens. The sequence continues at coordinate 48,680,139 of BRKX01000015.1, forward strand.
ATAAATCTTAAATGATTAAATCTTATATATGTTAATTATTTTACAAAATTTTCTTTCAACGAGCAAATTATAAATCGTGATGCCCAACAATAATATCCATACAATTTTTTTTCTATATTTCAACTAAGATCAAGTATAGTGTTTGATCCCACATTGATAAATATGGAATATTGTTCTATATCAGCATACTATGAATTTTAAAAGTCAATAATAAAATTTTCACACCTTTCTTAATCTTTTAAGTTGAGATTGAGAATAGTACTATTTTATCTTATCTGTTTGATATTAAAATACATATATAAATTTTTGAGTTTAAATATCTATATCAATTTTTTTATTATATATATATATATATATATCTAAAAATAGTTTTTTAAATTCTAATAAATAATTTTAATTTCTAAATTTTTAAATATATATATATATATATATATATGTTTACAATTTTAAATTTATGAAAATGAAAGCTTAAGCAATTAAATCTTATATTTTATTTTATTTTTACTAAAATTATCTCACATCGAAGAACTAACAAATTTTATTTTGAATGAACAAACAATAAATTGGGAGGCCCAACAATAGTATTCCTACCACTTTCTTCACATTTCAAGTAAAATTAAGTGTAATGTTTGATCTCACATTGAAAAATGAGGAGTAGAACAACTTGAGCATTTGTAAATTATAATAGTTAATAATAAAATATTCATACCTTTCTTGACATTATAAGTTGAGATCGAGTATAATATTTGATCTTATGAGTTTAATATTAAAATATATATTTAAAATTTTTTGTTTAAATATCTATCAAATTCTTATTAAATATGTATTTAAAATTAAACTTAAAATTTTATATTTTAAATTCAAAAGTATAAATATATAAAAAAATTCAAATAAATATATTTAATTTTGAAATTTTAAATGTATATAAATTTGAAATTTTAAATGTATGAAACATAAACCTTAAACAATAAATCTAATATATTTGATTTTTTTATAAAAAAGTTATCCCACATCGATAAACTAACAATATTATTTTGAATAAACAAATTATTAAATCTTTTATATTTGAACTTTATTTTCAAAAGTTATCCCACATCGATGAACTAACAAATATTATTTTGAATAAACAAACTATAAATTGTGAGGCCAACCAATAGTCTTTCAAATTTTTCGGTCTTTGATTTGAGATCGAGTGTGATATTTCGATATTTGATTTATAATTTATGATTTTATTAGTTTAATATTAAATTCTAAATATATTTATAATTTATAAAATTAACTATTTTAAAATAAAATTTTAAGTTTAATATATTAAAAAGTTCAAATATACATTTTAAAAATATTAATTTGAATTTTTTAACTTTTAATTTAATTAAATATATTTAATAATCAAGATCCATATCCAAAATTTTAAATTAAATGTATTAATTGATATTATCAATTTAATGTTAAATATTTTTAAAATTCATCTAATATAAAAGAATTGACATATATTGAGGCTCAACAATAGTCTTTCAACCTTTTTCAGTATTTATTTTAAGATCACATGTAATATTTGATATTTGTTTTTACAGAACATGTGCAAATGCATCATTAATTTTAAATATTTTTAATTTAATTAAATATATTAAAAAAATTAAAGATCCACATCTAAAATCTTTAAAGACGGTGTACTTGATTATATATATATATATATATTACCACTTCTCATTCATAATTTTTTTTTTGTAGATTTGTGAAGTTCTATACTTGCACATCAATAATCGGGATCACAATATTTTATTTTTGTATAGATGGGTTAATAAAGTTACATGTAATAATAGGCAAAGCCTAAGTAGAATCTAGATTTTTTTATTATATATTATTACGTATTGCTATTTACATATTAAATTTTTATTTATCGTACATCCCATATTGGTTGTACGATGATGATTGAGATGTAGGTTGTTATATAAAATCTCAAATTATTTTTTCAACATTTTCTATATCCCTCATCAGTTGTAGATTGACAAATTGGAATGTAAATTGTTGTATAAAAGATTGGATAACCTTAAACTAAAATTGAAATCTCAAATTATTTCTGTAATTATTTTTTCAATTTTACTACATCCCACATTGATTATTGATTGAAGAATTTGGGATATAGGTTGTTGTATAAGAGAGTGAAAAATCTCAAATTTTTTATTTAGTCATATTTTGAACCAAAAAGTTAAAAAAATAATAAAAAAAATTTATCGGTGCCTAATTGGCTAATTAATTACCGTCGAGATCGCCTGGGTGACGAGGATCCGATCTCCCCATTTCACACCTGACTTGAGTGTTTTCGGCACAGGTAAGGGTTGTCTAGCGCCTATGCGGCCGCTTAGCCTGATTTCTACAACCCCGAAATATACACAAATAGTCTGATTTCTACAACCCTGAAAAATACACAAATAATTTATAATTCCATCAATCTAATTCATATATTTACATACTAAATTTAAGATTGAATATAATTTTATTATTATTCATAAATATTTTTAATAAAATTCACTCCCTGTGCATCACACAGGTGACATACTAGTTCATAATACAACATCTAGTTTAATCTAACATGCATAAGTGGTGGCCAAACAATCATACATGAGAAATCATAACCAATATTTATAAACCAATGTATGAAAGGAAGAATTGAAAGATTAATCAAAACACAAAATCCATGGTAGTTTTACATCCCTAGAATCCAAAGAAAATTACCTAGACATAATTAAATATAAAGAGTGAAAATACAACATGGTAATCAAAATATTATTCAACACAATAAAGAACCCGATGTCTTCAATCTTGTTGTAGTCTCCGGAGTCTCTGTTGTGCCTTCATAATTTTGTTCACCTTGGTACATCTTATGTTACACTTTGTATAATATTTTGTACACTTTCTTTCTAATGAGTAGAGAGGATATTTATAATATTGGAGGGAACCTTAGGGTTAAAATGAAGCCCAAAGTGGAGAAAAGTCTTGAAAATCCCGAACTGGGTTCGTCCGGGTCGATTGGTGGGTCGAGTGACTGGTTCGACCTCTGTGTCGACCCGACCATGTGTAAAACAAACCCTCTGGGTCGACTGGTAGGGTTAGGTTGACCCACGGGGTCGACCTTGCGCACGCAGGCTTCACCAAAATAGCATGTTCTCACTCGTTTCTTGTCCGATTGAGCCGATTCAACTTGCACAATGCTCCTAAATTGATTCTCCATATTCCTAGGCACATCAATCACCCATTTAGATTATGTTGAATTATTCTCATTAATTCTAGTGGGCTTTGCTCTTTAAATCCGGTCTAAAGGCCTAATTGGTCCCTCATTTAGCTCTCCAAGCGCATACTTGATCATTTTACATCAAATAATCATCAGATTCACCACTATTACTACAAAACTCACAAATACATCAAAAATACTAAATGATAGCATAATGAGCACAAAAGCTATGAAAATCGCGCAATTATCAACTTAAGCATCATCAATTCATATTCAAAAGTTGTGTAAAATACACAACTGTCAGTTACCCAGCAGTGATTCCCTAGTGATCAAAAGACCACAACCTGGTGATATGAAATCACAATTCCATGAGCTCAATATCCTACTTAACAAACATTCAATTCTCAACATTCAATCTTAACAATCAAACCTCAATGTTAAATCCTCAACATTCAATCTTAACAATCAAATCTCAATATTCAATCCTCAACATTCAATCTTAACAATCAAACCTCAATATTCAATCTTGTTAGCATAGATTATAACCTAGATTAAATCATCTAGGTCTAATTCCTTAATCATTACCATAGCCTCAATACTTATAGGGGATACTATAATCAACCTTAACATGCATAATTTATCTAAGCAATATATCATCATCATAATATAAATTCCGAAATTTAATCCTATGATCATGATCATCCATATCTCAAATCAATAAGCCATATCATAGCATATTATGTTAGCATTGATAACATATCAACTCGAGAGCTCAATTAACAATTCACATCACCATATCCCATAGTATAACAATTTTCTTGTACAGAGACTAATCGGGCAGAGCATAAAATATTTAATTGGATATTTCATTTTGCCCTAACATGCTTCTAGAGCTCACTAGCTCAAAATTGTAGATGAGTATAGTATTAACCATCTCGACGATGAGCAGGTGACGACAATAAAACTTCAAAAAAATCTTCTTTTCTCGTAGCAGGCTCTGCGGGTCCGAGAAGAGGGTCGCGAAACATGGATGCACTATCGTCATTTTTCAGCAATGAACGACGGCTCCGGTGACGCTCTGGTGATTGGATAGTGGTGGCATGGTGGCAGCATCGGGATGGAGCTGCCTCTCTCTCTCTCTCTCGCTCGCTCATCTCTTTCTCTCTCTCTCTCTACTCTAATCTCTCTCTATCTATATTAGGAGGTTGGGGAAGGAAAATAATGTGGGGGCGGGGGGCTGTATTTATAGGAAAAAGTTTGGATATTCGGATATAAAATACAGATAAAGTGATTTCTAGATTCGATTAAAAGTTCTTTTATTCAATGGCGAGGTCCAAATGACCTCCAACACAAAATTTGAAAATACTGGGAGACTCACTGTCTCAAGTACTATTGAATCAACCCATCGAGGAAAAACGAGGATGTCGTCTGAAGGAAAATGAAGAAAGGTTCCCTTTTTAAATTAGATTTACTATTTATTATGAGCAACGAAAAATGCTCCCAAGCGTTTGTTTGACCTCTGATGCAAAATCCGAGAACGCGGATGGATTTCTTGGGTCATTTCCCATATGTTAGGTCTGACGAAACAAGACCTAAATCAACACACATGATATTGTAATTTCTGAAAATCATGTCTCAACGGAAAAACACTATTCACTGTGTTTTTCTTTATATTTTCCAACACCGGAACTCTCATAGACTTCAGATTAAAATTATGAAAACACTAGTATTTTCTTTTGGATCATTATACTTCAGAAAAGACGAATGTTGACTATCTTCCAGTGACAAACGCAAAACCTCAACAAGATAATTTTCGAATAAAGGTCACCTAACGTCGCGACTTACATCCGAATCATCTTTATTATGGTCAAATTTCCTCTTAAAAATTCCTAATCTTAATTAGAAATTTCTTAATCATCTTCTGGTAAGTCTGACTGAATCGTTAAGAAAAGAGATTATGATAAATAGAGTTTGTATTATTCAAGAAAATAAGTATGTACTTCCTAAAGATCACCGAGAGTGTTGTTGGATAAGCAGGTTGAGTTCCTTATAGAATTGAAAATGTCCAAGGCACCATAAAGGATAGTCTCTAAAGGATAAGCAGGTTGAGTTCCTTAGGAGTCTTGTTTAATGATTCTGTTGCGATTACAGGGGGAATAAATATTCGTTCCTCCAAGAGAAAGCTCTTCACCTCAGTGGATGGCTAATCGAGACCCTGACATGTTTCATGCCCAAGATTTGTAGCTTGTTTTAGATCGATTTTTAGAATAAGGGTAAAGATGGTCGTCACGATTGTAGCCAAATTAATTTAAAGATATATTTGCCGGTGTTCTACTCAGCTTCCAGGAGAAGTTAAGTCAAACTATTATGAGTGTAGGAGGTATCATAGATCAAGTCGTTCTCTCGTATTCTTTCGATGGGTAGAAAGTGATTCCCGAGACGTCGCTTTTTCCAGCTGGTGCAAGGTCTAGCCGACTCGTGCTCTATCGTAGCAACCTCGAAAAAAAAACAAGGTGCGTGAAGCTCAAAAAAGAAGGAAGGAGAACCCGAAGAAGATCGTTAAGAAGATAGACCTAGTGTTCGATAGATTGAGAGTTTCATTATGATAGGAAGTTTTGATGAGTCTATTTATTCATTCTTGTGTCAATAGAATCGATTTATTCATTCTCTTTTGAAATCGATTTATTCTCTTGTTAATTGAATCAATTTTCCCTTCAACAGCTTCATATCATTTGAAATTCTTCATTTATACCATTCGGGATTCATTGATTTTATCCTCTTGGATAATTTGAAATCTTTTGGATGATACTTCTTTGATCATCAAGAATCAGCAATGACATTTCCTTGTTAGGCTATACTGACGCCTTTATGAAAATATTTCCGCACAAGTTTCCAGTTGCTAACTGTTGATTTCTTCCATATCTTTATTATATGCAAGAACCCTTCAAGTTTATAAGTCATCTGAAAAGGTAATATTTTTGGCATATATAAAGTGTTATATTCTTTCTAACTTTTGACCTTGTCAAAGAATTATTGATCAAGATAAAGCCCTCACTCAGAGGCATTCATTTTATTTCGCTCCCACTCATAGAATCCGAGTGTGGACCCTTGAATAGAGCAGAGAGTATATAGCAGTATTTCTTTTAGTTATCATTGGAAGATCGAGAGATAAGTATTTCCTAGTAGGAAGTAGAATCCAAGTAAGTGCCAAATATTATTCTCCGAGATTTTGGTGTGCGTTTCTAAGGAGATTTCTCAGCTCGTTATATTTGGAGGCAATCTAAAAGAATGTCGGCAAGTAAGTTTCAAGCGTGCAGTTAAAGTCCAGGCGTGCGATCTCTATGTCTGCAGGCGATGATGATCACCAGCAGAAGCTTTTAAAGAAGACGACTTCAACGAAAGAATTTAAGGAGTGAATCACGAAGTACGTCCCAAGAAAACGAGGAAGTCAAACCTCAAGAAGTTGGAGATGAAGATAAAACGAGTTTTGAACGTGTTAGAACGTGCAATGAACCATCGAAGGAGATGTCCAATTAATTCGAGTTTATCATCCAGTTCGAGTTCATTGAAGTTTCTCAAAGCTGCGAGAAGTAAAGTTAGAAGTAAAAGCAAAAGTCAAGCGAAACAAAAGAAGGATGTACTCGTTGAGACCGCACGGCTCGTGCACGAGGAGCAAGCTTGGTGAATTTTTATTTTCTTTTATTTCTTTTGTTGATCGAATAGTTTCTAGAGGTCCGCTCGAATGCAAGATCATAAGGAGCTCGTGTGAAGCAATATTTTTAGAGAGATTTCATAAGTAGGAAAAGATGACAGATGCTCAAGTTTTCAGGAGGAAAAGCAGAACAAGTATAGACTCATCAAAAAGGTATTTTTTTTCCAGGAAGAAAAAGGAAAGAGAGCTAGAGGTTGAGAATCAATCTAAAGTATAATAACCTTATTGGTTCCAGACAGTCGAGTGCAGAAAGTGGAGTTTTGAGCCCTAAGGATATACTTTGATATGTCTTCTCCAGGATATGGAAATTTCGGGACGAAATTTTTTTTTTTAAGGAGGGTGGAATGTAACGCCCCGTATCTTCAGAGTATTTTATTTAGAGCTTAATTTCTATGAAGAGATTAATGGAAGAGACTAGGGCTAGCTTCATAGCAGTTAAAATGAATGTAAGTCGCGACGTTAGATGACGTTATTCGGAAATCATCTTCTCGAGATTTTACGTTTGACACCGGAAGATAGTCAACCTTGGTCTTTTCTGAAGCGTAGCGACCCAAAGGAAGTTGTTGGTATTCTCAGATTTTTAATCTAACATCTACAAGAGTCCCGGAGTTGAAAACCGTGAAGAATAAACCTGTGAATAGTATTTTTCCGTAAAGACGTGATTTTCTGAAATTCACGAAACCTTGTACGTTGACTCGGGTCTTGTTTCACCAAGCCATCCCTATAGAAAATCACTCAAGGAATCCGTTGGCGTTCACAGATTTCCAATCAGAGGTCAATTGAACGCTCGGGAGAGTTTTCAGCAAAAAGTGCGGAATAGTAAATTTCCGTTTCAAAAAGTCAATCCTTCTTCGATTTTCTTCAAACGACCTTCTCGTTTTTCCACGATGAGTTGGTTCAATAGTACTCGAGCCAACGAGTTTTCCGGTATTTTCGAATTTTGTGTTGGAGGTCATTTGGACCTCGCAATTGAATAAAGTAACTTTTAATCGAATCCGAAAATCATTTTATCAGTATTTTATATCCGAAAAATCCTACCCGATATTCTAAAGTTTATCTACACCTAGCAGGCCCCCTCATGTCTATCTCATCTCAACCCTATCTATATATATATGTGATCGAGAGAGAGAGAGATTAGAGATTGAGAGAGAGATTAGAGATTGGGAGAGAGAGGGAGAGAGAGGGGGTGAGAGAGAGGGAGAGAGCTGCACCACCACCACCACCACCACCCTGCTGACCAGAGCCATCGCCGGAGCAGTCGCCGGAACCGGCCAGCCCATCGCCTCCGCGCAGCTGCTGCCTTCCGACGCCTCGTTTCGGTTTGTTTCTTCTCTGATGAAGCTGAAATTTTAGTATGTCGTGTATCTTTAAGTTCCCTACATTTCGTCTTTTGATGTCGTTGTCGTCCGATGGCCGGAAACCGGCCAAATCGCCGGAAAACAGAAACTGCTACCGGCGCCGATCTGCCACTGTTTTCTTCAGTTTTCGGCCCTTTCGGGTCGTCAAATCGAAAAAGTTTCTTCACGAAAGTCGCTCCAAAAATTATTTCCTATGCGCCCGTCGAATTTCGTAATTTTCAGATGAGTTTTGAATAATATCGATTATTTAATATAAGCAGTTATTTTTATGCTGGAGTCATGTGTTATCGAAAAATTCTAAAACTCTCAAACTATAGTCTTGGCATATATAGGATGGTCCTTGAATATTTTCATAATTTTTGAACGGTTAGAAAGTGTCGTGGCACAAATCTGATAAAAATCGATTAAAATGACAAGTTTTGAAAAGAGACCCCTGTCAAATCGGTTGGTCCCAATAAATCAAGAGTAATATTTTGGAATTTATTTCCTTCTTTGTCGGAATTATTCGAGGTCTCTAGAGTCGCGCAATCTATTTCTAAAAAGAATAAAATTAAATAATAGCTCGGATTACAGTAGATTAATTTCCAAAAATATAGTAGTCGTTCTGAGCTGAAGATCGATCCTTGTAGGATTTGCGTGACTTACGAGGAAGGTGAAGGATTGAATCTCGAGATGGTTAGAGCATCTTAGCCTAGGGGAACCAGGGAAGAACTTCTGTATGTATAAGGTGGGTTATACTATACTATATCTTTGCAAATTGTATCTTTCGAGTTATTAAGCTCTGCTTTTGTCAAAATTGCATATGTGACTATCTGTGTTAAATATTTACATGCTACTGTATGTTGTCGGAGTCTCATAAACCAGCGCTGTGTCAATGTGAGTAGCTACAGTATGCATGCATTGTTTGTCCTGCCCTACTCCTTGTCGGTGAGACTAAAATGAAACACTTATTGGTTATACTCTTTGGGTATACTATGGCCATACTCAACGTTATGCGCTGGTGATGTAGTTTGGGTTGCGGGCAGTGACGGGTTATACTCTTAAGCGCTTCACGATAAAATGTTTTGGTGAACTTAGGTTGCTTCCAACTTTTAAACCTCCTAAGTTTCACTACCTGCATGAACACAGATAGATTACTTTAATAAAATGATTTGCATAACTTGAATTGTAAAACTTGCCCACTGAGTGCATTAGTACTCAGCCCAAATCTTTTCAAACATTTTCAGGTAAGTAGGCTGGAGCGTGGAGGTGACGAGGCTGAGATATGGGCTATTATGATCTACATATTTTTCCGTTGTCCCCTTTTTATTTAGTATTCTATTAAGAATTGAGTTTCAGCACTTGTGATATTCTTTTGCTAAATGCTAAGAACTCTGATCTTGGTATTTTGTTGATATGATTCTGTTTCTCTGATTCTGAACATCTGTTGACTTCCTAATTAACATGTCTCGTATGTTTAACCATATAATTATTCTAAGGGGAGGAAGCCCCGTCTTTTGTTATGCCTATATGATCGTTCATTTTAGTCTATGGAAGGGCTTCATTCGTTCAGCATATTGGTGTCTGTTTCTCTTGTCGGCCTATGAATGGGTCTATTGATTGTTGGTATCTGTTTATTTGTTTTCGTTTGGCCTATGAAAGGGCTTATTGAATTGTTAAAGTTTCTATTCTTCTCTTATAAGCCGTTATAAACGGGGATTCGCTCTAGTTACAGAGGTTATGCTGTCCGATTTCTCGTAGCGCATAATCTATCTTTGGTATACTTAGTGATCAAATTTTATTCCAAACATTAATCCTTTTTGGATTAACACCCCGTCGTTATTAAATTACCCCATTTCTTTCCCGCTTCTTAATTCCCATCCCCGTGGCATCCATTTCCACGGTCTTTCGGGATCGGGGCGCTACACCCAAAATTCAACCAAGTACAGATGAAAGTCTAGCCCATGACCAAAGCTAAAACACGAAACAATATCACTATAATTGTTCCTAACTCAGGAATGGAAACTAACACATGCGGGCTCACATATGTGGACTCAAAGTCACACACTTGTATGCATATTACACTCAAGTAATTAAACACTCATGTACAAGCTTAATCAGCTTTTAAATGTAACATAGTACATTTTCCCCACACTTTATAAATGCCCTTTTAAGTGACCAACTTAATGATTAATTTTTCACTCACCGAAAATCGATTTTGAGAAAATAAAAATACTGATTATTTACTTCAACATAGATAACGCATACCCAATTTAACTCCTTCAAAATTAAATATTATAAGCACTGAAAATCGGATAAAATGAGACTATATTACTCACTTTATTATACCCAATTTTCCAACAATAATTTGCTTAGACACATCCATTTATAATAAATTACCATTAAATACACATGTCTGAATATATCCCAAGTCCATGCATATTACTAGTTGTTCCCGGTCCAGGGCAGTGACTGAAGAAACTTGACCAAGCTTTCGTCAATTTGGAATGCTTTAGCCAGAACTGCAGCTAAAACGGGTGGCTCTGATCCAAACTCCACCTTTGCTACCGTCACTACACCTGGATTTTGGCTGTTAAAACTAACCAATGCGACTGCATTGGTGTCTCCAACATTATATTGGAAATGGATGAGACCCCTCGGGAACACGAACACGTCTCCGGGATACAAGATCTTGGCGAAGAGCCTGCTATTGTCATTGGGATCGGGTGGGTTCGATGTTATGAAACCAGCATAGAGCGTGCCTTCAAGCACCACAAGCACTTCAGATGCTCGGGGGTGCTCGTGGGGTGGGTTCAACCCGTTCGGAGCAAAGTCAAGACGGGCTGTAGCAACACCAAGAGTGTTCAACCCTGCTAGCTGACGCTCAAAAACCATAGTCACTTTTGATCCAAGGGGACTCGTGATGTTTCCAGGTTTGTTGAGGCCAGAATAAAAGAAGTCGTCTACTGTCACTGTGTTTGGGTCCTTGCAAGTCTTTCCATTCACAAATACTGCAAGAAATAAGCGAGGTCATCATGTAATTTCTCCCCATTTCAATTTCTTGTTGCATTTTTTGTGTTCCACTATTAAATTTATGATTTTAGTAGTAATTATTATTATTGAAATAAAAACTAATAACAACATATGGACATCTTTCAAAATTTATCAACAAAAATTCAAAATTTAAAAAAATTCTAATTATAAAATAATCACACTAATGATTAATTTAAATATTATAAATAATTGTAAATCATAATTGGATTAAATCAACTCCGGTAAATAATTTTAAAATCAAATTTATGCACAATAAATTAAAATTGAAGAAAATAAATGGAAGAAAAAATCATTAAGTAATAAATTTTATAGCGAAACAAGAAGTAAGACACTACTTGCGTAACATTGGAATCCGTGTGAATTTGGACTATCGATCCATGCTACTAAATATTACTCACTCCTTTCCATTCATATATTTAACTTATTAACTAATATTTATACCCCTATTTAATATGTTTAGATGCACTATTTCATCATCAAATAAAAAAATTTGAGCATATTAGGAAGTTTAATCGTGTTTTCTAATAATTTCTTAATCTTCGTGAAAAATCCAATCAATCTTTATGAATGAGACAAAATGAGTATTAATTAAATGGTAAATTGCCACTCATAACAAAACATTTACTGTAACTTGTAGTTATAACATGATTTTTAAAACGTTGCAACTATTACACCACATCTTAATTTTTTGTAATACAACATCCTAAATGTTTTGTGTTAATATAAAAAAGTAGCTATTTTTACTTAGTAAATTATGTAAATAGCCACTTTTAAAATAAGTAATATTATTAGATATTTTGGAGGAAAATGTACAACAATACCCTTATTAAAATTATTTTCATAATTTTAGAAATAATAATATTTAATAAAAATAAAATTTCTCTCTCCTCAATCCCTCACAACCGCCCACCATCTCTCACTAAGGGCGTGATTGGTACGGTGGAATGAAATGGAATAAAATGATCATTCCTATGTCCATTCTCATTCCGACGATTGGTATGATGCAAAATTGGGAATCACCATTCTCGATGGAATCCCCATTCCCAAAGAAAGGAGAATGGTCATTTCACCCACCTCTCATGGGTGTAGCTATTCCTAATGACCAAAAAAATTAATATATGATATATTTATGCATAATCATGTCTTATAATATTATTTTATCATATTTAAAAAAAACCAAAAATCAAATTAAATAATTTATTATTATTATTATTATTATTATTATTATTATTATTATTATTTCTTAATTATTTTTATATTATTTATTTATTTTGAAAATATAATTTAAAAATATATGTTAAAATCAAGTTTTGATAGCTTTTATAATTTTGTTGAAAAAAAATGAAAGTGATGCCGAAATAAGTGTAACATAAAAAGATGTTATAATACAGTATATAATATTTATGTATTTGATATAATTTAATATATTCAGATGAAAAAATTGAAATGTTAAAGTATTTTTCTATGAAATAAAAATATTTTTATTAACATATACAAATTATTATATATTGATTAATTAAATAGTTTAAAATAAAAATAAATAAATTATAATTTGCTAAAAAATAGAAAAGATCATATACTAAAAAAGAAAAATGGTGTTTAAAAATATAAAAAATAAATTAAGGCATGTGTTGATATTTATTAATTACTACATACACTTTATTCAATTATAAGAAAATTTGAAATTACATAAATATTAATTATATAAGATAAAAAAATTGATATTTCATTTCGTTCTTCATTCCGTGGACATACCAATCATAAGAACCATCATTCCATTCTATTATATCAATCACCTCCTAAGGGTATTGTAATACTTTTTAATGATAATGGTTAAAAACATTATTTTATAAAAAAGTGGAAAAAATTGGCAACGCACGTTGAAAAAAAAACCTAAAAAAGCGGTATTGTAATTGAAAATTGAGTATAACTTTTATTATTTACGATAATTAACCCTTGATTAAAAGATCTTGATCTAAATGAACCGGCTGGTCGTTTAAGATCACTATGAACGTAATTAAATCACGCTAAAACAATTAATTTAATTACCTGTAGCAGTAGTAGTGCTATTGGCACTAACGCAGAAATCTTGCAACGGGTCAGGATCAGAGGCATTCGCAACTAAGAAAAATATAGCAAGGATTGCGATGAATAGCAGTAAGTGAATCTCAGTTGATTTCATGACTAATTAAAGAATTTATTTAGCTAATTTCTGTTTGACGATTTTGTTGTTCTTTGCAATAAACAGCAAATCAATGATTGATATTTATAGTGGAAAACCTAGCTCAGTTTAATCTGTCATCAACTTAAATTTCGTGAAGCTGAAGATAAGATCGAAGCCAGTCTTATTTTCTTACAAGTTGTAATTAATATTCAAGAACAGTTAATTGGTCTTAATCAATTGATGTTTAAGTCCTCTCTCATCTCCTTATAATATTACATCTTAATGTTGCTTTTAGGTGAAAGAAATTGAAAGTTTGCAGCATCATCATCGAATAATATGGCTTGCTTTTCCATAGATGAGTATGCAGATGGAATTTAATTATAGTTTATAAGTTTGTTAATTGAAACATGTACTATATACAACTTTAAATGGAACTGAGTATATTATTTGGTTATTTGATGATGTTGAGCTAAATCAACAAAATAATTGAAGCAAAGTATTTATGTAACAACTTCTCAATCAACTAACAAAAGTTTGAATTGAATATATGGTTAAAATTTTGAAACATTTAAATTTTATTATTGAACATTGACCAATAATGTAGACGAATAAAATGAGTAATACATACATATATTAATGCAAATTGTGATCTATATACACAATGATTATATATGGGCGATGACACCGAGATTTTCTTCATTTTTGAGTCGTGTCTAGGGGAAATAGAACTGATTTGGGTAGGAAAAGGATAATGAGGCAAAAGGCTAATTTTGAGCAAGATGCATGAGGGTGTAAAAATTGAAAAACACAAAAGTGGAAATTAACACAGTTTGCACGAAAGATAATTTTAAATCATAAGCTTTTTTAAGTTTATGATTGTCTCATGGCAAAATTTCACTATTAACAATGAAGACAAAAATACATAGAGTTCATTCTTGAGGCACTCTCTCAAACACACTCTAATAAACAAAGAAACTATTCTAGTCAGGAGAAAATTTCACTTTGAACATGTCTCAGTCCCCTTTTCCCCTTTTGGTCCCAAGATACTATCACTTTTGGTTCCAACAGAATTGAACTATTAATTCTGGTCACACCATCATGTTTTCCGGTCAAATTTACTCTCAATTTTAGTCCCATTTTTCGAAAAAAAAATTACTTTTTTGGTCCTGCAGAACATGATCCCATTGAGAAATAGTTCTAATACTTTCACTTTTGGTCCCAAAAGAAAAAAATCAATCACAAATGGTCCTAGTATAACTTTTTCGTTAAAATGATATTCACTTTTAGTCCCATAAAAAATGCATTTTTGACCTCAAATAAATACTTCCAGTCCCATAAATTTGCACTGTTAACATAAAAAAATGGTTACATATCTTCAAAAATATAAAAAATAAAATACGGTTGCATTATCTTCAAAGTTCAAGTAGAGAAAACATAAAAAAATTGCTTCCTTCATCTGCAAAAAAAATATGCTTGCTTCATCTTCAAAGTTCATAGACAAAACATAAATATATATATATATATATATATATATATATATGTGTGTGTGTTTGTGTGTGTGTGCGCGCGCGCGCGCGCGTCATGAATAATATAGAAACTAATTTCGTCCAAGTAGGCTTTCGGTGACGGCGAATCCAACTCCTTCAATGGGCCCCTTGGACAACTTTGGATCGCATCATAGTACCCAATTTTTTTTTGCATTTAAAATGCAATTATGTGTCATAATATTTCTTTTGTAATTAAAGCATATAACTAAATACTTTTAATAAAAAATACTATGAGCCATAAATACGAAAATTATAACTTTAAAAGACACTAATTGATAATTGAAATAAACTATAAACAAAAAACATAGAATCATAGAACTAAAAAAATATGAAAGAAACAAAATATTATAACTATGTTTGAATTTAAAGTGAGTATATGTAAATTTTAAGTAAATCTTAATTAATTTTTAAATGTATATGATAAAGTTAAGGGTTAATTATTTTAAATATCATGAACTATACATTATTTCTGATTTTTAATACGAACTTTAAAATGTTGTCTCTGCAATACGAACTTACATTTTTTGCAATTACAACATGCATCAGTTCAAAATTGAGTGCAATTAATTAATTAAAAGCAAAAAAATTATGCAAAATACTTAATCAATTGAACATTTTTTAAGTAGAGATTGAATAGACGAATTTGCAAGTGTTTGCATGCACGTCACAATTGTACACATGGGTGTTACGTCAATTTTAATTGGCCAAAATTCAAAATGATGTTATAATTGCAAAAAAAAAAAAATATCAGTTTATGTTGTACGTATAACATTTTAAAGTACGTGTTAAAAATCAGAATTCATGTATAGTTCGTGATATTTAAACCAATTAACCTTATAGTTAATAATAAAAAATAAGATATAGCATATAGACTAACACTAGTATTATATAAATGATGTATGGAATTTAAAATTTGTTAATTTTTAAAAAAAATTTAAATTAAATATTCAAATTACCATATTAATCCTAATTTTTAAAAACTTGAAGGTGCCCATGGCCCTCCTTGGCCCATGTATGGTCCGCCTCTAATTTCAGTTACACCCATTCGAATAATTCCTAAATTCCTAATACAAACTATCTAACAACGAATGTCAATTTAGTCTAAAATCGATGAGTTGACTTGAATAGATCGAGAAAATAACAGAGTTAGGGCCAAAAAATTTCAGACCGAAAAAATGGACCGAACGGGCCAAACCGATTGGGCTGGCGCGCTAAACGGGCTGGCCCGTCGGGCTAGACCTGATAGCCTCCACTGTTTCGTTCATAATTTTTTGTAGAAAAATCTAATTTAAAAACAGTAAGTGGCATTGGAAAGCTAACTCAATTACCTTTCCATACGAATATTATGCATTCATAGATTACAAATATTCTAAGTGTTGTGAATTTTTAAAGTTGTAATAAAAAATAAATAAGTCATATTCAAGGATGCAATTTTCTGTTAAATGTTATATTTTCAATTACGACATACATTCATGAATTTATTAAGGTTATAAGTACTATAAGTGATTAGTATGATGCATAAAATATATATTATAGTATTTGATAATTTATTATTGGAGTTTGATGACAATTGTTGTTTATTCATTTGTTGCTACTTAAATGTTGAGATCCTTTACTTTAATTTATTTTATTATTTCATTTTATTTTTTTATTGAGAAAATTATCGCCCATCTCATTAATCCTCTATTTTAGATATTACTGAAATTATAAAATATTAAAATCACATTATTTTTTCTTTTTAAATTGTATAATTGCATTATACTCTAATGTTGTAATTTGTTTAATATATGAAAAATAATACAAAGATATAGGTAGTTATGTATAGTTGAATTGAAGAATCAAATAACGTTAAAATTTAAAAAATATTGTAATTCAAATATTTAGACCGATGATTGAACATAATTATTGTGATGTAGCTTGAAATTATAACTTTTGAAAGAACAAACTAATGCTGAACAATATTGTCATTAAATGTATTTTTTATTTTTTCTTCATTACTTGGATTTTCTTTGTGTAATGTTAATTATATTATTTTTCACCCTTTATTCTATTTTCATATATATCTTTAGACTAACTAGCTATTATTATTTATCATGCTTTAATTTATTTAATTTATAATATTATAATATTGTTATTTCTTTTAATAAATGATAAATATTTTGAAGATGAAATCCAACATGAAGTTGAAAGTCGGGCTTCAAATATTGTTGAAGTATAAGAAGATTGTATTTCGAATTAGATCAAAGATTTGTGGTGTAGTTTAAAATTATTATTTTTGGAAGAAGAAATTATGATAGAACATTATTGTCATTTTCATGTCATTTATTTTTACTTTCTTTCATTTGATATATTTTGATCTTAATCAAATTTTGTATTTGTCACGTTCTTTTCATTTTATCTTATTTTTCACGTATTAATTTATTTCATGAATAAGAGATAATGATTATTTAGGAGAATTATCAAGATATAATTTATACACGTGGAAAAAAAATCTTAAACATGTTGGCCCGACGGGCTAGCTTGAAAATCAAAGGGTTAGGTTTATGGTCAAGAATTTTGAGCCTGAATAAAATTTTAACCGAATAGGACCGAAATCGAAACGGGCTAGCTCGATTGACATCCCTAAATCTAACTATATAAACACTACACGAATCACCAATATTTAAACAAAACAAAAGCCTACAAAAACTCACTTAGAGATCCCACACTCTAGCTGAATAACTATATATCACACACTATAGTTGATTGAACAAAAGATAGAGTGGCTGAATGTTGAAGAACTCATATAGGAATCAACCTTCGATCTATATGAATTTGGAAAACAAAATATTAGCAATTATTGGAGAGCTTGATGAAATCAAAACAAGATTTTTGTTGTGTCGCAGTAAGTCACTGCATTAAAAGTGATTGCGGCAGACCCGAGGTGTCAAGGCCATACACCAATAGCTTCCCAAGACTAATACAACGCTCAATTGACGTGTGCACTTACGATCATCAAACTAGAGACACTAGAATCGTTGCTCAGAACAAAGAAGAGGCACAACTAGAATGAACCTATTTTTCTGTCTTCTGCATAGGAAAAAGACAAAAAGAATCAATACAAAAAAATGATCTTTAGAGACAAGATTATTAGCGACGATAAATATCGTCACTAATACTAGACTTTTAATAACGACACGTCGTTTCTAATCATTACATGGTATCTATAATAAATTTTTTGTGATGACATTATTGTTGTTTAAAAATATTTTTTGCGATGACATCATGTCGTTGCAAATAGAGCGTCTCTAAAAGTTCGTCCTAAATAAATTAAAAATTATTTTAAGTGACAACATTGTCGTCACAAAAAATGTCATTAGAAATGACATGTAATTATTAGAGACGACATGCCGTTACTTAAGTCTATTATTAGTGATGACATTTATCGTCGATAATAATATTGTCACTAAATACCCTTTTTTTGACAGTGAATGATTACATCGAAAATAACTCATGACCGTTTCAGACTTAGCTAGCCATACGCAAGACTTAGTCACACATCAAAAACTGACATCGAAGATCAATTCAACCATGAATTAGGGTTCAAGGCTAAAACGTACACCTGTAGAGCCCAAAAGGATAATGTTTTTGAACTTAAAAAAGGTCAATGTCCAAACAAAGAGAAAAATAGAAGCAAAGTGATTTCCAACAATAAGTGCACATGAGATTGCATGTTACTACACATTTTCACCATCAAATTTGGAGTTTTTCTTTAATTTTAATTTCTTTTTAATTTAGTTTACTCGTACAATCGTTAATTAGGGTTCATTATATATACCCTATTAAGGTATATAATTATTTTTAGTATTTATTTATCAAAATTTTAATTAATAATCTATTATTATGATTGTATTATGATTGATTATTTCATAATTATAATTATAATTTGGTAATTCGGTTTTTTGTTCATATATATTGATTAAGGTTAATTATTATATTATACTTAATCTTTTTGTTTGTTTAATTATAATTTTTTTGTTTCTATAATTACTATATATTATATAATCAAATTTAATGGTGTAATATAAAGTGATAGGAAATTTGAACAGTATGTAAACGGATGAGATCCTCTAGTCCGAAGTGTGTGTCCCAACATTAACATATGTAATTTTAATTATGTTTATTATAAAAATAAATTTTATTATGTTCCAAATTAATATTTCTTGCTAAGAATTTAAATTTTTAAAAATTATATATCCTAACTTTAGAATAATATATCAACCCTAATAATCAATTATATATACTAATTAAAGTGAAAATTAAATACTAAAAATAATTATAAATCCTAATTAATTGGCCAGGTAGAGTAAATTCTAAATAATAACATAAAATTAAAAAAATTAAAATAAAAAAAAATAAAAAAAAAACTAATAATTTTGATATTGAAATACAGATCGGACATAGAACTTTAGACTAGAAGATCTAAGGGTGTTAGGGCTCCTACAAAATAGGGTAAACTTATATGAATAGAAATAGCGACTATTTTTCTCAAAAAAAGAAAAAAGAAATAGCGACTATTTTTTCTCAAAAAAAGAAAAAAGAAATAGCGACTATTTTTTCTCAAAAAAAGAAAAAAGAAATAGCGATGTTCATTACTACGTCTAATTCATTATTATGAATAAGGCCAGTAGGCACGATTTTCAAAATAAGCGGGCTATTATATGCTATTTAATAAGGTGGGCTATATAGGCTATATATATTATGACGACGAGGCATGAGATAAACAATGTGAATTGCACTGTTTCGGTGAGAATGGTCTAATGGTGGAGTGGATTGTTTGGAGATTAAAAATTACGAATTCGAATCTTCTTAATACTATCAGATCGGGTGCGTGAGTAAAAAAAACAGTGAATTGCAGTAGGCTCGGGAGAAGAGTCAAATAGCTCGTTCACTATTTTCTAAGGTTTATATTACTCTTTTTTATTATTTGATTTATTTAATTTTTTAATTCTCTGAAATGGTTCATATTGTTGTTTTTATTGACGAAAAGAGTCAAATACCTCTCATCCACTATCTTCTAGCAAGTTCATTAATCCCCTGTAAAAAAGTAAATAAATAAAAATTTACTTCATTAATTAGAACTACATCTATGAGCTAAGCCAAACCTAATCAAGTTCATAAGCACTGCAAAAATACAATATGTCTATTTTAAATCATGAAGTTCACGTTTATATATGTTCCTAAGTATGCTTTGACAAATGCGGGATCTATAAAAATAAAAGTAGTAAATTAACACATGATGTTAATCAACATATTATGGGGGGACTTCATGCCCAAACTAAGATCTGTTTACTACTCTTTCAAGAAGTTTATTTAAGAAACTTATACATATATACAGAACTTCCTCATTTTTCATCATTTCTTCATCGAAAACTCTGATAAATAGAAACTGTAAGATCCCCTCACAACTATGTTAGTACAGCCTACTCTAACTACCCCACGACTTCATGAACTCTCCCGAGTTCAGATTTACTATATGAACCCAATCCCTTCTGAAATCGGATTAATAAATCTTCAATAGTATAATAATATTACATTTAATATTATACCACATAATTAGATTATATATATATATATATATATATATATATATAATTGGCGCATATTGGTATCACACACTATAGTTCATTTCACACAGAAATATATCATTTATATATATATATAGTTTCATGTAAATATTATGCCCATATTTATTGTGTGATTATATTTTCCAATCGCCATAACTTTTATAAGCGGAAAGAGTAGCTAGTATGGAAAGGCCTAATCATGTATCAAATAAATTAGTTAGGCTGGGTAATTAACCAATAGTTAAGCATTTCAGGTATATATAATTATAAATATGCATGCATATGCATATGTTAGCTGCATGCGAAGAGATGGCGTCAATCAAAACCCTAACCTTCAAAGTTACGAGAAAAACTCCAGAGTTAATCCCTCCGGCAGAAGACACACCATATGAAAATAAATACCTTTCCGATGTGGACCATCAAGATAGCCTCCGATTCCAAGTTCCGCTGATACATTTCTATCGAAAAAATCCCTCCATGGATTTGGAAGGGAAAGATCCGGTTAATGTTATCCGTGATGCTGTTGCTAAAGCCTTGGTCTTTTACTACCCTTTGGCCGGACGGTTGAGGGAATACGCCGGTCAGAGCTGGTGGTGGAATGCACCGGGGAGGGGGTGGTGTTCGTCGAGGCGGACGCCGACGTCATGCTGCACCACTTCGGAGACGCCCTTTATCCACCATTCCCAAACTTGGAGGAACTGCTTCTTCATATGCCGGTCTTTGATGGAATAATCAATTGTCCTCTGTTGCTTATTCAGGTGTTCAACGTATACTCTATTTTAAATGATATTTATTTTGAATTACACTTTAATTAACAAATGCACGGCTGATTAAGTATATAATTATTATAAAAATAAAACATCCTAATCAGCATATATATATATATGCCACATACGTTATCGCTTGGAAAATTAATTTGTAGTTAATTTGGTCTTGTTTATAATATATAGATTCGCTGGGCAAAACACACTTTTAGATCAGTGTGCTTTTATTTTTTTATTATTATTTTAGTAAGACCTTTTATGTATTTTTTGTTTGGTTTAGTTTGTCCTTATACTTTTATGTTTGATTATTTGATACCATCAAACATTTATTGCTAAACAAGTTTGTTAATTAATGTTTCCCTCATTTAAATAATAAGTTCATATGAAATAAATTTATCGAAATACTCTTATATATGTTCTTGAGAAAATAAATAAATTAATGGTCTTATCTTTAAGGGACCTGTTTGATTGACATGATTTTTTCTGGTATTTTAATTATTTTGAGAAAAATGAATATTATTAGATCTAGAGAAACACTTGTTGTTGACCGAGTTAACACGTTGAACGGTCAACGTCGGAAAACGCACGTTGATCTGGTCAACCTGAAAAAAGAAAAATCTTTTAAAATTAGTATCAATCATAACGCTAAAAAATATCACTAAAAAACAATAAAGTATCACATGTATCCTTAAAAAGTATCGGCCAGAAAAAAGAAGTCAAAACCAGTATCAATTGTAACACTAAAAAGTATCACTCAAAATTAAAAAAATATCATCTTTATCCTTAAAAAGTATTACATGTTTCATCATTTCATTCAAGTTATCAAGTAGGGAATTAAATGTCTAAAACAGTTCTTCTTATTATTTTTTTACTACCAATAATTTTTGTAATTGCTGGGCTTCGAGTAATATGGTTTATAATTTTACAAATCCAATTACGGGTTTCCAATTATATCTTAACAGTCATATAATTTTTTATTACGTAAAATTTATTTATTTTATTTATTTTTTTGAATAACGACCAAATATTTCATTAATCCACCAATGCCCTCATCCAATGAGAAAAAATATTGTTCCAAATATGCATTGACTCACACCCCACTCCAAATTGAGCTAACTCATGAGCTACGCCATTTGCTTTACGATATATATGATTAAAGCTTAAAATAACATTTGAATTAACCAACTGAGTCAAAGGACACAATTTTACTTCAAGACAATATGGCCAAACCCCTCCTGCAAGCACAATCCCACTCCATAGAGAATATATAACATTGAGTTTGGCATCAAGAACTGAACTCGGCTTCTGAATGGGTTTATCAATATAATTTACAAATAATATAGATTTTGCCTTAAATAATTGAATCCCCGTGTACAGGTAACGCGCCTAAGATGCGGCGGATTCATCTTGGCATATCGCTTCAACCACACAATATGTGATGCTGCCGGCATTTTACAATTTATGTCCGCCGTGGGTGAACTAGCTCGCGGCGGCGCAACCCTCTCTGTTCCACCAGTTTGGGAGAGGCATCTCCTCAGTGGCCGTGATGACCCGCCGCAGCGCATGTCATTAACAGACCCCCGTGAATATGATGATGTCATAAGTAGTGGTATAACCCTCATCCCAGCCGACACAATGCTACAACGGTCCTTCTTCTTCGGCGCCGCTGACATCTCCGTCATCCGTCGTAGTTTGCCACCCCATCTTCAAAGTTGCTCGAAATTCGACGTGGTGGCAGCCTGTGCCTGGCGCTGCCGGACGATGGCCATCTCTCGCAAACCTGATGAGGAGACTAAATTCATTTTTGTCGTGGATATTCGAAAGAGAATGAAACCGCCCCTTCCAATGGGATACTACGGCAATGGTGTTATCTACTCCATGGCAGTCACAACTGCTGAGAAATTATCCAAAAATCCATTGCACTACGCGGTAGAGCTGATGAGGAAGGTAAAACATGAAGCGACAGAGTTATCAGTGACAAATGTGATGAAGATGATAGATCAACCCAGTCTGAGGGCGGGGATGATTTATGCGGTGTCGGATTTGACGCATGGGGGTTGAGACAGTGGAGTTTGGTTGGGGCAAGGCAGTGTATGGTGGGGTGGCGAAATGCATTGCTCATTGGCTTCCTGAACAAACAAGTTGGTACCTACCCTTTAAGAATAAGATGGGCGAGGAAGGCATAATGGTTCCTATTAGCCTGCCACTCAATGCCATGGAAGACTTCATAAAACAAATGCAGATCATCATCCCAACTTCTCTCTTCAATGCCTCTGCATTGTAAAATATACTATATATATATGCATAAATTTTGCATTTTATCATCTCAATGTTGTATTACTATTTTGGATAATTAAATAATAATAATAATATAATAAACCATGCGATGACAGAATAAATTTAAATTAGGACTCACTCTTATGAGATGGTCTAACGGGTCATATACAATTAGACGGATTCTTTTACCTGACCCGAATCCATTAATATATATATAAAAGACGGAGCAACATCTCAAAACAAAATTAGCAGATTCTGATTCTCTCTCTCCTTTAATCCTCACGGTGGAAGTGCGCAGTCACAATATTCTCTTCATCTGCCACAATGTTGTGTTGTGTAGCTCATCATTGTCGATCTCCCCGCCGGATTCTGCCGTCAAATTTAACCTCCTCATCCGATTACCTAGAAGTCGACCTCTCTCTGCTGGATTCCACCACTGAATTTGACATCTTCATCGGAGTGCTTAGAAAATTAAACAAAATGGCAATAGATGAAGCCAAAAGCTTTATTTGTAACAGCTTTTGTTTGAAATCAAGGGAATGCATCTGACTTCTATTGAGGCAAGATATATGCTTATTCTATAAAAAAATATTTATTGACTTGTCAAAGACGGGATTAATTGAGTAATTACTACTTTTCACCAAATTATTGAAGCCAGAACATTGTGTGAATTATATATTAGAAATTACTATTTGATTGATGGTGATGATGATTGGTATAAAACCGTTTCATTCTTCATAATCAAATAGCGAGTTCATGATGTTTGACAAAATGCTTCAATGAAGGCTTGTCAAAAAATTGTATTTCTTAATAATGAAAACTTTCAATGATTACCAACAACAGAGAATTGTCATTAGCTATAAAGTCAAATATCATGAAGTAAAGTATCACTAATATAATGAGTGGTTACAATACAATATCGATTTCATTTGTTTACTGATTTATCTTCTTTGAATTTATCCAAAAGTGATTTTGCTGCCTCCTGTCTCCCTTATGCCCAAATTGCCTCTTTCCGAATAAAAAAGAAAAAAGAAAAACAAAGGACTAAAGAACGAGGAAAAAGATATAAAAATACGAGAGAAATTGGACTTGCCAGAAACCCAACTTAGTTGACTGGAGATCCCAAGATCTAGGTTTAATGGGACAACCTAATTGTAAAAGACTAATATAAGATCATTGTGAGTGTTCATTATCCCTTGTTAAGTGATACCCACATGGAGTAGGATAAGCATGTGGCTTTTAATATTCTTACTCGTCGATGAGTCGAGCGAGATAGTACGTGCCATTTAAAAGAATCACTTATGTAAGAGAGAAGTAAGACCATTTTGAATGAAATTGTGTGAGCTGAGGCTCAATTCTTAAACCCTCTTACAGAACCAGATATTTGTTCTAAGCCATAAATGAACATAACAATGAGAACTGAAAATATGTTAGCGAAAATCATGTGTAAGGTATAACATCGTTTACACAAAGGGAAGACCAGTCCGAAGACAATGCGTGTAATGATAACGAGTAAAGTAGATATATTTTATAAGCAAATGTTCAAATAGTTACGCCTACAAATCTATGCCAGATTTATTGTTGAACTTGTTCAAAATCTTCGTCAATTTCCCTCATGTGGGGGATTGTTGGAAAATATCAAAATATGTGAGTGAAATTTTATCTAGATATTTCTAAACCCTAGATACCAATGTCCTAATGGAAACCTTTCATGTTTTCGAGGTTACACTTGTGTTTTAATGGTGGATCAAGTGTAATGCCTCACTTTGGAGCCTATAAAAGGGGTGCTCACTTCTCATTCGAAGACACACCAAAATTCATTCTCTCTTCTTCTCTCATCTCTCGATCTTGCTCTATAGTTTCAAGTGAAACTTGTGCTCTAGTTCGTATTCCAGATTTCAAGTTCTAGCTGTCTTTGATCAAATTCGATCATAGTGTTCAGTTCATCGGAGAAAGTTTCGATCCCTATCCTTTATGTCCAGGGAATAAAACGCTCACACGTGATGAATTTGGTTTAAGAAAACTATGATCTCATAGGCCACTTGTTTCTCTATTCATATATGTTGTTTTGTTCAACTAGATTCAATAAAATTTCGTGTATATACATCTATTTTATATAGTTACTTTGCTTAGTTTAGTTTTTTGGTGTAATACTTTTCCCAAATAATATCTAGTGATTTATTTCCTTCATTATTATTCATGTTACTCATCCTCAGTATGCACATAGGAGTTCGTCATTTCTATGTTCTATCGTAATGATTATCTTGCAATTTGTGTGTAGAAATTTGTGTAGATCAAAATGTGTTTTTCATGGTGAATTTGTTTAGCACAAATTAAAAGCTGATTTTGGCTGATGATTGATTGCACAATGATTATTTGTGACAATAATCTAAGAATGGTTCCATTATTTTTATTGAGTTAAGGTGTTCAATCCTTCCAATCCATCCTAATTAAATTGCATATAAAATTAAAAGAAAAAAAAATCCAAAACCTATAATTTCTGGATATCACTTGACACAAGGGACTGGAGCCTCATTAAAACATGTACAGAAAACCCACAGTGAGAAAAACCACACAGGGAAAAAAGTACTCTAAGAAAAACGAAAATAACCAGGACCGCAAGCGTCATGTTCAACCAAAAAAAATACAAGGAAAGCATAAAATCAACACACCCTCTGGGACTCGAGAAGAAGCCCAGACATCAGCCGCTTGATTTCCATCACGATAAATATGGAAAACCCGATAGTGTATAAAATCCAAGAATGCTGAACTCATTTCCAACGGGGCTTCAACTTCCAAGGAACCTGCAAATTAAACTGCGGGAGGAAAGCAACGAAACAATATAAATAGAGTCTGCCTATAGCTAAATAAAGTCCATACACAAACACAGGGCCCATTCCAATGCAGTAATCACATCTATCAATTCGGCCAAAAAAAGAAATATCGATACCCTCCTCAGAATGAAAACAACAAACCATTAAGCTATTTGCACGTCTAAAAATTCCACCACATGCCATTTTACCCGCAGCACCAATCGAGGAACCATCTGTGTTAATTTTAACCCATTTCAAAGGTCGGGGAAGCCAGGAAACAGAAATAATCTTGAAATTCCAATTGTACGTGAACTTTAATTCAACAAACTCTTATGAAACTTATTTGTTGATTTGCAGAAATTGCTTTAGAGTTTATAATTTTGAAATGGATAGAAATCACAAGCATTTGATATTATATTTATTTTAAATTCATAAACTTAACATAGATTTCAGTTTAGTATTATTGTTGTACTCAACCACAAATTTGCCCGGCATTCCATCCGGCGACTTAAAAACCTGCTTAGGTTCATCTATCATGCCGAGACTAAAAATTGTTGGCACTACGTAAAAATGAGACAATATTATTAAAGATCATATAATGTCGTCATTTATAATATATTTAAGTACCCACATGCTGTCTCTAATTAATTTATTTCAAGATTTTCTTGATTTGATGAATTTATTTTACGCAGTCAGATAAGAAATCTTAAAATATAATCAATTGGGTAAAATTTTCATGAAAACTTGAGCATTAAATGTTAGATTTGCACAAACTTTGAAAAATGGGCACAATTTTGTTAATTGTTTCCATTTGGGTTATTTGTAAAAAATGCATAAACCGTTGGTATTAAAGTGCATTTTTCGCATTAAATCAATTAAATAATATTAAACCAACATTACTTATGGTAATAAATGAAAATTAAAATTAATTAAATGAGAAGTGATTTATATAAAAGACTTAATATAATAAATTAATTAAAAGATTTGAATATATCAAACTTTAACATATAAATTTTGAATACATTTAGTTGTAGAACAATAATTTAGATGTTTGATTCATTGAAAAGTTATAAAATCCTTACAATAAATATATATAGAAATGACATGTTAGAAAAAAAATATATAACGAAATTATGTTTGAAAATGAGAATATATTTTAGGTAGTGTGCGAAAATAACTATATAACTACGAGATAATCTATCTATATATATTAAGGAAAAATCGTGTGATAGACAATAATTCTCCTATAAATCGTTGTCTATCACACAATTTAATAATTATATTTTAGACAACAGTACTTTTTATATAATATACAACAATTTTGAGCTAATAAACAACAATTGTGACATTTATTGTTGTAAATTTTTCTTTTTCTTTTTTTTTTTTGCATTTTTCATGAAGGTTTAGATTATAACCGT
The DNA here is from genome assembly GCA_026008535.1 of Perilla frutescens. Lineage (NCBI taxonomy): Eukaryota > Viridiplantae > Streptophyta > Magnoliopsida > Lamiales > Lamiaceae > Perilla > Perilla frutescens. The sequence goes on from BRKX01000015.1 coordinate 48,708,063, forward strand.
TGTATTTTAACAAATTTTTGCAATCTTATTTATTATTTTTACTTGAAAATTTGAGATTTATAACATTTTTTATTTTATTGTTTTATGCATAGGTGGGTGATTTGTATAGTACTCTATATTTATCGCATAAAAAAAAAAATTCATTTATGTTGCACTATCATAATAATAATAATAATAATTTATTATTTTTCTATTTCAATTTCATCATTAAAAATAAATAAATAATTATATTTTTTTATACCTATCATAATATTACAAATTTTAAAAAATAATTATTTGTGCATCGCACAAGATAAATACTAGTTAATATTTAAATCATCAATTCTAAGAATTAACTAATTAAGATATTCATAAATAAAAAAAAATGAATATCAATCTTCAAACATTAAGACATAGTTTTAAAAATATTAGTTCTTTAAAATTAAATATGTAGTAGTGTCGGCTCCCAAACTCGCTCCATCTCTCAACTCTCAAGCCAGCTTTGGTTCACCGGTTTTAATTTGCTCCTCTAATAATATTTTTGTCGAATTCTTAACAAATTTTACTTAGTTTAATAAATCCTTATATTTGTATTTGATTTAATAGATGTTTAAACTTATTTGTTTTGACACGAGGTGAACAAGCCCCAATAAAATTAAGGCCTCAGATAACAGCCTAATGCTCATGGGCCTCCCTTTCTTTTTATGCTTTTATTGTTCTAAAAAAATCTTTCAAAAAATATCTGCCTCCAAAATTAACCAAAATCTTCCAAAAATCTATGTTTACTGTTCTAAAAAATTGTCTACTCCCAACAAGAAAAAGAAATACATCGTCTCTCCACTGCCTTGCTTTCATATTGTGATTTTTTTTTACTTCTAATAAATTATTTTGATAACTCATCTTAGTTCAATAGTTCCTAATCGATCTCTTAGTCCGGCTATGTATGCCGATGGTTCAATTATTTAAGATCACCGGGATTGTACACAATTATTATTATTATTATTATTATTATTATTATTATTATTATTATTATTATTATTATTATTATTATTATTATTATTATTATTATTATTATGTTAAAAATAATAATAATAGTATGTGGGGCTATTGGTAAAGAATAATTCGACGCCAATCAAAGTTTTCTTTGAATACGCATTATATTTGACATTTTAAACTATAACAGTTTTAGGAATATTAAAATTGAAGATGCAGTGCATTTTATCTAACCAAATAAAATCGGCGACATGAGATTAAGAAAGTGTATATTAGATGAATATTATTGTAAAGTAATATTTGTGTATTAATTAATCTATTTTGTCTCTGACAGAAACCCCGAGCACGACGGGCACGCTCAATGATTGTATTTCGATGTTTGTTTTTTGCAGAGGTTCTCGTTTTCGAGGTTCTTAACCAATGGAAAGATTATAGCAACAATCTTCAATACTATCATGCATGATCATCACACATGACATGATGGCTTTAGGAAACATGCATGATCCCTACATTCGATTGTCATGTCATATTCATCATACAATCATGGGCGTAGAAATCCTCATCTAGTGAAGGTACGTGGATGACTTTCTAGAGTCAATTGTTTGACCGATTAGAAGAAAATTTATATATGATCTTGATTATGGTGGTGGACGTTTTGGAGGCAATTAATTATATATGATTTTGAATTTTTGAATAAAGAGATATAGTAATAGAAATAATAATTGGAGAAACCTTCAAGATTAAATTAAATAAAGAATATAGATTGAAGGAAAAAATGAAGAATAGAAATTGAAACTTAAAAATTTAAATATTAGATAAAGTAAAAAAAAATTCCATATCACGTAAGATATGCAATAGCTAGATTTAAGGGAATGCATGAGAAAATTACTAACATAACCTTGCCTCCTAAAAAAATCTAAAATATTAACTTGCAGTAACGGTTAAATGAGTATTTAACAGTAAACCAATCTCAACCATTAATTAAATTAGATCCAACAATTACTATTTATTTTCATTTCTCACATCAATAATTATTTCTCACCTGAACTAAAACATATATATATATATATATATATATAGTGCAACTAGTTCAGTTATTTCAGATTCATTATTGATGAAGCTCTAAGGATTTATTGCGATCCTAAAATTTTAATGTTTTGAACTGGAAGACTATGAACGCATTTAACGATCAATAAGTCCAACATGTAGAATTTTTTATTTAAACAACACTTTAAAACAATTGTCTATTTAGTCGTGTGTATTGATAAGCTCATATGAGTTGTTAATGGATGGTGTTACTATGAGAGAATTGTGATACTATTATGAGAGGTTTGTTATACTAATATGAAGGGATCATATTGCTATATATGATATTTTTTATTTTGTCGAATGATATTGCAATAGATTGCGAATTATATATCATGTTTCCTTATCAAATTCTCGTGCAATTCGGCAATGCTAAACTTCCTTCACTGTTAATATTTTGTTTTTTTTTTAAATTATTTTAAAAACGACCATAACTTCCTTTGAACTAGCAACCTTCAATCAAACAACCAAACTTCTTTCACAGTTAATATTTTTTTAATTTTTTTTTTGAAAAATAGACTCGACTATTTTGTCCAACCATACATAATTCAGTACTATTTAATTATTTCCCCATGAAAGTAGTTTTACAGTCAAATTCAGAAATGAAACTGGGTCATATTTAGCACAAACAAATCAACATATTAATTAGCATTATTGTGAAAACATAGTAGCATAGTTTTATTAATACATTAGGAGTTCATTGATATGATGAAATGAAATGGTCATTATTATGTTCATTCTCATTCATATTAATTAGCATTATTGTGAAAACATAGTAGCATAGTTTTATTAATACATTAGGAGTTCATTGATATGATGAAATGAAATGGTCATTATTATGTTCATTCTCATTCATATAATTAGTTAGTATGCTTTAAAATTGAGAATCACTCACTATAAGAAAAACGCGAATGAATGATTATATTCCATCGTTAAAATATCGACAAATTAATGATGGATTAACATTGAGAAGTTTAATGATGGATTTATCCGTTGCTAACTTAACGATGAAAAAAATCTATCGTTATACGTCGTATTTTAATTTTTAAATTTTAAGGACGAATTAACGACGGAAAAATCCGTCGTTAAGTTAGCGAGGGAAAATTTTTTCATTAAACATTATTTTTTTAGAGCTCGAGAAGCTGTCGTGCATAGAAATGCACACATGCGCCATCGTTCTTTAATGGCTATGGCTCGGGGTGAGGTTAGAAATCTGCGTCAGGCCTAAAATTTGAGTGAGGAAAATTGAAGGAGGGGGGGGGGGGTTGCATTAAAGTTCGTAGGGCTAAAATTTAAGGGAAAATTGGAGGGGAAGGGAGGGGCGGAAATTATTTGAAAACCTGAATAATCATTCCAACGAGATACAACACTGGAATTATCGCATGAATTTAATAATTAATCCAGCAGACTTTCGTCCCACCGGAAAAATGTGCTTGAAAATTATTGATTCTATGAGATATTCTAGTAGGTGTGGTACCCATAGGAATACCTTCTAGAATATCACTAGAATTCCAGCAGATTTTGGGGATGCGGGAATATACAATAGGAATTAGCGAGATTTCTTGTAGTGTTTCATTAACAAATATATGTCTACTTAAAACACAAAAATAGAAAATATATTGATGTTCTTTTCATAATTTTTATGTACATATAATCATTATTTATAACATGAAATTAACATGTTAAAATTTTGTGGTGTTTACTTTCTATTGCAATTCTGAAAATTCATTATTTATGAATGTCACATATTTTACCAAAGTTATAATTATATGATATGATATCACATAACAAAAATCTAACAAAATTTAACTTTCAAAAGAAATATTGTAAATGTGCATGTATACTTATAGTTTGAAAAGATACAAATATAATATTGTATATATAAATATAATTGCCTAAATGTACAAACTATTTTTTTGGTCCAAATACACACTTAAATTATTTAAAAAGTACAATCGCTCCCTAAACTATTCAAAAAATAACAAACTGACACTCCACATTAACACAATCAGTTTTTTCCGTTAATTAAAATATATTAAGTTCAATTACATCAATTATAAATGTCAATTGGATAAATTGAAACCACGGTCAAAGATCCCGTACTATGAAGTACTATTAAACATCTCTCATAATTTCAAAATCCAACATCAGATAGTTATCAAGATTTAAAATCTAATTCGTAATACAAATCATTGTCATCAATATTTCTCCATATAATTATTCTATCGTTTAACACCCTATTAACAAATTGAGAATAAATAAATAGCCCATGATGAGAGCTTTCTAACCATATACCATATTACATGTCATCATCATCCGAATCAATCATAATTAAGTCGAAAAAGTTATGCGCATTTTATTTAACGGAATAAAACTAAAGTTGTTAAACGAAAAGTGTGAATTTGATATATTTTAAAAATTTGAGGAGATCGTTTGTACTTTTTAAATAGTTTAAGTGTGTATTTGACAAAAAAATAGTTCATATATCTAGATTAGGACTTGACATATAGTTTTTGTGTTTTTTTTTACCCTTCGTCCTTATTATTACTATTACTATAAACATAGTATTCAACCAACGACGGACCTAGGGGGCCTAGCGGGGGCAGCCACCCCCCTCAAATTTTATAAAAAAAAAAAAGTTTATATGTTATATAATTATTATATAAATATAATATTTGTGCCCCCAAATATTAATATTTTTGGACATTTGATTTATTAATATCTAAGTATGGTCCATATAGATTTTAAATTGATGTAGTGAGAGGCCCAAAATTGTATAATGCTAAATAAATAATTTTATTTAAAAATTCAAAAGTATTTTTCATTTTGTTTATATTGCTACTTTACTACTTGTGTAAGTTCATTTTATTGTTATATTTTTCCTTATTTATTCTTATTAATATTTTAAGTTTATTTCATTATATTTTAGGTATTTTATTATATTTATGAATTTGAGAATAAATGCTTCAAGACTTTAAAGTTATGAGTTTATTTATGTTTTATGATTTTTTAATTTACCTATAATATAATAGTGTGTCATTATGCTCAAATTCTGCATTTAAGTTTTTTTTTTTATTAATTTTTGTTGGAGTTTTGCAATAAGTTTAAGTTAAGGTTTTACATTCTCCAATGTATATTGAGAAAGAAATTATCGAGACTTTTAATGCCGAGTCAATCATAGACGAATTTAAAATTATGAAAAAACGTCAAGTATGACTTATGATGCCAAAATTTTAAATAAATATAATTTTATTTTAATTGAGATAAGTAGTTACGTGTGTGTGTATATATATATATATATGTGTGTGTGTGTGTGTGAGTGTGTGTGTGTGTGTCGCGCGCACGCGTTATAACTGTTTTTTACCCCCAAATCAAAATTCCTGCATCCGTCCCTGTATTCAACTATTTTTAAGTTTTAAACTTGATAAAAATGAATAAAGTAATTTTCATACAATGTATGGGAGAATTAGTACTAGTGTATATATATGATTTTACATCCTAATTATTCATATGTGTTGGTACATATATATTAATATATGTGATTTTAATGACTGTCAAAATCGCATCGAGTCAAGTCTATCAATGTTGCTGACATGTTTTTTTTGGTAATTAACAGCGAATCATGTGAATGTTGCTCCTACAACATGATCTAGTACTTGATTTTTTCTCCCTGCATAGTCTAATCACAATAACTTTTTCATATTTAATGGAGAGGTTTCAAGTATTTGATTCGGTACTCTCGAAGAAGCTGCAGATTGCGCCGATCAACATATGTTTGGTATTCACGTTTCACTATTAAATTATAATTTTTTTAATTCAATTCATTTTTTTGTATTTTAATTTAATTTTACAATCATTAATTAAATTTTTTTATTCAATTAGGACTTATAATTTTTTTAATATTTTATTTTTCAATTTTCAATTAATAATTAATTATTATGAATTTACGATTGATTATTTCATAATTAATTAGAATTTATATTTTTTAAATTCATTTTTTGTTGATAAATGTTGATTATTAATAATTATTATTAAAATTATAAATTTTATAATCGAACACGAAGTGTAATACAAAAGGAGTAACAAAAAAAAACTGATCAGCGATTTTCGCTGTGCTTAGTATATACTGAAAACCACCAATATTTTTATCAGCAGGCTGCTTCGATCTGGGAAATTAATGGACAAGTTTCTATAGCTTGATGAAATATTTATGGAATTTGAGATATTATTTTAAGATTGTGCTTAAATTTCTTTATTTCATTAATTAATTAATCGATCCCCTCATGTTTCTTCTTCCCCTTAATGTTTGGATAGGCAAATGCTATATGTCAATCGATGTTTTTTTTCTTTTTGTTTTTTTTCAAATGTTGTGATGATTGTGACATTAATTGGGGTCGTTAGGACAGATTGAATATGTCCTAGTTCACGAATGAATCATAAATTCGAAGGTATGCCCCATTTTGTTGTAACTTCTCTATTGGTGATCCATAAAAGCATAGGATATGAGATAATATACAACCTGTACATAGAGTTGCAATGAGGAGTGAAGTGCACATGTTTCTTGTTTGATAGGTATATCTACCGCCAGGTTAATTCCACTAGCTCCCTATCATGAACGATTAGTAAAATTTTGAAAATGTCCTTAATTTTAATTAATTGCATTATAGTACTAGAATTTTAAGAAATTGTAACAAATCTAGGATGAGAGTCAAAATGTGGCGATCAAAAGTGTCATGTTTCACATGTATCCAACATGAAAAACCAATACGAATTAGGAAAATGAGGTGCAAATTCTTCTTCTTCTTTTTTTCCACCTTCCATCAAAATGACATCACTTTCCGATTGCTAGACTTTGATTCTCAGTTTGTTACGGTTTTCAAAGTTCAAATAATAGAATGTAATTGCTCAAAATTTATAACATTTACAAAATTTCGCTAAAAGTTCACGTTAACAGGTGTAATTAATTGACTATCTATAGTTAGCCATGGTAGAAAGGGTACATATGAAATGTCTATCTATCTCAAAATCGATAGGCTTCCGGAATGCTCTAGAAAAAAAATGTTCGGATTAGAAAATTTTAGTTTGATATAGATAAATATAATCCAATTTGACTCAAATAGCCCGAATTCTATCGTTTATATTAATATTTTGGTTAAATGTTGAAATTTTCACGATTGATGTAATTTACGTTATGTACTGAAAATATAATTGAATTGGTGGTAATTATGTTATATTTAGTGTTGATTTATTAAAACAAGAAATTTATGAGGATATCAATTGACTGCAAATTTATACATATGAAAGATTTTTTGTAAACTTAGTTACTACCGCTAGCCACTGAAGTGTAATGTACATTGGATGAGAATCTCATGTTTCGAGGATTTATAAGTGGATTTAATGGATTTATTTAATCATTACTAGGATTAACAATTTTCAGTGGAGTTCGTTCCCCACCCTTGTGGGCGTGGAGTGTTGGAAATGGTATCAGAGTTAACCTTGGCAGTATCCAAAATTGAGCCCTAGAACTATGTGTACTCAAATCAGGCTCTGGGGATGGTCCTCGTTGTTGTGCCCCACCCATGTTAGTTCGGAGTGTTACAAATGATATTACAGCAATCCCCGAGAGTGTGATCAATCGGGCTTTGAAACCGGTGTAGGTGGTATCAAATTGGGCCTCGGGAATGACCCTATAGCTTAAAGGCATCTTAAATGAGAGGAGAACGAAATCGTCGCGTCTCCAACAAGAGGAGAATGAAATGTGCACATTGAATGAGAATCACATATTTCAAGGATTTATATAGGTGGGCTCAATTGACTACTTTTTTAATAATTTGGGTTCGCTATTTTGCGATTCGAGGACAGATGGAGTATATACGTCTTCAACGAGAGGATAATGAAATTAATGTCACGTCTCCAATGAGAGGAGAATGAAATACCCACATTGAAAGAGAATCTCATATTTTAAGGATTTATATAAGTGGGCTCAATGAACCACTTTAACAATATGGGTTAACAATTTTTGCAATTCGAGGACATATGGAGTACATCCGTCTTCAACAAGAGGAGCATAAAATTTTCACATCTCCAACGAGAGGAGAATAAAAATGCCCACATTGAAAGAGAATCTGATCATATTTCAAGAATTCATATAAGTGGGTTCAATGGACCACTTTAACAATGTCGGTTAACTATTTTTACAACTCAAGAACACATGTAAAATATTGGCTAGCTAGCGGAATTCGTTGTGTTGTTATCAAGTTATTACTTATTAAGCCACCCCTGCGGACCTGGGACATTACACAGATGATTAGTATTATGGGCAAGAATTTTCAATGCCAAAAAAATAGTCTAAACTGAATTTTGATTTACCCCAGCAATTTCCAAGTACAATCAAAATTTTGTTGCCACTAAAATACACGTAGAATAAAGAATTCATGCCACGTTGTTTTTCCATTCCGAGGTGGTCTATCTGCTGCATTTCACTACCTTTGTCTCCATCACCTCTACCTCTTCATATTAGCACCAATGTCCTTTGATGCCGTTGACATGAGAATTCAATTTTCACTTTGTTGGCTTTAACAAGAATTAATTTATAAATACACATGTTGGGGGTTCAAAATCGATATGTTCCATTCGAGACAAATATTTGTTGGAAAATATCATTAGTGTGAGCGAAGATTTTCTAGATGATTCCAAACTCTAGATATCAAAGGTTTGCATCTAATGCAACCTTTGAGTTTTGGGACTTACTCATTGTGTTTTAATGGTGGAACACTTGAGAAGCTTCTTTTGGAGGCTATAAAAAGGGTGCTCAAATTCATTTGTAAGACACACCAAAAGTTGATTATCTTCTCTTCTCTCGATTTTGCTCTCTAGTTTCGAGTTAAGTTTATACTCTATTTGGTGGTTTAAGTTTTGAGTTCTAGCTCCATTTGATCAAGTTTGAGTATAGTGTTCAATTCGCCGGAGGAAGTTTTGGTCTATCCGCTGTATAGGAATCAACCGCTCATACTGGCAAAATTTAGTTTAAGGAAATTGTGATCTCCACAGACCTCGGGTTTTTATAAACTTGTTTCAATTATTTCGATATTAAAATTATTTTAAGTTGTTGATATTTTAATTTTTCAACTATAGTTGTTATTACGTTGTTGTTCAGCTAGATTTAACAATATCTAAATCGATTCTTGATTAACATGATTATTTGAGGTAGAGTTAGTTCACATCAGCTTTTGTTATCTGTTTGCTTTTTTCTCTCATGGGTTAGTTAATTAATGCGGTCAGAGAGTTAATGAAAGCAAGTTCCATTTCATCGTGTGAGGGTTCTTTATCATAATTACAAAATATGCGAGAAATAAATAAATTTATGTGGTTCACTAAGAATGTAACAATGTGTTAGCTAAATATACGGACCAAAAGAGATAATATATTATTATGTTTGAAATACATATTAATTAGAGATTAAGACTAGGTTTATATAATACTGAAACACTACCAGACTTAAGAAATAAGTTATATCCAACTCTGCATCAATGTTCTTCAAGGCATGCCAATTTAATAATAATAATAATAATAATAATAATAATAATAATTATTATTATTATTATTATTATTAAATTTTGGGAGAAGGAAAGTGTAACTTAAATTCGAAGGCTTTAATTTCCTTTAATATTAGGGTTCGTTTCCCATACATCAGGTGGATCGTATAACGTTAGATGGGATTGTGCATGCGGCTACACGTGATGTGCGCTCGCCCGATTATTATTATTATTATTATTTGGATTTTTTATTTTATTTTCTCTAAAAATTATAACCTAAAATGAAATTATTGAACTATAAAAATTGAAGTAAATTAATTTAATTATTTTTATCCACTTACTCGTGCGATGCACTCTTCCAATGCTAATGCGTGGGCTCGTGTACTGCGTTCAATAATTATTTTTTTTCGAAATAAATATATACCTTAAAATGGAATTAGGAACCTTCAAATTAAAGTGAATTGATTTAGTATTTTAGATCTAAATGTAATAAATCCATATAAATCAAGCCGACTTGATACTTTTCAAATTACGGGTGATACTTTTTATTTAGCATCTTTTCAAACTACGACTGATATTTTTAGTATTATGAGTGATACTTTTTATGATTGTTTTTTTTGTCCGACTTGGAGTAATGATATTATCATCAAAGTGTTAATATAAAGGTGCCCGTCAAGGACATGCAATATGATACTATCATCAAAGTTTGAAAAAATATGATAGAGGCCAAAATGCACGAATGAAAGGAATTAAGGGATGTATGGTATGATTATGAATTACTCAATTACTCAAGTTGTGGTGGTGTACTCGCTCAACGCTACTAATAGTGGAATCACTCAATGAGACCGAAAACACTTATTTCAAAAAGTATGAGGACACACTCATTCCAGATGCAAGAACACAAGGGATCTAGTTCTCTAATTGACAATTTTATCTAATATAATGAATTTCGCATTAATTTTGATTTTTCACACATTTAAAATTTTGATGGGAAATATAATGAACTTAACATGTTTACAACATTAATTAATTTTTAGACCAATTAAAAGTGAAATATGATACACGCGTTGTGGGATGTACTCATTTATTGAGTTGTGTAGAGATGAAAACTTGTCGATATATATTTTAATTTAAAAATGTCATTTTCGATTGATCCAAAAGCTAATCAATGTTGTAATTGTAAAATTTGTCAAGTTCAAAATACTTTCGGTCAAATTATCAAATCGTGTGAAACCCCAAAAATTAGTCACCTTGACGCAAGTGTTTGTCAAAAATATTTTTTTGTTAAAAGACTGCAGACCTTGTGCAAGAAGTGTTTCTGGCCTGCATATATAATCATAGACTTATATATAGTTTTGAAATAGAAGATCACATGACATCCTAAACTAATTGATGCTCTAAGAGAAACAGTGACCAAACAAAGGGAAAAAAAAGAACTTAAAAAATAGGCTCAAACATACGAGTAATATAATTTCTGGTACCCACAAATGTGAAGAAAACTATATTGATCCCTGATTTGGAAGCAACTAATAATTGTCTTGTCTCTACTCTCTCTCTTTTTCTCTCTCTCTCTCTCTTGCAGAGATTGATTTAATCTATTGGCCAATGAAAAGGAAAAGGACAGGCAAGCCCTAGGTGGAAGAAACAAATAAAGAGGTGAAAGCGAGTGATCAAAGGGATTGATATAAATGCTACTGCACCTTCTCTAACTCATTTACTCATTGAATTGATTTTACAGATAAGACTCTCTCTCTCTCTCTCTCTCTCTCTCTCTCTCTCTCTCTCTCTCTCTCTCTCTCATTGTACCACAACCATGGGAAACTCTACCCTCCCCATGAGATAGTACCCACATTCCATGAGATAAAATATGTGGACAATATTTTATAAAATAATAAAGATAAATTCTATTTTTATAAGTGGATTTTCCACATGCTTTCATCTCTATCGAGTGTGAATATTGCCACATGGGGGAGGGTAAACTTTTATCACAACCACACTATATATAGAGGCAGAGACTGAGTTTTTCTCGTTAGAAAACTATGCCATTTAGTAGATGAAGCCACACGGAAAACTACGATAATGGTGCATGCTCTAGTTATTGGATCCTATAAAATTTCTAGGTAAAGTCTCCTGTCATATTTTGCAAATTAGAATCACATCATGCGGGTCACCCTTGTCTGGCCCACTCTAAAGAAAAAATGTCACAAAAATATCAATCATAACATTAAAAAGTATAACTTATATAACACTAAAAATAATCACTAGTATTCTTAAAAGTATGGAGTCTGCTACTTGGCTTATATAAGTTTATTTCATCCAAATTATGGTTTATTCTATTTCAATTAATTATTTTTTTCTCATCTCAATCAAGGTTTAGAGTTTACGGGCTTATGGTTTTTTTAGGGCTTATGTTTTTTTTTTATTAAATTCGAATTAGGACTTATATTTAATTTGAAAAACTTAATTGTCAAATGTAAGACATAAGTCCACACGTTAGCGTCGGGTGATTGCACTACGCTAGTAACGACTCGGCTACCGGACTGACGATTGTCCCCACTCGCCCTATGTCTGTAATGATCCGGCTACCAGACTGAGGGCTAGGTCATTACCAGACTGACGATTGTCCCCACTCGCCCTACGCTTGTAACGAGCTAGCTACCGGACTGATGACATGTCCTCACAAACCAACACAAGTCTTTCCAGCGTGCTTTGTCTTCACTCGTACGCTACCTGAGAAACTTTTCAGGAGGCCACCCATCCCAGGGTCACCGATCCCACCATTGTCTAGGTTAAACACGCTTAACTCTGGAATTATGGTGGAAAGAGCGTCAGAAAAGAAGATGTACCTTGTGATATGAGTAGCACCTATCAAATCATTTAAACTCTCCTCGACTATACAATCACATTCGCCGCATCAAAAAAATTAAATTAATTCACTTTAATTTAAGAGATATATATTATTGGGAAAAATAAAAAACTAAAAAAAGAAAAAATAAGAAAGAAAAAAAAGGACGTGTGCGTGTGCGCTACGCACCCGACCGACATCAGCTTTCGTGCACCACGTCTGACAAGAGACCAGCCCAAATTTCTATATGTAAATCGGCCGTGAATGTCTCACCAATCCGTGTTAATTTCTTAGTCGCATCATGAGGTACATAGTACATGATCATGTATCACAATATGTCTATTGGGAGACATATTGTGACACGTGATCAGGTACTACCTCATGATACGACTAAGAATTCCCCATTTTTATGTTGTGGCCTAGGAAGAAGTCATTTTCTCTCTGGAATATTATGATGAAATATTGAAATGGATCATGATCATCAGACTACAGGTATGGGGAATATTGTTTTTCTACTATGTTTGCTTGTTTTCTAGCTCACAGATTTATAGTAGATTACAGATCCTTTATATATCTCTCATTTGCACTTGGAATTGGTTGCACGGGTACAAAGAAGGAGTTGAAGGTTATTTAATAATATTTTTTTTTTCAATAAATTATAGTTATTTACTTTTTTTAGTATGGAAATACAGATGTGGTGGAAGTGAATGAGGTACACTACTTGCTTTAAAGAAGATATTGATGACAATGTTGATGATGAAGATGATATTGATGATGATGAATTAATGATTCATGGTGTGGAGGATTAAGAATATTTATATATTTCTTTGGACTTGGAGTTCTAGTATTTGATTTCATAATTTGAAAAATGCACACAATTATTTTATTTAATGTGGTTTACATGCGTTATGTATGAATAGTATGTTTAAAATTGTCAATTTGTACATTTTTGTTTTAAGAAAACTTTGAATTCAAGTATGAAAGTAGAAAATTTACAAAATCTAAAAACAAATCTCAACTCCGGGTCGGGCCGATTCAGAAAATAGTGGGCCCCATCTCCATCCGGCCCGGCCCGACCCACCTCCTCCAACACCGCTAGCCCGTGAGATCGGGCCTCCCAAATTCCTAGCCCACAAATGATTGTACTGCTCTTGTCTTTTTCACAATTGTTGATATAACATTAATTTTTTTAGCCATTTTCCTTAAATTTTAGCCATCGAATTTATCTACTCTCCGACATATCTTTTAACTTGCACATGTAATTAACTTTTAAGTACAAAAGCTAGCTTACATCTCAACCACGCTCTTGCCTCCCCTGCTATCGATTGCCAACAAAATAAAGCTTCAAAAGTAGCATATACTACCTTTAATAATGCTTCATCATTGCCCCTTTATGTTCTTTGAATAATCTTTTCTAGTTTTCTTCTAATGAACCATTTTTTTTTATTCCACTTCTAATGAACCATTGGAAATTGTAAGATAGTTGTCATATTTGAGCATTATTTTATCACAATTAATTTGTTTCTTGGATTTAGAAGATAAATTTTAACTAATGTAGGCTAAGGGGGTGGATCTAGTGAGAACTAGTCTTCATGTGAGACCTAAGAACCAATCTTCATGATCTATTCCGATCAGATTTACGGATCAAATTTAAATAATAATTCGGTGGCATTTTCTTAAAAACAACTAAATCCACCGCCCGCAAAGCTTAGTAAGAGCAAAATCGGAAATTTTTGAAAACATACGCAGAATCTGAGTTTGTAGAGAAAGCTTAGTAAGGGCGGGCAAAATCACCATAACTGCTCAGAGAAAGCTCTTACGCAAACCAACATTGTAAAATCGAAGAGAAACGCTAAACCAGTTCCATAGATTTTTTAAATCTTCCGAATGAACATCAACACCAACAAAAGATTAAATTTTCGGACTATAAAAGATGAAAAATCAAGGTGATATATCGTTCAATTTATTTTTCTGTATTTCATTCAATTTATCAGCTTCATTTTGTTTTGTTGTATATTGATGATGTATTTTTTTTTTTTTTTTGCATTGTGTTTAGCATTATCGTTTACAGTTTTAGCATTGTTATTTCTAATTTTAGCATTAACATAACTCTTATTTAGCATTAACATGAAAACTAGCCAGTAAAATTATAAACCAATCATGAACAACGTTATTACAGTTTTTGTTGAATTATCAATATTGTCCACCCCAGTTAGTATTGTCTCATCATAATTTAGCAGTTTCATTTTATTTTTATTAACATCGAGAAACTTGTAGAAACATGTAAAACATAACACTATTGGCAATGTATGATTTATCTATACAATTTGTTATGTTTAGCATTATCGTTTACAGTTTTAGCATTATCATTTCTAATTTTAACATTAACATAACTCTTGTTTAGCATTAGCACGAAAACTTATCAGGAAAATTATAAACCAATCATGAACAATGCTATTACAGCTTTGTTGAATTATAAATATAGTCCACCATCTGTTAGCATTGTCTCATCATAATTTATCAGTTTCATTTTATTTTTTTAACATCGAGAAACTTGTAAAAACATATAAAACATACCACTTTTAGCAGTACTGTATGATTTATCTGTACAATTTATTATGTTTAGCATTATCGTTTGCAGTTTTAGCATTGTCATTTCTCATTTTAGCATCAGCATAACACTTTGTTAGCATTAACATAAAAAACTTGTCAGGGACATTATAAACCTACCATTAACAAACATTGTTACAATTTATTGAATTAACATTATCATTGTCATTCTTAACATTAGAAAATATATATATCCGAAAAAAGTAACATGAACATTATAAACCAAGGTGTGACACATTTTGTGGTACTAGGATTATTGTTCACTGAATTGACATCATCATATATTATTTTGGCATTACCATTGACACTATTATTCACTACTTTTATCTTTAGCATTTAATTATGTTTTTACCCTTATTATTTTGTTTACTTAACAATGTTATATAAAAATTTATAAGTGTTAAAAGAGCTACAGAAGATGAAACTACAAGGAGAACAAAAGCTAAAACTGTCTCCACTCATCAAGATATTTAGACAACTCCGGAGAAATCTCCAAAGTGGTACCAACACAATCTGCAGATTAAATACGACACAACTAGTCAAGTTAATGCTAAAACTAATTATATATTTTTCGATAATGTTAAAACTAGTCACAATAATGCTAAAATTAATTACAACAATGCTAAAATGTATATATCATAGTAATGCTAAAAGAATTGGGCCCAAATATTACAAAAATACCTTAAGTTCGTTAAAATAACCCTAATATTACAAAAATACCACCGCATACTCAACCTCGGGCACAGATCTTCACCATCTAAAAACTAAAAATCTATAACTCTGATCGGTTCTTAATTAGTTCTCACATGGGGCTTTGATTTTTAATTATTTGATCCATTATCGGTAGGGTAAAATGCATTTGTTTAGTTCATAACCTCAATGAGCAGTATTTTTAGTGTAGTAAATTGTAGGTAAGAATGATGACTCCAAATAACTTAAAAATCAAAGGATTATTGTTTTTCGTCCTGATTTCATTTTATTTAAATCGTTTGATTAATTTAGGGGTTTTGGAAACTGAGGAGCAATTTCGAATCATTCTCAAATATATGTGTCTCCTTTAAAAAAATTAATATTTTCATTAAATGTTCAGTAAACCTAAAATTGATATATAGAAACTTCTGTCAAATATTTGAGTTCATCATCATCGTCGTCGTCGTCAAATTTTGAAGGTGCATGCAGAAAAAAAAATGTAGAGCAAAAAAGGAAAAAAAAAAATTGCAATATGATTTGTTGAGGTTATCAGGACTAAAACTGCCACACCTCATATCGATCGGACTAAAAATGCTACCTCATAGTTATTATGGTAGATTAAAAATGCATTTTACCCCATTAATAATGTAGGCATTATTAAAACGCATTTGTCACTTGCCTTTCCACTATATAATCAATTGGCACACGAATTGGTCACGATTTCCAAATCTTTGATTTAATTTTAGGTATCCCGTAAAACAGTTGGATATCAAATCATTAAATAAAAATAAAAGATGGTGTTTATTATTATAATTAGCTTTAGTATCTATATCTATATTATATATAAAAGTAAAATAGTCTATATTAATATAAACTATTCAATTTTCTCGCCAAAACTCCATCACCTCAAATGGAAAATATATATTATTTGAGTCATTAAAAATTTGCTCACATTAATTAATTAATATATTGAAAATTATCAATAAATAAAATATTTTATACGTATCGTGTATATCCGTTATTTACCTTTAGGGATAATTTCACTTTTAGTCTCATTAGAATAAAATCAAAATATTTTTGGTCTCATATCTTTTACTACCTCCGTTTCATAATGTTTGTTGTTTTGTTTTTTTTATCTGGAATTAAGAATTAATTTTGTGGACAAATATACCCATCCCTTATATATACCATAAAATCTAATTCATCTATATTTTCCTAAAAAATAACAATATTTTCTCTCTCCATATATTTTTCTCTCTTCATATATTATAGGTAAGTTAGCATAAAAAAATCTTGTAGGATTTGAGAGGGTTAAAATTGGGAGAGAGGATGTCAAATTATATAAAACAACAAACATTTTGAAACTAAAAAAAAAGCCTTAAACAACAAACATTATGAAACGGAGGTAGTATTTTTTATCACATAGTTTATTAGCTCGACACTTTTGGTCCCAAGTATTTTTTTTTCGACATTTTTAGTCTCAAGTGTAGTATATGTATGTATGTATTTATTTATTTATTCAAAGGACATTTTGGCTTCATTTTTTCAGCAAATCGGTAAGAAAAAAAGAGAAAAATATCTAACAAAAAATTCAGCATAATACCCAACAAAATAATATAATATCTCAAAAATTTTCAGCGAAATATTCAACAAAATATCAAGCAAAATGCCCAACAAATATCCAGCAAAATGCCTAACGAAACCATTTCAACTTCTTTCCAATATATGATTTTTGTTCACTAAAATTCTCGACAAAATATACGAAAAAAAACACGTTGAAAAAAAATATAAGAAAACATATACTGTTAGTTTTAGGACTAAAAATGTCAAAAAAAAAAAATTGAAATCAAAAGTGTCGAGCTAATAAATTATGGGACAAAAAACGTAAGATATGAGACCAAAAGTGTCGAGCTAATAAACTATGAGACCAAAAACGAAAGATATGAGACAAAAACTGTTTTGACCCTATTCTAGTGGGACTAAAAATAAAATTATCCATTTATCTTTAATAAGAGATTAATATTTATATTGTTATATTGATTAACTAAACTCAATGAAATCATAAAATGGTAAAATGTAATTAATGAATCGGCTAAAATTATAAGAATTACCAAAAAAACCCGTTGTGAAAACCCAAACGAAATAGACAATTTTTGCAAAGAGGAGACATCTCAGATTCAAGATCCACCTTTCCTCTTCCGCTACTAAAAATTAGTAGTATTCCGGAATTTGTATTTTTTAAGTTTTATATTTCTTTATCATAAAATTGTATCCAAACATAAATATTTTAGAAATTATATATGAAATAATCATTATTATCATATATAATTTCTCAATATCACAAAATTTTAAAATATGATACTACATGCATCGCACATGTAAAATACTAGTTGTTATAAATTTTGGTAATTAAATTGATGAAAATCAGAGATCTGGATGCCAATTTATTTTTAACACTTTTGACATGACACCCCGATGCAATTTATTAAAATATGCTAAAATAACAGAACACAAGTATATAATTATCTAGATTCATCATTCATGTTTTTTCCTTGAAAAAGAAAGAGAGAAACTTATTATCGGTTATGTTATAATCATTTGCACGTTTGTTTTACTTTATTTCGACTTGAATGACCGACATTTATGTCTCTCAGAATTAAAATTGTCAAGAACTCAAGATTTTTTTCTTCTTTTTTTAAATGTGGGGCTCAGAAAATAATTTGTGAGACTGACCAAACCGAAAAATATGTTTCGATGCATCCTAGCTACTTCAGATTTTTTTCATCATTCATGTTTTTGGCAATTTAGGCTCGACCTTTTGGAACAAGTTTTTGTCTAGCCTAAAATTAGAAAAATATACAACGATCTGAAAATCAAGTCGGATCGGGTCTCTAAAATATTTGTCAGACCCGATTTTTGTCATTGGCCCCACGGGCCTTGCCACCCCTAGATGTGACCCTTCTATAAATATGACCCAAATCCATACAAGATATCATTTAGCTCAATTGAATTTTCCTAGATCAAAGTTTTACCATCAATGTAAAAGCACCATCTTAATCAATATCAGTTGCAAAATGTGATATCAAATTTGTTCAAACCCTTTATAATTGCAAATCAATCAATCCAAATACTACGTTGGATCTTTATCCATATGTCACACTCAACAAGCACATTCACATTTTGCAATATCCAGAATTTGATTTTTAAAAAAAATGGGAAAAGAATTTGATGTTGAAATAAATTTGTCGTGAGAAAAATTGGTACATAGAAAGTCGTGCATGGTAGGCGCATAAGAATAATTTAAATTTAAAACGGTTGCATTTCAATTTTATACTCTAACCCTCTCATTCATATTGACTAATTGAATTTTTCATTAGAATTAAGAAAAAATTATTAAAAAAGATGATTAAATAAATAAACTTCAGAATATGCCCACAAGTGCACGACACAATTGTAATAGTCAGCGAAGAAGAGTATTGTATTTCACAAAGATTGCAATTTCTATAGTTTCAGATACAAGTATTTTGTTGAATATCTAGACTCTAAATTTAAAGGCTCGAAGAAATTAAATAAAAATAACATGCAATAAACAAAAGACTAAATTAAACTAAAGCATGATTCCTTATATTATATAAGTGTATATTCTAGAGAACATGGCGATTTCAACCAATTATTAAATTATCAATGGCGGACAATCACAAAATTGTTATTAGACTGCTAATTAATGCATTATTGTAACATAAACATAATGAGCACGTACTTCTTCGGCCAGTTCTTCATACATGTCATTACTCACAATCAAGCACACTAAGATTGTTTAGTCCTATGCAATATTTATTCATTTGGTCGATTCTTCTAAATACGCATAGCCAATTTCTATCTTTCCACCAAATAATTATTCACTTGGTCGGTTCTTCTAATTGATTGACTTGCATGCACAAAAGTTGATCAGGCACTCATACACTATCGATAAACCTTAAAAAATCAAGGCCCAAAGATAATAGGAAAAATAAACAAATCGTATAAATACAATGCATAGCATTCCATACCCGTAGAATCTAGCTTTAAATAAACTAGACATAATCAAATAAACAAAACAGAAAGTATAGATGTTCATAACAAAAAAAAATAACAGACAAAATCGTAAAACCACAAAGTGATCCAGCTATATCTGCTGTGACATCCACCCTCTTAGCATCATGACACCTCATTCTCGAGTAGATGGAAAACATCTGTCTTCTACTTCTCTCCCTTATGATATTGTGATGTATTTCTCTCTCTCTCTCTCTACTTGTATTTTCTTCCATAAGGTTGAGACCTTATATAGGTAGGGGTTGAATCCTAACTGGAGAAGAAAATTTATAATCTGTAAACTCACCCATGACTGAGTTAACCTACCTCGAGTCGATTGATTTGGATCGATCCAGAAGTCTATTTTTATACGGGGTTGAGTCGACTAGGTTGTGTTGACTCACTCCTTCACATTTTCTTCATGATCGAACCGACTGGACTGTGATGGGTCAACTCGAGTCGGTTCTCTTTTTGGCTTTAGATTTTTATGGCTTTGATTTTTTAATGTAGTCCAAAGGTTTTAATTGAGCAATTAATTAAGCCTAAAGACTTATTGGACCCCCATTTCATTCTCCATGCACATATTTGATCGCTTTGCTTCAAATAAACAATAAATTCAATTACCACAAACTCGCAAACAGATCAAATAATCCAACTGATACGAAATTAAGCACAAAAGCTACGTAATCACATAATTTATCAATTAAAACACCATCAATTCCTATCCAAATATTTTGTAAAATATATAGCTGTAAAACCTCCGAACTTAAACTATTGGTCATCCTGAACAATGAAAAAAAAGAATAAAAAAGATATGAAATGATGATCACAACACTTGCCTCATATTCTCCTCCATATGCATCAAACCGAGCATAAAATATCAAACATATAAAACTAACGACACATTAATCAATTTTGTTAGAATTATAGACCTCTCAAATTGTAAATAAAAAGAATTCACTCCACACTCAAGTATATAAAGTGTATCTTTCAAGTCAAAATATACAATAATCAACCACAAGCTTGCAAATAAACAATGTTCAAAATCTCACAGGTTCATTTATTTTCTATAATCCCAGAAAAAACAATCCATGTAATAAATTCTCACTATCATCAATCACCATGCTTAATCATTAATATAAAAATTTGAAATTTTTGGAAAATTTTCAAAAATACCTCTTAAAATATGTTAATCCTCATAGGCAACTGATCTTATCAAATCACATCCTCAAAATTCTATCTGTCCTCATTTATGAAAAAACATAACCAACAATTTAAGATCAAAGACAAAAGTGCCTCCAAAATGAGACCAATTAAAGGTTGTTACAACAACACAGAAATAAAAGCAATGGCACAAAAAATGTAAAGGTGCAAAAATAAAAATAGTACATCAAGTCCAAGAAAATATAAATCATTATACAACCAAATCGAATTGAATTGAATTAGATAATATCAAAAATATCATACAGGTCAAATAAAAAAATAAATAAAATATGTATTAACCACCCTCACACTCCCCCAAACTTATTCAAAACACAGTTAAGAATAAGTTTGAAAAGAGAAGAGGGTTAAGACAGAGGTACTTAAAAAATCTAGAAGTAAGGGTCATGATGTTCTAGGCCTTCATCATCTGCATCAACTCAGCCATGTTAGTGGTGGCCGTATCCACTTTCCTAGACATGTGAGACAATAACTAATCTTGATGTATCATCCCACCTTAGAGGTAGGATACATATTTGCGAAGTCCATGCCTCATGGGAGACCTCTGACGTCCTACTGCATCTCATGCAAATTACACTGCTAGGGTACAAAAGATGTGTTGGCTCCTTTGTGGAAGGACTCGGAGATGTCCTTCGGCTCTCGGTTGTGGCCACAGGGTCGAGTATGCACATTCCTATATGGTTCGAGTTGTATCTTGGGCTATTACTGATGTGATCGAAACCTGAGGACGTATCAGGTTTCAAAAATGGAATCCCTCAACCTGAATCCTACAACTCAGATGAACTATAGATATATGAAATCTACAACCCTACTGAGATTGAAGACAAGAACCTTGGAATGATGATGATGACGCCACAAACAGGGATGATGACCTGTTTGATAATTTGGGTTCAATTCACACAGAATTCGGATAAAAATTCTCCACATAAAAAATATCAATATTAATAATCAAAATAAGCTATCCCAAATTAATAACCTAGGTCTCTTATATAGGTGGGACAAAAATAACAAAGCCTTAATAAAGTTCTAAACTGAAATAGGAAATAAATAAAACCCCAGAATTCGAAAATAACACCAAAATCCAAAAATAACAAAATATTCACGAGCTCGTCTACAACCAAGTCACCCGTAGCTCCACCCACGGCTCCACGTGGTGCTAACGTGTCACGATACCCATGACTCCTTTAAAACCCGCGACCATGGTCACGGATAATGCACTATCGACCCCCTCCTCAGTAGCAAGCTCATAGAGATTGGTCCTCATACCGACCCGTGACCCCACCCGCAAGTGTAATGTGGCTCGCGGCTCTCTAGCTTGGTTCCTTATCTTCGTTCACGACCTCGGATGGATTCAGACCCCTTTTTGCGGGGACCTTTCGAACACTCAAACTTGAATCTCGCCACTCCAGTTAGGCTCATATCAGCTGCTACTCTTGTTATTTATTTTATTCCATATACATTTCCTTGGCTCTTTCCTCATTCCAGGATAAATCATGAGTAGACGAATCCATCAACCAACTAGACATCTCATAGATGGTGGAGACAACAGTTAAATTCATATTTGGCAATGGAAAATGGGCTTGATTTCTCAAAAAAGGTATGAATGGTGGCTTGGAGAACTAAAGGAATCTAGAGTGCATCAATACTCTTGCATGAACCTCAATACATCCATCGGTGATCTCCAAGTTGTCCAACTAAATACTGAACTAAAAGGCAATATGAGTGATGAGTCCCCCCAATAGAATCTCACCCACCTATGGTGAGATATCGACCTGACTAAGCTAATGGTCCAACAAAGACTAGCCTAAGTCGAAGCTCATCCCTAAAGAGCTTGAATGTACTGATTACGTTGTTGTCGGAGCACCTAAATATGGATTACTTTATAACTTATTGTATGTATCTTAGCACAAGGTTGTACATGCTCTGTGCTCAAGCTCTACTTGGAGAGAAATGGTTTGGCATGTTGGTTGCCAATGCGATTGACCTCCATAAATTGGATTGACAAAGGCCCTTAGAAAATTATAACTTCCGTTGAGGAAAATCCTATAGATATTGTTGAGCTAAGAAAAGGTCAACTCCTTCGCCTGGTTTCCCAAACGAAACGTGATTCTCTCAATCAAAAGGATAATGGTGCTAAGGAACTCAAGAACCAAACACTGTTGCTGCATAATATACATCTATTGGATTGCATGTATAGGGCCCACACAACTTCATGGATCTCAAGCTCCTGAACAAGTTCATTGTATATAAAACGACTTGCTTGAATGGGTTATTGAGTAAGTCTCTGCCATTTTTCTCCTTTCGTCGGGTTCCTTAGTCTCATGCCATAATTTGTAGGGTCCATTTGCACTACAAATATAGATAAACACTCCACACACCAATAAGAAGTAGCTCATCCCCATAGTTTATCAAAATCCAACAAAATATGAAAAATACATTCCAATTCAATTCTTGCCCATTCATCAATTACAATCTCAACATGCTAACAGTCTCATAGTGACTAAATTAATGGAATTAATCAAGGGAAATTCAAGTTCATAGCATAAGCAATTAATCCTCAATTTCACTAAATCTCTACAACACAAAATCTTAAATTAATCAGCATGCTCAATTAATTAGATGAAATCCGCTTAAACTAGGCATGTCGAACAACATAAGAATCATATTGTGTCATCAATTTAAACAAAATTGTCATAACAAATAAATCCTCAAATTCAAACTCTAGGATAAAATTGAACTAAATCACAAATTTCTACTGATTAAATCATCAAACAAACGTAGCATAATCATTATATAATATGAAAACAAGAATTAAACAGAATGAATGTATATACCTTAAAAATTTGGGAAGAGTATTGAGAGAATTTGAGAATAACATGTGAAGAGTGCGTAAAAAGTGGTAAACATGAGAGAAATGAATGATTTAATATGTAAATCCCGTAAGTGAGTCGACCCAACACACACTACAAAAAAACGCGTTTTAATGATGGAAGTAGTGATGGAATATAATCAATCTTTAAATTGCTGACAGGCTAACAAATGATTGAAACTGAGACTTTTAACAATGGATTAATGACAGATTTTTTCATCTCTAGGTTAACGACGGACTAATCAGTTGTTAAATGTCTATTTTTTTTTATAAAATATATTTTTTAAAAAGTAACGACGGAATAGCGATTCAATATTCTTTATCGAATATAGAGATTGAAAATTTCATCACTACATTTCTAATTTGATTTTATATATATTTTTTTAATTTTAGCTATGGAATTAGCAACAGAAAATTCTGTATCTAAAATAAATTTCATTTTTAAATTTTTTTTCATTTTCTAAATATCTAATTATATATTTTTTAATGAGACATAGTTTAACATTAAAATTAAATAATAATAATAATAATAATAATAATAATAATAATAATTGTTCTTTATTGAAAATTCCGTAGCTAAAAATAAAATTCTTTTTTTAATTTATTTCATTATTTTTTCAATCTCTAAATATCTACTTATATTTTTTTAAATTTAAACATAGTTAATATTTAACATTAAAAAATAATAATACTCTTGCTCACTACGTATTACAATTACACCAGACACTTGCGGTTGTTTTCACTGCTAATAAAATAGTGGTCAATTACTAAGTATAACATCTGGCTATCTAGGATGGTTGACTCTCTATTCAAGCTCGCAAAGGTGATCACTATGGTATCCTAAATATTCTCTCAAAGCATTTAGGAAGTGGAGCACATAACTAGCTTCATTGTCTCCAATCAAAGCCTAGAATGTGCTTACCAAGGACACAAATGATTTTAAGCCTTAACAATTATTCATAATCTCTCGATTTAGATGATAAATATCCTTTTAATTCTTAAATTCATATGTTGAAGCTCATCTCTTGAATTATGAATCAACATACATGATCATGTCACTTAAAGATTAACCAACTCTCACCAATCACCAATAAACAACATCCATACATAACAAGAATTTAAAGAATAAGCATGCACGTGTAACGACCTGACTACCGTACTGACGACTGTCTCCACAAACTAACACGGGTAGCATGCTTTGTCCTCACTCACCCTGAGAAACTTCCCAAGGGGTCACCCATCTCACCATTGCCCCAGATCAAGCACGCTTAACTTTGGAGTTATGGTGGAACGAGCGCCAAAAAAAGAAGATGCACCTTGTGGTATGAGTAGCAACAATCAAATCCTTTAAGTTCTTCTTGACTATACATTCTCATTCATGTATAGCCTCATAATCCTTCTCTTTTAGGTGCATTCGATTCATTCATGTGCCTCTTCGTTTGAAAGTTTGATAGGAGCCACTATTTGTTCGTGTCTTGCACCGGTGATCGCTTTATGCTTCAACCCCAAGCATCACATGCCCACCAGTTTCATCTTGGTCCATTCCCAAACTGCACCTTACTGTGAGAGGTTCGGCCTTGATACTACCTTTTGAACAGTTTTAACTGGATTGAGCTAGCCTCTTTCATGTTTCATTATCTTCTACATTCTTAAAAGTCTTACCAGATATCTCTCTACCCTTACTTCTCTAATCTTCTGGCGCTACATAAAATCATGTCATAATCTCTCCGCACGAGACGCGACCTGTTTACTAACGGAAACCCTTCTAGGTGCTCTGGTTTATGGGATTGATTAATGAATAAGTATGGTTAATGTTTCATATTTTAAGTATTTTAAAATTGGGGCATTACAGAGTGGTATCAGAGAAGGTCTAATTTCATGCGTACTTTAGAAAAAATGCAAGCATGTAAGTAATGACCATCATAACATCTGCCACATCACTTCGAGAAGAGGTAAAAGTTAGGTATCATGTTAAAGTTTATGAAAGTATGATTTATGCAAACTTGTTGTATGAAAATGTTTTTGCCTTTTCAGGTCACAATGAAATGATTTCGAAATTTCGAGGTCAAAATTTTTTTAAGTAGGGGAGATTGTTGCGGCCCAAAAATTTTAAAGCATTTTACTAATTTTATTTCATTATTAAATATTTTAAAGTATGTTATTAATTGTTATGATTCCTATAAGTTGTGTCTTAGCTATTTCTTGTGTATTTAAACGCAAAAACTCATGTACACTCAATGCATGGGTCTGCCCATCAGACGGACCCAATCCGCTCTGACCCGCACGCCCCACGATCCGGATTATAAATTCCTTGGCAGACCCAGTTTCCTCATTTCTCCCACATTTCACCCATTGCGATTCGAAGCTAACCCTAGCTATCTGCTCTTCCGATCCTTCATCCTTCGCCCTAACTTTAGACACTCGCACCGGTGATCGGATCATCTCATCACTGACATCTCTCTCATTGATTTTTCACTATTTTCCCCCATTGTGATTAGAACCCTAACCCTAGCTGCCTGCTCTTCCGATCCTTCACCCTCTGCTCTAACCCTAGATGCTCACACCACTGATAGGATCATCTTGTCCCCGACATCTATCTCTCGCTCTCGTGGTCTCCCGATCTCTTCCGCCTGTCACAGTAGATTCGCCGTGAAAACCATAGAGTTGTAGCTGATCTGCTGCAATTTCTCCGATAAAGGAAGGGGATCTTTCATCGACAAGCCCGAGGTCACCGGTCGCATTCTCAGCATTTCAAGGTTAGGTTCTCCATATTATGGTTATATTTCAATATGTGTTTTATTTTTCCCATTATGCTCGATTGTTAACTGATGTTTAGGTAACTTGATATGTGTATTTGTTTAGGCATTTTTCTTATTTAGTGTTTTATTTGATTAATAATTGTTTATTCTGGAGATTTTCATAGTGTCTGTTTTGTTGAAATATGATGTTTATTTAATAGTTTGAAATCTGGGTTTGCTATTTCTCTGCAAATGTACGTCACATTGCAATTGAGTTTATCTTCTTTTATGATTTTCTTATTTTTTGTCTGCTTAGCTTCATATACTTGTTTAAAATATCTGGACACTTGTATATGATTTGTTGATTGAGTTAGACATAAAACTGTTGTCATCTTTTTGGGATTATAATATGCTATATGGAGTTCCTGTCTGGGGCATAAAGCGTGTACTACTTGAATCTAATGTGATTTTTATGTGAATTTTGTTTTTTATGTTTCTATATATTTTTTAGTTCAATGTATGCTAGGAAATATATTGAATCTAAATATGTCTTTATTATATTTGATTGTTCAGATATGTTACATATCTATTTAAATGTGAGTAGTACTAACTTTTAGTTGTTTGACATTTTTAATTGAAAAGAATTATCTGTTTTTATTATGTTAAGTATCAGTTAACATGATAATGAGTATCAATTGATGTAAAAACAGATATTAGATTGTGTAGTGATATGTTTAAATACCTTAATGATTCAGTTATTTTTTCATATTTTAGCCTTTGTATTGTTTTTTGGTTTTTGTATTAATTGAAGTTTCAGTTAGGCCATTTGTATATGGAGTATGAATATTACTGATGATTAGTACGAGATGAGATTCTTGTGAGTATTTGAATTTTAGGGCAGATTTGTTTTTGTGTGCATTTTGGCTTTTGTGTATTGAGTGTGACATTTAAAACTGAGTGGTATCATACTATGTGTTTGTTTTGACTAATTAATTTGAAATTATATATAATTATTATGAATTATCGTATTAAGTATCATTTATAATGCTTATTAGTATCATTTGAATCAGAAACATGTATCAAATTTTTCATAATTTTTGTCTGTTATATGTTTTTTGTTAGATGTTATATTTTTGTCTTTAGAATTCAATCTAGCCTGTTTTGCCTCTTCCATTGTTTGAATGTGTGTGCATTTTTGTATGGAGTATCAATTTTCATGTTGATTAGTATCAAATGAGATGCTTATAAGTATCAGAGTTAGGTCAGATTTTTTTAATGTTTTTATGTGTGTGCATTTTCATTTCTGTATGGAGTATCAATTTTTATGCTGACTAGTACCAAATGAGATGGTTATAAGTATCAGATTTTATAAGTATCAGAGATATGTCAGATTTTTTGTTTATGTTTTTATGTGTGTGCATTTTCATTTTTTGTATGGAATATCAATTTTCATGCTGATTAGTACCAAATGAGATACTTATAAGTATCAGAGTTAGGTCAGATTTTATTTTATGTTTTTATCATTTCTTTGTATTTTAGGTTTTCAAAATGATAAGAAAATTTAAGAAGAATGAAATTGATTCAAAGCGTGCTGATATTATGTTAAAGTCATTTGAAAGGGAAATCACCAGTCATGTATATATTATGAAAGTTCTTATATTTTTGAATTTATTTTGTGTTTTGTTTGGAATTGATTTTCATGTTATCATATCATTCTATTTAATTTACCGTTTCAGTTCTGTGGAGGTGATGAAGTCTAAGAAGTGAAAAAAGTATGACAATGCCCCATCAGATTCTGGAGATAGCAGTCGTTCTAAGAAGAAGTCGGTGAGGAAAGTTTCTGATACATCTTGTATCGATAATAAAGAAAAAATAATGAGGTATTTATTTCATGAACTGCTACCTTTATGTGATTTTCCTTGTACTTTTTATGCATATAGTTAGTACTTTATGTTGCAGTTTTGTGAATTATGTTTCTTTTTTCTTTGAATTTTTTGTTGCAGTGGAAAAGATTATGTTGTTAAATATCGGCCCTCTTCGATCTCTTCTCTTATCAGTTCACTAAATGAGGATAAACGAAGGGCTGTAAAAGATATTGGGTTTGGGGGTTTACTTTATTTTCAAGATTTTTCATGTATTCATTGGTCATATGTACACTGGTTTATTGAGCATTTTAATCCTGTCAGTCGTTTGCTGTATTTTGATAATAGCAATAAGTTCGTCATCACCCCAGATGATATATGCAATGTGTTTTTACTTCCTAGAAATGGGGGTAGGGTTGTGGTAAAGGGTAGGAATGATCGATTCATTAAGTTGTTTCTTAAGGACTGGAATAAGAAATATTCTGAAAAGAGAATTATCATAGTGTCTGGTGTCCGTAGTTTATTGGGAGATCCGTGTTATTCTGCTTCCCATATTGTACTTGCATCATTTAAAGTGGAGGGGATTTGTAGAACCTAGTACACTGCCCTTGATTAGGCATTGGAATGCCTCAAATTTTAATAAGAGATTGCTTGAGGAGACGAAAGCAGGAGGTTATAGTCAGGGGGAGTTTGTAAGGGGTGTGTATCCTATGAGTTCTAATGAAAGTAGAGCTGCTAGATCCTGTGAGGGTGTACGCGTCGATGGTATAGTAAGTGTTCCAACTATGAGGTACGGGACTGATGCATCGGGGAGGTATATTCATTATTTGTTTCCTCCAAATGAAAAAAATGATGAAGATATTCATAATATTTCTGAAGATGTTAGTATTATCATTTTTTTTTCCCTTGTTTTTTTTAGTTTATATTATTTTCATAAAAGTGAATTAACATTTGTATGTTTAACTTATTTTTAGGGGTTTGAAGAGGTACTTTTTCTTGTTAAAGAGGGACCTGAACGTGATTACTCATGCTCATATGGAGCGCTTACAAGATTTTGTCAAGTGTTTTAAGCAACGTGATCCATATCCGTCTTCATCTTCTTGTGTAGTTGGCCCCATGTCTGATAGCGATGATTATTTTGCATCGGATAAGTTTTTTTACCTTGTAGATGAAGTGGTAGCGTCCTTCAAGGCCATGCAGGAGCACTGCAAGTCTTTTTATCCAATGTTTGGCATTCGTACACCACATTCACCTGTCGTTAATGTGAATGAGGTTGCAATGAAATATGTGATTGCTGATTTATGTAAGGCTTCTACAAGTGGGAATGCAGCTGCGGTTGAGAATGAAGAAGTTGAAAATCAAGCTGAAGCAACTGTTGTTGGATGTGAAGGAACTCATACTGATGATGCTGCTGGATGTCGTAATACATTCATCATAGTTATTCTTTATATTTTTTTTATTTATTGAAAATTTTTAATCAAATATATATATTTGTTAATGACAGATGCTATAGTTTCTGATCATGGGAAGAAAGAATTATCGAGAGATGCTGATGATGGTAAAATTTACAGTTTGTATTTTTATTGTGGTATTTATTTTTATCTATGTATTTATTGACCTATTTTACTTATTTATATTCCCCTTCTAATGAAAATGTGTAGATATTTTTGTGGTTGATGGTGTCTTTAACTCTGTTAGTCTGAATGGGTCTCCATATCTTGATTTTGACCCAATTGATCCTTGGCTTGTGGCGGATAATGAATGGTTTGTGGATGACAAAGTTGGCTTCCGGTCAGCTTTTATGAAGAAGAATGAACGTTACATGAAGAATTTGACCGCAAAGGAGAAGTATGTGGTTGATTATTTTTTTCACAATCACCATGCACCAATCAAGTAAGTTAGATTTGTAGTTCAATTTGTGTATTTTGTTGATTAGAAACTTATCTTTTTATATTTATAACTTCCCTTTGCAGTTCAAATGTGTTTTCATATGGGAATAGTTTCTTCGTATCATTTTCAATTATGCAATCCTTACAAGATAGCTCTTATATTCATATATCAATCATTGATGTATGGGCATTGCTACTTGATCAATTGGAGAAACACAATGCACGGATTTATGAAAGGAATCAGTTAAAGCTGTATTTTATTGGTCAATGTTCAATAAGTTTGTTAGCACTTTTTTTTCATTATTTGTTGATACTTTGCTTGCACATTATTGATACTTGTTTTGTCTGTGTTGATGTGTTTATTTTTATTTTTTATTTTTCTCTTTTTTTCATGTCAGTTGTATCTGGGTGATGTGTTGAGATTGAAATGTGAATTGGCTGGTCATGGGGCCGACAGGCGCCGGGGGCGACGGGGGCCGGGGCCGAAGGGCGCCGAGGGCCGACGGGCGACGGGTGCCGACGGGCGACGGAGGCCGATTGGCACCGGGGACCGACGGGCGACGGGGGCCGACGGACGCCGGGGCTGACGGGTGCCGGGTGCCAACGGGTTCCGCGCGCCCGGGCCGACGGGTGCCAAGTGCCGGGGGCAATGGGTGCCGACGGGTTCCGGTGGCGGGGGTCAACGGGCGCCGGGGGCGACGGGTGCCGGGGCCGATGGGTGCCGAGGCCGACGAGAGCCGGGTCCAACGGGTGCCGGGGCCAACGGAAGCTTGTATCGAAGTCAAATGTTGATGAGGAAATGGTGAAGATTTTTGAATCGAAAAGGAAAGGTTTGAGAGGGTGCTGGAATTTTAGTATTCAACAGATGGGGTCTTTGAATGGTGTGATGACCGCTGAATTGATGTATTTCCTCGTGCATTCATCTGGGCACTTTTTTCTTGTTGCGATAGATTTTCGTGAACATTTAGTGCATTATCTGGACAATGTCAAGCGTTCTTCTATTGTAGATAGTATTTTTTGGCAGCTGTCGACTTTGTTGGTAAACTTTTTATATTGCTCTTTTGTTGTGATGTTAATTTTATTGTTGTTTACATGATATAAATTTGATTTTTTTGGTGTAGCATGAAGAGTTTGCTGATTTTCTTAGAGAAATTGGTCATCCGAAAGCGTCCGAATTGAAGTCTTATCCTCTAGTGAATGTTGAACTGGAGTGGCAAAAGAATTCAACTGGTTTCGATTGCGGGATTTTCGTTATGAATCACATGAAAAATTTTGAAGGCAAACTCTATGCGTGCCCTGATTTGTTGCAGGTCTGAGTTGTTTAGTTATTTTTTATACTTTTTTGCTTCAATTTTTTTATGTTCTTTTTTTTTGTAATTGAAATGTTTCAACTTTATTTTTGCAGTCGTGCGGTAGAAAGAAGTTACAAGCACTGTATTCTGTTCGCATTATACTTGCAGGCTCTAATGACTTACGGTTTGAGGTTCACCGATCTGTGATCTGTGTTGGCCTTCATCAACAAGAAGAAGAAATGATTGTATTGCGATTGAATGAATGTTTTTTTTGGGATGTTGTTAGATGACAGATACATTGCTATGATTGTTCAGCTTGATCTTTATTTGATGTTTTTGTCGATTTTTGGTAGAAAGAGAAAATACTCTTTTTTTTTGTAATTGCTCGATAATACATGTGGTTGGATATGTTGGGCAGGTTTTTGGAAATGATGAATAGATATGATGTCTGAAATGTAGTAAGAATGATGTTATCATATATTTTGTCTACGTTTTTTCTCATTAGAAAATGACCTTTCTGTGTGCAAAAGTTTATTGTATTTTTTTTGCTGATATTATGTCAAGTATATAAAAAAGTATCACTTAATGTGTAATGAAGTACCAATGAACATGTAATTTGTCTACATTATATGTACAATAAAAAATTATCATATATGTTCAGAAGTAATTTTGCTTTAACTTTAGTTGTAAATTAGTTATTTAATCATCATTCACATCCTGATTTTAAAGAAACCCGATTCTTGTTTGGATATAATAATAGTACAATGCACAGAGTATAAATGTATCACACGAAAAACAAAAGAGTGACGTCTTTATCTTTTTTATAGTCAAATGTTGTATATGTTTATTTAAAGAATTAAACAAAACTATCATAAATTAATGATTAACAAATCAACGCACATGAAAAATCCCAACATTACAAAATCTAATCGATATGTTTTTGCAATAAAACTATAGAATTATTGAAGTAAAAATTTAATTAAAAATGAAAAATCAGCATTCCAAGAATTTACAAAGGAAAGCATAACATGAGTCAGATAAAATAAAAAATACCATGTGGTAAGGAAAAAAGTATCAAGTACGATAAAGACAGGTATCAACATGAGATTAATCTAAAACAATCGAGGGTTGGGAGTTTTGGATCCATATTTATTTTTAGAGACAATCGTAGTATCATTTGTTAAGTTATAAAGTATCAAATGTTCAATAAAAAAATAACCATTTATTCCATGTTCAGAAATGATATTAATATCATTTATGTAGTTATAAAGTATAACATTTGAAAAAAGTTGAAACATTAGATCCTGAAGAGTATCATTTATTCATTGTAAATGTATCAATTGAAAAACAAAAACGTATCGTTTTTAGAATCAAATGTAACATCAGTTTAAGGAGCAACTTAAAATGCCAACATGTGTATTTTTGTGCATGATTTTCAATTCAAGAGTTAATTCACTCTTTTAGTTGCTATCAAACATGGACAACATTTTTAATCACAACTCAAAAAATCAAAATAAAAAATCAATCTTGAAAAATTTCTAATACAGTTCCCTTGTTTGGCCATTTTTCACATAAAAAAAGCAACTTGAACAATCAGAAGGAGTAGACAAACTAAGAAATCATGCATAAATGATTGTCTAAGAAATGAAATTACATTATAATAGTATTCCAAAATGATAAATTTCTTACATAATAAAATGCCATCAACATTTTGATTCAAATTGAACTCTTAAAACATCCCAAGATAAATTTAAAAAATGAGGAATCTTCAATCCAAGAATCTGCAAAGTAAATTTAAGAAGTGAGTCAGACAGATAGAACATGTACCATTTAATAAGCATGAAAGTATCAATTGTGCTGAAGACATGTATCAACCTGATATCCATCTAAAACAAATGAGGGTTGGGAGTCTTGAAGCCAAACTCATTCAACTGAGTTGAGCTTCCTTCAGCATTGCTCTTCTTCTTTCAGCCTTTCTCAAGTCGCCCCTTAATTCTTTCCCCCATTGGTTGTTGCTTTTGCTGGATCGAGTACACTTAAGAATGATACGGAAACGTCCGTGTCTTCAATAAAATTCGTCATAGTTGTTACAACCTGAATACCATCAAATATACTCTTAGATCCATCTTCCACAATCCTTCTTGCTTCTTCATTAGCTTGGGCTCTCAGAAGTATAGTGTAGTAGTTCCTAGCCATCGTGTGCCTCCAAGTAATGGAATGTAGGAAGTCTGTATTGTTATGAGGTGCACTGTCAGCTTTGTCCCACAAATCCTTTTTTGCAAGTTTTGTCCATCTTATCAAAATATAGCAACCGGGTATTTCTTTGACTGAGTTTCTATTGAATATTCTCAAACAGTGGGAGCAGAGCAATCCATACTCCTCAAATCTCTTGCACATGCAACTTATGTAATTATCTTCGGAATAAAAATTCACCCTGTGAGCAGTCCGAGCATCGTGGTTCTGGACATCATACACCATGACTTCCAATTCTTCATCCACCATCTCGATGATTGATGATATAGATTTAAGAAACTCATCTTCAAAATCATGGAAAACCGAGAATGTATACACCTCAGATGCGTGCTTCAGCATCCCAACCAACGGTAGACGTGAACCCGGTATTGCTCGTGAGCATTCAAACTCATCAACTTATTCTTTGCTTCTCCATCTCTGCACCGTTTGTTTGAAGATTATGTAGAATTCATTTAAGTTCGTAGCCTTGCTGCCTTGAATCCGATCGCACTATTGGTGCTCTCACTTCTTTGTGAGGACAAAATTCCAGTAGAGAAGTACGATTTATTGTATGCAGTGCACCACTTCTCTCTAAGCTTATAAAGACGCGAAAACCAGGAGTTGTCTTCCAGGCTGTACTCATTTATCATCGAGTTCCAGCAGCTCTCAAACTCTTCTTCATTCACACATTGACAAGTCCAAAATCTCTCGTGTTTTTGCGTCTTTGTTCTCGTTCTTTTGTCCTTTGTTTTTTATATTTTTTTAGTCGGAAAAAGCCAGATTGGGCATAAAGGGAAGCAGGAGGCAGGAGAATTACTTCTGGAGGGCATTTTGATGCTAATGATACCAAGATAGGCAACAACTTCTCAATGGAAAGCTCTCTCTCGAGCCTGGTGAAAATCACTCACCATTACAGTAAAAGCTGAAGGAGAGGTTCGTGATCGTGCCCACAACAAACCCAGAGTGATTGAGAGGAGAAGCAGAGGAGACATGGCACAAGAAGAGTAATTACCAGCTGAAGTAGGAGCAGTGCACCCTAGCCGCCGAAGGAAAGAAGAGCCGCAGAAGGCAAGTTAAATCTTCCAGAAGGAGGATCGGTTCTACAAGGAAAGTTGCATGTCGGCGATACTAGGGCACGACGAGTACAGAATCTGCAACACATGATCTTCTAAATCAGGGAAGAATCTACCAGATATGAAAAGTCTTGGGCACGGCGGCTACGAATTGGGCTGAAGATCCCCCGACATGTGGGGGGAGTTACCTTGTGTATTTGTACTCCTATATAATTAGATTTCATGGCAAATGCTGAACACACATGAAATACTCTGGACAATTTATTTCTCTGCACTTTTACTTTTCTGCAATTTTTACTTCTCCATTGAACAATCTCGGGCCTTATGCCCGCAGGCTTTAGAATTTCCAGTTTATGTTACTAAGTCCAGCGTTGGCGTTGGATTACTTTTGCTGTTTAATCTAAGTAAGTTTTTCATTTAAATTATGTCTTCTTTTATTTATTTTTATTTATTATTATTGTTCTAAGTCTAGCATGAGCAGCTAGACTCATTATTCCAAATTGAACAAAGATAAGAACTTAATGAACACATAAGAACCGTGAGGCTTATTGGCATAAACTGTGTGAATTTGGTTCCGTCGTGTAATCATTTTCTTTATTACATTAAAGTGGGTTAAGCTAGTTAATCATGACTAATCACTCATTAATTAGAATTGTGTTCACTACTTCTATAAATGGCCAATGAATCGTAGATGTGTTTTGCTCATAAAGAGATGGATACATCACGGGTACTGAGGGAATCTGAGATATCAGTGTCTAGGTAAATCTGGGTCTGTCTAGGGCATAAAGCTGCTTTGTTATTTACAATCATATGAGAGATCATGGTTAGGCAACAGGTTAGGGTTTAGGGGATGAGAGATCACTTCTAAGCTATACTGAAAGGATAGATTGGGTAAGTGAGAGAGATCCGTTACCTATAAATAGATAATTAGATTCACATAAGTAATCAGCGTGCCCATGATCGGTCAAGATCGGTCAAGTGTTTGTTAAGTTCGAATCTGAGTTCTAATCTGGAATACGTTACTACTAATATTTTTCTTTCTTTGTTTTGTTTTGTTTTGTTATTTTATTTTATAGTATTTACATTAAGAAGTACGAAGACCACAACAACCCTCAATTTTGGAAAAGTGACATTGGAAGATAGGATTCACAGCTTCCCATGGGATCGACCTTTACTCTCGTTGCTAGCTACGGTCTTGCAGTGGGCATAAGGATATGTAACGACCCGGCTACCGGACTGACGACTGTCCCCACAAACCAACACAAGTCTTTCCAGCGTGCTTTGTCCTCACTATCACGCTCCCTAAAAAACTTCTCAGGGGGTCACCCATCTCATTATTGTCCCAAGTCAAGCACGCTTAACTTTAGAGTTCTAGTGGAACGAGCGCCAGAAAAGAAGATGCACCTTGTTAGTATGAGTAGCACCAATCAAATCCTTTAAGCTCTCCTCAACTATACAGTCTCATTCCTGTACAGCCTCAGAATCCCTCTCTTTCGGGTGGATTCGATTCATTCATGTGCCCCTTCACTTGGAAGTCTTATAGGAGCCGCTCTTTGTCCGTGCCTTGTACCGGCTATCACTCCATGCTTTGGCCCCGGATCGTTACATATGGTATCAAAGCCGAACCTCTCATAGTAAGGTGTGGTTCGAGGACGAACCAAGCGGAAGCTAGTGGGCATGTGATGCCCGGGACTGAAGCATGGAGTGATCGCTGGTGCAAGGCACGGACAAAGAGCGGCTCCTATAAGAATTCCAAGCGAATGAGCACATGAATGAACCGAATCCACCCGAAAGAGAGGGATTCTGAGACTATACAAGAATGGGACTGTATAGTTGAGGTGATCTTAAAGGATTTGATTGGTGCTACTTATACTAACAAGGTGCATCTTCTTTTCTAGCGCTCGTTCCACTAGAACTCTAAAGTTAAGCGTGCTTGACTTGGGGCAATAGTGAGATGGGTGACCCCTGGAAAGTTTCTCAGAGAGCGTGTGAGTGAGGACAAAGCACGCTGGAAAGACTTGTGTTGGTTTGTGGGGACAACCGTCAGTTCGGTAGCCGGGTCGTTACAGGATAAGTCTCTCTTGAGATTTATTCTGATCGCGAAACGACCGCGTGTCACACATCCAGATAAACACCTTTCGAAAGCATCATTGAATGACCAGTTACCCTTCAATTTTTCAAAACAACTGATTGCGTTCTGGTAGAGATGCCATATGCACAATCTGTGTCTTACATCTGGGAAAACCTGTCCATATGTAGATTAAAATGTTAGTTACATTTTATCGATTATTTTCCAATAAATGTAACAGTGGAATAGTATGGTCATAAAGATTATCTTTGATAATGCACTTGTAATTGCAAGATCCATATGTAGATTAAAATGTTAGTTACATTTTATCGATTATTTTCCAATAAATGTAACGGTGGAATGGTATGGTCATAAAGATTATCTTTGATAAGACACTTGTAATTGCAAGATCTTGATCTGTGAAGATTTTGACGGGGCATTTCATCTTCATTGATTTCTTGAAAACTTCAAACAACCACTGAAATGTCTCCGTCTTCTCATCTGATATAAATGCACACCCGAACATGACATTTTTCTTATGATGGTTCAATCCAATGAATGGTGCACAAATAAGACTGTTGGGTCCAAATTTACTATTTATATTTCCGGTTTATGCTCACTAGACAACTACTTAGGACCACACCTGCAATTGGACGGGGTCAATTGTAGAAGCAATAAGCTTAACCCGAGTCGATCTCTCAAGGAAGACTTTTGTGAAGAAATTATCTAAGGGACTATGCATGCAACATAATTAAACTAACGAAATAAAACCTAAACATTCTAAACAAGAGGTTGATGATGATTTACACTAAGAATTGAAATAGACAATTAAACAAGACAATAGAATGCAAACAACACAAATTAGAACAAGATATGAGGAAATAAGGTGGATTAAGGTATTAGGGTGTAGATTCTCTCAATGGTTTTATCACTATGCTTTATTCAAGTTGATAATGCTACTCTCACAAATACAATAGACCCTTCCGATTAGTTTAACTTCAATTACTGTCATCGTCTATCCGTTAAACCTCTCTTAGCTATATCATACAAGCAAGATTAACATGTTAGGCTTAGGAACCCCATCCACCTAACGTCGAAGGAACCAATTTCCGGATTTAGATTCACAATCAAGACTCCTCTAAATCCTAACAATGCTCAAGTACTCTCACATGAAAATGCACGATTCCAACAACAACAACCAACAAGAATAAGCATAGATCAAAACCACATAGATCCTCTACCCCCTAATAGAGAGATTAGCCACTAAACATGCTCAAAACAACACAAATATCATAGAAGAAAGTCATTTCATAAATCAAATGCAAACAACAATAACTTCTACAATATTATATATCCTTCAAGAGTTTGGAACAAATCTCCACAAAACATCCAAGAAATACAAAGAAAATACAAAAGGGAAACCTCCTTCGAACGTAGCTTCCGTGGATGGCTCAACATCGGTTCCTTCTCTTCTTCTCTTCTTCTTGCTTGGCTTGGTTCCCTTCTTCTTCCTTTTCTCCTCTTCTCTTTGGTGAAGGTGATGAAGGTGAAAATGGTGAGAAATGATGGTGTAGAGATTTAGTATGTGTAGTGTGTGTGTGTAGAGAATGGAGGTGGAGTGGTGAAGAAGAGGAAGTGGTGAGATGAAATGGAATGAATGGTAATGATCGATATCTCCCAAAAATCCCCTAAGAGATATGAGAGAGAAGAGAGAGATAGATGGTGGTAGGAATGGGTTCAAGAGAGAGGAAGGGTGATGGGAAGGGAGCATTAAATGCTAGAGATTTTGTGGGAGATTTTAGGGGATTAAGTGGAAGCAAAAGTCCACAAAGCAATCTTTGGGATAATAATACCTATTTCCCTATTACTAATATAGCCACAAAAGTAAAATATTCATTTTGAGATAGGAGGGGAATAGAGTAGGATTGCCCAGAGTAGAGGAGGAAAAACCTGAAGAAAAAGCTGATCGGGAGAGGAAAAAGGGTACCTCGCGCGGCCGCGGGGTAGAGCGCGTCCGCGGGGCTGAAAATGGTGCGCGTGCCGGCTCACACCCGCACGCCTGCAGGGCTGCCAGAATGCCGTGCGCGTCGGCGCACACCCGCGCGCCCGCGGGGGTGCCTTCACCGAGAGCACATGCGCGCGGCTGCGGGGTTTGCTGGGCCGAGAGGCCTTGCGCGCGGCGGCGGGCTGCGCGCGTCCGTGGGGGTTGGGGCCTTTTTCCACGATTTCTTCAAGTATGACCAGTGCACTTCAACTCCCATTTTATTTTTCATTGGTCTTTTAATTCTTTCTTCCACAAATCCAATCTTAATTTCCAGACTTTCCTGCTTGCCACCAAAATGCCATAAAATTCCTGTTTTTGTGATCAAAAGCTCAAGTTTTGCAATACCTAGCACGATCTCACCGTTAGAGCAATAAGCACAAATAAACACATAAAAATCAACAATAACAATATAAAAATCAACGCAATAAATTATTGAACATAACAAATTTATTATACTAAAATGGTACAAAAAGACACTAAACAAAGACCATACTTGTTCGTTCTATGGGTCGTGTCAAAGACTACGACATCTTCATAAAGCTGGTAATCTTCACACATCATAGAATCTCTCCAAAATACATCAGACAATCTGCCATCACTATTCAACTTGAAACTATAGAAGAAGTCTCTATCTTTCACTCCCTCTTGACACAACTTGTCTATAAGTGTATATGCATCCCCAGCTTCAATTGGACTCATCCTCGTTCTGTTAACAAAATTCATGTGATCCTTCAACGTGTGACCAACCAGGTGATCGCCCCCTGCTTCTTTTGACATGTATCTATATGAATCTGTGGGTTTCAATCCAGAAGAGATCATGTCTCCAATCACAACAGCTTTGTCAGCAGTAACTTTTCTCTGAGATCTATTCATATGGCTCCATTTTTTTCTTGAAAGCTCATGATTGTGCTCCTCATTATGATCAATTACTTCAAGCATTCCATCATCATTTTTCTTCACCCTCAAGAATGCCTTGCAGTCAGTACGTGTGATGTTATTTTACCGAAAGGTAATCTGATCTTGATTGCTAGATTCACCAACTTTGCCATTTTTCTTAACACCTTCATTCGAGCATACATAGTATTTCTCAATCAACTGACCAAGACTATTTGTTCTTTGTGTATTTTTCCTAACACCAAATCCAACCTCTCTAGCATGCTTGCAGTACAATTCGTATATTTCATCAAAGATTTCTCTTTGAACACTAATCAGGGATCCAGACAAGCTCACGGTATCACCTAATGTGCATGGAAGTATCAATTAAAATATTGTTCAGTATCAAAGTCATGTGGGTATAACCTGATCAGTTTATGGAAAAATTTTACCTGCGTATTGTGCTCGTATAGGGATTGGCTCATTGTCAGAATCATCAATTATCACAAGAGCTTATGTATTATCTCCCACATTCATGTTAATTTCATCCATCCTAAGCAATATACACGTCCAAGTATAATTTTCAAATTCTCAACAAAAATTCCCAAAATTTCAATTATTCAATTGTTAGAATATGCAAAGTTAATTTCACAAATACAATCCACACAATTGAATAGATTTGATTGAATTTTAGAGACTCACTTTCAAATTTTCGAGCTGCAGAAAAAATGGAATGAAAATCAGATTTCTTCAACGTAGAAGATAATGTCACCATCCTGACCTTCCAGCACGGTGGTCCTGACCTTCCGGCGTGGTGGTGATGGTGGCAGTGTTCATGAGAGGTCACCTACTCTCTCTCGCCTTCTTCTCAGCCGCGGTTCTCCTCTCTATCTCTCTCTCGTTCTGATTTTCTATTTTGTTTAAGTTTGGTCTGAATTTTTCAGAACTGGACTTGATCCGGGTTAATGGGCCGACCCGTCTGATGGGCCGGCCCATCAGTCTCCTGTACAGGAGAGCAGCCCGTATTTAGATGATCATATATTTCATGGATAACTATGTATTTTAGTGTTATTTTTCTTTTCAAAGACCAATTAAAATCATTGGATGATTTTTTCGATTGTTTAATAATTGATGCCCAACTATATTTTAAACTCAAATATCAGTGATCAAAATATATTTGGAAAGAATGATTTAAGCCTTAATTTATGCTCACATTTTCGAAACAACTAAAGAAAATATTATTTTCCTTAATCTTTACCAAAAATATGAAGTCTTATTCTACCCTAAGATTTAATGATTTTGGAAGGAATAATCATGACATTAATTTTCTTCCGGGTTTAAACCTCAAATTCGAGTATGAATAGAGGGTTAATCCGCACTATTATTCACACCAAAAGTAAAAACATTTTATTGCAAACTTCAATTTTCAAAAAGTGGTGTGCATGGATATATTTAATAGTACGTTTCAAGTTCAGGTTAAGGTGGGGCTTATCCGTTGAAATGAATTACTGTTATCTTTTCTGTATATTTGTACAACTTATGTGGGAAAATTTAGTACATAGTCTTCTAAAATATAAAGTACCGAGTCTTCTAGACTATAAAGTACCAAGTCTTTCAAACTCTAAAGTACTGAGTCTAACGAAGCTCGGGCGATGTGTGAGCGGACAAGATGCGATGGCGGTAGTCTTTTAGTTTAATAAACAAAGAAGAATAAATATTTGAAACTTTATTATTATTATTATTATTATTATTATTATTATTATTATTATTATTATTATTTTAGACTCTGAAGTTTTTTTCTTTCTTTGAAATGATTTTATTAAAGGCCTTGGTTTATGGGATTAGTTAATGAATAAGTATGGTTAACGTTTCATATTTTAAGTATTTTAAAATTGGGGCGTTACAGCATGGATCATCAAACATCTAACATAAACATCAATTATATTTCATAATCCAAATAAATCCAACACCCAATAGTATCAATGGTTTAACTTCTCATTTTTACATGAATAATTAAAATCACTACAAATATAAACATGATTTAGCAAGAATAACAAGGGACAATTTGACTTGGAGGTGGAATTGGTCTTTTTCTTCTTCTTACTTCAATCTTGCTCTTCCTTGTGTTCTCTTCAATGGCCCTTCTCTTCCCTCTCTTTCTGATATCTAACTTTATAATTGTGACTATATTTGGGGAGATTTGCCCTAATTTTAAATGGGGGGTTTGTACATATAGTGGGGAACAAATTAAACATTAAAAATAAGTATAAAATGGAAAGAAAACTAAAAAAATCTGAAAATCAGGTTTGCGGGCGCGATACGGGTTCAGTCACACCCCCATTTGCACTGGAGGTCACATCCAGGACAAAGAAAAACATGTCTCAATGTTAGAACAGGGTCACTCGTGCCTTTGGTCGCGTTGTCGGTCGCTCCTCCGGTTCTGCGCCGATACATTTCACAGTTTTACTTCGTTCTTTCTCGTTTCTTGTCCGATTTAGGTGATTCAACTTGCAGCGTGTTCCTAATTATATTTCCTATCTTTACATGGCATTGAATCCCTCAAAATATCATTAATTCCACCCTCCCTTTCCTGTAAAACTTGAGCCTAAAATAAAACTTCCAAACCGGGAGGTTAAAAGCTCAAATTGGGTTAAAACACATGCAATATTCTTCAAATCACATCATTTAAACCTAGATAAGATATGAAAAAACATCAATCATCAACGACCATTCTCTTGGACGTCCGTCAATATATCATATCAGCTTAGTAGTGATGGAATATGTCTGTCATTAGATAATTCAAAATCATTTAATAAAAAAGAAAAAACTTAACAACGAAATCTATTCGTCGTTACATATTTATAAAATATTCAATTTAAAATAAAAATAATAATGACGGAATCTATCTATCGTTAGTAGTAGCACAGACTATCCGTCAATACGTCGTCGTTAACATTAGGCATGGACCCTTCATGTTAGTTTGTTGCTTGTGCCGTTACTAAAACACACATTTCTTATAGTGTACGGTCTGTGCAGAACTAGCACATGTGAGCTATTTTACTCTTCAATTAGTATTGTTCGTGCAATGGGTAGCATGGACCCTGCTAACCCACTGAACTC
Organism: Perilla frutescens; assembly: GCA_026008535.1. Taxonomy (NCBI): domain Eukaryota; kingdom Viridiplantae; phylum Streptophyta; class Magnoliopsida; order Lamiales; family Lamiaceae; genus Perilla; species Perilla frutescens. The sequence continues at coordinate 48,751,153 of BRKX01000015.1, forward strand.
GCTGGCCTCTGGAACCACCTAAAATGGGTCGTGCTATTACTAGCATAGTTCGAATTTCTTGGACTTTTCTCATCTTGTTCGACTCTCTTTTCCACCTCCGAACTCTAAAACTTGTACAAACTTCCATCTTAAACACAAACCACTCAATTCTTGTGCATTTTCCTATAAAAAACATTACAAAGTCGTGACTTGCCAATTAAAAAAGTAGAAATCGAGCATATATAAATAATCACAAATGACTATGCAATCGTGTAAAATAGCTTCCAATTCAACCCTGAATACATATAAACCCCAACACATAATATCCCTCATATAATCAAATAGGAACAAATATGCGCGGTTTAAGCACGCCAATGTACTTGGAACAACATCAAATCAGTCCCAAATGACCATTGCATTTTGTTAAATTATAATAGTTATTATGATCCAGAAATTGTGATCCAGTTCTATTTGATAATCTACGTATTGTTGTTTACTGTATTACACTCCACTGGAATTGGATTACAACTGAAGTACAACAAGAAAGGTAGAAGAGTAGAATCGAACAATTACAATATTCAACTGAATTTAACAAAGTAAGAAGAACCACTGAAATTGGATTACAACTGAAGTACAACAAGAAAGGTAGAAGAGTATAATCGAACAATTACAATATTCAACTGAATTTAACAAAGTAAGAAGAAAGGAACCGATGTGCAGATTCAAGCCGAGTCGAGGGGACCTCTCTCCGCAAGACAAATACGCCCCGGCTAGTGCTCACGGTTTGGCGGTTGTCTTTCAAAGATGATTCGTATGCAGCAATATGATGTGTGATTGTTTATGCAGAATGTTGCATCTGCATCCATGCTTCAAACCAGGTGTTGTAACCCCCTGGAGTTACAGCTCTACCATTAAGCCCTCCAGGAGTTACCTTCTGCAGATCCCGACAGGTGTCCCATGTCGGCTCGGATCCCAACACGTGTCCAGGGCAGCTGCAGACTTTGACTCCCGACGGAAGCCCACGTACGCCCAAAGTCCACCCAAAGTCCAATTGCCAAGATCCAAGTCCGAGGACGAGACGAGCCGGGCAAGGGCACCGGGCACGGGCACGGGCGGGCGCGCGTGTGTGCGCGTGTGGGCTCATGGCCCACATCCTTGTGCACTTGATTACTCCACTTAAGTGTTAATACACTTAAATACACTTCTTAATTTGATTAAGAAATCAATGTGGGATTATTTAATGTGTCTTAAGCACATTATCCCACACACCATAAATGCCCAATCGTGTGACCAACTTTAACCATTTATTTCTCACTCACCGAAAATCGGATTTGAGCAAATAAAAATACTACGATTATCTACTCACGACATAGAGCAATCGTACGGTATTTAATTCCTCCAAAATTAAATATCCCGGTCACGAAAAATCGGATAAAATGAGTCACACTCACTTTATTAAATCCTATTTTCCAACACGTATTACCTTAATTTGAACGCTCATAACTTTTAAAATACTTGGAATCTGAGGATGAGTAATATATGAGTGAAAAAATAATTGATGAATTGATTTTTCAATATCTTGGGGAATAACTTTTCGACCCTAATCGTACCATTTCGAAGTGAATTCACATGCCTAATGAAAAAACAGTTGTATATATCCGTGGTAAATAATATATTTACTAGTCGTGTGGCGTGGATTATATATAGATAAAAATATGCATCCCGGGAATTACTCTGAGCAAAACGAAACCCTGTCGGGGGATCTGTGGATCATTTATTTCGCAATAATGGAAATGGGGTAACCTTCTTCTCGTGATTCTCACATAGTTTTAATTTGCACTTCTAAATTCTTTTTCTCTTTTTATTTCTTTATTCTTAAAATCCCATGCAATATGTCAAATTAAATCCCTTTTTCTGCATGTCACGTGTTTTCTTAAATATTCTACTTGTCAATTTCTTTTAGAAATTTCAAACTTCTTAGGATTTTGTAATAATAAATATGGGACCTTATATAGAATTGTAAAACTTAATTACTTAAAAATAAAAAATAAAATAGTACGACGGAAACAAACTTTAATAGTATATGTTTGCCTTTGAAAATAATTGATTACCCGAAGGTCTCCTTGTGAACCAAAAAAAGTTGGGTAATAAGAGAAGATAAAATAACATATACTATATAATAATAATAATAATATTAATTTTGAATTAGCAACTCCAACCAAAAAATTAAATACACTTATAAGTACTGTATTTGATCGACTTAACTCACCACTTTATTTACAGCTGAACAGTTCATAATTCAATTTTGACATATTTTCTGAGCAACATTAATTTATTGTTGTTGTACGTTATTAGCTAGTTAGCTAGTAGCCATTATGTACGTAGTCCCCCAAAATTAAATATATTATGAAAATAATTCACTATGTTTAGGCTATCAATATCGACTTAAAGCTTAGACAACATATTAATTAAGGTCAGAGCTAGAAGAGAAGAATGGAGATTTTATTTTGCATTTTTTTAAATAAAAGGTGCCGATTTCAGGCCGTAAACTCATAATTAATTTCTCGATCATTAATTAACAACTAACCCATTTTAGCTGAAAATATATTTTATTGGAAATAATTCTCTTGACTTAATCAGGTTCAAACGAACAATTCTGCTTTTCGTCTGAAAATTAAAAACAAAAATAAAAACAATGATTTTAATTGCTTAAGGTTTAGTGGAATATTTATTAGGCCTAGAGGTTACATTTGAGTTGTCACTACAATTATTAATGAGGCAGTACAATATATTTTGCCAGCCATATATCATCAAGCAGTATATTATTTCTCTTTAATAGACGGTACTGACAACTTTAAATTTTCCCTTTTTTATGATATATATATATATATATACTATTAGCGCTTGGTATAAAAATTAGGTATTATACTTATTTACTACTATTTATTATTTATCTTATTATATTTTAGTGCTAATATTTTTAAAATATTTATTGTTTATTTTATTGTATTCTAGTGTTAAGTTATTTAATGCTAATAAGCACTAAATACAATAAGATAAATAATAAAATCATAATAAATAAGCATAATACCTAGTTCTCACACCAAATACTAGTATATCTAGAGGGAGCAGGGGACTTCCAATCGATTTTTTTTTTTCACTAGGTCTTCGCCGACGATCAGTTTTGAGGGGCAAAGGCGGAGTTGGGGCAGCCCGCCAGCCCCCCAAACCATTTTTTATATAGAGTTTCGGTTTTTTTATTATATATATAATATATATATGTATAGGGTTATAATTAATTATAATTTATGAATGTTGCATGTTAATTAAATTAGTATATTTACTAATTCAAGTTTTAATTTTTAACTCTAAGTTATTTATTAATATAGATTATATATTTATTAAATTGATGTCAAATGTCAATTAATAGTGAATTGTGATTGAATTTTTTATTGCTTTGATTTTTATTTGAAATTATTAATCTATGTTATTCATATGTAATTTATTTTTTAAATTCTATATTGTGAAGTTATGAATTTTATTATTTTGTTACTCTTAAAAAGTCAAATTATACTTTGTTTATCAAATAATTTGTATGAATTTAGTTACTAGCTAGGCATGCATAACCAATTTAATTTTGATTAATGAATAAGTTTAAAAAATATCATTTCAAAACTATTTTATTCTATTAATCTTTCAATTATTTATTTTAATAAACATCAATAATCTTTTCTATTTAATTTTGAAAAAATAGAAGAAAGTTGAATAAAAATGACATTGTTTAATTATTTTTTATTTTATTTTGTTGAAAACTTCGTCATTTTACTAACACAAATATAAAAAAAAATACATAAATATAAGCAATCATCTCGGGAATTCTTTACCATTCTTTTTAGCCACACGAACAAACGAGAAGTGCAAAGAGTCGTCGTTCCCCATGCCCCCACATAATAGTTTCTTGATTCACCATTGTGCCAATGGGGGTCAAAATGCAATTGTACTGGAGGTATAAAACCTTGTACATTTAAATTATATGTCAAGTTCTACCTAGACGTATGAACTATTTTTGACCCAAATACACACTTAAACTATTTAAAAAATACAATCGGCCTCCTCAACTATTAAAAATATATCAAATTCACTTTTTCCGTTTAACACCGTTAGCTTTTCTGTTAAATAAAATATATTTAAATTCTTCAACCTAATTATGATTGATTCGGACGATGATACCATATAATGTGGTATGGTTACCAAACCCTCTTTATGGATTTTCTAATTATACTCTCAATTTGTCAATCAAGTGTTAAAACGATAGAATAATTACATGGAAGAATATCGATGATGAGGGTTTGTATTACGTATTAAATTTTAAATCTTGATACTAATTCGATGTTAGATTTTGAACTTAAAAGAGGGATTTGAAACTCTATAGTGTTGGCTATTTGGTCGTGGTTTCAATTTGCCCAATCAACATTCATAGGTGATAGAATTGAACTTAACAGATATTAATTAACGGAAAAAACTAACGCGGTATTAACTTTAAGTGTCAGTTTGTTCTTTTTTGAATAGTTTGTGGGGCCGATTGTACTTTTTGAATAGTTTAGATATATATATGTATTTAGGCCAAAAAATAATTCGTACGTCTATGTGGGATTGGATAAATAGTTCAGGTATTTTTTTTGGCGGTTTGCCCTAAACTTTAATAAAAGTATATGAACCACAAGATGTGTATTGCCTTTTTCAAAATTTGAACCATTGACCATATTCTTACTTAATATTTTGCGTGTGCGCATGTGTATTTGATCGCGCGATCGTTATGTCTCATAAATTCAACTTCTTAGTTTGTAGAGTTTGTTTTCTATTCAAGGTTATGAGTTTTCCCTTTCTAGGTGTGCAGCATATAATTTGGTAGGTTATCAAACCCTTGCAACGAATATAATTAATTAATTAATCATTTGATAATGCCCTAAAGAAGTTCAATGTGAAACTTACGAAATCGTCTATTGCACATTTGGTATTGCATTCCTTATTACATACTCGATTTTTTTAATTTTTTCTTTAATTTCAATTTATTATGCTTTGATTTAATTTTACATTTGTTATTTAGGATTCATCCTACCCAATTAAGGTTTAATTTAATTTTTTAAATAATCAACTAATAACCACAAATTAAAAATGAAATACAAAAAATTATAATGCATTTTAATTGGGTATGATGAGTCTATATAATAAGTGTAAAATGAAACCAACATTAGAAATTGAAATCGAAGAAAAAAAATGAAAAAAAAAAACTAAAATAATCTAACGTGCAATAGAGAATGCAACACCAAATTGCGAAATAAAGGATTCCAGGAATCAAAATAATGGAGATTGTTTTTTTCACTGTATACGGAAAAGAAATTAATCACGACAGTATTTTGTTTTTCTCGTCAAAATATCTGACTAGCCAAACAAGGATTATTGCCATTAAAGTCTTGAAATATCAGTAGTTCACATTCAACTACTCATCAGCATGCTCTATATATGCATATGCAAATCTCTCTACACTCTAGCTAGTGTGGTCCTCTCTCTCTCTCTCTCTCTCTCTCTCTCTCTCTCTCTCTCTCTCTCTTCGTGAAGGAAATCAGTCAGTCAGTTGGTCCCTCATCACAGGCAACATCAAGGTGACGTTTTTCTTGGTGCAAGGCCTACAGCTTTTGAAGCCTGTGTTTTTATTGCAATAATTATTTAGAGTTGAATTTTTATCTGCCCTTTTAAGAGTCCGTCACATTAATTAAAGTTCTCATTTTGATTGTTTGAGCAGTCCAAATTAGCAATTAATCTCGAATGTCAGATCACATTTTAGAAATTTTCAGACAAGAAAACAGTTACTAAACTAAAAACTTCAGTTACTACCATTACACACACGCACATATATATATATATATATGTGTGTGTATATCTACTTCCATAAGTAGGCCTGCTAAGAATTATTCAGCCGCCACGCCTATTGTAAAAGATGCCATATTACTATTTTCTAATTAGTGTGCAGAGAAAAGAGGCTAAGACCCTAGCTAATATGTATAAGAAATAACTCAAGAAGAGAGAAATATCTAGAGAGAGAGAGAGAGAGAGAGAGAGAGAGAGAGAAGGGGAGAGAGAGAGAGAGAGATTGGCATTAAACTCAATATATTTTGTGTTAATTAATTAAGGAGTTAATACATGAAGTCCACACCATGTACTATGGTTTGGAGAGATCATTTGATAAGATTTTGACTGTATTAGAACCCCAAATACACGTGGCCACTTCTGTGCCATTCTTTCTTTCTCTCTGATCATGGTCGGCTATCTAGTTTTGTATTAACACACTACGTACACCTCTTCTATAACTATCTCTCTCTCTCTATTTTCTCTTTCCAACCATCATAAGTCCTGGAGGGTTCATGTCCGAGTTGAAACTTGAAAAGGGCCAATTGAATTGTGAACTCGACTAGTTTTCTCCACTCATCAAGTGTAAGAAGTTCTGTGCTTTTGGTAGCTTTTTTGATATATTTCTCTAGCTACAACATTGATTTAATTTCATATACATGCTTGTAGACTAATTCGATCAGATAGAATTTCTAACTAGTTTCTCCAAACAATTGGCACAAATATTTCATACATATAATTACATATGTATATCATATCCCCTATTTGTTGAACAATTGGATTAATTATAAATATTAGCATTCAAGAAATGACTCCAATAGTCCCTTGTTCATGATGTTCAACTACAGAAGTTTATTGAAGTAGAGAAATCCAATTGTTACACATATATATATGAGAAAGGAAAATGACTCCTAGAGAAGCAGATTTTGGTGCAAAGCATGAGAGCATCAACAACAACGGGGACGATGACACCACTAAGATGATAAAGGCTTCAAGTACTACAACAACAGCAGCAGCAGCAGCAACCTCATGGTCGAGACTGAAAGATCCTCGTATAGTTCGGGTGTCGAGAGCGATGGGAGGCAAAGACAGGCACAGCAAGGTCTGCACCGTACGAGGATTGAGGGACAGACGCGTTAGGCTTTCTGTTCCGACAGCCATTCAGCTCTACGACCTTCAAGAGAGATTAGGCCTAAACCAGCCTAGCAAAGTGGTGGATTGGCTGCTCAATGCTGCCCAAAATGAGATCGATCAGCTCCCTCCACTCCAAATCCCTCAAGGCATGATCACCTTCACCCAAATGATCAATCCCGACAAACAGACAGACGATGATCATAACCAATCTTGGACGAGGACGACTGGTGAAGAGGATCAAAGGCAGAATATTAATGATCATTTCAACAATTTTCTTTCGAGATCACAGAATCATGTTATGAGTAATAATTACATGACCTCGTTTGGGAGATGGGATCCCTCCTCGAATCTAAGTCTATCTCATCACACTCCCATTAGCCTTGGATTGACTGCTCATCATCAAGATTTTCACAACTTGTATAATCATCAGTCTGGAATGATCACGCAGCCTTATTTTACGCCTCAAATCAATGCTGATCATGCTTCGGATTCTTCTTCAATTAACGCAGCTGCTGTAATTAGGCCAATATTCGATTTCAACATGAGTGCTGCTGCAGACGGCGACGAGCAAAACAAGCGCGATGACCACCTCCATTCTTCATAGATTTGAAGGTTATGATGAGATTCCTGAAATTAAAAGGGTCAGCTGCAAACTAGCTCATATCAGATACATACAGATATATATGTATATATATATATATATCTGGTAAGTATATTATTTTGGTGCCTACAGTTTCTTTTATTCGTAAGATATTACTTCCTTTTTGGGGGGATTTTAATTAATTTCTTGTACCTTATAAGTTCTATATATATATATACTATATATAGGTTTTTTTTTAGCATACATAAGGAAAATTATTGTACCTGGGGCAATCCTTTTGCTTCAACTAATTTGAAGCTGCTTCTTTTGTGTGTTTGTGTGTGTTAGTTCAACCTTCTCATTCTTGAATTTTTTATTTATTTCTCTTATGATATATATATATATATATATATATATATGCAAATTTAACCTAAGCCTTTGCCTCTACCTTCTCGTATTACTAGACAGGATTTTATGGGATATATAACAAAAACCCTAGAATGGTCCCAGTTAAATTTCATTAATTTTCTTTATTATATTTCTGTTCATATAAATATATTGTCTGGAACTTCAAGGATCAAATCTTGGATACTAATAAGCTGTGAAGAAATTAAAGAAGGGAAAAAAAAGGGAGGGTTTGTTAATATATAGATGGATAAGACAGTCATAGTTATGTCAACTTTGCACAAGATTCACAAAGTAAAACAAAAGTTTGATTAAGAGTAATGTTAAAGGGCTCCTTCCATGTTGGAATCAAAGAAAAATGAAGAAAACACTGTATGCATATATAGTGTATGTGGTCCAAATTAAGAAAAAAGAGAGAGAAAGAAGAAAGAGATAGGGTTAGTAATTAGGGTTTTGTTTTATTTTTTCAATGTGTACGTCTCTGTGAATTATAATTAACTAAGGGACCATATATGCAAAAGTTCTCATAAGAGGTCCCCATTGGGTAAGTGTTGTATTTATCATCAACATATTCATTTGGCCTAACAAGCCAAAATTATTCAAATATATAGTTGAGTTTTTTTTTTTTTTTTGGCACGCATTTTTCATATTTTCTGTTTTCTTTCTTTGGACTTAAATTAAATGAAAGGAATGATATGTGTGTGTGTGTGTGCATTTTTCATATTTTCTGTTTTCTTTCTTTGGACTTAAATTAAATGAAAGGAATGATATGTGTGTGTGTGTGTGTGTGTGTGTCAGTGTGTGTGTACTAGTTGTTCAAATTCATATTGTTGTGTTTCACTCCATGTTTTATATCAAATTTATGATTTTAATAATACTTATTATAAAGTAAAATTTAATTATAGCATAAATAATCATAGTCAACATTTATCAGAAAAAATAAATTTATAAATTTTTCTAATTATGAAATAATCAACCATAATAATGAATTATTAATTGAAAATAAAAAATTAAATACTAAAAAATAATTATAATTTAGGCGGGTTACTGGAATGAACCCTAGTTAACAGTTGTAAAATTAAATTAAGTCACAAAAAAAATGAAAAAAAAACAAAAAAACACATAATTTGAAAATGTAACACGGAGTGAAATACAGATCGAGAGTGCAAGATGATATCTAATGTGGATTTAAAGGGCACAAAATCAATCATATATTGTATTTATGTGTCTCATAATTTACCTTACCGTGCGTCAATGACATGAAACTTAGAATTTACTGGACTTTATGCATACATCTGTTATTTCGAATTTTACTATATATTTAGGAAATATATCATTTTATCACAAACTATACCATCGTTATCAAATATATCGCATAAGAGGTGGATGATCTCCAATACATCAGATGCACATCATGTCTTATATTAAACCGAAAAAAGTATCACTTATAATATTGAAAAACATGAATTACAATATTAAAAATATCATGTTTATTTTACTAAAAACTAATGTTAAAAACAAAAAGAATGGTGACATTTTTTTAATTATTAGCAAAGAATACGTGTTACACGTAATTCATATGATTTACTAAGATATAATATAATATATACAATTAAAAAATATGTATCATACATATTCATACTGTATTATATAGAAAATGTCTATAAGTTAGAACGAGAACATTATTAAATACTCACTCCGTTTCGAAATGTTTGTTGTTTTAGGGTGTGTTTTTTTTCAAAATGTTTGTTGTTTTATATAATTTAACATCCTCTCTCTCAATTTCAACCCTCTCAAATCCTACAAGATTTTTTGATTCTAACAAAATGGAGAGAGAGAAATATATGGAGAGAGAAAATGTTATTTTTTAGGAAAATATAGATGAATTAGATTTTATGGCATATATGAGGGATGGGTATATTTGTCCACAAAATTAATTATTAATTCTAGATAAAAAAACCTAAAACGGCAAACATTTCGAAACGGATGGAGTATATTAAGATACAATATTTCAATTAATGAGACTAGTGTGTTCACTTACTCCTAAGATGGCTTACTGATCTCATAAATTAGTCAAATAATAAGAGATTAGCCATTCTCACTACAAGAAAACAAGTCGATTCCAGCAGGTGGATTTCCGCTGGATTTGACCATATTCCCGCTGGAATCGTAAATTCCAGCAATTCCAACGGGGCTTTCATTCCAGCGGATTTTTTCCCGCTGGAACCACATTCCAACATGCTAATCTCATTGGAATCGAAATAAGTTATTTAAAAAAATATCGATGATACCAACGGATTTTACCCGCATGAATCATTCAAAATAATAAAAAATAGGGATTCGAGCTATGTAAATCCGCTGGAATTAATATATTTCGAAAAAAAATATTGGGAGTCAACCCAGCTCGGGCCAAGCGGCGAGCCCGCCGACCCACACAACTTGTCTGTTGAAATTTCCCCTTATGTGAGTGAGTTTGTGCTCCCCATGTTTCGAACTCGACACCTATGGGCTCGCATGTGCGAGCTCATACCGCTGTACCAAGTGACCAATTCGTGAATATTGCTATATATTTTATATATATATATAGTATATTATGTGTATATCTTATATTTTACATATTATGTATTATGTATTAAGTATATATCTTTTATATATTATGTCTTTAGTATATATCTTATTGATTATGTAATATGCACATTATATATTGTAGAATTACGTGTGTATTACCTATTGCAAGTTAGATTTGTTAGATTAATTTATAAACAAAAAAAAATGATACAAATTATTTTCAAAGTTCGAATTGAAAGTTGATACATTATTAATTACATTGTATATTTTTCTTAATAGTTTATCATATTTCAAAATTAGATTTTTCATATTAATTTTATTAAATTTAAATGATTATATATTATAATAAAATAAATTATATGCAAAATTAACTTATTCAAACTCAAAGTTTAGAAGACTATTGTATTACAGTTATAGATTGAACATAACTTTTTATACGTGTTGTAGAGCTCGAACTCTGCAATTAACAAAATAGGGATCCGGGTTCCGGCGATCTATAAAATAAAAACAACTACGTGAAATCGAAGGACCGTCAGAGGGTTGACGATCAATCGGTATCCGATGCTCAAGTCAGAAAACGATACGAAAAGAAGGCTAAAGTAAACTGGAAATAAGAGAAATATTGCTTGATATATTGAATTTCTTGAATTAGTGATTGTGTGAGTGCTTCGGTATGAATATCCTCCTATCTCTCCCTTGGTTAAGAGCTTTACCTATTGATTTATAAGGCCTCATAACCGATTTTCTTATTTTCCGGGATTGATCATATCCCTTCTAGGGTTTTGACCTAGTCTTTCCCCTATCATCAATGAGGTTTTCACTTGGTCAATCACAGAGGTTTAAACCTTACCTATCCTGCGACCTCGACTTCTACTCTAAATCCCCGACTTCACGACTTCGGATGATCCTGGCACTATGGGCCTCAATTTTGGGCCTTAGCAGGAAAAAGGCCTCTACATGTGTTGACCATTTATAAATAATATTGATGTAACACTTAAGTACTAAAATCTTATAACTCATTACAATACATAATTTTTTTACTTTATAATTTGATTTTCTATATTAAATTTATAAACATTAAATGAATAATTAATTCTAAGTTCTATTAGAAAAGATCCATTTCTTTAAATCTCGACCTTATATTTTTCTTTATATTCTATTATAATAAATTATATATCATATTAACTTACTCAAACTTAAAATTTAGGAGATTATCATATTATGATTTATGATTAAAGATTGAACAAAACTTATTGTCATAATTTATTATATATTATATGTATATATTATATATTATGAACATATATTTGTTACATATTATGCATATTATATATATATTGTATAATTATGTATGTATATTACATGCTACTATATACTTTAATTATTTATTTTTAATGTGGTCGTATTAATTCTGATATGCTTTTTTTTTTACCTAAACTCGTACTTATAATGTATGATTCATAAACTTTAAATTTGTTAGATTAATTTATAAAATGAAAATGATATTAATTATTTTCTAAGCTCTAATAGAAAATTTGACACATTAACACATTGTATATTTTTTCTAGATTTATAAACTTTATATGATTAATTGTATATATTATATATGGTAATAAATTAAACTATATGTCAAAATTTAGAAGACTATTGTATTATGATTAAAGATTTCACGAAATTTATTATAAGTGTAGAACGTTTATAAATTAGTATTGGTCTAATACTTAATTAATAAAATTTTATGATTTATAACTGAAAAAATTTATAACTCACTACAACACATAATTTTTTACTTTATAATTTTTTTATTTTCTATATTAGTTTTATAAACTTTAAGTGAATAATTATTTTCTAAGTTCTAATTATTTAAATCTCGAGTTTATCTTTACAATCCATTGTCTAACATTTATAATCTAAAAATTTTAAAACTTATCTAAACAAATTATATACAATGTTGTTATGTAATATATTATTTATATAAATTTATATTTAATTTATAATTTTTACCAAACATAATTAAACTAAAGAACTAAAAAATAAAAAGAAATTGCAAAAATCAAAATTTTCTAAAATATTAAAAAAGCATTAAAATATTCCGGCGGGAAAATCCCACTTGAATGGTTAAAATCTCGCTGGAACTTCAAAAAAATCAAAAAAATAATTATCATTCCAGGGTGATATGACCGCTGGAATCAGAAAAAAAAAATAGTATCTTTCTGGTGGGATATTACCGCTGGAATCAGAAGAGTTTTTTTCTTATCATCATTCCAGTGGTAATATAACGCTGGAATTAGCTTAAATAAAATATTTCAAAAGGATTTTCCCGCTAGAATTAGAAGAAATCAGAAGATTTCTTTTTATAATTCCAGCAGAATATTACCGCTGGAATCGACCAGAATATCTAATGAAATTTTCATCGGACATAAATTCTGCTGGAATATCCGGTGGAAAATTCTAACAAGCATAGATCCTACTAGAATGGGTGGTGGAAAATTACAGCAGGGATTACGAGGATCTTGGAGACTTAAGAGACGACAATGCAACAAATCTGTCAATTTTCAAGCATCATCGTCGACCGTCTGGAAAAATGTCCAAGAGATATTTAACAGATAATTAGTACACTGTAGCACAAATCTACGTATTACTCAACTATCCTGAAGTTGAACCATATAGTATGCATATGAATCTTCCCACAAAATTCTAATCTCATTCAATTTTTTGAAGTGTGTTTGTTGATCATTTGAAAGCAATGTGCTCAAATATCTCAACGGAAGATATTGATAAATGAATTGATAAAGAATTTGCAAGTTGGTTCACTGGCCAATTATGTAAGTATATGATAATAGACTACGTTAATATATTTGTACCTAGCTAATTATAACATAATATAGAGTTTTCTGTTATAATAGGCACAAGATCCAACTAATAATGTCAATAGGATCGTGCGTGATCTTTCAAGAGGGCTTTCTCGTTCTGTTAATGTCTATCATGTGTATTTTATTAATGGATATATATTCCATACGATTGCTCACGGATCACATCAATGAATAGTAGAGTCTCCATAAAAGGCACAAACTATGGCACAATGAGCATGATTATTACGAGCGATTGGTGGAGGTTATCGAGCTGGAATACGCTAGTCTGTCTATTAAAAAGATAGTCTTGTTCAAGTGTCAATGGTTTGATATATACATCAACACACCGAACAAATGTGCATTCTGACTATAAAATAATTTCTATAAATCATAAGCGTAAGCATTCAGGATCTGATCCATTTGTGCTTGCTAAACAAGCAATCCAAGTGTGTTATTACCCAAGTTTAAATCACTCTCGAAGTGATTGGTGGGCAGTTTGCAAAATAAAGGCTCGATTTAATGTGGAAGTATTATCGCAAGATGTCAATACTACCATATCCCCACCGTTTCAAGATGATGAAGTTGATGGTTTGCATATTCTCACAATAGACGACGATCTGGTACCAAATCATCCAGATGGTAGGGTAGTAGACATTGAAGAAGAAGATGATGAAGAAGATACTGAACCCGAGATTAACTTGTCAGATGACAATATCAGTGATGGTGATGACATAGATGTTTAGTTTGTCAGGTTTCCTAAAATAATATTTATTATTCAACTAATTATCTCGATATTTATTACCATTCTAAATTAATGTTTTTTTAATTTCTTATATGCTTAGAGGCGGTGTTAGAGGTGGGGATCTGGACGATCTCAATCATCATCATCAATCATCTATAGGCCTTAGTGGTCTAGTTGATGATAAGTTATTCGAGGGATCATCACGTCCTGCATTCGATACAAAAGGAAGTCGACTTTGTTGGATTGAGGATGAGTATGTTGAGTTATAATTGAACAAAATTTTATATATTGTTATCTTTATTATTATATATTTTCATATGATAATTCTTTTGTGCATTTGAAGTGTTTTGATGCCAGCTCATGCAATTACATCTGTCATCACAGTAAATTTTAAGAAATTTTTGCGTCCAACTGGCTACACGTGGAAGATTGTACCCGCTGAGGTCGGGATGTAGTATATGGAAGAGTTCTGGGTATTGTTCCTTAATCTTATGAGTGGTAACTTCTATTTTGATTTTTTTTTATAAGTTTAACATTGTCATATATTTTCAATATGTTGCAGAAGGAGTTTCCTTGGGATCGTGCCGAGATGGATGCTATTGTGAAGAGATGGAACACCAAGGCTGCTGAAAGATACAGAAACATGGTCTACTCTTTCAAGAAAAATAAGACCAATGGTTGCCATGCCTTTATGCCTCCTCAGACGTGGGAAGGTTTATGCACCCATTGGGATAGTGAGGCTTTCAAGGCCAAGTCTAATGTCGCATCTTAGAATCACCTGATTGAGCCCGATGGTCCCAGCATCGGCATTGTAAAACACTGAGGGTGATCTAGGAGTGCAATTGCACATGCTGCAACTTTGGTTTGTAGTAAATCCCAAATGAATAATTTATTAATTAATTTATTTGTTATATGTGTATGCTAACATATTTCTATCTAATAGGTTAAGGAGAAGGGTGCGGGCTAAATGACATGGCGTGGGAGACATTCAAGAGACTGCATGACACTGCTGATGGGTCATATTCAGATGGAAAGTCTACTCGTATCGCTATAAGTTTGTTTGTAAATATTTATAAATGTTAATTTTAGATATAAAATATATATTTAATTAATTTATTTAATTTTGTGTATAGGCTTATGTATTGGCTAGGGTTGAGGAGTTGAGCCAGCCGATTCCTGGTACATATGAGGCGCCAGAGGTAGACATAAGCGCCATTTATGTCGATACTGTCCACCAGCACTCCAAGAAGAACCGCATTTTTGGTTCCGCGGTCGATCACGGAGCATTTCAGCCGCTACTGTATCTTCTGCAGCTCCTCCACAGCCCGACACTCAAGCCGCCATTCGAGAGTTACAAGCGAAGATGGACGCACATGCAAAGCTTCTCCAGGCCCAACAAGAACAGATACATCAGCAGCATGAGATGATACAGCAGCAGACTGCTATGTTTGAGCAGATGCGAGCGCAATTTAGGGGCCCCCTCCATCTTCATCCTGATGATTATATTTATTTGATACACTTGTTTTATTACGTTTATTGTTATTTATAAATACTAATATTTTATGACATTTAATGTGTTTTATCGGACATTTATATATATATATATATATTTCATTTTACGTGTCTATTTGTGTTTTGAAAAAATTTATAAATAAAAATCGAAATCAGATAGAATATTAAATAAAAATTACACATAATAAATAAATAAAAGTTATATTTAACGACGGACTTAACGATGGACATGTCCTCCTTTAGTATAAATATACGACCATCAACGTGGCTTTGCTAGCAACGGACTAGGTCTGTCATTAGTACTAACGACGGAAGTGTCCGTCGTTAAGGTTTAAGACAACTGTTGAAGATGACAATGTTTATGACGGACATGTTCGTCGTTAAAGTCCGAACGGTTATCTGTATCCGTCGTTAGATTTGCTGCCAATGAAAGTTTTAGCGATGGACACTATTCGTTATGAGTTTGTCGTTAGGACAGACTAACGACGGAAAAATGTAAATTACCAACGAACCAATCTGTCGCTAAAATGCGTATTTTTTGTAGTGATTGGGGGAATAAGGAAAATTAGCAACCTCAACAATATCTTGGATATAAAATCGAAAAAAAAACTAATAGAAACAATTGGTAAAGTAAAAGTGTAGCCTCAAACATACGAAAATCTTTATATTTTCATTAATAAACACTTGTTATTTAATTAATATATATGATTAATTAAAAACAAGATATGAATTAATGCACACGTGATTAATTAATTTGGGATGTTCGAATTGAATTTGCGATTGACGTTATAGATGAAGAGGACATCCGAAATGAAAATAAACCGAGAGCTATCACAAGAGTTTCCATGTTACACTTTTATACGTTTCAATCTGTCAAATTTTGAGTTTTTCTGCCTTTCTATTTTTCTTTAAATTTAATTTATAGTACTTTAATTTAATTTTATAGATATTAATTAGAGTTCATTATACCAAATTAGGTTATATATATGATTATTTTTTGAAATTTCATTATTCATTTTTAATTAATAATTCATTATTATGGTTAGTGCTTCATAATTATAATTACATATTTCTTTTGTTGATTAATGTTGATTAGGATTTGTTATGTTATAGTTAATTTTTATTTTGTAATAACTATAAATTTAATAGTGTAATGCGGTTGGGTTGAAACATAAAAAAAAGAAATTCGAACCGCAGAGCTGGAGAGTAGAGACATTTAATTTGTTGGGTTTTTTTGTTGTGTGTATTATCTTCCTTGTGTTTTTTGTTTGAGAAAGAAACATAAGCATTAATTTGTTCGAGTGAAAAAAGAAATTGGTTAATCTAGCTAGGTCGGTATGCTAACATTGACTAGGCCAGATTTTCATATTGGTATGTGACATCGGCCCAATCGTTACCTGATAATAACGATTGAAAAACATTAATTAATTTAGCCCTAAACTTATACATCAGCCATAATGCTGAATAATTTTTTTGAATGGGGAAATGAAGTGATGGATTTCGAAACCGACATGTTTTTCTTTTGTACAATACAATTTTTTCTATACAACGGTTGTATATACGTCTTATATGAGATGGATGTGTTTCAGTATTAGAAATTATATTTTTTAGTATTATGAGTGATTCTTTTTCTATACAAATGATATTTTCTAGTGTTATACTTTTTTCCATCTGATATAGATTTTATTCGCAACTCGTGTACGCAAAATTAGCCATTTACACAACGATTTTCACCGTTTAGTGTGTCTGGGACATTAGCCAATTAATTTTGTGGGTTGACGAACAAAAAAAAAGTATGAGCTAATAATGATAACATTTTAGGATATTCAAACGGTTTTGAACAAATTAGATCTTGTGTTATTGCTTAATCATTTGTGAGACGGCACATCGTCTCGGTAATAATTTGGAGATCCTTTTTGTTACATTGCAACATACATGTTGGAATCGGATACGTAAACGCAGCGGAAAATTAAAAATTTATAAAATATAAAATTATAATTATTTCACAGCACACATATCATCGAATTCACGTTAATATGACGTAGAATAAAATGATCATATCATTTTATATATATAGTGATATATATCTTTTCGCAATTCGGTTGACGTCGGGTGTGTAGCAATCGATTGCCCATCTACTCGTAGAGATCCAAACGTATCTCCTCTATTTAGTCCGCACAATTAGATTGTAACCCGTATCTTGATTTCGCTAGTAATCGATATATGAAGAAAAATATGCTAAGTGTAAAATTGAGAACTCAAGAATCATATGAAAATGAATAGAATAATATGAATGATCACATTATCACATATTATTTCATACATTCAGCCATATCATCAAAAATCAATTCAATGGTAATTGATTTTTCCCTTTAATCACATTAATGACCTCTTTAATCATATTAAAGACATCTTCAATCTTTTGATTGTAGAGATTCTCAATTAAATATTAATTTCACAAAATAGAATTAACATTTTACACAATATAAATTAATCCAATTAATTTAATCCATATTTTGAATTAGACTTTTAATCCAATTAATTCCAATTAAATATTTTAATTGATTATTTGATTTAACTAATTAAATCAAAAATAGTCTCAATTAATTAACACCATTAATTAATTGAATTCAACAATTGAATCAATTCGACCGATACAATTCCAATCTATTTGTGTAACCCTCTTAGGTTCACAACTAGTACTAGTAGTAGGCTTGTAACATTTACAGCTTAATGAATAAAAAATTATTCTATTAATTTATCCAGTAAATTAATATACTCGAAATTAACTCTTTAATTTCGATAACCTACAATTTATGGGAACATCTAGCAAGTAGCATATCACCTAGCACTAGGTGAAATATAGAGTAAACCTATTTAATTACAAATCATTATACACGCACGATCCTTCTATTATCTAATCTCTCGATTGGATCTTGAGCTATGGAATAATACGAAAAACTTTAATCCAATTCTTACATTTTCATTTCCATTCAATCAATTCATTAATAAATCAATATTCATCATGCCTTGGCCAAGGTCTTCTGAATCATGAATCATGAAAATTAATTAGAATGATCTCTTGACAATCGAGCAATAGATCATTTATTGACCACTCTATTAATATCCATATTAATTAATATAACATCCAACATAATCTCTTTATGATTGTCATGCAATCAGAGAATATATCAAAATGAGACATAATTAATACAAGATTACCATGGTGTCTCAAGTCAAAGGAATAACCGTGTACTATTGTAATTTAGAAGTTCATATTTTCGATAAATTTCATTTAAGAATTTCTAATGGGTTTGTTCAGTGAACTTGTTCTCTAACAAGCACCCACGTATATACATTTACGTCACCACACTAATGTCAATGGAACTTAATATTCTCATTTTATGAGTGTATATAATACATGCGAGTTTAAACTGTTCAATATCTCATATTGATCAGTTATATAACTCAGAACTAATTCATGATCTAAGTACAAGAAACCTATTCCATAATCATCATCATATGCATGATCATGTTATATGACTTATTAAGATCTAGGAGTTTTATCACATGCATGTATAATCAACACTTAAGATAAATAAAATGTCTCGATATAATATAATTCATTAAGAATTTATTTACAATAAATAATAAAAAGAGTATAAATGACCAATCTAATTGGTGTGATGGGTGCGACGTCGTTAAAGTTTTTTAAGAATTAAATAATTGTAAAATATAATACTAAAGACGGATTAGATCTGTCATTAATAATTATCTGATTTAATTAATTAAAAATTAATACTTAACAATGGATTAAATCATTGGAAGTCCGTTGTTAAATTTCTGATATCAAATAGAATCGGGGTTTCACTTTCATTTCCTCCAATTTCTGAATCCTAGCCGCCCTTGTCGTCTTCCATGTTTTTTCGGCCAATCCACTGACGCCGACACTATTTACAGCGTCATCTCCATCTCTCTCTCTCTATTGATCTCTCTTTCTCACATCCTCTCACTCTCTCCTCGTCTCACAGCCGCACCTCCGCCACCATAACGTCGTCACCGGTCTCCTTGTCACAGATAAAGTGCATTCTCTCTCACTGTTGTCGGTCTTCTCGTTGCAAATAAAGTACATTCTCTCTCTATATATATAGATACATAGATACAGTTTATATATATACACATATATACATATAGTTTCTTATTATCATTAGTCTCATACTCTCATTGTCGTGGATTAGAATGTTCCATTGAATCAATAATTGTCATTTAACGCCCAAGATAAGTATTCACTCAGCATGAATATATGTTCTCACGTAAATTAAATGCAATCAAGCTATATTTGATTCATAAAACCATAAGGCCAATTTTTGTTAGCCTTTTGTATTTGCAATGTGTCCTAGTTATTATGGGTGTCAAGGTACGACATATTTTACTTTTTTTTATCATACCTTATATCTTACCTTAATTTATGGTATGACAAAAATCATACCAATGTCGTACTTTTACTTCTGGTATACCTTAATTCGGTATACCTTAAGTTCGGTATGACAGATAATGCATACATTTACCATACCTTTAATTCGGTATATCTTACTGTACCTTCGTTCGGTATACCTTACTTCGGTATACTTTACTATATCCATATTTCGGTCTGTACCATACCAATATTTCACGGTATATCGAAATTATCGTGATACTAAAAAATATTTAGTAAGAAAATTCATGCATAAAGAAACATTATTACATTAATCAATAATGCACATCATTTATATAAACATAAATAGATTAAAGAATACACTTCAACATAGTTGAATCATTTATATAAATATAAGTTGTTGAATCGTTTCTGTTTTTCCATTGCATTAGATTCGATTATCTTGCATGCTTATTCAACATAATTGTTAATTAGATTCACACATAAAATATTGCGCGTTAATTGAATTAATGAACATCCGGTTAGATCCTGAGGGGCACAATTCGAGAAAACCCTAACATAAGCCTCACTCTTAATATCATTGGCTTCTTCTGTGACAGCAACTTTGTAAGCAAATTTCTTTGGATGAGATCTGAGCGCATTCCTTACAAGCCTCTCATTATTCATGGGCTCATTGAGAGCAAAACTCTCATTAGATATGTTTCTTAGTCTGGCATTGAACTCACTTATAAACTCAGTTTCTTCCATTCTAAGATTTTCAAACTTAGAAGTAAGATTTTGAAGCCGAGATAATCTTACTGGTCCCTTCAAAAGTGGTTTCCAGAATATCTCATGCACTTTTAGCAGTTTCACATGTTGAAATCAGACTAAATGTCTCCAAATCAATTGAAGAGAATATAGCATTGAGAGTTTTATAATTGACATTGTACTAGTTTTTCTATGGCACGGTCCATTCTCCTTCTTCAATCTCCACATGCTTTCTTTCTTTGGAAACTGTTAGCTTCCCACATCCTTCAGTGACGCTTTTCCATGCAAACTCATCTATTAATCTCAAAAATGCCATCATCATTGCTTTCCAGTGAGGATAATTGTTGCCTTCAAGCAGTGGTGGTCTGACCGTAGATCTGTCTTCCTTGATTATGCTTATAACTTAAAATCAACCAAAATCTTCACACGATTATGTACTTCTCAGGGATCTTTTCGCTTTTAACCAAATGCGACCCACTCTTGTACCAATTGAAGTTACATAAACTGTGCAGATATGGTCATGTTCACAAACATGTACATGTACATTATTGTTAACATGCAAGGTCAGAATACTAAAAGTTAAAGTAATAAATGGCACGAGGTTAGTAACCATGTTCGATCAACTGATCTACATCAAGGGGACTTTACAAGTCTGTAAGAAACAATCAACTACTTCGTTGTAAGGTTACAAAGGTTATTACATAAAGACCTCCTGTTACTCGACCTCTTTCCTATCCACTACAGCCTTTTTCGATGGACTGAATTGTGAGATCCCCTCACTACCTAGACTCTCTTTAGTTCTTATAGAAAATCTCTTTCGAGACTCATTTAAGTGTGCATCAAAGAAATTCAAATACAGACTAGATACATAATGATCATAAGGATTGAACCTAGTCTAATTGTGTACTAAATACTTCAAACTTGAAGTCTTTTTAGACTCTCTAACTCTTGTGTATACGTAAAAATCTCGACATCTAACTAGTTTGGTTCCTAGGCTATTTATAAACACAAACCATAGCCTAAACAAGGTAATCAGAAAGTCCTAAATTGAATCAAACTTCAAAAGAAACAATCCCAGTTTGATTTGGACTATCCTAGTTTAGATGTCTTCATTGAATAAAACTCGTCTTCTTCCATCTTGATCTTCATCTTGAACAAGGCATCTTCTATTCTGAAATGTCAATCTTCAAAAGAAAACTCCAACTCCTTGAATTCAGTTTGACACGTCTTTTGGAAACTCCCTGAAAAACCATGTACATGATCATGTTCACAAACATGATTAAGTACATTATTTGATTTTCAATCAGATTAGTAGCAGAATGTTCATATTATAATGTCAGAACATGGTCTTCGTAAACTTGAAAAACAAAAACTTTTAGCGTTCTTTGAATTGCCATAAAGATCATGTCAATCTAAACAACACTTAGTGCTAATCAATGGCACTAACAAAATTTATTTCGTACATGATAAAACCTGTTTGGTACTATTCTAGGAATGAGATGTTAATTAATTATAGTTGTCAGAAACTTACATAATTAATTAATTGACATTATATCTTAAACATGAGGAATGATTGAACTAAAAGAGAAAACATATTCGCAAATATGTATTAAATTGGCAGGTCAATATAATTTCTCTAGTGTGATAAAAGTAATACTTGGTTTATTTAATTATATCATAAGTTGTGGATATTAGAAATTAAATAAATTAGCAGGCCAATTTAATATTATTCTAGATCCCTATTGTAGTCCAATATGACTCAAGTGCATTGGGGATGAGACAAGAGTAAGAGGCCCAAACTCTTTAGGTTTGGAAGGCCTAATTTTTCGCCCACCCTGGTATATATATGGGGAAGGGGATGAAAATTAGGGCAACATAATTCAGCCCCTTTTTTGTGCTATCTTAATCTGAGAAAATTTCACTTTCGGTCCCACAGGACATGTCTGAGTCCGATTTTAGTCCCGACACTATTATTTTTTGGTCACATAGCACTTGAACTATCAATTTTAGTCCTACCGTTACGGTTTCTGTTAAAAAAATTTATCAATTTTGGTCCCAAACAAAAAAATTCTAGAAAATTTTTACAAGTCGATTGGAGGCAAAATTGAAATGATTTGGAGGGAAATTTAACCTGATTTGGACTCAAATTTCCCACCAACATGCATGTATATAAATCTACTCACCAAATCATCAAATTATAAACTAAAAGTATTATTCACAAACCAACAATAAACTGCAAGTTCAATTTCAATCATCAAAACCAACAATAAACTGCAACTTAACAAACTAAAAGTATTGTTCAACAGTTCTAAACTAAAAGCATTGTTCAATTACAGTAGGAGTTCATAAACTAAAAGCACTGTTCAATTACAACAGAAACCTCTACATCCTATCAGAAGGAATGTGGACACAATTACAGTAGGAGTTTCTCATATTGCAGCAGTAGCTCTTCTAATCAAGAGCATATTCCTCATCCACAATTCATGATTAGGCATTTTATGTAACAGAAACAGCCAAGGGCCAGCAATGGGGAAAACTCAACATAGTACATTAAACAGATACACATGGAATGCTCTTTTTTTTTCTTTTTTGTATTAGAACCTTAATCATCTGCAGCAGCAGTACATTAAACACATAAGATCAACATATATGCAGTCTGGTGATAGCAGCATATTGAGACACATTATCATTGATACTCAAAGACAACCCCATATCTCATTAAGGTAAGGTCAACCCACAAATAATAATAATAATAATAATAATAATAATAATAATAATAATAATAATAATAATAATAATAATAATAATAATAATAAGGTCAAAACATCAACCATGGTCAAAATATTGGAGATACTGTAACATAGAAAATTACATCATAAACACATTCTATATACATATATATATATATATATATATAAACATAATATATAGTCAATTACTTGAATATAATATTTATCGTTCATTTACACACGATACGAACCGCAATATTCTTTTTAGTACAAGAACAACCAACCAACATGTTGTGGCACATTTTGTGCAGCATATGATCACATATTGGTTACATTCAAGAAATTTGCATTTTTTCTAATCTTCATCAGAGTCTTGCACAATCAAGAATTGCAAGTTCGATATCATGCATAGCACTTCACTTACCCTATAAAAACTTCAATATCAGTATATAAGTTGCCATCTACAAAAGTGGAGATAGAAATTTACAAGTTCATCCTGACAATTAAATGAAATAAAATATGTTCACTGAGTACCAGTCTACCAGAAACATTTTCAAGAAGATCTAACATGAGGCGTAAGTAATTGTTTTATTACAGTCACAAGGTGAATGAAGGAAAAACAAACTCATTTCTCAATCTTCTACTTTAAGGTGTAATTTGACAAAATGTACGAGCTAGAGCTTTATCAACACAAACCCTTATCAGTACAAGCCATAATAACTAAGTACTCAAAATAGTTAATACTTAATAGAAAGAGTACTGTTATCTCTGCCACCGTGAATTCAGCACCCTTTTGTTTAATCCCTTAGATTCATCTTCATCCTGCTCTCCCTCACACCCCAGATGCCCCCATTTTTATTGCCCAAATCTCTGTTGTTGTCTCTATTCAGCATCAATTTCGACAATGGCTTCGATTTGAGCTGCGACCCGAGCTTCTTCCCTGCTCCGGACACCGCTTCCACTCCTATTTTGATGGGTTTTAATGGCTTCCTTTTTCTGACGATAACGGAGCTGCTTCGAACGCATTCAACTTTGAGGGTTTTGACGCTAGTAGGTCTAAGCTACTGTGTGGCCGCTTTATGTGCTGCCGTTAGGGATGGTAATTTACCCGCGAGTAACGGATACCCTCGGGTACCCGACCCTAATAGGTGCGGGTTTAAGGAGCATTTGATATCCACGGGCAGCTTCGTCGTTAGAATTCACTATCCATTTAGTTCGTAGGTATGGGTTTGGATAGTTACTATCCATACCCGTGAAACTCGTTTACCCGTGAAAAATACCCGTGAAAATACCCGCGAAATACCTGACTACCTGTATATTTCAATTGCATTTATAATAATCGAGCCATCAAAAATTAAAGGATTTGAACTTTGTGATTGTGATTTATGGATTTGAACTTTGATGAAATATGTGGATTTGAACAATGTGATTTGTGGTGATTTTTTTATTTGTGTTAAATTTGTCATTAATTTAGATTTAAATTATGGTTCGCGGGTGGAGGGTGTGGGTGGCGGAAGGTACCAGTCGCGGGTCACGGATCGGGTGGCGGGTTCGGCCTTCACTCGTGGGTACGGACATGGATAACCACTATACGTGTCCGCCGTATCCGATTGCCATCCCCAGCTGCCTTCGGCGGGAGCGCAGCCGAGTCTCTTCCAAAAGAGGACGGTGCTGCGGCAGAGCTCGAGGCTGCAGAATTTAGAGAGTATGAGCTAAAGAGCGATGAGGGTTTGACTAGCGTGGATGATACTGGGAGAATGGAGTTGGAGAGGAAGATGAATGGTTTGGGGCTTTTTGGGGAATTGGGGCTCTTTCTTTTGATTAGGGAATTTTGATTCAATTTGGGAATAAATTGAACACGTGAGTCACGTGCAGTTGCCTCTCCGTTAACCCGTCAAATATCCGTCTAAATCGTGGGACCAAAAATGATAGTCCATGTCCTATGGGACCACATTTGATATCAATTTCTAAAATAGGACTAAAAGTGATAGTGTCGGGACTAAAATCGAACTCGAACATGTCCTATGGGACCAAAATTGAAATTTTCTCATCTTGATCCCCATAGAATTCACACATGTTTAGTAGTATACATCTCATCCTGTATCTAGAAGCGGTCCGAGAATACAGCAGAAGATCGAGAAGTGGAATAGCACTGTGAATGGGCGTCGATCCATACATTTTCAATAATAAGATTAGACATTTAATCTTGTGATCAATCC
Source organism: Perilla frutescens (assembly GCA_026008535.1). Lineage (NCBI taxonomy): Eukaryota > Viridiplantae > Streptophyta > Magnoliopsida > Lamiales > Lamiaceae > Perilla > Perilla frutescens. The sequence continues at coordinate 48,776,962 of BRKX01000015.1, forward strand.
GACGTTCAATTTGTAAGTTCGTTTTTTATTAATTCTATATTTTCACTTTTAGTAGATTCAAAAATCGAAACTTTCATGCTAATTCAACATAGTTTAATTATTTACATCGCATGTATAAAATATGATATACATGAGCTAGGATTATTGAGCATCAAATATATCATGTGGTGGTTTAATTCGAAGAAACTCCAACATCGGTGCATGTTTGGTGAATAATTGTCCTATTTTATCATAGGAATTTAGTATATTTAGTATGTGTTTTTCCTTTGATGTTTTTATGTTATTTCCTTCACGTTTGCTCTTTTGGTGAGTTTGGCCAGGTTTGTGCAAAACTTGAGCTTTTGTGTCAAAAAGCAGGATTTTATGGCCAAAAAGTGGCTAGGGAACAAAGCTCCCAACTGAAGCTCGAGCTCGTTGATAGGTCTTGAATCTCCCGTCCGACGGTAATGGACCAAACTGATGGCCGAGATCAAGTCACACCCTAAACTGATCAGTTTTTGGGTTAAACTGAAGATTCCAAGCAAGAGCTGAGAGCTTGGAGCTAAGCTGGAGCCACAACTGAAAGCTGAGCTGAAGTTTCCCAACTGATGAGCTCAACTGATGAGAGCACCAATTGAAGAAACCGAGCTGAAGACCCAACTGACGAGCTCAATTGATAGCCGAAGACGGAGTTGAAATACCCCGTGGCGCGCTCTCCTTGCGGCCGCGCATGAGCACTCACGGCGTAGCACCCCCGTGGGCGCACAACTGCCGCGAGCACGACGGCCCAACCCGCACGGACGTACAGTGCCCCACCGGCTCACAGCGCGCATCTCTCCAGTCCCGCAAGCGCGCGGCATGCCACCGGCGCGGGGGAGAGAAATGGACCGATGAAGTCGATCCCCACACATCAAATATCTCCATTTCCACTATACTCATTAAAGGCGTCTCATTTCTCTTGGAAATGTTCCCCGTTCTCTAACATCTTATTTCTTTCTATTTAAGTCTTTTCCCCTTAAATTATCATTATATTTTTTTCCCCTTTTAAGGCAATTTGTTTGTGCTCTTTGAAGTAGATGGAGTGAGAGATTTTCATTATTCTCAGATTGAGTTGGGCTATAGAAATGTATGTATGTTGATAGGGCATGTTATTTACATATTGTTATAATTGATGCATACATAATTCTAATTACTTTCTATGTGCTTTTTAACATTTTATTTTTATTTAATTATTTATTAATTTCTTTATTGTTTAAAGTTTTTATTTTATTAAATTATTTTTATTCATGTTAGGTACATGTGATTTAACAATTTAATTTATGAAATTTATCATAATAACCTATGGAAGTTCGATTTCCAACTTTTATATTTATATATATTAGATCTATTTTAAAATTTAATTATTAATGCTCAGGATTTGCATATTATTCGGTTGCATTAATATTTGTAAGTTGTTGAAGATTTCTTTAGACGTGCAAGTTTTAATTATATTTGAATTATCTTATGACCGTGTTTTGTAAATTCTGGTAATTATATTGTGACCGATCAAGTGGAAAAAATGGTGGCCAGATAAACTTTATGTGCAATCATAGCAATTTTTTTTTGTGTAAATTTTTCATTTTCATTTAATTACGTAAATTCTACTGTTTCCATTCTCTGTTAAAATAATATAAACATTCATTTCTAACTAATCAAAATTAATATATATATATAGGTCAATTTAAATCACAATTGCAAAATAATAAATAAAAAGGTTTGTGCATTGCATAGTCATGCCTGTTGGATTTTACAGATATTTTTGTATATTGGACAATTAAATTAAAATTTTCAGTACAAATTTTGACTAACTACAACCCACATGAGCTCAATTAATTTTTTTTTGCGTCCATTTTTTATAGCGTGCTTATTATTTACTCCAGAATGATATTAAATTATTTTTTGTTTAAATAATAATAATAATAATGATGATGATGATAATAATAATAATAATAATAATAATAATAATAATTGTGTACTGTGAATATCATTCAGTCCCTTCTGCAGTAACGTCCGATACCGATTTCCAAACTTAAAACCGTGTTTGTCTCAACAGCGACATAGGTAAATTTTGCGGTCAGAATTTGCTTTCCAAACTCCAATGCCGACTCACCTCACCTCCGTAGTGCTTTGCCGTCTATAAAGCCGTAGCCACAATTCGTCTCTTCCCCCAACTTCGATTTTCTCTGGAATTAGGGTTTTAGGGCGGTTTTATTATTATTAGCTCCGTTGATCTAAACAAATTCGGCCCATTTTCTTTTGTGCTGGAGCTCAATCCGATTGATTCTGTTTCTTTCCATGTGGGACCGGTTAAAACCCTTGAAAATTCCAGGTACGAGTTCATTGCTCTGTAAACTTTCGTTTGGTTTAAGATAAATAGGGTTGAGTTTTTTGTTTTGCTTCTGAGAGTGCAAAAATCTGGGTTTTACTCGAATGTTGGCTCGATGAATTGCGGTTGAAAATGTGGTTTATTGGGTTTGAGATCGATCAAGATTTCGTTGGAGCGAAGTGATTTGATTTGATTTGATTATGGTTGTGATATTATGAAGTGTTGTCGAATATGAGCCATGGGGATGGGAAGGATAAGTTATTGAGTGAGAGAGAGAATCCGCAGTCAATGAGGAAGAAAAAGAAGTTGGGAACGGATGAATTTTCGCAGGCCATTGCCAGAAATATGGTGGCGCAGGTTTGTGAAAGTTTAGGTTTTCAGAGCTTTCACCAGTCTGCATTGGATAATCTGGCTGATGTAGCGGTCAGGTATATTCGGGAAATAGGAAAAACTGCATCTTCATATGCGAATTTAGCTAATAGGACCCAGTGTAACGTGTTCGATGTGATTCAGGGGTTGGAAGATTTGGGCGCAGTCCAGGGCTTTTCAGGTGCCTCCGATGTTAGGCATTCCCTTTCAGGATCAGGAGTAGTGAAGGATATTATTCGTTATGTTAGTAGAGCTGACGAAATCCCGTTTGCAGATTCGATTCCTGTTTTTCCAGTTGTTAAAGAAAGGATATTGGAACGTAGTTTTGCGCAGGCAGATGAAAACCCTCCTGACGAACATATACCTAGCTGGTTGCCCAAGTTTCCAGACCCTGTGACTTATGCAGAGTTAAGTTCTGGAAACGAGAAAGACTCTGAAACGGAGGCGGTTAACAAAATTCAGCAGGTTGAACAGCAGCATAGAAAAGCTGAGAGGTCTTTGCTGAATTTGCAGCAGAAATTAATTTGTAATGGATCTGAAGCTGGAGTGGTTGTTGAACAAGGGGATGCTGCAAAGGCACAACGAGCAGCAGAGAACAACCCATTTCTTGCTCCCCCTCTTCAGTTTTGGGAAAAGGAGTTATCTTTGCCTACTATGCCGGTTAGACTTGTGGATGATTCTTTGGGGTATCATCAAAGTCACGAAGTTTTGGAAAACCATGTTTCAATATTGGAGCCATCTTCGCAAGCCAATGAAGCTTCAAGAAGTGGTCCTTGTGAACATGAGGACAGGAGAAAGATTCCTCTAAATAAGAGGCCCAATATACATTTTAAGGTTGCAAATGTTAAAAAATCCTTTACTATGGTGACAAACCCTCAAAATGAGGGCACTGAGAACAGTTCTCTTTGGTTTGGTGATGATAATGATGGAGCAGACGACAAGAAAGGTAGGACTGAGAAGATCCTTTGGAAGAATACAGATTATCCCCCGGAAGTGTCTAATGTGTAAATTAGGAATGTTCGATTTAGAAACTGTATAATTTTTTATGGAGCTAGCATCTGACGCTTGCTCCAGGGTAGTCATAGTGGAGGAGCTAGATTTTCTCTATACAAGCATTTTAGACTTCTAAACGGACAGTTTCACTGAGTTGTTGAGGGTTAGTTGTCAATTGCCTGCATGGACCCTTATCATTGATATTTTTTTCATAACTGAAATTAAAATCATTAGTTATTGAGTTTTGTTACTTTACAATATATGAACCTGGTGCTTATGCTGTTATATTCACCTTATGTTTACTGTATTTATTGCTTTTGGATAATTCAGCTGTGTCTATAAAAGTACTCCATCTAGCTTCTGCATCAACGCAAATTTATCTGGTCATCTGTCCATTTGCATGGCTACCAGACACATTAATTCGATAATGTTACTGATGTTTATTAAATCAAGCCTTCGTTGCATTCAATGTTTACTATGAAAATCTAAACCACATATATAATGATAACTAAAGTAATTACCATTTCCCAGTCATGTAGTGCTTGTATGCTAAAGAACATACAGCGCATTGCTCAGACATACTTGAATAGAGAAAAGAATATCAGTTAATATATGATGTACCCATCAATCACAAACACTCAATTTTCTATTGCCCCTGTTCATTTAATTTTTTGGTCTTGCTATTACCAAGAATGTCTACCAAGGAGTCCTATTTTGACTTGGTTTATTTGCAAAAGTCTCAATTGCTTATTTACCATTAATTTTCCCAGCCACTGTTAATTTCTGTATGATGTTGCATTTAGTAAACATAGGCTAGTAAAGTTCACCACACCATGGAGTTCGTGAGTTGCAATTCCATGTTTTTCCTCTTTGAGCTTTGGAACTTATGCATATTTGGTGTATCAAATAATGTTTGATCTATAGGTCTGCAGATATATTTTTCTCTTTCTAATAATATTGCTATATATCAAGATTGCAGTCATCTGAAGATGCTTGTTACTCTCGACCTTTTTGTTGTGTCTTTTGTATTTCCTTTTTACTATCGGTAATTATGGAATACATGGATTTGCATACTTAAGTTAATTCTTTCTTGGACTCATGCATTTGTCATTAATGTTTTCTATATCTTTCTGATTTGTTCCCCGGGTAAATCTGGATGTTGTTCAAAATGCTTACATGAGGAGCTAATTTCTCTATTTGTCTTCATTATGTCATTCAGAAGGCTGCATGTAGATTTCACATCCATGCCACGATGCTTATTAAAATGGGAATTATGAGTTAACAGTAAGTTTTAGTGCTTGGTGGCTGACTATAGAAGGAATTCATTAAAGATGATATCAATTGCTTGTAGAATTCATTTTCCTGAGTTTGACAATGACAATGTTACTTGTTAAGAACACAAATGCAAAAATAGGAGGCTAAAAATGGATGGACAAGAGAATCCTTGTTCAGTGAGGTTTTTGAAATTGAGAACTATTGGACTGCTGCTGTTAAAAAGAAAAAAAAAAAAAGGTAGGATTTTGGATGCAGGTGTATACATATAGTATTAGGTTACCATGAATTGTGCGTTCGTGATATTATTTAAAACGTCAAATATGTGCATGGAAGATACTTGGTGTAATTCTAAATGGCATGGTTCTTTGAATAAAGAAGTTGGTTGAAATTTAATTAGCATCAGCATGGGAGCTAACTGAAGAGTCTAAATGCGTTCCTATCGTAAAGTTTTTTCATTCTGAAAATGTGTCGAGCTACATGAAGATGAATGTGTGTCTTGAAGAATTATAAAATTCAATCTTGAAATGAACTATATTTGAAGTCTTAGCTCTTAGTGCTACTCAAGTTCCATGCATTTTCATTCTTGATAATGAACTACATATTTTTTTCTTATGTCAGGAGGAGCCCTGTATGTATTGGCAGTATTGCTATATCAATTACTTTATGAGTTTATGGTAACGCAGCAATGGTGCTATCACTATACACATACTGCACAGTGTATCAATAAATTAGATTAAATGTTAAATTTATTCCTTGTAAATTGGGAATTTGGCCTATCTTGTTGCTTTTTTTAATGTTTGTATGTTATTTTACATAATACTGTATAAGATATTAATGGAAAAGAAGGAAGAACTTTTCCAGAGGATACCTATCAATCAAATATTGTGGCTTCTTCATAGACTGTAGGTATTTAGATTGCACTTTTTCTGGTGTGTTTGTAGCCATATTTTTTCTTAGAAATGTTTTTAGAAGTTCCTTGCTTTGGTTCAAGCTTTAATATTGCTGGAAATCATAAATTTGTTGAATTTTCACTCAATAAACTAAGCGAGAGTTAAGTTGCTTATTGGAATTTTGTTGCACATAATTGTGCTCCACAGATTGTTATGTTCTGCTGTACTCCCCCCCCCCCACCAATATCTTTATTTCTGCAGTTGTTCATGGATTTCGATCCTACTACCCCCTTTCCCATCCATGAGATGTACAGAATTACATCATGTTGGTTACTTTTCCTTCTTGTATATACGTCTTGGAGTAGTATTTCAAGCTTGTAGGGGTAAATGGTCTCATCAGCATGCAAGAGGGTTATAATTGGTCCTTTAGTGCATAGCAACATGAATCATTAGGTATTGTAATTCATTGTACAGTTCAAAGCTGCAGTCTACCTGGTGTGAGGTTTAACATTTAGGGAACTTATTTATTTAAGCTGTTCTATTTCAAACAGTGGATGTAGTTCACAATCTTAAATATGAGCTCCCTGCCCGAGTTGATTTCATGTACTATTTTTTTTAAGTGGTATAAATTTCATGCAGTTTTAGTTTGCGGGTATTCAATATTGACATGAGTGCATACAGTGGTACTCTCAATTTCTACTGTTACACAATGGGTAGTGGAAAACTTGGCATTTACAATATTCATGTTATTCTATGATACTGCTGATAGTACAGATACTCAGATTACAGACATACAGTGCACGGGAACCAACTGATGCTTACAGTTAGTTTTGGGCATTATGATTGTGCGGCCAAGCTCATTTCCTTCATTTTGCAGAGAAAAGATATACATATCTACAAAATAAGAAAGAACCAGACAGAAATACTACTTTGTAAAGAGTTGCCTGCAATGCCACTTAGGCCAATCATAGAGACCCGAGACTTCACATGTGATGACCTCATGTATCAGGTCTTTAAAGATCAGCCGTTCTATGTCCAACACCAAGGCTGGAACCTCACCACCGCAATCGGTCCAGTCATCTGATTGATACTTCATATCTACAGTTACGGCTCTGATCGACCTGTCATCCTCATCATCAACATTGTAATATGACATCCTGCATAAATGTTCCATCTCCATATGTACTTCTTTTATGATCCCCTGTAGGCTCATCCTTCTCCTTCCCATTGTAAATAATCTGCCTGAAGTTATTTTACGAACCAGTATTTCATTTGCCACATCAGCAACAATTTTTCTCTGGATTTTCTGATTTGACTTCATCGGATCATTATTTTCAATGAGTTCTTCATTTGGGTCATCCTCTTCTTGAAGGGTATGTATCATGTTGGAATTGAAGTGGTCACCCAAGGAAAGGATATGGTTGTCCATTTGAATGATGTTCGTGTCTTTGAGGAGTCCTGATGCTAGTATCATCTTCTTAATGTATCTGTGTCTTGGATTAATGCTCTGATATGCAGATCCATTGATATTTGCAGCAGTTTCTTTAGGTTTGGTCTTAGACAATCTAGGCTCATGAATTAAGCACAACGGATTTTCTGACTTCTGATTATTTTTGGAACTGGAATCAGATTTTGCGCTGGCTGCTAAATGATTCAGAGTCTGAAGATTCCATTCTGCTTCATCAGGAGTTGGGCTCTCGTCTTCTTTATTCACTGGTAGAATAAAAAGAACATTTGATTAGTCAGATTAATTATCGACAATGTTAATATGTGCAAGATGTTCTACATGGCATAAACAGTGAAAACAATTCAGCAGGCGATTAATGTGTTGAAGCTATTATTTAAATGATGCGGGATCTAACATACAGTGCACAACATCATGTGACTTTTAATATGTGATAATTGATATTCAGTTAGAAAGGTTTTGCTTATTGCCCAATTATACCGACTTAAGAAGTAAAGAAACCATACTTCAAATTTGATTTTGATGTTTGAAGAATTTATTGAGGACAGCAGATCAATACCTCGAAAAGCTGTTGATATCTGTTTTACAGGGGATGGTGAACCTTCACTGTAGAATGGAGTATCGAGAACTGAAACTGGACTTGGTTGTTCCATCGTGATTACTGTGAGTTCAACTGCAGGCATGTGTTGTTTTGGTGTTGTCACACAATCCTGGGGCAGAAATTCTAATTGTCAATTAAACGGCATTAAACATTTAAGCAAGACCTGAAAAGTAAGTATAGTTCGGTTTTACTTGCCTGATGTTCTCTGGAATTGAAGCTAAAGAAATTAACAGAGCTTATAGCATCTGTTTCTACATGTGAGGCCACACTATTGTTGCTTTCTGATTTTGTAGAAGCCGTGTCACCATGGTAACTTGAGTATCTTGTCTCATTACTAAGGTTGCTCAATTGGTCATTACTTAACTGCAAATCCATTGATTTCGCTCTGTGTTTTCTATTCTTGGGACATTTTTCTCTTGCTTTCTTGCTTAATTGCTTCATGGCCCTGTCTGACTCTGATGTCGAGGTGTTAGGATGAGATTTTCTTTCAGTCGTCAGTACAATATGTTGCATTCTTGGACTCACCAATCCCCAACCCCTTCCAGAGGTAGTGCAATTTTCTACCTTTATATGTTGAGGCACTGGATGTTCTGATTCTAAATTTCTCCAGGTAATCTTCTTGTCAATAGAAAGAAAACGCTGATTGGGATCTTTCATATTGTTGTTCATTGGTGTACAATAATTTGCTCTTTCTCTCTGTGCTGGATTCTCCCTGTCATATTTTGAATCCTGAGTTCTGGGTACCTGACTGGAACTTGAGATTTTGACTTTTCCTGTCACTTTGGACAACTTTGTTGTCCCAGTGGAAGAACTCAACTGCTTAGGACGGCAAGTCTCGCTGATGGTCAGAACCGGCTGTTGGTAAGTCTTTCTGTTCTGCAACATCAACGAGCTGGAATTCTGGTTGGAGCAGCTGTCCTCCAAAGTGCTCTCTTGCAATTTGAGTTCATCTGACTCTCGGCTTTGCCTTTCCAATTTCACCCTTGTTTTTTGCATTGCTTCAAGTATCTGTTTAAGAGCTCTTAGATCCTTTCCAGACCTTTTAAATTCAAGCTCTGTTAGCCTCTTCTCAATTTCACCATAAACTGAAGAAGATGGGTATGAGCCGTCTGCTGGAACTTTCCCACTTTTTCTAGCCATCTTCTGACACTGTTGACTATAATCTTGTTGCTTCCATGGGGTTGGTTCCAGTGGCAGCTTTGAACATGTAGTTGCTTTTCTGACAGAATTGGCCTTGCGCTGTCGTGGGGATTGGGAGGCAGGATTCTTTCGTGATACGGATTGGGGAGAAGAAACTTGTTTAAGCTGGCTTCTCTCAGCTGTTGTGGGTGATTTTGAAAGAAAAGCTACTCTGGGACTGGGGCTGGATTTTATCCTTGCAATAGAGCTCTCATCTTTGATAATGGAATCTGAGTGATCTTCCAAACCCATTAGCTTTGTCACGATGCTGGATGATCGACTATGGCTTCCTGATTCCTTCTTCACTGGAGGGACTTGACATGAGTTTTCATTTTCCATGTGCAGATTACAGCCAAAAGAATTCAATCTTGACTCAAGGCCTGAATGCTTCATTGAACTTGCTTTACTGTCCAAAGAGAATCTCGGAAGTTCCTTAAGCTTCATGTTGGTCTTAAGTGTATCTCGTGATTCTCTTTCATCACAAGAGAATCGTGCAAGCACGCCTCGCTCGGCCTTTGTGCCTGTGGGCCGTTGCAAAAGCCTGGGAGAGTCGATGTGCTTCATTACAGTGACTCTTTCATTAGTGGAGGATTTGATAGGCACACCGCGGGCCTCTCTGTACATTGAGTCCTTCACTACATCTCGAATATCAGGAGATTGCAGGCCCCTGTTCAGTGAATGGTTCCTTTCTTTCACGGCTGTATGCTCAAGTGATGAACATGTAGATGAGCGGAAAGAAGATGAATAGGAGGCTCGGGATGATTCCAAAGACTCTCGTGTTCTCTCCTTCTGCAACTCCGGATCTTTCTCCTGCAAATGTAAGTGATTTCGTTACCTTCTACTAGAATAAATTTATGGTAGAGGCAGCTATAAAAATGAAACATATTCCGTTTCTCCTTTTTTCAAGAAAAGAGATCTGAATATGTTCAGAATCTTACTATGACTGCTTTTGTTGCATTATGGGGCTCCAATCGTTGTTGGGCACCTTGAAAACAAGAAGTGCAGCAAATTTAGCCAAATAGGGTGAAATTAATATATAAGTAATATTGTGTAGAATTGATTCTCTAATTAGAAGCTGCATGCGAAGTTAAATCTCTCTTAAGTTTCTTATGTTGACTTATATAACACACACACACACACACAACACAAGACTTGTCTTAACGTTACAGAATGTCAGAGTTTATTTTCTCACATAGAAAGATTTATGAACATGAAACATATCCTAAAGTTGCACAAGATTACGTTAAATTGAGAAGTTTATACAAATGATTCAGGTGTTCTGAACAAATGTTCATGTTCTTGTTCTTGTTGATTTATGCTGCGTAAAATTATTGGAGAAACAGTATCTGGGCCTATTTATTTTCCTTTGAAGACAGTTTGATATCAAAATACCAGAATTATGCCCATTTACAACTGAGCTTATAGTTCTTGATTTATTGGCTATTTATAATTGAAGAATGAATCTTGTAACCTACCTACAGGTAGTAACCTCTTGTGCTGGTGGCTCCCAGCATTCCGACCAGCGAAAAAAAGACGACGACCGAAGAGTTGAAATATGCCATTCGTGCATCCAATCTGTTTTTGCAGCAGATCTCGATTTGAATCTGAAGATGTCACCATCTTTGTAGTCATTTCTGGTGCTTCTTCACTTCCTGAAGACAGTGAAAACGGGTTCTGCTATTTCAGTCTCCCCTCTTCAGTAACCTGACTCAAGAATTCAACAGAAGTAGGACTGTAAGATACATACATGCATAAGTAAGATTCTAACACATGCATCTGAAAATTCTTATTGAACAATCATTCTGCCAGTGGGAGGAATGAATATTTTGATTTTTTTCGATGTTTTTTGCAGGTTGTAAGAAGAATGTGCAGAAGACAGAGAACTTACTGTTGAGATGCAAATCATGTGTGTAAAAAGAGATGTTCATTGTCCAAGAAAATGACAGATTTTTGTTGGGACAAACAGTGATCAAGGCAGACAAACTTCACTGTTAAATCCCACCAGGAAAAGAATCTTAAAATAGACTCCAAAACCAAAAGAGTTGGCCACTATCAACAAAAGATGTTTTAGTTTAAGGGAAAAAAAAAAGTTTGTTTTTATGGATTTTTGGTTGTATCAAGGTAAATGCAAGAAGAGGGAATGTTATATATACAAAAATAAGTGATGTTAATTTAGTGTTTTCTTTTTCTTTTTTTTTTTGGATGGGGGGAATGTGGGACAGATCTGATTTCTTCCATTTTCATGTGCATGGCCACGTGTATTCTGTCAATGTAAGTGGATTCATTACTGGCGATCCCTCTCTTTCTAATAAAACCCTTTTCTCACCAGTTTCTGCACAATCATACCAATATATATATATATGTGTGTGTGTGTGTGTGTGTGTGTGTGTGTGTTAGGTTTATTGGAGGATTAAATTGTTTTAATTTCATATGGGTCATTATTTTAGCGATTTGTTTAATTTTTTGCACGTTTAAAGTTAAACTTGATGCAAGTTGAGGTTGGGAGGAATGTAAATTACTAAATTTGTTGGAGAAAGTATTGTGAGAGATCATCTTACGTGTTAAAATACACAAGATTGGTCAAAAATTGAATCCAAACTCGATTAAAACAAACAAAATTACAAATATGTAATAGAATGTAGGTTTGAATCTGGATTTTCACCCGTTTTATAGATTTTGATACGTAAGATAGTCTCAGATAAATTTTTGACAAACTCGTCAAAGTTATATTTTCATTTATTTTTTTATGGAATTTTTTGTACTCTTAAGGTTTATACTTTATCAAGGTGTGTAAATTATGTAATGAGATGGCACATAATTTTGGATTGATCTTCACATTCATTTCTACAAAAACCGAACTTTATCATCCTACCTTCAATCTTGCTTCCCTTTTTCTTATATATATATTGTCAACAAAGTCAATAAAAGTGTCTTCTTTTGACATTTGATCGAAGTATATGGTCCAAATATATATAGCGGTAGTAGTTATTTGATTATGACATGCTTGTATGAATTCTAAAGTTTTTCAGTTCATGAAATATATAATTTTATATGATAACCAAAGCCAAAAAAAAAAGAAAAAAAAGAAAACTATCAATTTGGCTCTTGAATATGTCTTTTTTATTGCCCTAAATATTTTGGAATTTTGGTCAACTAAGGACAAAATCCATCTGCACGAAAATTTTCGGAGAAATTGATAATATTATTTTAATTACTTTTTTTTTCCAGTACTTTATTATGGTCACAACAATATTTCATGTGTTACTTAAAGGAAGAAAATGCTGTAATGCTTAAGGTTTAAAATGAGTCGAGTTATTCAAGAGTTACTTCCAATTTTGAATTTATTTAGGAACACTCGTTGGTATAGATGAGCCCAGTTTGCCAACAATATTATAAGGTACTTATGTGAAATAAATATATAATTTTACATTCGGGATAAATTTCTAAAGACATTTTTTTTATAAAAATTGTATCGTTTTAATTACTTCCACAACAAAAAAATACAAATTCATTAGCTTGTGATACGAAATATTCTTACTAAGGATCCCCTTTTTTAATTAAAATTACATATTGAAAAATTTAGACAATAGTACGGAGAAATTCTACAACGCGTGTGAAATTCTACATATTCATTTATAATTTTACATGTGGCGGATGTGCTTTACCACCCAAACAAGGATAAATAAATGATGCAAGATTTATTTACCACGTGTAAAATTATAAAGGGATGTATGTCTTATGTGCACACGAATTATAAAATTTCTCAATCGTACGATCTGATAAAACTAGATCACGCTATCAAATAAATTTATTGCATTGACTTTTTGTAGATTCAAAATTAATGTTAGATATATAAAATCAATAATCGCAAATAATGAACATGCACATTGTAGGTCTTGATGTACACACACACGTACGTAAAGAAAAATAATTAAACAAAGTGGTAAATTTTAACAAATATTATAACGCAGAGATCTTGATATATAATGGTAAATAAATTAGAGTACAATGAGATGTGAAAGTAACGACTTTATATTAATTTTGCGAGAAATAATTTCTTTTCTCTATCTTAATTTTATTTATTTTTTTATGACCGCTATTTTTTTTTCTTTTATGTTCTTAAAGTAATGAAGTTATATATGCAACTCTGATCGATCCTTAATAACACTCTTGTTTGGATTTTGATTGGATGATTTCTTAGGAGCACTTTTGTTAGAACTTATTTAATTAATCGATTTTAATTAACGAATTCAGTTAAAGGCATTATATATACATAATCAAATTGATGACTTGTGCATTATTGTATTAATTGGTATGAGATCTTCTAGTCTAATCCAATTGTATTTTACTATCAAATTCACTATTTTAACAATATTTGTTTTAAAAATAAAAATTATTATAATATAATCAATTATTATAATTAATATTTATTGATAAAAATTAAAATGCTAAAAAATATATACCTTAATTATCGAATAATCAATCCTAATGATTAATTATATTAACTAGAAAAATGAAATTAAATAGTGAAAAAATAATTACAAAATTTAATTAATTGGGTGAAATAAAGTCGAATTAACAATTTGTAAGATTAAACTAAACTACAAGAAATTAAAATTGATGAAATAAAGGGTTGAAAAACTAATAAATTAAAAATGAAATACCAAGTGAGATAAGAGAAGTGAACTAGACTAACTCAATTCTCAAGTTATATTACTTTTGTTAACGAAGAATAAAAATGAAAGATAAAGAGAGAAAAAACGCTAATAAGAACAAGTAAAAAAGAGAGATAATTTTAAAAGGTAAGGATTTTATACTTTTTTCCATAAATGGCCAAAAAGATTTTTTTTTTATGGGCAGGTCTTGTGTGCACTAGGTGCACCCATCAAAATTAATATGAATCGTAACATTAAAAAATATCATTTGTATAATTAGAAATAAAGAAAAAAAATTTATCAAAATCAGTATCAATCGTAACACTAAAAAGTGTCACTTGTATTGTATCCCTAAAAAATATCATCTATTTTGATAATTTTTTTGGTCAACACGTTGATCGGGTCAATACATTGACCATTTGATGTACATCTTATGTACAGGAAAAGTTGCCTTTTTTATATATAGATGTGGCCAAATTAAATAATGATAAAAATTTGTATGAGACCGTTTAACGGGTCTTTTGCGTTAAACGGGTCAAATAAGACCTGAATCCACCCAAAAAAACCGATCAAACCCGCAAAAATAGTCAAGCGTGTGAGCCTCACGCGCCCGCCCATGCGCGTATCACTAGATATAAAATAAAGTATCACTATGTATGAAGTAAAATATCACTAATTATATGTCGAAATATGATTTAATATAAATTGAAGTATCATCAAGTATGAAGTATTTTCACATGCTAAGAAAAAAATAAATAAATTCTTATTTGCATAAATCATAATGTGTGGTTTTAATTTAGTTGATTCATTATTTTTTGGGAGAGGGGGATTTGTTTGTTGATTCTCCAAACATCACGTATCACTATGTCTGAAGTAAAATATCACTAATTAAGTGTCGAAGTATCACTTAATATGAATTGAAGTATAATCAATTATGAAGTATTTTCACATGCTAAGAAAAAATAGGAATTATTTTCTACATAAATCATAATGTGGATTTTTAATTTAGTTGATTCATTTTTTTTTTTGGATCGAATATGTCTATTGATGCTCCAAACAACAAGTACAACTATGTATAAGGTAAAATATCAGTGTATCACCAACAATGAAGCAAAATATCATTACATATAAAGTATCTGATAACCGTCATTTTCTTTTTTCTTTTTTCAATTTTTTTTAAATCTTCATTTTATATTGAGCCCAATACATGAGCTCATGCGTTAGCGTCGGGTGAATGCATTCAGGGAGATGTCGAATACAAAAATTAAATTAATTCAATTCAATTTTAGTGTTCACTAATTTCATTTTAGGGTATAGATTTATTTCAAAAAATTTAAATTAATTCAAAAAAATAAATATATTTTTATAAAAAATGAAAAAATAAAAAAGTGAAAAAAAAACACAAAAAAAGAAAAAGAAAAAATGAGATGGAGAGGAGAAGGATAACCACTAAAAAAAAAAAAAAAAAAAAAAAGGGACCACCTAATGGGTCAAATAGAGATCCGCTAGACGATCTCATACGAATATGTCTCTTAAATAATACTTTTCCCATGCACTTTAGGAAAAAAAAACACACACGCATTAACATTAACAGGATTATATTATCATTATTATTGCAAATATATTAACAATATATAAGGTCAATGTTATTTTATATAATGTTTAGTGTTTTTATCACAACTAATTTAATAAAATATGAAAAAAATATTATTTGATATATATATCACAGAATTTGAATTGGATTGGTGAATGGCAGTATTTTGCAGGTTGATGTGTGACAGCCCACCTAAAGAATGTAGTAACGTGGGGTGCATGTGTGTTTGATTGATATAGGAAAATATATGATGATTAGTGGCCAAAATATGAATTAGAAAACCACTATTTTTTCCGCCTAATAATTAATGCTTTATCTGCTTTACGCGTAAATACAGTAGAAAATCCAAATATTAGAGCTCCAAACACATGCAACTAATTCAGGTTTAACCTATTTTTTTTTTCTTTTTCTAAATGAATAATATTTGTTTCAAATTTAGTTGGCTAAAATGTTAGCCGACAATACCAATTTCGAGCGGGAATAGTGAAACGCACTCAATCGCATTGCCTCATTAAATGAGGCATTTAATGAACAAGTCATGTCATAATTACCCCATTTTTAAATTAAAAATGAAAAATGAAAAATACCAAATTTAAAGGCCAATAAATAATTTTACAAATTAGGGCTGATATTTTTAAAATAATATTTGTAAGAAAATATGTGAATAATTTGTTATGTTGGTATAATTGTATGTGCACATCAAAAGTTATAATTGAGCTAAACGTTTTATCCGAAATTAAATAAGTTAATTTTGAGCTGCACTCTCTCACCTTACCTCATAATTATCCCTTTTTAAAATGAATAATTGAAAAAAAAAAAATCAATTGTAAGAAATGAAATTTTTGAATATAGGAATAACATATAATTTTAACATTTAAGGTCAATATTTTTAAAATAATATTTGTAAAAAATATATGAATAATTTGTTTGGCCTATATAATTGTATGTGTTTATCAAAAGTTGCAATTTACCATTTTTTTATCCAAAATTACATAGGTTAACATTGGTTAACTTCACCAAATGATTAAAAAAAATTAAAAAATAAATAATAAATGTCTACTGAAGAATGAGGGGATGTAATACATCCACCTTAGTGTAGAATTTACCATCGTTTAATTATGGCTGCATGTGCATATGTCAATTATGATAAATGCATTTTTTATTGTTCCTAGTCATCGAGGTCCAATAATAGCTTATTGCTAATTAGCATATAAGTAGTAATTATTTCATCATATCTAACTATAGAAAAAAAAAATCTAAGAACATGGGGTGCTTTTACCAAGAAGATCATTTGCTTACAGGGGGAACTATGTCCAGATAAGATATAATATATACACATGATTTGTACGTACGTTTGAGTACAATGAATGATTCTCTTCATCTTTTTATTTTTATATATATATATACTACTTACAAATGAAATCGTCAACACAGATGCATGAGGTGTGGAAGAGAGCACGGGATTCTCTAGTTCTTTAATTTTAAGTTTCTGCTTTTATTTTGTTTAACTAATATCATATTTGGGTCCCATGTTTTTTTCGACAAAAATATATAAGAAGTTTGGGTCCCATGTTTTTTTCGACAAAAATATATAAGAAGTGGGCAAAAAAAAGCAAGATTTAAATTGTGATAGTTTACTCGACAATTTGTACTTATATTGTACACAATCCTTTGTTATGGTCCCACACAATCTGAAAAATAAACTGAAAAAGCTGCTTTCCAATTAAATTCAAACTTGCAAAAGAATATTTATGATCTAGGATTTGATATTAAAGGATTCAACTACCCTTCTCCTTCTCTCTTCCGTCTCCATCGCACCATAGCACTTTCTGAAAAAAAAAAAAAAAAAAAAAAAAAAAAAAAAAAAAAACAAAACTCCCAACCGACCAACGGCCCCGAAACCTTGCCACTGCTGCCATCTCTCTCTCCCCCTCTTGCCGGCCAACTACCACTCTCTCTTGGAACCTCTCAAAAGCCAACGCCGCTGCCATCTCTCTGTCTCGAAACCTTGCCGCCGGAGATGGAACGAGGTCAAGGAGAATCGTCGGCAACGGCTTCTTCTCAAGTAGGTGTAATCGTTGTGTTTTATTATTTGTTCATTACATTTAATTGTTTGATTTAATCGACGTTCATTGCTCGTTAAAATCAATCGCGAAAAATATTATGCTAATAGTGGTTGTTGAAATTAATCATGGTTTAGGCATTGTTAGTCGCGGCTTATTGTTTTAATTACCGTAGTCCTATTTAAAATAATCTTGGAGTATGATTTAGTAATCGCATCTTGTTTAAATCAAGCGAGGAAAATATTATGTTAATCGCGGCCCCATTTTTTAATCGATGCTTATGATATGTTAGTCGTTGATTCGTATGTTAATCGATGCTTAGGTTATTTTAATTATGGTTTATGTTATGTTAAGTAGGGCCCAATGTTAATCGAGGCTTAGAAAAATAATCGAGGACATTAAAACATAATCGAGGACATTAAATAATAATCGATGAACTTAAAAAATAATCGAGGAAATAATTAAATAATAATCGAGGACATTAAATAATAATCGATAAACTTAAAAAATAATCGAGGAAATAATTAAATAATAATCGAGGACATTAAATAATAATTGAGGAACTTAAAAAATAATCGAGAAAATAATTAAATAATAATTGAGGACATTAAATAATAATCGAGGAACTTAAGTATTTTTTACAAAGCCCTTGATTATATTTAAGTGTTACTCGATTATTTAAAAATTAGCCTCGATTAATTATAAAAATTGCCCCGATTAAATTTGAAATAGCCTCGATTAATTTTACGAGCCTCGATTAATTCTAAATAAAACCTCCATGAATTCTAAAATAGCCTCGAATAATTCTAATAGCCAAGATTTATAGTCTACCACATGCAACTCTTCAAAATATAAAAGATTAAAGGGTATGACATGCAAATCTCTACGTCGTCTATTTTTAAATTAAATCTAAGAACACATGCAATATATAATCAAAACAATAAATATTTGTAAAATAAGTGGAAAAAAATAGAGAGTACAAAACGTACCTTTGAAAGTTGTTCGTGCACTACTTTTTTCTTCAGAAAAATCTCGTCTTTCGCCCCCTTGCTCTGAAAAATTTCTCAAACTTTTGCTCTTCTTCGTCGCTTTGTTGTGTAGTGTGAATAAAAGTTTGTACTGTAGTGGAGATTTGTATTGTATTGTGAATAGTGAGCTCACCTATTTATTCAAAAATTTAACCTACCTCGTCACAACACATTAAATTGTATTAAATTCGGTCCTACCTTCCCTTCTTTTCATTAATTGGGTCCAACCTTCCCCCTCTTTTCATTACTAACCTGTACATGTATTAAATTCGCCCTCCTACCTTTCTTTCTTTTCATTTAATGAAGCCATTTACCTTCCTTCTTTTTATTTATTAAAACTAGTTACACAAAAAAATAAATGCATTCATTACTCGTGGCTAGTTAAGATATTAATCGAGAATCTCTTAAAATTAATCTATATATTTTTTAATAAATAATCGAGGCCCATTAAAAAATAATCGAGTCAATTTAAAAAAAATAATCGATGCTTTTTAAAAAAATAATCGAGACAATTTAAATTAATAATCGAGACTTCATTTTAAGGGTTCGAATCTTCTTAAATAATCGAGGCTTGTTATAAGCCTCGATTAGTTTAATCGAGACTTCATTTTAAGGGTTCGAATCTCCTTAAATAATTGAGGCTTGTTATAAGCCTCGATTAGTTTTATCTCAAGTAATCGATGATTGTGCAATAATAATCGATGAAGTCTAAAATAATCGAGGCTTCTAGTTAATTGGGTCAAGTTAAATAATCGATTAAAGTTAAATAATCGAGTCAAGTTAAATAATCGATTAAGAGGCTCAACTTATAAAATTAATCGAGTCTAAGAATTAATCGAGTCTTGTAATTTTAATCGAGGCAATTTACGATAAATAATCACGGCTACAAAATAATCGAGGCTTACTATAAATAATCGAGGCAGTTAGAATTGTTAGGGTTTCATTTTTAGAATTAGGGTTTCGAGCTGTTAGAGTGCATTTAATGCCTGACAAAAGTACAATGTGTCAATCATTGGGTGTGGGGACCAAGTCTATTATAGTACAAATTGCCTATCAAACTACCTATTTTTAAAAATTATTGTTTTTTCCCAATTACTATTTACTTTTGTCTATTTTTATCCATTTAGACATCATATTTCATATATACATAATTTCCTCTTTTGTGCCATACATATATTTAGCTCCTTATCAAGTTTGGTATCATACATATATATCACGTCTATTAAAAAAATATCTTAACATTAATACATATTGTTTCACTTTCAGTCCCTAGATTGAATTCTTTATACAATTTCTTAAAATTCACAATACCAAAACTTTTTTTTTCAAAACTATGTATGGTGCGTACTTGCATTGTATGTGTGTGACTATGTGAATACCTTTAACAAACTCTGTCCATGGGTTTTTCTAAGGTATTTTCAATTTATTAATTGGACATCAGAGGATGGAAAAATTGACTAGAAAAGTTTTGGGTACAAGGTTTCGTCTGCGGTTTTCAGCATGAGATTCAATTCGAGATTTCAACATTGAATCTCAAAATTGATTGAGGCAATGGCGGCTAGGGCTGAGTTTTTTGAATGACATATTACATGGTAAATTCGACGATGAAAGTTAAAATTGATTGAGGGCTTTAATATTGTAGAACTCTATCATCAAGAAGAGTCTGATAGCGGATCAGTTTTAGGAATACCTGGATCCTTTAATCTCTAGATTCAAACACGAATAGAGGATTAGTATTATAGCATTCCTCAACTAAATCTCCCTATGGACCTTCGTTTTTCTTCCAGACGGGAGAGGTAAAAATTGCGTTTGATTTAGTGTATTAGGACCATAACCAAGAGGGCTATATATACTACTCCATCCATCCCAATAGCAAGGTCCCTCTTGTCTTTTTGGGACGTCTCAATACCAAAGTCTCATACCTAAAATGGAAAAAATTAGGGAGTGGACCCCACTTACTTTACTCATTCCCAATACCCACTTACTCTACTCACTCCTTAATGAAGTGGACCCCACTTACTTTACCCACTAATTTTACCCACTAATCTACTCCTCCTTAATCTCCGTGCACAATAAGAAGAGAAGCTTGCTATTGGGACGGAGGAAGTATTTAATTAGGGCACCCATAAAACTCTAATTAGAATAGTATTTTGTATCTACTCATTAATTCAATATCAATTATACAATATATGGACTATTGCCTTATTACGATTATTTAATTAAGTCCACAAATATTTAAATAGCAAATATAATTGCATAAAAATATGTTACCCATATTTAGATTATTTAGGAAATAAAAAATTTCCTAACACGGTTGGGTTAAAAAAATGAAAATATGTTTTTGTTCCCATAATTTTAAGAAATGTTAAAATAACCCTACAATATGTACTGCAATATATGCATGGTACCATTTCGGCAGATGCATACCAAATATAAGAATATATATATTAAAAACAAATTCTCCGTAATCAAACTATATGGCTGAAAATCAAATCAAATAGCTTGATACTCAACTCGTGTTCATTTGTTAAAAGCTCGTTCGAGCTCGATTCGATAAGCATATCCAACAAGTTTAAACATAATTTTATGTTCGATAAAATTTAAAGTTTAGCTCGAACTCGAGCTCGATAAGTAAAATAATAAGCAAACATGTATAAAAATATAAAACTACTCGAGCTCGACTCATGTTCCGCTCGATTAAAGCTTATTCGATAGATAATCAAACAAGCTCAAACATAAAATTTAAAGTTTAATATCATTTCAAACAAACTTGAACATAAGTATGTCCGGACTCGACTCGACTTATTTACACGCTTAACGACCGGCCATACTGAATATATTAGCTACACAAATATTGTAAATGTAAGATTAAAACAAGATATGAAAAAGTATTCCACTAAAATAAATAAAGGGGAAAAAGTTGTAAGATCACGTGGATAAGGAAATAAATCTCCCAGCCATGAGGGTTTCCTGAATTTTAGAGGGCAAGAAGCCAACCAATCTATCTTAATCATGTTGGAAAATTGAGTTTAATAAAGTGAGTGTGTGATCTCATTTTATCTGATTTTCAGTGACCGGAATATTTGACTTTGGAGGAGTTAAATAGTATATGATTGATCTATGTTAAAATAGATATTCATAGTGTTTTATTTTCTCAAACCCGATTTTCGGTGAGTGAGAAATTAATTAATAAGTTGGCCATGTAAAATAGAGTATATGCAATCGAAGCCGAAGCTGATAAAGCTTGTAATTAAGTGTGCAATCACTTGAGTGGGACATCTAATGTACACAATTATGTGAGTACACCCGTGTCAGTGTTCGTTCCCGTTCTTGGGTCTGGAACAGTTAGAGTGACAGTGATGTTGTCTCGTGTCTTGGCTATGGGGTAAACTGTGATTTGAACTTGATTGGATTTAGGTCTCGTCCAAAGTCCATTCTAGTTGATTCAGATCAAGTGTTGGGTCATCCGTCAGGGACAAATTCGGAAACACTTCGGTGTCAGATCCATTGGTGTACACGTGATGTAACTCCTGATATTCAAGAGTGTAACTAACTCTCACTCATAGTGGAGAGTTAATACTGCAACGGTAGTAACCCATGGGGGGAGGTTTCAAATGTGGATTTGAATAGATCTTAAATGGAAGGTTACAATTGTGGGCTTGAATGCACCTAATAACTCATGGGAGTTATATCTTGGCTTGAATGTCCAAACCTTAATCCCTAAGGAGCTGGAATATGTGCCTATAAATATGCATCCTTGCATGATAGGAGATATGGGTTTTTCTATGAAGTTCTACATGTGCTTTGCATAAGTTTTCTACACCAAAAGATCTTTTACAAAGTGCATCATACATCTTGCATCATCTTTCCAAGTGAAGCTTCCCAGTCTTCGCATTTATCTAGTTCGTTGGAGCCTTCCAGACTTGTGAGGCTACATCCGAAAAGGACGAAGTTGTTTTATCTTTGAGAGACAAACGCCAATACCGTGAGCACTAGCCGAGGCGTAATTGTCTTGCGGAAAGAGGTCTCATCGACTCGGCTGATTTCCACATCAAACCTTGTTTGTTGTTTGTTGCAGATCCTGTCTGAGACGTTCTCAAGTCTGTTCCAGAATCCGTCCCAGACATTTCCTGACAATCCAGAATCTGACCTAGACGTTTCCTATCAATCTAGAATCTGTTCGAGACTTGTCCAGTGGGTTCCGTGGTTGATCTGAAGATCTTCATCGCTTTCTTGAATCTGTTCAAAGACTGTTCTAACGTGTTCCAAAAGATGTTCAAGACAGATCTAAGAACAAATTGTTCAATTCAGTTATCTCTTACTGTATTTCAATTCAGTTTGTTTCTTTTATTTTCTACCGTCTTTCTTTTCTCTTGTGTAAGGTTCTATTCCAAAGTTTATCAAGAACGCTTCAAAGGCAATTGTTCCCAACAATCACAAGATAATTAGCTACTTCAACAATTCCTTTGAATTGGAATGGCGAGTTCATCCAGATATGTTTCTCATGCTCAAGCTGAGAAGCCGGAGAAGTTTTCTGGAGTTGATTTCAAGAGATGGCAACAGAAGATGCTCTTCTACCTCACAACCTTGGGAGTTGCTGCTCATGTCAAAGAAACTGTTCCTGATATTGCTGAGAACGAACAAGATGTCAACAAGAGAACAGCTTATGATCAATGGATCAATGGCAATTTTCTTTGTAAAAATTACATATTAAATGGCTTAATTGATAGCTTGTTTTCCGTGTATGCAAATGTTGTAACCACAAAAGAACTATGGGATGTGCTTGAGAAAAAGTATAAATCAGAGGATGCCGGAACTAAAAAGTTCATGGTGGCAAAATTCCTCGATTTTAAGATGGTTGATAGCCGATCAGTCATGGAACAAGTGCAAGATTTTCAACTCATTGTGCACGATGTTCATGCTGAAGGGATGGATCTTCCAGATTCATTCACTGTTGCTGCAGTGATTGAAAAGTTACCACCTTGTTGGAAGGACTTCAAGAGTTATCTTAAACATAAGCAAAATGAGATAACTCTTGAAGACCTTGTGGTTAAGCTTCAAATCGGGGCAGATAACTGAAAGACCGATCCAAGACCGAGGGTCCCGATCGAGGTTAAGGATAATTTGATGAAATATGATGGACCATTAAATAGCAACAAACGAAAGCGCCCGAGTCAAGTTGATAAAGGAAAGAAACTTATGACTAAGTTCAATGGTGTTTGTTTCAACTGTGACAAATCGGGGCACATGTTGAAGCACTGTACATTGCCAAAAAAGAAAGGTAAGAAAAGTGCACACATGGTGGAACAGAACAAAGAACATCAAGATTGGGATGTTGATAACTTGTCCGCTATTGTGACGGAAGTCAACTTTGTTGGAAATTCTGAAAGAGTGATTCGTGGACATGGGTGCAACCTGTCACGTTTGCTTCGACAAGGGTTCTTTCTCTACTTACAATGTTGCTGAAGGAAGAAAACTCCTTATGGGAAACCAAGCCTCATCTGAAGTGGCTGGTATTGGAATTGTTGTTCTAAAACTGACATCAGAAAATGAGTTAACATTGAAGAATGTACTGCATGCTCCTGACATACACAAGAACTTTGTCTCGGGAACAGTTTTGGTGAACCATGGTTTCAAACTTGTGTTCGAGTCCGAGAAGTTTACTTTAAGCAAGTATGGAAAGTTCCTTGGTAGAGGGTATCTCTACAATGGACTTTTCAAAATGAATGTAATGGTCGTGCGTCGTATTGTAAAAGAAAGTGATAATGAAATTGCTTCTTCGTCTTACTTGCTTGTTGAGTGCTCTAGTTTATGGCATAGTAGATTGTGACATGTTAGTCTAACTGTTATAAAACGTTTAGTAAGTGTGGACTTACTAAAAGTGATACACAAGAAATTGTGGGGGTTGAAATATTGTCAATCCTAAATGGTGAGCTTAAAATTTCAAGTAATTTAAGCTTGTATCAAGTTTTAGACTTGATTAATTAACTTTGAACTAGCTTTGGAATGATAATGTCATCATGTCCAATAGAAGTTCAAATCTAAATGTCCTCGGCAAAAAGAGACATGGGTTGCTTGGATTGAACAAGTCTTATAATAATTAATTCATGATATTAGGTTGAAATGAAAGCAACTGTGACCCCTCCAGTTTTCCTGGGAATTTCTTTGAAATTCTGTCTAAAGGAAAAATGGGTTTTAAGTGGGACCTGTTTCTGAACCCTCGAATTATCTTGAAGTATTTATTAAATAAGAACTTCATGTGTTGAATTGTTCAATGTTATCCAAATTTATGATTTTTGGGAAGGACGTAAGCCATCCTATCGATACCTCAAAGTGTGGGGGTGTTTGGCTAAAGTTGAAGTGCCGCTTCCTAAACAAGTTAAAATCGGTCCTAAAATGGTCGATTGTATATTTATGGGGTATGCACTTAACAGTAGCACTTATCAGTTTCTAATTCATCGATCGGAGATACCCGAGATGACTGTAGGAACGATAATAGAGTCAAGAAATGATATATTCTTTGAGAATATCTATCCTTGTAAAGATAATGATACGATAGAAGACTGTTCTAATAACAGAACCTCTGACACTATTGGAGATAGTTCTGGGAACAGTATTGGTGATATTGCTAGAGACAGTTCTGGGAACAGAATTAGTGACGTTGCAAGTAGTTCTAATCCCATGGATGAAGAACTGAGACGTAGCAAGAGAGCAAGAACGATTAAGACATTTGGTCCTGATTTCGTTATCTATATGTTGGATAATAAACCAAAGTCTTTAAACGAAGCTCTGTCTAGTCTAGATGTGTCGTTTTGGAAAGAGGCTATCAATAGTGAGATTGATTCTATCTTGCAAAACCATACTTGGGAGTTAACTGATCTTCCTGAAGGTTGCAAGCCCTTAGGATGCAAGTGGATCCTAAAAAGAAAGTATAAAGCGGATGGAACTATTGATAAGTTTAAAGCTCGTCTGGTTGCCAAAGGTTTTAAACAAAAAAGGGGTATGATTTTTTCGATACCTACTCACCTGTAATGAGGATTACGTCCATTTGGGTGCTTATGTCGATTGCTGCTTTGCACAATCTTGAGATTCACCAAATGGATGTTAAAACTGCATTTTTGAATAGTGAGTTGGAGGATGAAATATACATGGAGCAACCTGAAGGGTTTGTCACTCCGCGTCAAGAGCATAAGGTGTGTAAACTTGTTCGATCATTATATGGTCTTAAACAAGCACCAAAAGAATGGCACTTGAAGTTTGATGACACGATGTTATCAAATGGTTTCAAAATAAATGAAGTTGATGAATGTGTCTACGTTGAAGGAGATTCTAACGCATATGTTATAGTTTGCCTTTATGTAGATGACATGTTGATCATGGGAAATAACCATCAGATCATCGTTGATATGAAACACATGTTAAAAAGGTATTTTGACATGAAAGATATGGGTTTAGCCGATGTGATTCTTGGAATCAAAATCGTGAGGACATCTGAAGGAATTGTCTTATCACAATCTCATTATGTTGAGAAAGTGCTTAAGAAATTCAATGCTTTTGATGGTCCGCCGGCTAAGACGCCTTTGGAACTCAACGTGCATTTGAGCAAAAATAGTGGAGAGTCTGTAGCTCAAGATGAGTATGCAAGGATCATTGAAAGCTTGATGTATATCACAAACTATACGCATCCTGATCTTGCATGTGCTGTGAATAAGTTGAGTAGGTTCACGAGCAATCCAAGCAAGGAACATTGGAAAGCTCTAGAACGAGTTTTGAGATACTTAAGGTATACTCTTAACTACGGGTTGTATTACACAAGATTTTCTCCTGTACTTGAAGGGTACTGTGATGCAAATTGGATATCGGACACAAAAGACTTATTCTCAATGAGTGGATATATATTCACTATCAGGGGTGGAGCAGTGTCATGAAAATCCACGAAACAAACGTGTATAGCTCGATCCACCATGGAATCTGAGTTTACTGCTCTAGATAAAGCTAGTGAAGAAGCGAAGTGGCTTAGAAACTTTCTTGAAGATATTCCATGTTCGAGTAAGCCAGTGTCTGCAGTGATGATTCACTGTGATAGTCAAGCTGCTATTGGAAGGGCACTGAACGTGATGTATAATGGTAAGTCTCGACATATCCGTCGGAGACATAATATCGTGAGGCATATGATCTCAAGTGGGGTTATCTCAGTTGACTATTTGAAGTCATTAGATAATCTAGCAGATCCGCTAACCAAAGGGTTAAACCAAGATCAAATGACCAAATTGCTAGAGGGAATGGGATTAAAATCCACAAAGAAGAACGATTATAGTGGTAACCTAACCAATGATGACTGGAGATCCCAAGAACTTAGTTCTAAGGGACAACTAAGCTATAAGAGTTCAAGTCATTACACTTGAGACTGTTCCCTGGAAAGCACGTCAAGTGTGTTGACCTGCATGTGGTAAGGATAAGTCCTATGACTTTTAATGATTCCTAGACCTCTATGAGGCCGAGTATTGCAGGATACTTGGAGAGAAGATCACCTATATAAGTGTGAAGTGGGGTCGCTTCAATGTAATACTTATGAATCAAAGAGGTTGCCCAGGGCCAGAAACGGGAACAAACGTGAGAATAGATAGTGTTTGAGACATTATTGTATTAATTCTATTATCTAGGTATACACCAAGGAGGGATGATTCAAGGCATCACGTCCACCAAACCACCGGTATGTCCGATAGTATTGATAAAGGAAGGTTCAAATCCAAAAACTACCTTACCCTATGCAATTGTGTCTCTTGATGATTGGGTTGTGTGTCTGCATTCATGCATGCACAAATTTCCACTCATGTGGGAGATTGTTGGAAAATTAGGTTTAATAAAGTGAGTGTGTGATCTCATTTTATCCGATTTTCAGTGACCGAAATATTTAACTTTGGAGGAGTTAAATAGTGTATGATTGATCTATGTTAAAATAGATATTCATAGTGTTTTATTTTCTCAAACCCGATTTTCGGTGAGTGAGAAATTAATCAATAAGTTGGTCACATAAAATGGAGTATATGCAATCGAAGCCGAAGCTGATAAAGCTTGTACTTAAGTGTGTAATCACTTGAGTGGGACATCTAATGTACACAATTTTGTGAGTACGTCCGTGCCAGTGTTCGTTCTCATTCTTGGGTCTGGAATAGTTAGAGTGACAGTGATGTTGTCTCGTGTTTTGGCTATGGGATGAACTGTGATTTGAACTTGATTGGATTTAGGTCTCATCCAAAGTCCATTCTAGTTGATTTAGATCAAGTATTGGGTCATCTGTCAGGGACAGATTCGGGAACACTTCAGTGTTAGATCCATTGGTGTACACGTGATGTAACTCCTGATATTCAGGAGTGTAACCGACTCTCACTCATGGTGGAAAGTTAATACTGCAACGGTAGTAACCCATGGGAGGTTTCAAATGTGGATTTGAATAGATCTTAAATGGGAGGTTACAAATGTGGACTTGAATGCACCTAGTAACTCATGGGAGTTACATCTTGGTTTGAATGTCCAAACCTTAATCCCTAAGGAGGTGGAATGTGTGCCTATAAATATGTATCCTTGCATGATAGGAGATATGAGTTTTTCCATGAAGTTCTACATGTGCTTTGCATAAGTTTTCTACACCAAAAAAATCTTTTACAAAGTGCAGCATACATCTTGCATCATCTTTCCAAGTGAAGCTTCCCAGTCTTCGTATTTATCTAGTTCGTTGGAGCCCTTTGGACTTGTGGTGCTACATCCAGGAAGGACGAAGTCGTTTTATCTTTGAGAGACAAATGTCAATACCGTGAGCACTAGCCGGGGCGTAATTGTCTTGCAGAAAGAGGTCTCCTCAACTCGGCTGATTTCCACATCAAACCTTGGTTGCTATTTGTTACAGATCCTGTCCGAGACGTTCTCAAGTCTGTTCCAGAATCTGTCCTAGACATTTCCTGACAATCCAGAATCTGTCCCAGACTTTTCCTGTCAATCCAGAATTTGTTCGAGACTTGTCCAGTGGGTTCCGTGGTTGATCTGAAGATCTTCATCGCTTTCTTGAATCTGTTCAAAGACTGTTGTAATGTGTTCCAGAAGTTGTTCAAGACAGATCCAAGAACAGATTGTTCAATTCAGTTATCTCGTACTGTAGTTCAATTTAGTTTGTTTCTTTTGTTTCCTGTCGTCTTTCTTTTCTCTTGTGTAAGGTTCTATTCTAAAGTTTGTTCCCAACAAATCAACCCTATCAAAATGTCGTTCCTTCCATTTCACTTATAAGTAATTGTAGTTTTAGACTTTTTCATAGAATTAAGATGTAATAACTTTGATAATATATCATCTCTCCCCATTACATATCAAATCATATTAAAATATTTCCAATTCTTATGGCTATAAATGAGCCAAACTACTCGCGAGATATTCAGGTATCGGCTCGAAAAAATCTCACTCGTGACTGGCTCATTTGTTAAACGAGCCGAGCTCGAGCCTGCTAAACAAGCTCGCCATTTTCTCAAGTCGAGCTCGAGCTGGGCTCATCGAGCTCGCGAGCTAACTCGGCTCGTAAGGTTCTCGAATTTTTTATCGAGCTGTCTCGCGAGTAGTTAAACGAGCCGAGCTCGAGTCTGGCTCACGAGTACTTAAACGAGTCGAGTTCAAGCCGGACTCACGAACTATCTCACGAGTATGACTCGTGAGTACTTAAACGAGTCGAGCTCGAGAGCTAATCAATTTAGAACTCGAGACACATACTATTTTTGTAATTTTTAAAATATTATTTATTTATATTGTAACTTTTGTCAAATTAATACTTTTCATTAAAAATGAAATGAATTGTATTAACTATTGAACTAATATTATTAAAGTTAAGAAATTAATAATCAAGAGTAACAATTATATACACAAACATACAAACTAATGAACTATATATATAGTTATCTTATTTACCATTCTACATAGTATATTAGTATAATAAATAATAATATGAAAATTGAAATGATATTATATTAATATTATCGAAATTAAGAAATTGAACTCTCGATAATAAAGGCTAAGTAATAAGAGAAATTAAGACTAATATTTACAAAATATATTTCTCAATTCATTAAATAATAAATATGAAATGAAATCAATAATATTAATTCAATATTATCGAAATTAAGAGATATGATGTTTAACACAAGAGTAGATGAGTAATAAAAGAAATTAAAGAAAAAAGAGAATCAACACTATATAGTATATAATATATAGATTGTAGTCCATCTTAGGTTATTAGTTAAAACTTACAAGAATATAAATTATAAGTTAAAAATTATAAATTTATAATACATATAAAGTAATAAAGGAAAAAAGAAATTAAAAAAACATGATTAATATTGACAATTTGACAAACAATACTCATCATTAAATATTAATACATGAAATATAATCAATGATATTACACTTATATTATCGAAAGTAACAAAATAATAAAGGAAAGGAAAATTAACAAAAATTAAAATTAATCAAATGTTCAAGAGTAATAATATTCTTAACACCAATGTTATATAGTTAATGTTAAACTCCGAGTCATATATACTATCGTCCATAGATTAGTATTCTAATATATAGTCAATATTAGCTAAATTGTACATAGCAATAAAAGAAGAAAAAAAATTAACAAAAATTAAGACTAATATTAACAAAATAATCAATCTCAATTCATTAAACAAGAAATATGAAATGAAATAAATGATATTGGAAACATAATAATTTCTCAAAAATTTCTTAACAAAATTAATAAATCAAGTTCAAGAGTAACAATATTCTTATTTATTACCAGTTAGCACCAACGTTGTATAGTTAATCTTAAATTCTTAATTATATATACTATTTGTATTATAGTATATAGTTTATATATATAACTATATTTTATATTAGATAATATGCACATAACAATCAAATAAATTAACAAAAATTAAGATTAACATTAAATAAGGTAAACTGTAATACCCAAAAAAATTTATTATCTAAATTTAATTAGGAATATATATATATATATATATATATATATATCTAATAGTTAGAATAAGTGAAATATTCAAAAAAAAATTAGTATTAAAAAAAATATATATATATAGCATATGCTAACTATAAGGATAATCTAGGGAAGAAAAATAGACCCTTTAAAAAAATTAGGTAGAAAGTGTCGTTGGATGGGTTAGCGATACCCGGAACATTCTTATTTTTTATTATGAGATTCCAGTGTGGTTTAAAAAAAAATTTGTTATTATCACCTCGAATATTAAATTATATATATATATATATATATATATATATATTTGGATATACTCATAATAGAACATTAAACATTATATGTATATATATACTATTTATATAATGCATACAAAAAGTTGATATATACACGTATATAATGGAAAAAAATAATAATGTACACCTAAGTATATTTATATGTATTAGAATTGTTGTAATCTAAAATCTTTTACACGTGTCTCTAAATGAAATGAATAAGATGATGTGTCTTGAGCTTAAACCACCAAGTGATGAGTCATTGTCTAACCAAATTATTGTGTATAATTATAGAGTATAATAACAAGACTACAATTGCTTAAGTGGGTTTTTAGCTACGGTTTGCATGGAAAAGGGGATATAATCTATTACACTAGAATTAATTGAATTTCAACCGAGTTCAAGGTAAATTTATATTCAGTTGTTTATTTTAGTTAGATCGCTTCAAGCACCCACATAAGAATTTTTATGCATAGAAACTCAATGTAATTTGGTGTATTATATATGCATAACTTATCATCAGCATAATATCACCAAACACTATTAATTTCATATGTTATATATTTAATTTATCTAAACTACATAGTAAATCAGTGTCCTTCATCGATTAAAGCTATGTATCTAGTTTCGATAATAATATTCTAAATTAATTCAAGCAAAAAGATTGCTTGTGGTCACAATATATTATTGATATTTAACAAAATATAATTGAAGTATATTCATGCGATTAAATATCATAATTTCCAAATTTTTCTGATTATTGTTATATTTCTGTCAGTTAAGACAATTCATTTAATTAGGTACCAATAGTCATTATTGGATTAAAGTTTCTATTTGTGAAATAATTATTATTTTAAATGTCTAATTAAATAATAGAGTTGATCAAGTATATATTTTAAAAGGAAGCTTAGGGATTGAATTTGGATAGGGGCTTTTAACAAAACTAAGTCAAGGTTGGTTGTTGTAGGCTCAGAAGAAGTAGCAGGAATCAAGACGAATCAATCCGGAAATTTGAAACCTTATCTATTATCCAGGTGGGCTATTATATCTTTGCAAATTGTATCTTTCGAGCTATTAAGTTCTGCTTTGTTAAAATTGCATATGTGACTATCTGTATTAAATATTTACGTGCTACTGTATGTTGTCGGAGTCTCATAAACCAGCGTTGTGTCAATGTGAGTAGCTACAGTATGCATGCATTATTTGTCATGCCCTACTCCTTGTCGGTGAGACTAAAATGAAGCACTTATGGGTTACACCCATTGGGTATACTTGGTCATACTCAACTTTACGCGTGGTGATGTAGTACGGGTTGCGGGCAATGACTGGATACTCTTAAGCGCTTCCACGATAAAATGTTTTGGTGAACTTAGGTTGCTTTAAATTTTAAAATCTCCTAAGCTTCACTACCTGCATGAACACAGATAGATTACTTTAACAAAATTATTTGCATAACTTGAATTGTAAAAACTTGCCCACTGAGTGCACTAGTACTCAGCCCAAATATTTTCAAATATTTTTCAGGTCAGTAGGCTGGCGCGTAGATGTGACGATGCTGAGAGATGGGCTTTTTTTATTTACGTATTTTCCCATTGTCTCTTTTTGTTAAGTATTCTGTTGATAATTAAGTCTCCGCGCTTGTAATATCCTTTTGTTAAACACTAAGAACTCTGATCTTGGTGTTGTAAATAGGTATATATTATAATAAAGTATGTTTGGTTATTCTGAGTCTTTTGTTGAGATTTTCATTAATCGGGTTACCCCCTTTCTTTCCCGCTTCTTCATTCCAACCCCCGTGGCGTCCATTTTCACGGTCTTTCGAGACCGGGGCACTGCATAAACTAAGAATAATAATTTAAAAAGTTAAGAATTAATAGTCTCTTAAATAATATAGAATTATTAATTTATAAATTATCTTAATATATTGTAATATGATATGACTTATAAATTGTGATTCATGATTTATGAATCTTACAACACACACTTGATAACTAATATACACACATAATATATATACATATATAATAACTAATTGACATATAGTATAAATTTGTAAATATATAAAAAAATAGAGGAATAAAAAAAATATCAATATTGACAAATAAACAAATGAGCTGAGCCCGAGCCCGAGCCGAGCTCGAGTTCGGGCTCGAATTTTAAATAATCGAGTCGAACTCGAGCAGAGTTAGGGCCGGGCTCGAATTTTAAATAAACGTGCCGAGCACGAGTTAAGCTCAAGCTTGAGTTTTTCCTATCGAGCCGAGCTCGAGCCCGAGTTCAAAGCTCGAGTCGAGCTTGAACTCGCTAATACTTAAACGAGCCGAGCTCGAGCTCGGTGGTACTCGACTTGTTTACACCCTTAACAATTCTCCTAGTGCACATCAAATGATCAACGCGTTGATCGGGACTCGACCGGTCCACCCACGAAAAAGAAAAATGTCAAAACAGATGATACTTTTTGAATTTTTAGTGTATTACGGTTGATACTGATTTTGTCAATTTTTTTTTAACGATACATATGATACTTTTGAATTTATACTGATTTTGATGATTTTTTTCATTTTTTTCATTTTTTTTCTGGTCAATTTTTTTTAACGATACATATGATACTTTTGATTACGATTGATACTGATTTTGATGATTTTTTTTTGTGGGTTAACCGGATCAACGCCGGAAATTTCTCTACATTGACCCCGGTCTACACCTAGTGCACATAAGACCACCCCTTAAAAATTGATACTGATTTTGATGATTTTTTTTTGTGGGTTAACCGGATCAACGCCGGAAATTTCTCTACATTGACCCCGGTCTGACACCTCGATATCCGGAACAAGAGAACGATCGAGCGAAGTGCAAAGTGCGCCATCAAACGCCCTTGCGATGTGCGCGTGCTCAGGCTTGGATGGTTCTCGCTACGTGCTTACTACTTGCTTAGTACTTGATTGACAATAAAAAGTCAATCGGTCCACCACACATACACCATAGAGAGGAGCACTTGATTACTCTCTCTTTGAGCCTTTTTTCCTTATTAAATGCTTCCAACTTTAATCTTTTTCCAATGTGGGATGGCATGTAATTCCATTTCCCCATTTCCATTTTATTCCAAGTTTCAAGTTCCAAGTAGTTAACTTTGAACTATAATTACTTATTCATTTGACCTTGGAAAAATTTAAGTAAATATACTACGTTATTCTACTTGAAACGAACTTTCCATATCTCCAATTCATTTCCACAAAAAATAAATCGAGCATTGCCAAATAAATTTGGTAAGTTGGGCACTTAATATTTTAAATCAACAATTTTTTCCAACATTAATTTGAATGAATTAGACTTAGAAAATGTCTTCATCATGTAAGTACATCCTAGGAGCATTGAGCAATTAATTAAGGGTTCGAGAAAGATAGCTTGTGACAAAAGGGTTATTTATTTATTTTTATCTTTTTTGTCAATGCTAGATATATATAATTAAGTTAATTATGAGGTCAATCCCACCTTGCATCACATGGGAGGTCAAAATATAATAATGCTTAAGTAATCTAATTAGAGTAATTGATTTCACTAATGAAGCTAAACAAGTGCATTGGTAATCTCAAATACATTAATTGGATTTATTAGATTTTTTTCCTCTTGTAATCAATAAACATAATGAATCCATCTTGAACTTAAAAGTCTTGTTCATAATATTAATATATACTGTATTTAATAAGTTTTATTCGAGCTCTATACGTACATTTATATTACTTTTTTTTCTTAGATTTATTAGCATACGTTACGTAATATTGACGGACCATTATTAAAAGCTAACGAAAGTATTTTCGCGTTGAACACGAGTAAAAATGTATATTTTGTATTTTTCGTCCATATTATTTGCACAAATATATCCATGTCTGATCTTGAATTAAAGAGCATGAAAAGAGCTTTAATTTAATATATTATTTCCGTTGATCCGATTAGAAACGAGTGAGATATGATCGTTTAAAAATTTTAAGATTTTTTTAAAAAGTGATGATATCAGCTTTTTATAAGGATTGAACAACTTTACCCCACCTTCTTTTTTGTCTTGAATTTGACATTAAATCTCAGCCATTAAATCATATAATTGGATGGTATAAAATGAGTTCCTAGTTCATACACCAGGAAAAAGTATATTTTTTATCTACTTCCTCTGTTGTTTGCCCTTGATATCTCCAGATGTGATAATTTTTCTCAAACTCATACTTCTCAATATGCAACTGAACCGTGTATTGATTTTGAAAAGAAATATTATCACATCTACGATACAGACACTTAATTTTGATATCATAAATTATATCATACTTCTATTTCAATTTAATAAATTTAATAGTATTATATTCTAATTAACATGCTTATTAAAATCATAAAATCATTAATTTTGCAAATGAAGTTCACCTCTTAATGTTTTGTGATTTGTTTCTACCAATTGAGCAAAATAGTTTGAACAACACTAAACAATAGTATATAAACAAAAAAATAAACAATTAAACAACAATCATAACAGTTAAACAAAATTAAACACACACACACACACTTAACATTGCTGCAATAAAGAACAAAAAGAAGTAGAAGTAGCAAAAATTGAAGAACAAGAAGAAGAGGAACCGAGAGTGGGAGAGAGGGAGAGAGAGGAGCAGAGAGAGTTAGGGGGGGAATCGAGAGAGAGAGAGGGAAAGAGAGAAAACAACGAGAGAGAGAGAGAAAGAGAACTCACCAATATCATCGACGGGAGAAGGGGAGTCGCTGATGGGAGGGGGAATCGCCGGGGGACGCCTCGTCACCGATGGGAGGAGAGAATCTTGGGAAGGATTTTGGGGATTTAGTGTTTGATCGAATGAATTGTCTGTGCTCTAGCCCGACTGTAATATTCAGAGACCTAGCGACGGACTAATGACAGATTATTTCTATCGTTAAAATTAATATTTTAAATTAATATTTAATTAAATAATTAATGACAAATTATATTCGTCGTTAACTAATTAATTTAAAGAAAAATTAAAAAAATTCTAACGATGGATTAATTTCGTTGTTAACTATTTAAAAAATGGAAAAATAAAAACAAAACTCTAACGACAAAAATAATTTGTCGTTAAGTTTAATATATAACTAAAAATTAATTAGAAAATAGTTACCTATCGTTAAGGTTAACGACGGAAGTTCCGTCGCAGATCCGTAGTAACTTTTAAGCTAGAGCCATGCCCTTCAAAAATTTATGTTGAAACCACTAACGACAGAAATAACGCCGTTATTCCGTCGTTAGAAGCTACGGATACATTTCATCGCTAAACTCTACTTTTCTTGTAGTGGTTGCGAGTAGGGCTGACAATTCGTACATTTCGGATCATTATTGTATTGACATGATAAGACCAAATACGAACACACGATCTGTTAAGGATCTGTTTGACACAAACACAATCTGTTTTATACAAATAAAAATTTGATTTTTATCGTACTGACACAGCATATTATAGAGACATGATAACAAAATCATACAATAAAAATTATACGAACACCTGTGACACCAATTTTGACATAAAAAAGTTATATAGATATGTTAAATTGTCAAACTAGTAGAATTAACGATAATACTAACAATTGATATCTATGATGTATATGTAATATAATATTATTGTGCGACACAAATCTGACACAAAATTTTTGTGTCCTTATTGTGTTGGCATGATAAGGACACATAGACGATAAGAGTGAACAATAACATGTTAAATTTGTACATGTTCGTATCGTGTTATATCCAAAATTGACATCTCTAGTTGCAATTGTTATAAAAAAGGGAAAATTTTGGGTAACCCATTATACTGAACTATCGCCTAGACAAAAATTTATGGTTTTTTTAGTATTAGAAGTTATATTTTTTTCAATGCAAAAAATGTCATTGCCTTTTTGTTTTTAACAGCAATTTTCAGTAAAATAAACATGATACGTTTTAGAATTAGTAGTGATATTTTTTAGTATTCAAAGTGATACATTTTTACGTCTAATATAAGGTTTTATGCACATCTAATGTACAAAAGAGTGCCTCAAAAAAAAAAATCGACCATTCATCATAATAAAACGTTGTTCCTGTAAAAACAATAATAAAGATTTAAAAAAAAAAATCCATGTACGTATACAATGCCTCCAATGAGTATATCTCGATATTACTTCATATTACTAATCAATAAAACAATGTATGTATAATTTAATTTTCATAAATATATTGACTATTGTTTCTTAATATATGTAAAAAATGATCATAAACATATCTTTGTGGGCAAGCCCAAGGAGAGTATTTATGACATTAGGTACACAAATAAATTTCATTAATTTGGCAGTATTATACCATTTCCCGAGCCCCTACCATACCAGCAGTTCGGATCCCATTTTGTATTCCATTATTAAATTATGAATTTAATAATAGTTATTATCAAAATAAAAGTAATTATAACATAACCCTAATCAATATTTATCTTAAATAAAATTATAAATTCTAATTATGCAATATGATAACCATTTATTAATTAAAAAACTGAAAATTAATGCTAAAAATAATTATACATCCTAATTAAATAAGATGAACCCTAATTAATAATTTTAAAATTAAACTAAAGCACAATAAATTAATATTTAACCAAAAAATATAGACTAGAAACTCATAGTTTGACAGTGAAACAGAAAATATATCTAAAATTAAAAATAAATGAGATTACAAGAGTAAAAAAGAATATTTAAGTAATATTTTTAATTTATTTAATTTGAAAACTACAAAGAGTTAAATGAAATATGTACTTAGAATTACCAGTATTATTATTATTCAAGGAAAAATACTATCATCAAGTCCAGGACCAACTCATATGCAAAAAATGGCCCGATAAAAAATGACGTAGTTTCCATGTCGCCCGACCGGGCACCGAGCACTGAACCCAAATTTCCATTTTTTTAATTAATATTCATATTATTAAAATATTTTTTTAATTATATTCGGGAACATGTCTTATTTTTACTAGTTTTTTTTCGTCTTTTACTATGCAAACGACAATGTCATGTTCTTTCGTGTGATATCATTAGAAAAATTCAACAATGTCGTTAACATAGGAGGCGAAAAAATCGAGAACAACATAATTAATATCTACTAATGTCGTCATTTATGTCCCCAAAATATAATTAAAAAACATTATAAAAAAGGAATATTAATTAAAATTAAAAATCCGGGTGCAATACCCTATCGTGCGACATGGAATTTTCCGTTTCTTTGTATTCCTTCTTACATATTTTATAGGGCAAAGGGCAAAAAAAAAAACACCCAAACTATATGTCTAACCCTATCCAAACATACGAACTATTTTTTGGCTCAAATACACACAAACTATTTAAAAAGTGCAATTGGCCTCTTAAATTATTCAGAAAAGAATAAACTCACGCTTGACGATAATACCGTTAGTTTTTCAGATAATTAAAACGTGTCAAACTCAATTCTTTAACCTATGAATGTCAATCGGGCAAATTGAAACCACGACCAAATAGCCTACACTATAGAGTTTCAAACACTTTTTTTAATTTCAAAATCTAACATCAAATTAATATTGAAATTTAAAATATAATTTTTGATACAAACCCTCGTCCTCGATATTTCTCCATGTAATTATTCCATCGTTTAACACTCAATTGACAAATTGAGAATATAATTACAAAGCCCATGTTAAGAACTCTCTAACCAAACCACATTACATGGTGTCATCATCCGAATCAATCATAATTAGATCGAAGAATTATGCACATTTTATTTAATAGAAAAAACTAATAATTTTAAACAAAAAGCATGAATTTAATATATTTTAAATAGTTAAGGAGACTCATTGTAATTTTTAAGTAGTTTATGTGTATATTTCGACCAAAAAACAGTTCATACGTTTAGATAGAACTTGACTTATAGTTCAGGTGTTTATTTGGCCATTTGCCCTATTTTATATTTAAGATGCAATTCCACTAATTTCTTTTCATGGGCAGTAAATTCAGTTGTGATAAATTACATCAGGCATAACATATCCAACCAAGGGGAATGAGTTTAACTACACCAAAATTGCGCTATAAAAAAAAAACTCCCACTACAATATGCAAATAGCCTTTCCTAAGCAACCAACACAAAAACCTCTTGAGCTATTTAAGCCTCAACTACAAAATGGGGAGTTTTATCGTTCACTAGGTTCTAGGTTCGACGTTCGACATCTGGTTAATCACCTGATTGTAGAATTCCCAAGATAGATTTTGTTCACTTATGGGCCTTTGGCCAAATGGGTGTCGCTCAACATATTTCTGAACATTTTCAGATGTTACCAGCCCTTCCAAATAAACTCGAAGATCGCCTCCAGGACCTGAAACGGAAGTAAATGTCGATGTTATCATCATCGGCCAAGAAAATATGAAGGCTCATGTGATCTCATTAAACAATAGAGATGATAAAGTCCAGATTATATGTAAATCTTATATCTCCTAATATCATCAGACAAGTCAACTGATTCTACTCCAAAAGATCGTTCTTAGATTTTTTTAGAATATTGCAATTTTCCTCCCGACTTTGCCATTTTACGAAAAAACTGAGCAGGATCCATACAACAACAAATACAAGAATCTCCTCACAAAGAAAATGTCGCAAGATATATTATTACGAAATTCTCCAAGAGTGAATGATTCAAGATGGTGCATCCTACAGTAGTTGTGTGATTGGAAATATCTTAGATCCTCCTAATTACAGACAATGATATCTGTGACAGGTGTGCAATTTTAAATCAGATATCTAATGCAACTTCAGTAATCTGTTCAATTATGACTAGCCCAGCTTTCTAAGAAAATTACATTAATAGCAAATTGTCAGTATGTGACACTAATGTCCAAGTTATAATATGCGGCTTGGGGGGGTCAAACAATCAGTAGTTGTAATCCACCGCTGGGGTTTAGTGAAAATGCAGTCAGGTTCTATAAAGTACTGGATAAGTGGATATTGCACTGGCCTTATTGTTAGAGACAATCCAAAAACAAGGGTGTTGGGATTAAGAGTGTTATGACTGCCTTTTTATGTTATTCAGTCAGCTTATTCTGGATAATTACATCCGAAACGGAGAAGTTAATAGAAGCTTAGTAAGTGTGAGGAAATATTTGGAAATGAATAAGAACAAAAACAAGGATATATACATGGAAAAGTTATCACCTAATAAATTATCATTTTTGTCCGAGTACTGGTACGGATGGGGAAATATTGCTGTATGCAACTAGAAAAGCCAAACAAAAAAACTAGAGATTAGTAAAAAGGAGCTGAAGAAAATAGAAAGTTGAAAATACACACCTGATAGATTAGTAGGAACAAAATCTTACAGGATTTAGCAAGGCCTTGTAAGGAGAATCGTCCAACAACAATGTATTTGATTCGTTATAATCTCCCTTTTTCCAGGGCCAACTAGGATCATCATGTTCCCAGATTTTCCTTAGCTCCTTGCAGACCAAGGGCTTATGACGATTTTCAAGAGTTTTGAACCCTGTTTGTGTACTATGCGTCATATCCTGCATTATAATATACATGTTACAAAATTATAAAATGATAATTCTGCATTTGAGACAAGAATCAATTACAGGAACCAAATCCAGCATTAATTCTGTGTGTTCAGAGGTGATAACATGAGCAAATAAGATTCTTATTATTGGACCTATTTGAGCACCGGTATGAGCTGATACTTTCAATCAAACAGCACTGGAACAATTCAATAGACAAGATTATATGCACTATTACAGCCCAATGGCATGTAAAAAGCAATAGGACATGAATTGAGGATATGAATATTCATAAGATAAGCCAAAAATAATCCAAAAAGAATTTATTTGACATTTTGACCATTAAGTATTAATATATATATATATATATATAACCTTTTAAAAAGCTTACCCAACAAAATAGCAACTTGTCCTTTTGATCTCCCAGTAGATAACTCACAACTTTATCAATAATTCTCCTGTATAGTTTCAGAAGCATATGCCATGGTTAGAAATAAGGGCACAACAAACTTGGAGAAGGTTCGAAAAAGAGAAGTGGTATCCTTTCTGAAGTCTGATTCCTTGGGGAAAATGGAACAGAGATTTGCATGAGAAAAGACAGAGAGAAAAACGAACAGCAATATGAAAATGGACAAGAAAACAGCATAGTTTAAGGAGTACTTGGTTCTTGATGACCATATGCCCACATAAAAGTTCTGGAAACAGAACTTTAGAAAATCATCACAGAAGGGTCTCCTGAAAACTAAAACAAGATTGCAACAAGCAGTCAAATCAAATCCACTTGTTTTTCCTCCTAATAAATTGATGCATAAATATTAGAAATAGTGTACAAAAATAAAGCAACATCCAATCCTGACCTGCTCGTCCATATACTTTGATATCCCCTTCACAGTGTTTTGGTGCTGGGAATACTATGTCTGCAAGCAGACCATTTATATCAAGGACGAGAAGCTTTCTCCTAACTGAAGCAAAAGGAGCCATTCTATGACATAAGACTTCTGCATCCTTCACAGTAAATGCATTGCAAGTAGAGGGTGCACTCCTCCCCTCAGCATGACCTATTCCCTCATCCAGCATAATCTCAGTGCTTAATCCATTCAAAGAAATAACTTTCTCTCCAACCAGAAGATTAGGATGACCTTCTGATAAGTGCAAACTCGGCATGGTCCCATCTCGGCTCCTGCTTAGGAATTCACCTACAATTTTTTCTTTTCTGGTATTTCCTCGCTTCTTTTTCCTTTTTCCAGTCACATGTTCTTTGGAAAAATCTTTTGCGGTTCCGGTGTCCATTTTAACCTTGTCCATGCTTTGACCTTCATCTTTATTTTTTTGATTCTCAAAACTCACACTTCCTTTGATAGGATTTTCTGTTGACCCTGCATCCATTCTGCCAGAGAATTCATCCTTAACTTTTGCCGCCTTCTTTTTTCTTGGCTTCTTTTTTCTTTTCACAGACACATTCTCTTCAGCAAATTTTTGAGCAGGCACAGTATCCATTTTTGCCTGGTCAATGCTCTGAATTTCATCTTGAACTTTTGGTTTCTCGATTCTCACATTCTCTGTTGACCCCATATCCATTCGAGCCAGGGCCACGCTTTGAACTGCATCTTTAGTCTCTGGCTTATTGAGAGTCACATTTGCTTCAGCTAAATTTTTTTTAGATCTAGTAGTATCCCTTTCACTATGGACTTCATCATTAACTTTTCCCCTCTTTTTTTTCTGCTTCTTTCTTCTTTTTCCAGTCACATTTCCTTGAGTAAGATTTTCTGCCAGCCGCCATGTGTCTATTCTATTCTTATCCATGCTTTGAGCTTCATCTTCAGTTTTTGGATTCTCGATAATAACCTTTCCATCAGCAAGATTTTCTGTTGAGCCTGTATTCATTTGAGTCTTGCCCAAGCTTACATGTTTTACCTTCGGCTTATTGATGGTCACACTGCCTTCATCAAGATTTTCCGTTGATCTGGCATCCATTCCTTTTTGGACATCATCTACAACTATTGCCGCCTTCTTTCTTTTTTTCTTCTTTTTACTCTTTCCAGCCACAATTCCTTTGATGAAACTTTGTGCTTGCCCACTGTCCAAGTTAGTCTGGTACATGATTTGAGTTTCATCTTGAATTTTTGGACTCTCAATATTCACATTTCCCTCAGCAGAATTTTCTGTAGACCGTATATCCATTTTAGTCGGGCCAATGTTTTGGACTTCATCTTTAATCTTTGATTTCTTGGTGGTCAGATTTCCTTCAGCAAGACTTCTAGCAATCATTTCACTTTGAACTTCATCTTCAATTTCTGCCTTTGCAATTCCTTTTCGCTTCTTTGTCCTTTTCCCAGTAACATTTCCTTCAGCAAGATTTTCTATTGGCCATGTACCCATTTTAGTCTGATCCACACTTTGGACTTCATCTTTAATTTTTAAATTTTCCATAATCGGATTTCCTTTAGCAGTGTTGTTCGTTAATCGAGTATCTATGTTATTCTGGTCCCAGCTCTGGCCTTCATCTTCAACTATTGCTTTCTTTCTCTTTCGCCTCTTTTTCTTTTTGCTGTTAGTTGTATCCATCTTCGAATTTTCATCCAATGGCTGCACGGGCAAATCTGCATCATGAATATTCATTGTTGAGATATCATCATCGGACACTTCATAATCTCTTGTCTTATCGGAAACTTCCAGATTGACATTAACCTTACCTGTAATTTGTCGCTTGCTATCTCCAACATTACTTTGCACCATAATTGCATCCATGATATGTTGCTAATAATTTGTGCTTCTGTCAAACATATCTTCAGGAAATCCTTATAAAGTTTGGTTTATCAACTTCACAATAAAACCTGAGCCACAATCACTAGAAACTACAATAAACCTACATGAGAATACCAAAAGTAAAACTAAGAATAAGTTAGAACATAATGGAGCTCTAAACTTAGAAGTAACCGTAAACCACTATATCAATGAATCATGTAAAACAGTCAACAGCACTAACAAGACGCATTCTTCATCCAGAAAACAACGTTCTTTGACAATCAAGAATGGATACCGTGAGTAATTTACAGAACAAGATAAATAAACTGTCCTTTTCCAGACATCAACATTCTTTGAAAATAAAAAAATGGACGATATAAGTAACTAAGAGAAGACGAAAAATGAACAACCATCCATCAAGGAACAATGCTCATATTCAACAACATATACACATGCATACATATATAATAGAATGCCCACATTTGACAAAGGAAGAATTTGTTACGAGAAATATTAAATCCTATCTATGTATAAACAACTGAAAGCAAAAATAACAACGGAATCACTATATACCAGCAGGCATCCGTACATCATTACCAGAAAATAAAAAAATAAAAATAAAAAAACTTGAATTTATTGAAAGTTTTAATCAAAACGACTACTAAGAAATGAAAAGCTCTATACAGAAAAGAATCCGATGCCAAGAACCGAAAGCTTTCAGCTCAAGTAGGAATAGCATAAGTGAGTGTTCCCAGATTAATGGCTAACATACTTGGACTAAGTGTTTTCTTATACTAATACCATTTCATTACTTCGAAGAAGAGGAGCTGCGCCTGCGCCTACGCAGCTTTGGGCAGGGGTGCCGGAAGGTGAAAAGAAGAAGACAAAACGAGTTCTCGGTAGCGGCAGCGGCGGAGACGAGAGAGACACGGCGGCGGGATGAGAGCAGAATTCAAAGGGGCGGAGCTGCGGTTATTTGTTGTGTAAAGAAGACAACACAACTTCATCTTTCTTTCTTAGGGCTTTTTAAGAAAAGCGTGTTCCAATTTCATCTTTCTTTCTTTCGCTCTCTTTTTTTTTTTGTGGTAACGATAGATAGATAATATTAGAACGTTCAAAGTTGAAACCAACTTTAAAAATTGTCTTAGTATTTGGATAATATATTAGAGTGTGCGAGTGAAGACAAAGCATGCTAGAAAGACTCGTGTTGGTTTGTGGGACAATCGTTAGTCCAGTAGTCAGATTCAGATCGTTACTATCGTAGTCACCACTCATATACCTCAAATCATCAAGAAGACAAGTTTTGCTAACGATCAATGAATGGAGCG
This sequence comes from Perilla frutescens, assembly GCA_026008535.1. NCBI lineage: Eukaryota > Viridiplantae > Streptophyta > Magnoliopsida > Lamiales > Lamiaceae > Perilla > Perilla frutescens. Next base: position 48,821,334 of record BRKX01000015.1, read on the forward strand.
TGGACTAACTCTAGATACTAACTGATACAGATACATCAACATACGGCTCAATTATACATGTGTTTGAAAATGTTGTTGCAGATCGTTTTCAGCGTGCTCTTTTGACTTTCGATTCGAGGGCGAATCATGTCAAACCCCTGGGTGAACGATGGAGATATCAATATTAGATTTTGATATCCTATTTAAATTATATTTTAGATTTGATTATAATTTATTATCTATTTGGATTACATTATTAATTAGAAATTTTATCTAAATTAGGTTTTATATTTCTTGTCTTATAAGTTTCTCGTGTTTATAAATATATAGATCTTGACTGTTATTAGTGGAGTTGTAAGTTTAATAAAAAAGTATGATAGTTAAGTGCAATTCGATATTCTTGCGAGAATCAACGATATTATTTTTGTGTTCTTTCGGGTATTCTCAGAATCAACGTATTAAACACGCTTCTACCTGCATCATATTCGTTTTTCAGATAAATTAAATTTTGATACTTACATTTTATATTCTTTTTAAAAAGTAGTCCACTTTTTTCAAAATTAACGAAATAGGGCTCACTTTTTCAAAAACTTTGCAAATCTACCATTTAAACAATTTTATAGAAAATCGTACGTAATTGATTGTATTTTTTAGGAATGTAATTAATTGTATTTTAAGATTTATGGGTTGTATGGCTTTTTTACACGTCTAGGAAAATATAAATATTAAAATACAATCAATTTCGAGTCAGAAAATTAATCGAATGTTATATTTGCAAAAAAAATTGATAGAGTGGGCATTGTTTCATTAATTTCGACTTAAATGAGTTGTTTTCGAAAAAAATGTCCAAAATATCTGGGTATTAAAATATAATTTACCTTTTTTTTTTATAGACTAATAACTCGATTTGCTGCCCATCCTCACATCGAGAATAATCGAATCTACTCAACTTTGGACGACAAATCATAAATAAATCATCCATCATGGTAGGAAAAATTGAAGATGGCACAAAAATCGTCAAATTTGGAGTATGATTACTTTAGGCAAACCTCGACAATGTCCCGTGAAATCTACCATTCGTGAATGAGAAAAAGGAGAGAGATTTTAGACTAGCTCAACTTTATCAAAAATAGTTCCAATTCTTCTAGGATCTGAGAATTAGTATGGCCGAAATAACACATATCTAGAGAAAAAGAATGGAAACTATTGATTAAAAAAAAAATTGATTTTATTATACAAGTAATCGTGTGTTAGTGTGTGAAAATTATGTGTAAATTGTAATAGTGTGTGAACGAATTGAAGTGTCTGAAAAAAAGTGTGTTAGTGTGTGTTTTCTAAAAGTCCATCCACATAAGGGATAATGTGAGTCATTTGAAAAGTCGAAAGGGTTAATTGATCCAAATAATCAAGGAGATGGTAGTGTGAGCCCTGGATAATAGTTGAGGGGCTATTTGACTATTATCCCAATTTTAAATGTTAAACCATCATTTATATCATAAAATATGACAATTTTCTTAAATCTATATCAAATTAACACTTTTATCAATTAAATACTTAAAATATTAAAAAAATAATTAAATCTAACCTCGAATGAATTTTCCGCCCAAACCATATCTAAAAATATGTTAAAAATTAGAATAAAGATATTATATCATAGATTTGATTGTATGGCTATAACACAAGAAGAATACAATGGTATTTAGGCAAAACATAAGGTATAAGTATTGGCCAAAAAAAATCTAGAAATAGATTTGATTAGTATTTTAATAATTTATATACTTTATAAGGTATAAGTATTGGCAAAAAAAAAAACTTATTGGGAAGAAGAACTCGTAGGGCTGATAATTATTAACATGACACAATAGCACGACATCAAAATAGTGGGTTAGTGTTTAGACTTCTCATGTTCATGTCGGCACGATAAGTCGTGTTGTGTTTCATGCCAACTCGTTAAACGCGATAAAAATTATCAGGTTAATTATACGATAATCTATTAACAATCCAATAACTCGCTAATTTGTTAACCTATTAGTACACGGTAACTTTTTAATAACCCGATAATATAATAAAGACATGTTAGTACTAGCATGATAATATGTAATAAAATATATAATATATTTATTAATATTATCATTTATGAAATTTACAATTTAATTATTTTTATAAGTGGTTAAAGACTCAACACAATAAATTTTTCGTGTTCGTGTCGTTGTCGTGTGTATTCATGTTAATACTAAAAATTTGTATTCGTATTTGTGTTTAGCAAATGTTTATCATGTTGTCGTATTCATGATTGAGTTTATTATTTTGACATGAAACACGGCACGATAAAATCGTTGTCTTCCTCATGAGAAAGGCCTTTTCGAGAATTAGTTCAATTGGGAAATGTTGTCGATATTGGAGGGCAGGGTGGCTATAGAGTCGACATGGCGAACGTGGCTGGTAAGAAGATGGAACATGGCAGTGGATTGGAGACGATTGGAGGAGAGGTTGACCAAGTAGTGCTTGAAAAAATTATATACTCGAACTTTTGAATAATCAATCAAAATAATTAATTATATTAACTAAAAAATAAAATAAAATCATAATTGGGTGAGATAAACCATAAATAATAATGTAAAATGAAACTAAACCAAAAATAATTGAAATTGAAGACGAACTAAAAAAAATTTATGTTAGGACACACACTTCGGACAAAAAGATATCATTTGGTTGTTTTGAGCTGATGTGGCATGTGTAGAATTTCCACGTCAGCCTTCGGCGACCAAGTGTTTTTTCGTCGCCAAATAGATGGAATCGAGACATTTTTTTTAAAAAAAAAATCAATGTTAGGACATTGTCTATCATTTACCTTTTTTTACCATATATATATATATACTTATACGCATGTGAACTTTAGCCTGTTTGCACAAAATGTCATAACTTTCAAAATATGTGAAAAATAATTATTCATGATTTTTCAACATTTTATCAAAAATGTCATTGGAGTAAAAAAAATTTACACTACTTCTCTGATGAGCCATGTTCTGGGGTTCGAAATGCAAATGTAGAGGCGCAAGTTGATGTGGATCACTCCTCCCCTAATGTTTTTTTAAATGCTATTGGTTGGCAGATAAGAGTCCTGAGTCCAAAAATATCGTGAGAACTCAATGGGAATAAAAAAATCGGATGCCGAAAACTCAATCAAATTTCTTACAAAATATAGAAAGAATTTGAAGGTTGATGATATTTTTATAAAATGAGTCAAAGTTTGTGATATAAGTATACATACTTGGTCTTCTTCTATGAGTTAGGAGAGGTGAGAATGGTGGAGATTACATCGAGACCTTTCGATTTTGCGCGAGAGGTCTACCATTTGGATATTTTCAAAAGATGTTTCTACTTCCATCTTTTAGTCCATTGCCATTTTATTAAATAATAATAATAATAATAATAATAATAATAATAATAATAATAACAACAATAACAACAACAATAATAATAATAATAACAACAATAATAATAATATTGAAATTCAAACCCTTAACATAAAGGGTGATTACAACAATAAATTCCAAAAAGTAATTTCAACACTGCCATAGGCCTATAGTTGGACCACATCAAAAGTTCAAATTACAAAAAGAGATATCTTAAGTTTTAGACCCAAGAAGAAGAAAAAACCTAAAGTCTTAAAAGAAAATGAACACAAGTGCTCAATTCATGACGCACCACGTCTAGGACTATGAACGAACAAAGCTTTTCACAAGCTATTCGGAGTTCCGCTCTAGAAAAAATTGTTCGAAACTCATTTATTTTCTAAGTGAGCCAAGCTTAAATCTCGAATCGAGCTCGATAAAAATATCAAGCTGAGCTTGAATATATACGGTAGTAATCAGCTCGGCCTGCTCGCGGACATGTTCAAGTTCAGGACTTAATCGAGCGTGTTCATGAATATTATAAATATTTATAATGAGTAAATTAAATAAGCTTTTTTTTAGCTCGTGCTTGAACATGTAAATTAAATGAGTTTTTTTCCGAGCATTTGAGTTTGGGCTCAATCAGTAAATTTTTGAGCATTTTATGAGTCAAGCTCGAACCGAATTCGAGTGTGATAAATATTTATCGAGTTGAGCTTAAACAAAAGGAAAAAACTTGAATAGTCTTTAACAAGTTAATCTTGAACATCAGGATATTCGGCTCGATTCAATTCGTTACAACTCTAATCACAATATTCTCCTGCTTTGTTGCCTATTATATTCCTAACAAGTAACAACGATAGGTAAGCAGTATTTTTTTTTTCAATTTAAATTCCTATTCTTTTTATATAATATTGATCTTTTTTCATTTTTGTTTGCGTTTTTTTGCTGCTATTTGTCTAGATGACTATAACTTTAAAGTTTAAATATTAGAGTTGTTTACTCCATCCGATTTATTTTAGTTCTTATTGTTTATATTTTGTAAAATGTATGTTTATATATACTTTAATTTATAGGTAGGTCTAATATTTGTATTTTTTATAATTAATAATTAATTGTTTAATTTCTTTGTCTTATTATTATTATTATTATTATTATTATTATTGTTGTTGTTGTTGCTGTTGCTGTTGTTGTTGCTGCTGTTGTTGTTGTCTATAAATAAATAAATATTATCATTAACTAATTAATTATGGTAATAATATTATTTTAGACTAATTAGTATATTTTCATTTTCAATAATCAATAATTACTAATCATATTTATTACTTATTACTTACAAATTAATTAAAAAATTGTTCAATAATAACTATTTTTTATCTAGCTATTATGATTATGATTAAAACTATTTCCACCAAGAATAATAAATTACAATTAGCTATTATTATTATTATGTAGACAAATTATTATTATTATTATTATTATTATTATTATTATTATTATTATTATTATTATCTGTTTACTAGACAAAATAATTTTTATTATTACGGTTTATTTATTAGACAATGATGATGATGATTAGACAATAAATAATAATACATAAAAATTGTTTGATAATTATTAAATTATAATAATTAGTAATTAATTATTAGACAAATGATTATTAATAGCAACAATAAATGTAATTAAATTATTATATGCCTTTATACTAATATAATTACCCTTAAATTAAGTATTTGATATATATATATATATATATATATATATATAACAAGCAAAAGGTAAATTTATATGAAAAATAAGGGCCTTTTATAAGGGATGAGATCCTCTATTCCAGATTTGGTGTTCCAATCCGTATTCCACGATCGATTTAACAAGTTTAATAATAGATATGATAAAAATAAAAATTAATTATAACATAATCGACCTAGTCACATCTATCAACAAAAGATTGGAATTTTAAAAATTATAAATCATATTTTTAAAATAATCAACCATAATAATTATTTCTTTGAAAATTAAATACTAAAAAATGATTATAAACCCTAATTGGGTGGGGTGAACCCTAAAAACATTCATAAAATTAAACTAAAACATAATAAATTAAAATTGATGAAAAAAATGGAAGAAAACTTCACAAATTTGATCGTGGAATATGGATTGGAACACCAAAACTGGAATAGAGGATCCCATGTGCTTTTATAATAGTAGTAGTTTGTGAATAAATATAAAATATATTTTAACAGAATACAACGTGAATAGATAATTCAAATCAGAACTTCAATTTTATTTTTAGAGAACAATTTCAATTTACCACAAATATGTTGAGAGACATTCCCTAATTCCTCATCCCCAATTAAAAAAATAAACAAATCAATTTCTTTTGATTCACGCATGTCCATCAATCTTCAAAAATTAAATTTTCAACCTAAAAAAAAAGTGTACATATATATATTTTTATTAGGATATTGTTATAACTATAAGACGATCCTCCATTTCAAAATGACGTTACATTATATATTCAAGTTATATAGTTGTTGCCCGTGTATTTTAAAAATAGAAAATGAAACATTCTGGAACATAGAATTCCACTTGTTTTACTACAATTGTTTAAATGATGCTAAAAAATAGTCTAAAATTTCCCGAGTTGGCTCAATTTATTATAAGTGTTTAATTAGAATAAAATTTAAGTTTAAAAACGCTCCCACACAAAAAAAAAAAAAGACGTTTCGATCCGTTTCAAATATCATATATATATATATATATATAAACACCTTGGACGTTCCATTTCAAATCTTAGAACCAGCACCTCTTTCTCTCTCTTCCATTTCAAATCTTGGAACCACCATTTCTCTCCCTCTCTCTCTCTCTGGATAACGGGAGTGCGTAGCGCGCGTCGGCGAGATCGGCAAGCAATTCTTTATTTGTTTAGTCGTTCATATCAGAATTGAATGCTTTTATTCATATATACATGTATACATATATATATATATAGATGATGTTTCGTATGATGAATTAATGACACATTGGATAAGTTTTTAACATTTGAATATTCAGCAAAACTATTTTGATTTTCCGTCGTTATTTTCCTCCATGATCGACTATCTGGGGGGATCACCATATGCATTTGTATGTGTGTGTGTGTGTATGCAACTTATATTTAGATCACCTAATCTCAAGTCATGCAAACTGCGGATGCGAAATCATTTGGTTGTGCTCTTATATATACACACATATATATAAATATTGCTTTTTTTATGAAAAATAATGTTTCTTGTTTATCAATTTCTTCAGTTTTACCCATTATACTTTTAATTGTTTAGATTTCTGCACTGCACCTGTACTTGATTCTCTGGATTTTTATAGGCCAAATATATACTCCTAACTTCAAAATATGAAGGAAAAAATAAAAATAAAAATAAAAATGACCTTTCCATATCTTATTAAAAAATATTATCGGATCAAATTATAGCATCGTGTGTTGTGTGTTGTGGCAAGCCGGAATCCAACGTTAAAATGTCTAGCTCACTAAAAAAAATCCGATGCATATTGAATTTTGATGTTCGAACCCCACAAATCTGATGCCGGAATTTTACTCTAGTGAGATTTTTAAAAAATGTGCATATATATATATATGCATATTTTGAAGTTCCACACATTTTTTACAAAATAAGTTAAATTAAAGTTCAGAACATAAATATATATTTAACCAATCTTTATTTATTTATTTATTTATTTTATCTCAAGACTTTAATTTTGATTAATTAATTAATGTACTTTTAAGTATATATTCGTTATTCAATCATTCTTTTTACTTTTTGTTTCCAGAGTTTTCATCTTCTTTCTTCTTCTGTTTTAACTATTGTGCTTTGGTTTATTGTTAATGGCATTGTTTGCGTTTTTGTTTTATCTAGTGAGACATTAATTAACAAATGAAATGCATAATATGCAAGTTTTTTTGTGAGATCATTGCCTCATCTTTGCTCTATCATAGCTTCATGTGTAATTTTTCAAGTTAACATTTTACCTTCACGTTCATTCCGGCAAACTAGTACTGTAGTAATTTACTAGCAATTAATCTATTTTCTACAATTAAATCATGGAGGCCTCTCTTCCAGATAAATAATTAAGCAACGAGAATGGGTCGCGGTGTCAGTGCCGGTGGCGGTCAGAGTTCCTTGGGGTACCTTTTTGGTGGCGGAGAGGCGGCTGCTCCTCCACCTCCGGCAAAGGAGCCAATTACTGAACCCGACTCGAAGAACTCTGATGTTCATAAGAACAAGCAAACTCCTCCGACCACTACTTCCGCCACAAACAACTACTTCCGAACAGATGGCCAGAACTGCGGCAACTTCATAACGGTATATGATCAAAAGCAGATAACAAAATTATTTTCTAGCAAAAACGATAAGGACATGTTTTTTCACAGCCACATGAAACTATTTTTGTTACTACAAAGATCCATTCTCACTTTTGTTATCATCTATGACGTCTGGATTCAAACAGGATCGACCATCAACGAAGGTCCACGCTGCACCAGGAGGCGGTTCGTCCCTTGATTATTTGTTTGGTGATGGGAAGAAGTGATCGATCCCACCAGCAACTTCCTCACTTGTTTATTTGGCTTGCTTTGATTTACTGTCAGTTTAAGCGGGACATTTTTTTATCATAATTATGGTAAAATACGAATGAACATGTAATAGCAATGTTAAGTTGGTGATGAAAACAACATTCATACAATTTGTATCATCACAAGATATATTGGATCTACAAAACACAAGTTATATATACCTCGAGTTATCACTCTAGTCTCTATATAATCACAAAACAATGGCTCAACAGACCACAAGTTAGACCTCTGAGCCATATATATAATCAAACAAGTATTGAATTAATAGACAAGTTAATTAATTTACCTCGAGCCATTCCTCAATATAATCAAGCAAGCATTGGATCAATAGACAACGAGTTATATATACCTCGAGAAATCACTATATAATCACAAAAACAATATTGGTTCAACAGACCATACATAAGTTACACCTCTTTTGAGCCATGTAATCAAACAAGTATTGAATCAATAGACAATTAACAAGTTATACCTCGAGTCATTCCTCTGCATATTCAAACAAGCATTGGATCAACAGACCTCAAGTTATACCTCGAGCCATTCCTCGATATAATCAAACAAGCATTAGATCAACAGACAACGAGTTATATATTCAAACAAGGATTGAATCAATACACAACAAGTCATATCTCTGAGCGAGAGCGACTAATTTATATCATCACAAAAAGATTGGATCACCAAAAACAACATACATGTTATTTAATCCCCTTCACAAGAAGCAATTGTTTGTAAAAATCATCATCTCTTTCTATCAATTTAGATACCTAAGATGATTGCGATAATACAAGAGCATAAACCTTGATCACGATCAGGTAAATTAAACAAAATTTTGAGCCATCTCATAATTCAAATAGTCTTAGGCTAAAACATAACAAAAAATGATATACTGAAAATTATTGGGCGACGGCTGCAATTTTCCATTTCAACGCACCAAATTCAATTAAATTAAACCATGGAAAATCTCAGTGAAGAGGGAATTTGGGGTTGATTCCCGACGGTGGATTTCAACATCGGATTATTTATTTTTTAATTTAAAAGTCAATTGAATTTAATAAAATTTAGAGAAATATTTAAGTTTACCTTCTTCAATCAATCAAACATTTTATATGAATATTATATCTAAATCAATCCTTTTGTCATACTTTATGATCTTTATCGGGTTAATTGTCACAAATAATATATTTATTTTGAATTTATAATTCTCACACGACTTTAAAATATTGTAATTGTATCATCCCTTTTAACATTTTGCAAATGCATCATACTTTTTTTTTCAACGGTAAAACCGCATGTTTTATATGCTGCTTTTTTTTATAAATATTATAACTACAAAAAATTAAAAGATATATAGTGTTTTTAGAACAAAAGGATGATGTTGTAGTTGCAACATCCTCATTTGAAAATTACAAATTGATGATAGAAATTGTGATATTTATGACAACTTTTTTTTTCTTTGCAGTTTTAATTTAGAATGTATTTGTTTAGTAACTTGATCATTTTTTACTTGTAAATATTTATGGACATTGTTGGTGTAATTACAATATTCATTGAAAGAATAATATGTGTTTTTTTAGGATAAAAATAGATGTATTGCTTCACTGAGTTTTCTAAAGCAATACAAACCTCGAAGCCAAACACGATAATGAAAAATGCATTTCATCTCGGGACCTATACTATGATTCGTTCAAATACCTTACATTTATGACCGAGTCATTGTAAATGGAAAACCGGGTTAATCTCTTCAATTGTATAGATGCATAAAATAATTTCATACATCACAGTCATGATTTCAATGATGAGAGGTGAGCCATAACATAATTAAGTAATTGACTCATATAAACTTTTGACCCCGTGACATTTTTAATAAAAGCTCATAGTGTTTTGTTTTGTGTTTCATTTTTACATATTTTGAAGTTCAAGACAGTTTCATAAAATGAACGAAAGTTAAGAACATGATTATATTATATGATTGACCCATATAAAAATACAATTTTTTTAACATGTATTATCAACTTGTTATTGACCACGAACGATCACATGATTTGGTAGACATTTTTTTTATCCACTAAACAAATTATATTAAAAAAGACATCATGGACGAGTTAAATGTGGAAGGAGGAAGAATTATCGGGTAAATGATTTTTCAATTAAAAATAAATCTTTTAAATACTTCTTCAATGTTAAATTCTTTATCAATCAAACGAGACTTAGGGGGTGTATTCGTTTGGAATTTTGATGGATTTTGATAGACTTTTAAATGTCTATGGATTTTATAAATCCACAGACTCCATATGGAGTCTTCCAACTTCACGCAGTATCTGGCGGATTTCGTGCATAGATTTCGGACCGGTTTTAAATGATTTCAATGGATTTCAAATCCTTCTTGCCAGCGCTCGATGGAACACAACAATCGGTGGATCCGGAAAAAAATTGAACCCAGCGACCGCTTGAATTGAGCGGCCGCTGGGAAGTCGAGTCGAGATAACCCAGCGACCGCTGGGAGGCTAGCCGAGAGAACCCACATGCTACTCCAACGGCCGCTGGATGCTAGCGGTCGCTGGGGTGCCCGAGTTCGGATTCCAGCGGCTGCTATCCTGCACCGGCCGCGGGATTTTTCAAATCCATCAAACTCTCGTGTCCAGGGGTCGGATTTCATCCTTCACATTTTTAACGTGAAATCGAGTTGAAATCCAATGAAGTCAATGACTTTTTAAAGTCCGTAGATTTTTGAATACCTCCGGATTTTAAAAGACTTTTAAAAGTCTGGATTGAATACCTCCGGATTTTAAAGGACTTTTAAAAGTCTAGAATGAATACCTCCGGATTTTAAACGACTTTTAAAAGTCTAGATTGAATACAACCGGATTTTAAAAGTCCATTAAAATCCATCAAAATCCCAAATGAATACACCCCCCTTAGTTCTATAAACATATTTGCTAAAATTAAAAATAAAAAAAAATATTCTAGAATTTTTTTATTATGGAAAAAAAAGAAAGGTAACATAGTTAAAAAAAAAAAAAAGGCTTCCGCCACTTTAAAAAACATTGTTTTAAATTATCCTAAAAAAACATTGTTTTTACTTTTTACAATTTTACCACACGGAAAACATTCAAGCGCCTTTCACATTTTCTGATTATTTTTGTGCATTTACATATTTACCCCTAATGTATTCCCAAAATTCCTTTTCCATCCTCAAATTAGGGTTTTTCTGCCCCCCCTCTCTTTCACTTTATCACTTCTTCTCCGTCCACCACCATCAGAGCTCTCTGCCGAGCAACCTAATTTGTAATCTGCAGAGATTTCTGAATTGCTCCCAGAGATTTGGGAAAATGACGACGATTGTCCCCACATCGGAAGAAGATCCCGCCCTCTCCGTCGTGCGGTTCGCCTCCGAGTTGTCGTGGGCTGACGCCGGTCCAGAGGTAAATCCCACATGCCTCTATTTCCACATACGAAATACCTCTGATAGTTTTCCGAATTTTATGGAGATTTTTCAATTGAAAATCCCTTTTTTTAATACTTCGGCGATAATTCTGAGATGTAGAATGTTAATCGCGTGAGATTTATTCTTCAGAAAAACTGAATTACTAAGGAGTTGTAGATTGTGGTTTCGCTTTTTTATTTTTAACCTTTTGGGTATTATGCCTTGCGATGTGGTAACCGAACGTTGTTTGAATTATTATTTTTAAATAATAATAGGTAGCTGAGGGACATGTTAATAGATTGTTCGTGGAAGCGCAAGAATGTATAATTCAAAACAGGTGGTTGGATTTGGCTTCTTTGATTCTTGCTTCTGCTGATGTCATTTTCTCTAAGGCTTCTGAGAAAGGTAAACATTCTATTAAATTATAGTTTCCGATTATGTTAATTGTTTATTGACATAACTTGGGAGCTTTAGATAGTATAGTTTTGCAGTTGGAGTCGATGACTCATGGTGTTTAGATTTTTTTTTTTTTTTTTTTTTTGCTGAAGAAATCTCAATTGGCTGAGATATGTTTCACCAATTTGCTTTACTTTCTTTCGCAATCTTGTATGGAATACATCCATTCCATATTATTTGCTTTTACACATTTTCTAGTGGGCGTACTTGATATATGAATTCTGCATTCTCTTTCCAAAAAGTTACTTATTGTGATGTTTGAGTGGTATTTTATTTTCTGCCTCAGACCTTGAATGTGTTTACACTGTCATCTGCCACCTTGTAAAGAAGCCTGAGAGCCTTGATCAAGTGCATGAGATGGCAGAACTTATAGCCACAAAGGTTACTCAACAGCCCGGTGACAAACCTGGTCTGCGCTTAAAGATGTAAGACACCATAAGCCTTCGTCCTTAGATTGTGCTTGGGTTTATAAATTCTGACATTTCTGTCTTTTTATTTAGATTGTTTAACCTCTACAACCTATTGGAGAATCCATATAGCCAGTTCTTTGTCTATATGAAGGCCCTCAACTTGGCAGTTAGTGGGAAGGTCACTGAACATGTTGTACCATCTTTTAAGAAGATGGATGACTTCCTAAGGGAATGGAATCTTGGAACCAAGGATAAGAGGGACCTCTTTCTCACGGTTGCAAACATTTTGAAGGACAGCAAGAGGTGAGTGTATCTATATAATTATGCATGTGATGAGGTTGATGCACAACTTGATACTGAGTTTTACTTCCATAATTCTGTACTTTCAGCTCAGCAAAAGAGTCTCTTGACTACCTTGTCAAATATCTGGATACTTTTTCTGGTGATGATGCATTGGCTTTGGCTGAAGCTAAGGAAGAAGCTGTCCGTGCTGTTGTTGAATTTGTTAAGTCACCTGAGATGTTTCAGGTAATGTATTGAATTGATTTCATTTGTTTAGAGACTAGAATATTAGTATTAACTATTAAAAAATATTTATTTATCTAATTGTTTATTTATCCTTTCATTAAGAAAGTTATATTGCAAGAAAACATTTACATTTCTAATTATTTATGTATTATGTTCTTAAGGAAGTTATATTGCAAAATGCAAATCAATACTTAATTTTAGCATGGCGACTGGTGCAAGTCTATTGTAACTGACAAACATTAATATCACTGCTACTATTTGCATAAAGACCAATGTTTGTTATACTTGCCAAGACTATAGAGAAGTTCTTTTGCAAATTTATTGTTGAATTGTAAATTGTGAGAATTTCATTCCAACATATCCGTGAAGCTTAGCCTGGCTACCTGTAATAATATTAGGGGATGCAATTTTGCATGATTTCAGGAGCTATTTGTTAAAATGCTACTTCTTTATCCTTGTTTCTTTTTCCCTTTTGCTGTATTTTGGTTGCGGGGAAGATAGGGTGGTTAGGCTTTTGTTCATTGCCCACCCATTCAGGCATGTGAGTTTGTGGCATCCTGACTTCCGGCTGATGTTTCTTGTTTGCATAGACTGGTTGTAGCCTTTTTCCAGAATTGGTGTATTTGGGTTTTGTCATGATAAAATGATTCTTCATGCTACAGGGTGACTTACTAGATATTCCTGCAATAGCTCAACTGGAGAAAGATGGTAATTATGCCCCGGTGTATCAACTTCTAAACATCTTTTTGACTCTGAGGCTTGATTCATATCTGGATTTCCATTCATCACATTCTAATTTGTTGGATAGCTATGGTATGCCATTCTTTCACCTCATATATCTGAGATAACAAATATGATCTTAATGCACTATGTATGTAAAATTGTTCTCTGTTTGTGGCATTTAATACAGGTCTTGTGCATGAAGATTGTGTTGCTAAGATGAGACTGATATCCTTAGTAGATCTTGGTACCCATGAATCTGGTCAAATTCCTTATTACTTAATTAAGGAAACCCTCCAGGTAATGTTAATGATCATGTTTGTATAAGCTGCCCTTTCAGCTTTACATGATTACATCTAACATTTCCTGCAAATATCACGTTTTCATAGATTGAGGATGATGAAGTTGAGCCATGGGTTGTCAAGGCAATTACAGCTAAGCTTATAGATTGCAGAATTGATCAAATCAACCAAGTTGTCATCGTGAAGTATGATTTTTTTATTTTTATTTTAGTTTGATGTCTTGTTCAGTCTTTATGGTTAAATCATCTATAATTGTTACTATTACTACTTGGCTGCAGCCGCTGCTCAAAGCGTGTTTTTGGACATAATGAATGGCAATCCCTTCGATCGAAGCTTGCAACATGGAGGGTAATGAATCTTAAACCATCAGCATGTTTGATAAATATATACGAGTGTGACTGTTTCTGCATCCACCCTGATTCTCTCTTTTATTGTAGCTCCAAAAACTGTTTGACCAAATCGTACCTCTGATTTAAATTTCTTCCAGGGTAACATTGCTAATATAATAAACACCATTCAAGCAAACAAGATTGTTGAAGATGGCACCCAGGCAGTGCAGGGATTGACAATTCGTTGAAACCGACACTTTCTTCAAGCTATTATCTTCTGCAAGTCGACTGTACCTCTCCAAAGCTCCTAGCTACTTTTAGAATCTTTGACAACAGAGTTGCTCGTGTTAAAGAGTAGTGCGATCCTGCCTTTTTTTTGGTAGCCCAAATTTAGACTACAGATCTACTCCAATTTTGTTTTGATAGCTACTTGAATTGTATTAACTTCCCTTCCATGAGTCTATTTTGCATGAATATGATGATTGTTTTCTATGGAAAATCTTCGATTTCTATCTATTCTCGACTTACATAGAATTGAACCTTTTTCTGAATCTTTGATGTACATGTAATGCATCATCTCATTAGCCAATGAAGACTAAGCAACACTTGGAATAGAAAAAGTGAATATAATAATATAAATAAAGATTATTTGTGCAAAATTCCAAACGGTCTTCCATTTCTAGAGAAGGATTTATTTTTCCTCAATTGGGTATTATTACCTTTATACCATCTAAACAGTGAACTACATTTCAATTTCCATCACTAGGTGCTTGTAATTGCCTGCGCACAAGTGCAGTATAGATCCCATCCCTGCTCAAGAGCTCGTCGTGGGTGCCGATTTCAGCTATCTGTCCCTCAGCTATGACTGCAACTGTGTTGGCGCTTTTGACAGTTGAAAGCCGGTGAGCTATCACGAGCACGGTCCTGCCTCTCATTAGGGACTCCATAGCATCCTGTTCAAACAAATTGTGTCCTTGAGTGTACATAAACCGTAGCAGATATAGAAGAGAAAAATCCATACCTGCACAAGGTATTCACTCTCTGCATCTAGAGCGCTCGTGGCCTCATCCAGTAACAGAACTTTAGGGTTCATCAGAAGTGCTCTTGCTATTGCTATTCTTTGTTTCTGGCCTCCGGACAATCTCAGTCCGCGTTCACCAACGATAGTTTTATATTTTTCTGGGAACGATGTTATGAACTCGTGGGCGTTGGCCATTTTCTGCACCGTTACCATTCATCATCATGATAGGTGAAAGCAGATTGGAGAGTTTGAAGTGTAGGAGAGTGGAACTTACAGCTACTCTTTCTATGTCAGAATCAGTGGCTTCGCCATCAAAGCCATAAGCAATGTTTTCCTCTATATCACAGTTGAAGAGAACTGGCTCCTGGCTCACTATACTGATCTATATATTATGAAAACATCAAAGTTTAGCATGCTCAAACTCGACCCGAGCAATGACAACTTATGGTAAAGTCCATAATATTATAGCCAAGATTGTGAAGTTCCAAATAAAGGTGGCCAAAGATTTTCCCATAGGCTTGGTTCGTTCAAGAATGGATTACCTTCTTGTGTAGATATTCATGAGATATTTCTACCAAGGGAACCCCGTTCAGCATGATCGTTCCTTTTAGCGGATCATAGAACCTCTCGATCAAGTTAGCTATTGTAGTCTGCAACCAAAACACGTATCAAATGAAAAATATATATTCCCCGAAGTCCAACTAGCAATATCTCAAAAACTCAATTTGTTCACAGCAATGAGAAATGAGAGAAGATGAACTATAATACTTTTCCTCCACCACTTGGACCAACTAGAGCCACTTTAGATCCAGGACTGAGTTTTAGAGTTATTCCCTGCATTCAGTTGGTAATAAAAGATCAGTGCATTGTTTGCTGTATTGTGTTTCTACACAGCTCTAAGGTTTAAAAGTTGATGTTTCAAGATTAATAGAGGTTAAACAGAACAGATACTGTAAAGAATTACAGTAGATATTCATTAAGTTCTCTTTACCTCAATGTCTCAACTACTTAACTGTAAGCATACCTTGAGAACCATATGACTCGGGCGAGAGGGATAAGCAAACCATACGTCATTGATTTCCACATCTCCATCTGGATCACTGCAGAAAACCAATGACATATATAAGCTTGCTAAAGTTTCAACTGTAGTTAGAGTTTGCATATATTTGCACATGCATTTATATGAATGCTCATTTTAGCATGCATAACAGAGAGAGCGAGAGAGAGAGAGAGAGAGAGAGAGAGGACTAACCCCACTGGGCATTTGTCACCAGGTTTAGGCATGGTTGAGACACGATCTAAAAGCTGAAAAACTCTCCTACTCGCTCCTGCTGCTTTCATTGCAGTGGTGTATAATCCTGATAATGAGGATATTGAGGATCCAACTGCAGAAAGGAGATAGTTGTCAGTTGAAGCACTCAGACTTTGTTTCCACACTAAAAGCTGCTTATTCATTGCATTCACATATAGAAACGAGAGGATTTGCTGTTGAGAGTTTTCGTTAGTGAATCTATTATTTAAATATTCGATGATGACATGCTTTAGCAGATGAAGAAACCTTGCTAGCTCTCTTTTAGTATCTCTTCGTATAATGCAAGGTGCATGAAAGTGAACATACCTGTGAGGCTATACAAAATGAAGGATGTTAAAGATCCTGCAGTCAAGTGGCCCATTATTGTCAAATAAGCTCCATATATTACAACTATTATTACAGATAAAGTTGACGCTGCATTTAATCCGCCAAAAAACAGACCAGTCATTCTCTGCATGAAAAAGAAGAAAAACACAAAATTTCAATGCCAGAGATCATATTCAGTTGGTGAATTCTCTAATGCTATTGTCTGCATGTATTCAAAGAGAATATATAACTCACTGCTTGTTGAAGTCCAAGCTTCAATGTTTCATCAACTTTTTCTGAGTAACCTGAGATTGCATGTTGCTCCCGAGCAAAAGATCTTACTGTCCGAATGGCCCCAAAGGATTCCTAGAGTCGAATATTAATGGATTTCATGTGATATGCTTGTGCAGAGTTTGTAAATAGTCAAATGGTAACAGCTTGCAGTTCTAGTAATACCTCTGCTATTGATGCAGCTACAGCAGCAGCAGCTTGAGTTGCATGTGACAGTTCTCGTAGGTAACGCCCGAATTTACGCACACAAACTGAGATGATTGGAACAACAACCAAGGCCAGTACTAAACAAGGATGCATCATGCATGTTAATTGTTAGTGAACACTGAACAATCTTTCAACATAATTTGTAAGTTCAGACATATCGTTTGAGTAACATACATGTTAATTTCCAAGACGATGAAAACATGAAGCCAATGCCAATAAGGGCAGTGGTAACATTGCGTAGTGCTTCTGAAAGATTTGTAGTTGCAGCACTTTTGATGATTTGTGTGTCTTCAGATAGCCTGCTCAGGAGTTCACCCGTCCGAGTAACATCAAAGAATGCTATTTCCTGCAGACATAGGAACAAATACATGTTTCTCAAAATAAAAAAATCAAGAATTCGACTGCTTTCTTGTAAACCATACACGAAGGGAGTGCTTACTTGCTGGATCAGATGGCTAAACAAGTTCTTTCTTAAACGCGCAACAACCCTTTCACTTGCTGAAGAAAATAACCATGTACGAAGTGCTGTGGACAGGGAACTGGAAGGAAGTGCCAAAATTAAAGATAATTCTGAAGGAATTTCCTAGACACCATGCAAAAGGCCAGATTTCAACATGACATACCCAATCACAACAATGGAAACTATAGCTAGTATTGTGTTCTTGACGTCCTCCAATGCCCGAGCTTGTTCCTCGGGTGTATTTATAGTCCTCGATACAATGTCAATAATCATACCACCAAATTTTGGCTGCAGCACAAGAAAAGGTATCCGGTTAGAAGGCACAATCCATAATGCAGCATCAAACACTTCCGTATTTCGTATCAGTTAAGCAGAGCACTAGGGGAGCTAAAGTGATACAGCACATGAAAAATTTCTCTGAATCATTATATCTACATCACTAGATGCTGCAGGGGTAAGGGTGGCTGAAGCCTAGTATTAACGAATAAGTATGAAGAGTGCCATACAATGAGAAGGCTAGAGGTGGATGCAACCAACAATGCAATAGTGGCAATCACAAGCGTCCCAGCATCTGGCTTTGCCTGTAGATATGACATAGACATTAACGAGACGAACCATACAAATGTGATATACTCTTCTTGATTTAGTAAAATGGCAGAACTTCTCACTCACCAAAAGGAAAATCCTAGAAAATCCAACATTGGCTGCCTGAAATTCACCAGCGTTAAGCAGTTAATTGAGAGAAAATGATGGCATCCAAACAGTGATTAGTGTTTTACCTCTAGGTTATCTCCTTGCTCAAGGTCTGTTTCTGTTTCTTGATTGTCAGGTGTTCTATCCTCATTAGACTTTCGTCGACCCTATGAGAATATTACTTATCATTGTTCAATATTTGATTGAGCTAAAAGTAGAATAAATTTCATTCCAAATCCACAAACAACAATCATAGTCAGGAAAACTCAACTCTGCTGCCTTCAACCTGGCCATCGCCACCACTTCACATCACCACCACCACTACCACAAGTAAAAAGTCATGATTTTTTTTTTATTTTTTATTTTCCAAACAAGACTTACTAAACTAGAAACCAATATTGAATTCCACAAAAAAGGTAATTATGCAAAACTTCACCAACATTCCATACACTTTATCATCAAAACAGCTGACAAAACATCCAAATATTAAAAACAGAAAAGAAAACAGAGAGAAACAAAAGAAGAGCTCATGAAGAAGAAAACAGAATTTAGGGGAGAATTTGACCTCTTTATTCAATAGAGAGACCCTTTCACTGCCAGTAGACATAATGGATTTGGAAGTCCAATCGAGATGCTGTTTCTTCCCCATTTCTTCCTTAGTTATGATTGAGAGTGGACTCAGTACATTGATGAGTAAAGCTAGTATTTAAGCTTGTGTTTTTCAGGTCAGTTCGTCAGTGTTGAGAGAGAGAGAGTGAGAGAGAGAGAGAGCGGGAGAGAATCTTGGAGGAGAGAATCTTGGAGGAGAGAATCTTGGGTGGTTGTAACGTGAATCCCGAAATCCGACTTCAACCCTCCCACATTAAGGGGGTGTATTGGATTGAGATTTCGTTGGATTTCGTTGGACTTTTAAAATCCGGGTGTATTCAATCCAGACTTTTAAAAGTCCAACGAAATTCTGGTGTATTCAATCCAGACTTTTAAAAGTCCAATGAAATCTTGGTGTATTCAATCCAGACTTTTCCAACGAAATCTTGGTGTATTCAATCCAGACTTTTAAAAGTCCTTTAAAATTCTGCGGTATTCAACAATCCACGGACTTTAAAATGTCATTGATTTCGTTGGATTTCAGCTGGATTTCACGTGAAAATTACAAAGGATGAATTCCGACCTCCAGACACGAGATTTCGATGGATTTGAAAAATCCAGCGAGCGCGGTGTCCCAGCGGCCGTTGAGGAGTTAAAATCGGGCACCCCAGCCGTCACCCGACCCCAGCGGCCGCTAGCCTTGCCGATGATGGCACTCCAGCGGCCGCTGGGTGCCAGCGGCCGCTGGGTTTAATTTTTCTTACCAGATACACCGATCGTTGTGTTCCAACGAGCGCTGGCGAGATGGATTTGAAATCCATTGAAATCGTTCAAAATCGGTCCGAAATCTATACGAAATCCGCCAGACTCTGCGTGGAGTTGGGAGACTCCATGTGGAGTTTTGGAAGACTCCACGTGGAGTCTATGGATTTATAAAATCCATAGAAATCCATGGACATTTTAAAATCCAACAAAATCCATCAAAATCCCAATCCAATACACCCCCCTAAATACTTTTATGAATTTATGTCCGTAACAAAAAAATCAGAAAATAACTTCTACACATGACATCTCACAATTTAGGACCTGTAATCCGCAATAATAAAAAAAAGGGGGGGAAGGGCCTTGTCCCTAATTTTTTTGGCGGGGACCTCTCAGGCTCCTTTGGCTCAATTGAGCCCCTGAACTTTTTTTTTCGGATCTATTGGGCCCCTCCGTCAAGCCCCTCTTGATGGGCCATTAGTTCCATCTAAGGCGATGTCGTTTTAGGGGTTATTCGAATTAAAAAAAATTCTAAATTCAATTAAAAATTCTCCCGATCCATTTTAAAAAGTACCCGACCCGACTCTATCTAAGAGCTTCTCCAACCGTGTCGGTAAACGGCAGATGTGGAGTGAATTTACAAAATTTGTTTCTCCAACAATGCTTCACGGCTCAGTAGATTTAGGGGGGGTGAACAGTACCCCGGTTGATTAACCGAGGTACTGTTCATCTCGTTACCTTTTTCTTTTTTTTTTCTTTTTTTTTTATTTTTTGTTTTTCATAATACAAATTAATTTATTTTGTGTATTTTTTTTATTTTCTATTAGATTTCTTCAATTGTTTGAAAATTATTTTATACATTAATTAAGTAAATGCTATTACATTAATTTAAAAATCTAACTAAACACAAAATACATAATTAATAAAAATAGAATTACATAAACATTTAACAATACAAAGCCACAAATATATTAATAATCGATACAAAGCAACAATATATTACAATAAACAGTACAAATACATAATTAATAAAAATACAAACATAATACAATAAAAGTAAAATATTAAAAATACAACATAATATTTTTAATTAAAAATATAAAATAATGAGCAAGAATATTAATATATATATATATATATAATATAATCATATTTAATTAAATAATTCGATAAAAAAATTAAATCAATAGTAAAGAGTATAAAAAGGGAATATTCTATTGTAGGGTGAAATGTAGAGTGATGCTGTTGGAGATGAAAATTGAAAATCTGTAACTTTAACTATAGTGTAGTGTAGAGTTAACTGTATTCTGGTGAAAACTGTTGGAGATGGCCTAAACCCGCCCCATTTAGCTTTAAAATTGGGGAAAAGGGCAAAGCGGTTTAGGGTTCTCAATTTAGCTTTAAAATTTGACTCTCGCTTCGAGAGTCAAATTGCTGGTGCAGCTTATATGGCAGAAGATATAGTCGAATCACATGTAGTGGATCAAATTCAAGATGGAAGTTATGGCAAAAATATCATTTCTGTTGAATTCAATCGAGGCTTCCCAAGAGCGATTGAGGATCTGGATTTGAAAGCTAAATTGAGAACCCTAAACCCCTTTGCCCTTTTCCCCAATTTTAAAGCTAAATGAGGCGGGTTTAGATAGAGTCGGGTCGGGTACTTTTTAAAATGGGCCGGGAGGATTTTTAATTGAATTTAGAATTTTTTTTAATTCGAATAACCCCTAAAACGACGTCGCTTTAGGTGGAATTAACGACCCTGTCAAGAGGGGCTTGACGGAGGGGCCCAATAGATCCGAAAAAAAAAAAGTTCAGGGGCTCAATTGAGCCAAAAAGAAGTTCAGGAGCCTGAGAGGTCCCCGTCAAAAAGTTCAGGGGCCTGCGAGGCCCTTTTCCAAAAAAAAAAGGACCTGCAATCCGCATGGTCCGGCCCGGCCCGGCCCGACGGGCCAGAAACCGTGAAGGACGTCGGCCTGGCCTGAAAAGTTATCGTGCTTATATTTTCTGAGTTCGGCCCGGCCCTGTGACGGTCCACGGGATAACGGGCTTTTTGGCCCGAAATTTTGAATTTTTTTTGTATTATAATTAGTATATATATAGAGAGATGGTATAAAATATTTAATAAGCTTACTTTTTCCCCTCCAAGTTTAATTAGTGAATCAAAGTTGGGTCAAAGCCCAAATTGAAAATAAATGGATTGAGGCTCCATTTATTACTTATAAGAATTAATTAAATAAAAAAATTAATTTCTTTCATCTCATATATGGTTGATGATTTTTTTAGCTAACTCATCATTACTAATTTACATTGAGAAATAAATTATTAAAATTTTTGATGTGGAATCAATCATTGATGAGTTTGATAACTTAAAATACAATGCATAAACATAATAAGGCGAGTGAACATTATTTTTTATATTGCTGTAGTTATTTAATATTTTTAAATTTATTGGTTATTTTATGGTAAATTTGTAATATGAGATAATAATATGTTCTCTTTTATTTTGCAAAGTTGATTACACTAGAACAATATTCTACTATATATTGGAGACTTTGATATTTGATTGGTTTTGTTACCTTTATATATAGAAGTGATTATAATGTAAACTAATGCTAGTGTGAAAATTAAGAACACATCTTAAACAATATAACCAACAAAAATCAAACGCCATAATCTAAATAAGATATGAAGATCTAATCATGCTATCTTATTTAGATTATATTTTAGATTTGTTTATATTTTATTATCTATTTAGATTACATAATCAATTAGGAATTTTATCTAAATTAGGTTTTATGTTTCTTATCATCCAAGTTTCTCGTATATTATAAATAGATAGATCGAGATTGTTATTAGAATGGTTAGAAGTTTAATAAAAAGTGTGGTAATTATGTGCAATTTAGTATTCTTGCGAGAATCAACGATATTATTATTATGTTCTTCAGGTATTCTCAAAATCAATAGATTATACACGCTTCTATCTGCATCGGACCATGAGTTGATATCAGAGTCAATCTATACTCCATTTGTTGATCATGACATGCCGATTCATGTAGTTGAAGGTTCCATGAATGCCCGTATCTTCCATGGTCTGTTTTCTAGACAACTTTTCATTTTCAAACGATGTTTTTAATGATGGTTATGATGGTCCACCGATTTTTGGTAAATGGTTGAATATCCTTTTGGCGGAACTCATCTTCTTGATGATTTGAGTACTGACTGGTGACTACGATGGTGATTCGATCTTTGATGATATCTTGTTTGTTCCACGTGACGATGCTGTATTGATATGCTATGACTTTAAGAAAGTGAGAAAGTGTCCTACCATGGTTGTACCAAGAGTCGATGTGCAACCTGTCAAAATAACTTTTTTTTTTGTGCATGTTTATCTTTTTGCAATTGTTCGTGAGTACTAAGTTTCATGTTTGTGTTTTCTTCCAACGAAAAATATGTTGATTATTTGAGGAGAGATATATCAATATATAATCTCAATTATGCATATTTTGAGAATGCTATTATAGATAGTTTTCGGTTAAATCTTCTGACTTCCAATTCAAGAACGAATCATGTCAACCCTTGGGTGAATGATGGAGATATCTCATAATAGATTATATTTTAGATTCGATTATATTTCATTACCTATTTAGATTACGTTATCAATTAAGAATTTTATCTAAATTAGATTTTATATTTTTATCTTTCAAATTTCTCATATATTATAAATATATAGATCTAGGTTGTTATTAGGAGAGTTGAAGTGTATTAAAACGTGTGATATTTATATGCAATTTCATATTCTTGCAAGAATCAACGATAATATTTTTGTGTTCTTGTGATCTTCTCAGAATCAACGGATTATACACGCTTATATCTGTTGAATGGTGCAGATGCCATTTGAGGATGAAAAATAGAGAAGGAAATTGTATTTCTTTATTATGTTTCCAATAGAATTGTTACAATCTCTTTAATAGAGAAAAGATAGGTAAATAAAAAAGGAAACAAATCAATTTACTTATTTGTAACAATCTTGACCCAGATTTCTCAGATCTTCCTTCTAACACTCCCCTCAAGTTAAGTAGTGGGGTCTCCAATGCTTAACTTGCAAAGAACCTCAGTGAAAATCTTAGAATTTACTGCCTAAGTCAGAATGTCTGCCAACTGATTCTCAGATCGAACATATGGTAACTCAATAACACCACTTTCAATCTTCTCCTTGATGAAATGTCGATCCACTTTGACGTGTTTCGTCCTGTCATGTTGAACCAGATTTTCTGAGATGCTGATTGCAGTCTTGTTGTCACAGAACAATTGACTTGTTGTACTTGAAAAATCAATCTCGGTCAGTAATTTCCTCAGCCATAAGGTTTCTGTGATCCCACTCTTGATTCCTCTGAATTCGGCTTCTGCACTTGATAACGCCACAACTTTTTGTTTCTTACTTCTCCACGTGACAAGATTTCCACCAAGGAAAGTAAAATATCCACCTGTAGACCGTCTGTCCATAGGATTTTCTGCCCAATATGCGTCAGTATACCCATAGATTCCCAGATGTCCGATCTTCTTAAGTAGTACTCCATATCCGACAGTCCCTTTAAGATACCGGATGATTTTCAAGACGGCCTCCATATGATTCAATTGTGGGTGGTGCATGAATTGACTCACAACGCCAACTACATAGGCAATGTCAGGCCGGGTATGAGATAGATAGATCAATTTCCCAACCAGACGCTGGTATCTTCCTCTGTCAGTTGATTTTGCTCTTTCCTGGATTTGTAGCCCATGGTTAACCACAATTGGTGTCTCAGCCGGTTTACAGTTGAGTAAACCTGTCTCAGCCAAAAAATTGAGAATGTATTTTTTCTGGCGTAAGAATATGCCCTGTTCTGATCTTAGCACCTCTATACCAAGGAAGTATTTTAGAGCCCCCAAGTCTTTCATTTCAAATTCTTGAAACAAGTTTGTTTTCAGCCTCCTGATTTCTTCTCTGTCATCTCCTGTGATAATCATATCATCTACATAGATGATCAGACATGTTACCCTGCCACCTCTTTTCTTCAAGAAAAGTGTATGATCAGAATTGCTCTGTTTGTATCCGTATTGCACCATGGCATCTGTAAATCTCCCAAACCAAGCTCGAGGTGATTGTTTCAAGCCGTACAGTGTCTTTCTCAACCGACATTCTTCACCACTATTAAACTCCCTTGAGAGACCTGGAGGAACCTGCATATATATTTCCTTCTTTAATTCTCCGTGTAAGAAGGCGTTGGTGACGTCAAACTGATGAAGTGGCCAATCTTTGATTGCTGCAATGGACAACAATACTCTGACAGTATTCATCTTTGCAACAGGCAAAAAAGTCTCAGAGTAATCAATCCCATATGTCTGAGTGTAGCCTTTTGCTACAAGCCGGGCCTTGTATCTCTCAATAGCACCATCTGGTCACCGTTTGATGGTGAACACCCATCTACATCCGACTGGTTTTTTGTCTTTTGGTAATGTACACTTTTCCCAAGTGTTATTTCTTGCCAACGCATCAAGTTTTTTTTCATGGCTTCTTTCCAACATTCGTGCTTTATAGCTTCTTCAACAGACGATGGGATTTCTTCTTCTCTTAGAATTGCAGCTTTAAAGGCTTGAGCCGTTTCAATAAGATGCCTTGTAACACAGTTCCCCACAGAATACCGGGATCTCTTTTCAGTATAATCAGGAGAATACCTCTTGGGTGGAATTCCTCTAGTGCTTCTTGGAGATAGTACGTATCTTCCAACTGCCGTACTAACTTTCACTCTTTCATTGTCAATAGTAGTGTCTTCATCACTGACTTCTTCTTCCCTGTCACTATCAGTAGTTTCCAAAGAAGAATCAGAAGAATCTAAATTACTAATATCACCAGAATGCCATACCTCAGATATCAGAAGAAGAGGGGATGTCTCAGGAACATGAACACCTAAATCTGTGGACTGTATGATGTCAGAAGATATATCAGCGGTGCTGTTAACTTCATCTGTTGAACTAGGATCCGAAACAGGCTCGATATTTGGCACCGGTGCTGTTAACCAGCTTAGGGAGTTGCTAGTTTCTACCCTCCCCCCTGACCTCTAAGATGGTGGAAAAAATACTCACTTTTCAAAAAATCACAGTTCATGGTGGTGAACATATGACGAGACTGAGGATCATAACAGCGGTATCCCTTTTGGTGGATACTGTAGCCAACAAAGACACATTTGACCACACAAGGAGAGAATTTATCTCGATTATGTTTAGGTAGATGAACAAAGACCGAGCAACCAAAGACTCTTGGTTGGAGGGTAAGGGCAACATGGACCTGGGCTTGCTTGGATAGAACCTGGATAGGAGTTTGAAGTTGTAAGGCTTTAGTAGAAATACGGTTTAAAAGGTAGACAGACGTAGCAAGAACCTCAGGCCAAAAACTTGGTGGTGTGCATGACTCGAGCAACATAGCTCGGGCCATTTCAAGAAGAATTTGGTTTTTCCTTTCGGAGACACTATTTTGTTCAGGGGTGTGCGGACAAGTGGTTTGATGGACAATGCCATGGGTAGTGAAGAAATGAGACATTCGAGAATTAACATATTTCCCTCCATTGTCGGACCGAAGAATCTTAATAGTTTTTGGGAATTGAGTATTAACAAGAGCAAAAAAATGCGTAAATTTATCAAAGACCTTAGATTTATTTTTTAAAAAACAAATTCAAGTCATTCGAGAACAATCATCAATAACTAATAAAAAATATTGATACCCGGGACCCTCAACAACTGGTGTAGGACCCCAAACATCATAATGAACTAAGGAAAAAATAGAATCAACACGAGTATTATTGGGTTTAAACGACTGTTTGTGGCTCTTGGCCAAAACACAAGTATCACAATGCATGTCTCTAGAAACAGGAAGACTAGGAAACAACAATTTTAAATAACTAGTAGAAGGATGCCCTAACCGAAGATGCCAAAGCCAAGCCTCTCGGTTTCCCGGTCCTTTAGTCAGCATCACAACACCTTTTTGAGATATCTCGTCCACGTAGTATAATCCACATCTTTTAGTGTCACGCCCAATAATCTCCCCCGTTCGGATATCCTGTAACAGACAAAAATGGGGTTGCATTAGAAGAGTATTGTACTAACTCTTTAGTGACATGACTGATGGACAACAATTTATGAGATAGTGTCGGAACAAATAAACAATTCGACAAGTGAAGTGTAGGGGACAAATTGATGGTTCCAGCTCCTTGAACCGGAACAAGTTCACCTTTTGCAGTCTGCACATGAGATTTTAGTGGCTTTGTCATTGTAACAATGTCAGAAGCATCAAATGTCATTGTATATGTTGCTCCACAGTCGAAAATCCAGTGATGATTTTTCCGATTATTTGTATCATGCACTGTATAGGCGCTGGCCACTCCCTCCACGAAATTAGCAAAAGTTGAGGGACTTAATTGTAAACTTCCCTCTTTATTACCTTCTTGAAGAAGGCCAACCCTAGCCGCCTCTCTATCTGTCTCTAGAGTCCCCTTCTCTGCAGCCTCCATCTGCCCAGTCGCCGTCGTCCTGCCGGTGTTGCCCGCTCCGGTGGTGGTAGCCCGGTCAGCGACAGTAGCCACGGTACCAGTCCCGCCGCGATTCCGATTCTGATTAGGCTGCTTCATTTTTCTCGCTTCATCCCACCATTCTGGGTAACCCACCAAATAAAAACACGATTTCTTTGTGTGTCGCCGGAGGCCACAATGTTCACAGACTAATTTGTTCTTGTCTTCCTCTATTTGACGAGCCTTGCCCTTGTATGGTGCTTGCCCTTTGTTCTGTCGATCGCGAGCCGCAAGTCCCAACCCAATACCCGATGATGTGTCCCGTTCCTCGGAGATTACCGGTCGAAGAATTCGATCCCTAGTAGTCTCCCGACGTACCATTGCGTACGCGACTTCTACTGAGGGTAAGGGTTCCTTTTTGAGGATCTCATTCTGGACAGGTTCTTACCTCTCTTCTAAAGCCATGAGGAACTGATATACTCTCTAAGTTTGTATAATGCGATTATATGTATCTATATCTTTCGGACATTCTATGGGATTGGGTTCTTTTCTGTCGATCGACATCCAGACTTCATGTAGTTTTGCCCAAATTTCTTCTAATGCTTTGCCGTTTTGTTTCATGGAATTTGCTCGTCGGTGCAAGTCAAACACTTGGAGAGAATTTGTCCTACTCCCATATGTGAGAGCAAGGCTCTCCCACACGGCTTTGGAAGTTGAATGTTTAGACACTGAATTCACAAGGTTCGGTTCGATATTTTGAACGAGCCATGTGAATATGCACTGGTCTTCCTGTTCCCATCGGGTGTATGCAGAATCTGTTGATGATGGTGCAGGGGTGTTTCCGGTGATGTATGATGCTTTGCCTCTGCCCCCAATCGCCTTCTTCATTAACACTGACCACAGGGGATAATTATCCCCATTGAGTTTGAATCCAATATTCAGAGATTCTGAACTCTGTGGCTGGGGTAAATTGAGACTATTTTGTAGGAGGTTTGCAAGTTCGATGGTTAAGTCATCTGAAATTTTGTTATTTTGGCCTTCTATGGTTTTTGTTGGTTCTGACATGGTTTTGGTTGTTGGTTTTGATACAGATACCTTGATCTTGGGTTATTTGGTCTGAGAAATGGTTTAAAGGCGATCATGAACTGATTTCTGAGCCTCTGGTTCGATTGCCTGCTTTGATACCATATTGAATGGTGCAGACGCCATTTGAGGATGAAAGATAGAGAAGGAAATTGTATTTCTTTATTATGTTTCCAATAGAATTGTTACAATCTCTTTAATAGAGAAAAGATAGGTAAATAAAAAAGGAAACAAATCAATTTACTTATTTGTAACAATCTTGACCCAGATTTTTCGGATCTTCCTTCTAACAATATCAGCATCACCGAGCCACGACAGACTTAAAGAGACTGAACAAGTTTGCGACTCCAATTAAAAGTAGATATTTTAATTATTTATTCTTAGAGTTCTCGTTATATTTGTACTATATATACCAAAAGCTCGTGATTTTTAATAATATTCTTAAAAATGTTATTGATGTTGTGCGATGTTTGCGGTCCACGGTAGTATCCCGAAAGGTTATGATAGAATTTTTCGCTTTCCTTTAGAAATGTGAAGAAACTGGAAGGAATCTTGAATTCATCAATTTCAAATGGAATCATTCTCCCAATCAATTAGCTAATTATTCTTCCTTCAAATTTACACTAATTAATGAACGGCTAAGAATATATGACACTTAATTATCACAACAAAATAAACATATATTTGCTATAAGCTGACAAGAGAGATTTATTGTTTAGACGAAGATGATTAAATAGATACAAATTTTTTTATAAAATTTAGTTAATTATTTTTTTATTGGACTTTTATCAAACCTGTACTTAAGGGCCGTAAATGAATCGAACGAGCCAACCATCTGATGTTCGAACTCGACTTGTTAAGAAATATTCGAGGTCGAACTCGATTCAAGTTTTTTTCATCTTGTTTGGGTTCGTCTCGATAAAAATTTGTCATGCTCGAATTCTACTCGAGCTCAACTCGTTAAAGGCTAAAAAATTTACTAATTATCAAGCTTGGTCTTGAATGCCCGAAAAAAACTCATTTAATTTACATGTTCACGCTCCAGCTCTAAAAAAAATTATTAATTTATCCGTTCAAAATATTTATAATATTCATGAACATGTTCGATTAAGATAGAACTCGAAAATGTTCGGGAGCTGGCCGAGCCAAATACTACTTTGTTTGAGCTCGACTCGATAATTTAATAGAGCTCGATTTGAGTTTTGAGCTCAACTCATTTAAAAAAATGAACGAATTTCGAATGAACTTTTTTGAGTCGAGCTCCAAATGGATCACGAGCAGTTCGATTCATTTACAATCCTACTTGTACCTAAGTCGAATCCTTAAACTCAACACAATTGTCTATTAATGTAAAGCATGGTAATGTAGCTGAGATCCATAAATTAAACGAGTGTATACTAACATTACTCCATGTTTGTGTGTGTGTGTGTGTGTATTACTAGCTATATATAGTGTAAATACCTTTCTTTCTTCTAAAATCTATAACAACTTCTTAATTTTTACAATTATCCGGTAGAAAGATTAATAAATAATTAAATTCTCATAAAATTCTATCTGAACTGAAAATAATAATTATCCTAGAATCAACCTAATTAATAGGTTTAATGACTGAATAAATTTTCGATATGTTACATAATTATATATTTGTTTTTTATATAGGTTAATAAAACTTCAAAATTG
Source organism: Perilla frutescens (assembly GCA_026008535.1). NCBI lineage: Eukaryota > Viridiplantae > Streptophyta > Magnoliopsida > Lamiales > Lamiaceae > Perilla > Perilla frutescens. The sequence goes on from BRKX01000015.1 coordinate 48,851,448, forward strand.
AGATCTATATGAATCCACCTGACAGTCTCACCTTCACCTATATAACAAACTTGAAACAAATTTATATAATAGTAGTCCAACATGTTATATTGTTAATTTTATTCCGAATGCCTCCAAAAAAATCACATATAATAGTTTCAGATATGACAAATGCACACCTAGTGACGCTGTTATTATTAATATCAGGTATGATGACAAATTCACATCTAACGTTGGAGAAATTTGAACTCGAAATATTTAGTTTCAAGTTATACTACTCCAGCACATTAGACTATTTTAATTATTTTTTATATCATGTGAATATGATTATATTTATATATAATAATTGCAAGTATAACCTTGCCTACTATGAATGAAGTCAGATCGACAAGTCCTTTTTACTGGGCATACAAATTAATCATTAATATAATTAAGCCGCCAAGAGGGACAAAAAACTTCCAAGAATATTTAGAGCTGTTTTCGTATAATTTTTTTGTGATCCATTTGAAATCGAATATCAAATAATTTTACTATGTCATGATCAAATGTTATTGCATGTGTGCATGCAATAACATTTTAAGATTTGAATTGATCAAACGTTCAGACGTTTTCGATGATGTGTGTTCACTTTTTAAGATATTTTAATTTGTTTAGGTAAATAGGGTTTAATATCAGTACTATTGGAATTGCATAACTTGTATAATCAAGTTGTTCAAAATGATATTTTAATATCTAAAATATTGAAAAATTAATCAAAAGTAATATCGAAATTATATTTCCGGCTCCTTAAAAAGAGATGAGATCTTGTAGTTTGTTAATTCACATTCCCCATCCCATTGTTGTGTCCCACTATAAATTTAATATTCTACAAGTGTTTATTATAAAAATAAAATCTATGGAGAGTATAATCAATCATAATTAACATTTATTGCTAAAGAAATGACATTTTAAAAAATTATATACCATAATTATGGAATAATCAATCAAAATTTTCAATTAGATTAACTAAAAAATAAATATTATTAATTATAAAAAATAAATATAAATCATAATTGGGTGGGATAAATCTTAAATAATAATTATAAAATTAGACTAAAATCAAAAGAAATTGAAAATTGAAGAAAAATGGATGAAAAATTAATAAAAATCAAAATAGGACACTAAGTGGGATAGAGAAAGTGGATTAAAGGATTTCATTTGTCAAAAAATGACATGCCGTTCGAGTACTTCATTCATGGAATTTGTTAATGATATAACTATTTTGAGATGAAATTTTATTAAATTATTAACCAAATACTTCGATTGCTCTCACAACTCATAAACTTTTTCAAATGTCACAAAAAATTAATGTTAGTTTTGATATTTATTTTAAAGTTCGGGTATCAAAATGTCATCTCGAATAGTATGATATATATATATATATATTTTCATACTAAATTAGAAATATAAGAAGGGAATGCATATTTTAGTGGAGGATAAACTTTTTAATTGCAGTTCGTTATCAGATGATTAGGTCACAACTCACAAGTAGGTGTAATGGTTGGTATATACAATGCATCCTTTTCATTCTTAGCTACTGCGCTATGGTGTTTTAGATATTTTTATTGACAGAGACAAAATTGCTACATATATCTTTTCATGAATTTTATCTACTAACATAGAAAATAAATTGATACAATTATCCTCAACCTCAATTAATTGATCGTTTTAATGTGGACAAAAGAAGACCAAAACTTTGACATCCTAGTCATCAATAAACAAGTTTTAATTATTATTGTACGGAAAGATTAGAGGTTACTTGGTTTTATTTCTAAACAATAACCTTCACGTTTTAGTATTTAAAAAAGTATTTTGATGAAGAATAATTTGAAATTATCCTAGACTTATATATTAGTAGAATGAGAGTGATTAGAATATGAATAGACTAGTACTATATATAATACTCTTCATCATGTTTGTATTTTAAAAAATATTCATGTTCGTCCATATATATAGTCGTGTGGGTAATAATTTTTTTGTTATTCGAATTGAGAAACAAGTGGACAGATGGTGAAGATGACATCTAGCTTGGAGCTAATGGCAGGCCACCACACATACACACCATCTCTAGCGTTGTCACTCACCATTGTTTTTTGCCGTTTGATGATCCTTCACGAGAAAAGAAGTTGGTGAGATTCTATAAAATCATTATTAGAAGAACATAATTGAGAAACGAAAAGAAGATTGCGTTTAATAGTAGGCACACAAAGAAGAGTGCATAATTTAAAATCTTGAGATAAGGAGGAAAGGGGAGATGAACCCATGTGTGTTTAAAAAACTAGAACTGTAATAATAGAATGATAAAATATAACACAAAAAAACAGAAATGTTGTGCCGTGGGTTGAGCCATTGCAGAGGAAATTGCATTTTTTGTCCCACAGGACATCCTCTCGTTTGGCAATGGTCCCAATACTCTCACTTTTGACCCCAAATGTAAAAAATCATGCAGAAGTGATCCCATACGACTATATTTTGCACTTTTAGTCCTAAAATTTTAACGAATCCGTTAGACACTAACAGAAAGTCTTCACATAAGGCGCATGTGATTTTCTCAATTTCTTAACTAATGATGTTGAACCCTAATTGAAGAAATCGCCAAATCAAACCCACTTTTCTATATCACGACTTCAAGAATTGGAAAAACTTGCCCATAATTCTGCTCCCAAATCTGCAAAAGTCTCCAAAAAAGGGCGAAAATTGCCCATGGTTCTAGTCCTAAATATGCTTCATCGTCGTGCACAGTTTCCTCAGATGAAGAGGCTGAATTATCGCATTCATTCTCCATAAAAGATATCAAAGATGAAGTGGTTATCATGAGGATCGTAACAGTGGCCCCCATCAACAATCGCAACCAGATCTGTCGGAGGTGGTCGTCGGCGGGGAAAGATGAGGAGGACGAATGCGATAATTCAGCCTCTTCAATTAGGGTTCAACGTCATTAGTTAAGAAATTGAGAAAACCACATGCGCCTTACGTGAAGACTTTCTGTTAGTGTCTAACGGATTCGTTAAAATTTTAGGACTAAAAGTGCAAAATATAGTCGCATGGGACTAAAAGTGCAAAATATAGTCCTATGGGATCACTTCTGCATGATTTTTTACATTTGGGGTCAAAAGTGAGAGTATTGGGACCATTTCCAAACGAGATGATGTCCTGTGGGACCGAAAATGCAATTTCCTCAGCCATTGCATTAAAAGCGTAAATGACCGACTATAATGTAAGTCGGAAAGTGTTATTCGCTTTCTAAGGTTAACACAACTTCGTCTGTAGCGTGCACTCATAACAGTTGGATTGGAGACATCCAAATTGTTGAAAACACTTCATCTGTAACATTGTTAGTCAAAATGTTGCAGCGAGTACTGTTGCACGCATCTCCATAACAATGGTTACACAAGCTCTTGAATATATGAGGAGGACTTAGTCAAGAAAATCTATGTATCTCATTTTCCAACAATATGTGTGATAAGGAGATTAACACCGTCTCCTATCTCAACCCCGTCGAAGATGAATACTTTTGTAGAGACGAGACTTGTTTTGAGAATACGATGAGGAGTTAGACCTTCCATTATTGTTTAATGGAGGCGTCGAGGTGTGAGAATGGCCAAGTTGCGCCAACAACGGGCGAGTGCTTGGCGGATCAGATCTTCTGTTGCAATTCTATTCCATTTGATGATGCATAACTAGATTTTATTTTTAATTTTTTTAAAAAATATTAATATACCCTAATTGGGGATGGATGAACTCTAAATAAAAAATTTAAATTAAATAAAATCATAATAAATTTAAATTAAAAAAAAATAATTTTTTTTTTTAAAATGGAGACTTAGAACAGAAAATGTAATAAAAAATGCAATAGGTGATCTGATGTGAGTGCGTGGAAGCTTGGTAATTAAGTCGTGACATGCATATTAGTGATTTGGGAAGGATGGTTGGAGTTGATCTTCCCGAATCATGAGGAAATGGAAGTTTCACCAACTTTAAATTGAAAAAGAACACTTCTTTAGTGTGATAACTAAGAATTTTGTGTGGCCTAAATGGATTAAGAATGTTGGTCGAAGTATTATAATATATATTTGATAAGTTTTTTTTGGGTGCAAGGTATTAACGTAATTACGTAATTCTTGTTTAAATAACACTATAGATAATTTTTTAAACTATTGTAATTTAATGAAATACAACAGTTTAGTAAAACCCATTGTGTATTTTAATAACATCTATATATTATTATATATCTAAAAGTAAGATAGTCATCACAAATAAAAATAATAAATTTTCCCGCCTAAATTAATTTTCTAATAATAGTGATATAATTATACATGCAATTAGTTATGAAATTAAGTAAAATAAAAACTATAAATTAATTAATCGTATTACAAAAATAATGGAACATGCGATTCTCTTTCTATGATACGAAATTTGCATATAGCTTCCTAAATTAACATATTAATATTTAGATTGTAAATCAATATATATAATTAAATCATTAATTCCATAAAATTCGTGTACTAGAATCTTGATATTAACTAATAATTATATTGCAAGGCTACAGTATATACATATTTACCATATTTAATAAATATGCCAATATTTCTATAAATCATTCTCTATCTAAATATAAAATTAAATAATCTTAATCTTATCTTAATATATATATATATCCTACTATATCTAAAAGTATGATAGTCTAGGGTAAAATAGTAATTTTATTTTCCCGCCAAAACTATTCTACCTACTGAAATTAAGAAATTTTGTAATAGTTAATTTACTTAATTAATTAGCTTAATATCGTTTAATTAATAAGAAATCAAATGAATCAATGTGTGTTAATTTTTGTACCGTACGATCAAATGTCAATGTATATATTAATTAGTAAATATAGCATAATTATATAATAAATCATATATATGGTAAAAATAAAAAAAAGTAACATAAATATATTCACCCAATATGTAATCACCTAAATATTTACACAAAAAAAAAGTCAAATCAACCCTATATAAACCCAATATATATGTAATCTTCCAAATATATTACAAATCAATAACTATGCGGTCAATGACTACTGTATATTTCCTATAAATATAAATCTTAATACTTATACAAAATATGAGGATAATTAATGTAATATGCTCTTAATTATATATTAATATATTTGAAATCAATAATTATATATTGACAAATCCTACACGTTGTATGCATATTCTATCAAATCTAAATTAGCTTATAATTTACCATAATTATGTACACTAATACTAGGATTAAATACATTGTTTAATGTTTCTATACTTAACACACGATTGTTATGTATTTCTTTAATTATCACAAATCTAAACTATATCCGGCCCATTTTGCATTTGCCGAAAATGAAATAATTGCCTTAATTAATATTTATAAACCCGTTATATATGACCGATTGATTTATTTGTGTGTAATCTGTATAATTATAGATAGCAAATCAATTAACTATGTTTCTATAATTATACAAGGTATTAATTATGTTTCTATAATTATAGCATCAATTACATTGATTAATCAATTAATATCCGGAAAGAGAGATTAAAGTAATTTTAATTTTAGCTCTATATATAGAGAGTGATAGTGATATACGATTTCTATCAATTCTCACACTCAGTTTTCGAAAATTTTAGGTTTGTCTTCGTTGCTTACACTCATCTCTCTCCCTCTCTGTTATGATGATTTCTCATTTTTTAATTATTTTTTATTTTAATATGTTTGTTACAGAATATAATTACGCCCATTCTTATTTTTGGATTCAATAATGTTGGGTTTGATGTCATATTTATTTATGTTTCTTAGCATCAAATATAATCCATTATAAAAACTTCAAAATCAATGCTATTTTGTTTCCTTGGTTTGGCATGTGTAGTAGGATACAAATATGTCAATGTACTGATGGAATGCGAGAAGATCATAACATATATGGAGGGAAATGTAATGACAAAGAAAATAGTAGAGGGGAATGTAATGGTAGAGAAAAACTGGTACTTTAAGAGGAATTTATTTATTTAAATTATTTAATTTTTTTAATTTGTAAATAAGTCGATTTGTATCACAATTTTAGCGAAACTTTCTCATTAGAATGATGTTGAGGAGTAATCTCTTTGAAAAGGTGGAATTTAATCCATCAAAAATAAATGAATAGCCACACCCATTTTTTTTTAAATATTAATGATATCTTATCCGCAGAAAATTAATTGGAGCTACAAATTGACAAAGCATAACAATGTAAACATGCTTCTCTTTGTTTATTGCTGATAAAATAAATAATAAGAAGATAACATGCACTGCCTTAATTAGATTGCACATTTAATTTTTTTAATCACTATTTAATTTTTCTAGCATATATATTTTTATAAAAAAATGTGATATATTAATATCAACAAGTTATTTAGATTTATATGTATTAACTTAAAAGAGATTAAACACACATTTAATTGTATGGCTGATTATTCTATGCTATCCGGAAATTCAATCATCAATGATTATTTGTCTCTTCTACATGTATATAATAATCGTTGTTATGGTAATTATAATTATAATATTACCATATTAATATCCAAAAAATAATATACTTTCGTAGCAATTATTTTATTATATATAGATTGGTTATTCTATTACGCTAATTACACTATTTATATTAATTATATCAAATACAATTTAACATTCAAAATTTAAAATTTAATGATTATTAAATGTAATTTTAAATTTTGAATTTTAAATGAAGCCCTTTGAGGTGGATCATTGGTTGATGTTTAAAGAACTTTTGTATGAAATATTGTTGAACTACTGAAGGTTATTATTTTTATCTGGAGTACTTTTTTTTATTGAAGTTTGAATAATCAATCTATATATATATATATATATATTATTTTATCATTTAATTTTCTTTTTTGGTTTACTATTTTACTGTAAAGAAGCTCGAGCTCGGACATCATGACTTCATTGTGCTCAATTAACACAATAAACTAAATTAATATTATATGTTGGAAAAAATTAAGCGTTTTAGTGTAATAATAATTAAATTTAACATTATTAGATGTAACATTACATCTAAATAATACTGTCGTGTTTTAATAATCAAATTACAAATTGCACACTCAATGTTGTAATTGTAAAATTTCAAAACTTATGTTGACATGATGTAATTATAAACTTTCTAAAAGGTTGCATTAATGGATGAAATATAACCCTTTATTATTATTATTATAGATTCATGTTATGAAGATGAATTACTATGTGATTTACATTACTCGTTAATTTTATACATTCTTTACCTCACGACATTTAGCTAAGATTATTGAGATTTAATACTGAGAGTGAACATCGTATTTGATTTCATATTTTTCTTATATTTGACTTGAGAACTAATTGTAATCATAAATAGACAAATATTTTTTTAAGTGTGATATTTTAATAAAAAAAATTATATGTATCTTATCCGTGCATCGCACGGGAGAATTTACTAGTAATTATAATGTCGATGAAGTATTATCATAATGTTTATGAGGTATTCTCATATTGTCAAAGAAACATTATCAAAATCAAATAACTCGATACTCGACGGGTGATCATTTGTTAAAATAAAATAATATGACTCGATATTTGACTCGTGATTTTTCATTAAATGTTTATTTGATCTCGGTTCGATAATCATATCAAACAAATATGAACATAAATCTATATTTGATGGTATTAAATAGGGGTGGGAAAAAATATCGTCATACTGTACTGATAAAATACCAAAAAAACCAAAATTTATGGTATATCTATTTTTCAGTAAGGTATGATACTTTACCAAAATTTTACAGTACGATAAATTTATGAATGTTTACAAATTAAGCTATACCGTCATACCTGTATATACCGAATTTTAATACACATTTTTATTATTTTTTTACACATCCATAATAAAATGTAATGATATACTATTCAGTACGTTTATCATAAAAATTTAGCAAAATATTGATATTTAATCTAATTTAATACCTAAATTATAACTAAAAAAATGAAAAATTTTAAAGTAAATGTAATAAATCATAATCTTATATTCTTTTTCAACAATAAAATAAAAGTTAAGATGAACAATCGAGAAAATTTAAAATAAAATGAGATATACTTGAATTAGGAGATATCAAATTATTCCATTTTAATTATATAACTTAGTAAATTGCCATTGAAAGTAAATGTAATAAATAATAATATTTTATAATCTTTTATAACTTGATATAAAAATTAAGCAAAAATATGATATTTAATCAAAATTATTACCTAAATGATACCTTAAAAAATGAAAGTAAATGTAATAAATAATAATCTTTTATTTTTCTTCAATCTTTAAAATTAAAAGTTAAGATGAATAATTGATAAAATTAAAAGAAAATGAGATATACTTAAATTATGAGATATTAGAATGATGCAATGTAATCATATAATATTTAGTAAGTTTATCATAAAATGTATAATTAATTTACTTTATTACCTAAATGATAATTAAATAAAAAAAAGGCATGATAAATGTATGTATTATGTGTCATACCAAATTTAAGGTTTACCGAAGGTAAGGTATGATAACGGTATGATTTTTGTCATACCGTAGATTAAAGTAAGGTATAAGGTGTGAGAAAAACTGTAAGGTATACCATACCTTCCCATCCATAGTATTAAAAGTCGATAAGTGAAAATGAAGCAAACATGTATAAAAATATCAAACTACTCGACTCGTATTCGTCTCGATTAAGGGGGTGTATTGGATTGGGATTTCATTGAATTTTGATGGACTTTTAAATGTCTATGGATTTGTAAAATACATAGACTCCACATGGAGTCTCCCAACTCTACGCAGAGTCTGGCGGATTTCATGATGGATTTCGGACCGATTTTGATTGATTTCAATGGATTTAAAATCCTTCTAGCCAGCACTCGATGGAACTCAACGATCGGTGGACTCGGGAAAAAATTGAACCCAGCGACCACTTGAATTGAGCGGCCGCTGGGAAGTCGAGTCGAGAGAACCCAGCGACCGCTGGAAGCCAGCGGCCGCTGGGAATTATAAACCTTTCGTACCATGGCAACCAACAATGAAACTAACGAACTGCATGCTAGCTCATCCAATAAACATATATCACATTCTGCCATTACGTTTGTAACACGTCACGATCACATGCTCTACATCTTTCCAGAACTCCTCCAAACCACTTAACCCTACACACCCAAAACAAAACAAAACCAAACCAAACATTAGTCTCGCACAAAAGCTACTAATTTCAACTTTTGATGTTTGGGAAAACATTTTTTCTTTAGATTCTAAGAATGTTAAAAAAGTTGAAGACGCTAAGGACAATTTCAGTGGACATGTAAATAAAAAGACACTGCACCCGGAGATCTGTAAATAACTCTCGAGATTCTTAAATATACTAATGACCCATGTGGATGTTTCTTCTGATCTTGTTTATCTTCTTCATGCAGGATGGTTCACACTATATGATTTATACACCTTCTGACCCTCTTCTGTTTGTTGCAGTGAAGGTAAATTATTTGTTATTTCTTGTTGCTCGTTGTCCAATGCTCTCTCTGAAGTGTTTGGCTTTTGCACCAGAAGTTTAAACTCACATAAGTTTGATTCAAAATATGATGGCCTCTATGTGAAAGTAACTTTCTGTGTCTCTGTATTGTTGCAGGATAAGAATGGTGTATTACAAATGGCTGATGATGTAAGCGAATTTACTTTTGTATTTTCGCATCTTTCATCATTTGTCCATTCATGTTACCATTCCATAGATTTTGTGCATGCTGGAAGCAATTTACATTAATCAACGACTATTTGTGCCCCCACCTTTCTAGAAATCACCGTAGATACTGTTCTAAAGAATAATACATAATTTCACTTAGGAAGCACAAAACACAGTAAGTTTTATAAATAATGCTCGATGAAACTCAACGACCGCTGGCACCCAGCGGCCGCTGTCTTCGGGTGACCGCTGGGGGTCTCAATTTCGTGTACCCACCGGCCGCTGGGTCACAACGCTCTCTGGATTTTCCAAATCCATCGAAATCTCGTGTCTGGAGGTCGGAATTCATCCTTCATAATTTTCACGTGAAATCCATCTGAAATCCAACGAAGTCAATGACTTTTTAAAGTCCGTGGATTGTTGAATACCTCAAAATTTTGATGGACTTTTAAAAGTCGTGATTGAATACACCAAGATTTCATTGGACTTTTAAAAGTCTGGATTGAATACACCAGAATTTCGTTGGACTTTTAAAAGTCTGGATTGAATACACCCGCATTTTAAAAGTCCAACGAAATCCAACGAAATCTCAATCCAATACACCCCACTAAAGCTCATTTGAATTTGTCTCGATAGGTAATCAACAAGTTCAAACATAAATTTTAAGATTCGATATCATTTCAAACAAGTTGTGAACAAGTGTATATTCATTTTGACTCGACTCATTTACAACCCTACATAATGCTAATGATACATTACTATAGTGTTATCGGAGCATAACCATAATAATAACGAATCATTATTATCATGCTGATGAAGTATGATCAAACTCAAATATGGTCAACCATCTTTGCAGAAAACTGACATCATTAAATGAAATATGCGACCATAATTTCCTCAAAATTTAATATATATATATATATATTATTTTAAAAAAATTAGACTCAACTAGCTTTCCAACCATATAAGGCTCATCATTTAAGTATTTATCCATTAAAGCAGTTTTGCGCCATAACTAACATGTTTCGTGATGATAATATAAATGTATTATGTTAGCATTATTATAATGATTCATTAGAACTATGAATACACTATGTTCGTATTATGACAATGCTTCGTTAGCATACATTTGTATGAAACGGCCTTCATCATTTTTTTCATAAAAATCTACAAAATATCCCCGCATTTTTTTTATGGTCTTGGTATTTAAGAGATCGACACTGCCGTTTTTTCATTAAATCTCAGTCATCAAATCATGATCTAAGATGAGATTCTTAATTCTCATAGTTCTCATTACCTTTGTCCATATATAAACTTCAAATTCTAAAATGGAATTACTCGATTTCTTCAACAATTACACGCGCAAACAATTACTAGAGGCACCGTGGAGTTTTGTTAATTAGGATGTGTTCTCGGATCAGTCCATATGGAATTATATAGACATTATTAATCTCATTTTATATATTTTATTTAAAAGAATATTATTTTATAACATAATTTTTTGATTTATTTTCGAAATTACAATAAAAAATTGACAATTTTCTTATTAATTACTCTTCATTTCCCTCAATAGAGTATATATAAGATAATTTTTCTTTTAATTTCATTTAACATAATATCTTCTACTTTGTTTCATATAAATAGTATGATATATTCATAGAAGACAAAATAATATTAAGTTAGAACAATTATCTCTCTCTTTATATATATAGTACACACACAGTATATATGATCAATAGTACTATCTTCAACTATATACAATGATAAAATGTTTAAGATGAATTGTATATATCTTAGATCATCATGATGGTGTTATATATGTAGATGTTGGAAATAATCTAAAGTGAACTCGCATATGTTAAATTAAATGTGCATAAGTTGTCTTAAAATTATCCAATTAAAGTGATCTAAATGAGATTTTAATTTAGACTAAAGGATATATCATATGATCATGGAATTAAAATGTGTGGAATCCAACCCATAAGAAGATTTGCAATTTGTTGAGGGACTAAATTGTAAATCAAGAATTACTATATAGGATTTGGTATGGCTCACACACATACTCAGATACTCTTGAGCTTCCTCCTTCATTAGCTCTCAGCCTCTCACTAAGGCAACTAAGGGAGTCACTCACTTAGAAGATCCAAATCATCTCAAGAACACAAGAATCTCCAAAGCATGGATATCCAGGTATGTTTCCGCTTTCGTATTATGATGTTGATAATCCACATATGAGAGGTTTTAGGATAGAAGTTAGTTGGAAAACTATGACAGCGAAAAATAATAATAAAATATATATCTAATATTTTGTTATTTTTGAACATTCAAACGATGAACTTTTTCCCATAAAAGAAAAGGAAAAGAGGTCTAAGTTCAATCCACACTACTCCTAACCCATCATAAGAACACAAATAATAACTCTTTTTTTTTTTTAATATAACTCATAACTCATAATTTTTAGGAATCGCAATGGGTGAAAAATATTAAATATGGTACTATATATTGAACTAGCATATCTCCCGTGCGATGCACGGATGTTAAATATTTTATTCGTGTATATAATATTAGATATTGTATTCCTATATATAATATAAGATTTGCACATATTAAAATATTAATTAAACCACTAAGATTGGAAATAACAACATATAACGTTAACTATGACTGGAAATAAATTTCTCTGTAAAAAGTTCCACATGAGATAGGTGTAGATATCCCAATAATCTAGAAAAATATATATAATCTAGAACCTCATAGCAACATAGTTTAGTTTTGCAATAACTTTTTTTATAAATAGTTTTGCAATAACTAAATTGTCTAATATGTACACTATTTTGGTAGCAAATTTTTATAAGATTGAAAAAACTTAAAATTATATGTGTGGTAGCTTACTCTTGCATCTGTAAGAATATTTATAGTATATAATAATATGAATTTCAAATAAATATAAAACAACACGTAAAGAAAAAAGTTCATTACAATCACATGTTAAATAAAAGTAGCACCTAAAAAGAGAAAACTTGTTTGTGTAACAATCTAGACCAACAAATAAGAATCATAATCGCATGTCATGGTAAGAAACAAAGTTTTTTGCAGAAAGAAAAATGGTTGCCCATAGTTGCTCCAATAATCTTAATAAAAAAAGCCAAATACATACTAAACGTGAATCAAATAAATTTCCATTATACATCAAGGAAAAAAAGATAATTCACTCAGTTTTTGTTGATTAATGTGAAATATAATTTGATTTAATGAGATTAAGATCAACCACAAGTTAATTTGATGACAATGTAAATATCAAGCTTTAAATTAATGTATATATATAACTTCAATCAGTATAATATGTATCATACTTAATTTTGTAAATTTAATTATAGAATAAATAAAGAAATATTATTTAATTAATTGTATAATATCGAAATTGACCATTTAATTATTTTTCTCATGAACACATTGCTTACAAAATAATTTTTCGACTAATAAAATTCATCCGACATTTTTTTTTAAATGTGTCACTTTGCTCCCTCCGTTATTCCTTCCATTAATGATGGTAGTAATGTCCATTAAAAACACACACTAATAATTATTTTGCTCATATACTCTTGGATTTTTTTCACACACCAACATATATTTTTACACATATACGGATTAAACATATATATATAAAAATCTAAAAATTATATAAAAGAATAAGAAATTCTGAACACTTATATAGTAAATTTATTCTTATTAAGATTTTATGGGCAAAGAGAAACATGATTCCATTGCTTCGCTTAGTCAACCATGATTCCATTATTTCAGTTGGTTTATATATATATATATATATATATATATTACCCACACAAAAAAAAAGAATAAAGAGAGAATCCTCACATGAAAAATATTTCCTATTTTATTTTCTTTAAATAAATAAATATAAAAGAGATAATTTAATTCATTTCGGATGAGATGGAAAAGCATACTGGAACTACATAAATTTTAACATATTATTTTAATATAAATAATTTATTTTTATATACAGTTTAAGATAGTGGATAGAAAATATGAATAATATTCAATTAAAAAATTTAATGAGTAATTGGTGAATATCATGAAATCGTAGTTAATTATTGCATTCACCATCTTTATATTTATGGATAAATGATATAAAAAGTTCATAGTTATATATATATATTTAAATTATAAAAATTATACTAACAAAAAATGAATAAAAATATACTATATATATATGATATAGTACATAGTTATTGTAACATTTATTTACTTAATTTTCAAAATCAATATATTAGCCTATCATCAAAATATAAAACTACATTGATAAAAATCTCAAATTGGTCAAATAAACTAAATTAATAATTCATTAACCATAATTTTAATTTACAATTTCGCAACTAAAATTTACTGCAAACTTAATCCTAATACCTATCATTAATCTCAAGCCGTTCTTGTAGTTAAAAAATAGATATAATCAGAACAAAAATAATAATAAAATAAACTATTGTACACCAATATAAAACGTTTAAAAAACAATATGAAATAATGAATAAATAACATTCTTGGATTATGGATAGGAGTGCTAATAATACAATAAAATTTAAACTATTCAATTACAAAATATAACTGCATCCATTTACAATTACATTTCATCCATTACTAATTTTTGAAAAAAAAAAGTTGAAATAAAATAAGCCCACACATTTAGTTACAATGAGATTAAACTGAAATGTACCAAATCGCTATACAATTCTATTTTTTTAGTGTTACAAATACTTTTATTTTTCTCCATTCTAAAAGCCATGTCACAACTTCATTTTTCGAAATTACCCCTTCAACCTCTACCGAAAATTCCAAATCTATGATTCATCTTGCTTCTCTAATTGAATGTTCGTCATTTGAATCGTCTTCACCTTGAATCCTTTCTTGAATCATAAGAAAAAGGAAACAAAATAAAATAATAATATGAATAACACAATTTATGTTATATGCAATACGGAAGAAAATGACATACTCTCAAAGATTTTCGCATAAAATGGGTGCAAAAAAGAATACATTGTTAAAATGACAATCTTGTTCCTATTTATAGATGAAATTAAAAGGATCGTTTGAAAAAGAAAGCAGCTCCCTTACCCGTGATTTTAAAATTAGATACTTTATGGATTGATTAGAATTGATTCTCTAATTATGGTCTACATTAATTGATTTCTTGTATGCATTAATAGTCAACTATAACGTATATAATCATTGTTTATAGAATTATAGCAACATTAATGAGTTGATTTCTGTGTAATCCAAATTTTTTTTTGAGCAAATGTAATCCAGAATTGAGTTTGCCTATGTTATAAATATTTTCATTATATAACATAATCTCTATATAAATATTAGTTAATAATTTAGATATTATTATATTATATATTTACATTTACAGAAGGATTTGCAATCTAATTAAAATTACTAATTTGAAATATCATTATTAATTAATATTTTTTGCAATCTAATTAAAATTACTGATTTGAAATACAATTATTAATTATTAATTATTATGAATATAAAAGTTACTGTCATATATAAGATATGATTTGATATATATTAAGTAGGATAGGGGATTTCGTGTATTATCAACTTATTGCTTGAACATTAATTTAAAATGGCAACTTGAAATAAAATAGTTAGAGTTGATGAGGGACCGTTTCATTTTGCTTATTTATATAAATGAATATTAAATGGTCAGGCTCATTATCAATTTCAATTATAATTACAATTGAATTCTTAAATTTATTAAAAAAAGTAACGGTTTTTTTTCATCTTAAAAGTAACGGTTATACATAGAATAGAATAGGATATATATTAAGTAGGATAGTTTTGGCGGGAAATTAAACCCCCTAAATTATCCTACTTTTAGATATAGTAGGATATATAGTAAGAAATGCACAGACAATTTATAAATTCAATAAAAATACTACCCAGCCGCGGCATGCATTATAGTGTAATTCTTATAATTAAACTCGAGAATTTTTACATGTATAAAGACGAGATCCATCGTTTGAGTGTCACCGTAACATGCACTATATATATTATAATTTTCTTCAATGAAAAGTGGAAAACATTGTGTCCACGTTCATGGCCTACAACATTAAAGATTGAAGACGAGATAAGGAAAAAAAAAGGTCCCCTCCCATCAATTATTGTAGTTGAACTACACTCCAATTCCTCTGCAAAATTAATTCACATATATATATATATATATATATATATATATATATATATATATTCGCAATATTAATTAATTTTTCATTCATCTCCCAAAACTAGCTATGACGAAAATCAACCCCACTTCTCCATTTCTTGTGCTCGCACTACTCCTGAGCATCGCCGCCACCGCCACTCTGGCGGCGGCGCTGGGCCGCGGCAACACCACCAGAACAACCGATAGCATGGCCGGAGACGAGGAATTCATGATGGAGTCAGAAACAACTAGAAGGCTCCTCGTCACCACAATCTCTCCTTCAGCTCAAAATCCGAAGAAACCATTTTGCAACGCCCATATCTACAACAATTGCATTAACAAACCCAACACAAATTACGACAAACGACCCTGTAACCTCAATAATTCCTGCAAGCGCCCCGGAAGCTGATCTCGTATATCGTGGTGGATTCTGTACTCGATGTATTTCGAAGATCGATATCATGTAGTGAAGTTTTTTCTTCTGGTTCGTTATGTGTTTTTGTGGTTTGATTTTCCCCATCTCGTGTTTCGTTGTTTCATTTCACTAATACATACCATGCGCACATTTATATAAATATGAAATTGAATACATGTGATATGCATATATGCATCGATGATTGCGAAACATTGTGAAATTTCGTTTAATTTAATGTTTTTGCGGATCGGGTTGTGGGTTGTATGAGATCCCCTTGTGTGCTTATGATTTGTAAATTTTTTAAGATTTCGTGTAATGATAATGAACAATTATATATTATGTGGTTACCTTCGATTAGGAAATTATTTTGTTATGCACAATTAATAGTTAATTAGTTGATTCGAAACTTGTATTCCTCATCTGGCCTCTAATTCATTTGGAATTCTATTCTTGACTTTGTCGGTCGCATCCAATGTTTTTCAAATCGGATCGGTAATTTAAATGGATAAATTAGTGTGCTATTTGTTTATTGGTCAATAGGTTGGCTCAACTTTAAAATGTTATCTAATATGAATTAATAGAAATATGTAAAATATAATTATATTACATTTTATAATATGTTATTCAATAACAAAGCTTTTTTTTTTTGCTCTACATATTTTACCGTAACTAGAAATTATTTGAAGAGAAACTCGCTAGTATTCCGCTCGTGCACATGATATTATACTTTAATTTTGTGTAATATTGAATAATTAAATATGGGAATAGTGATTGTAAATAATTACTAAAATATAGTGTGTGTTTAGATAAAATATTATGACAACATAATATAAAAAAAAAAAGTTTAAATTTTGGAATTTTGTTTGACATCATTCATTGATGTTGAAATCATATAGTCAAATTTTTGGAAGTTACACAGTATAAAAATATTTACAATCGTCTATATCAATAATATTGAATTGCTGTTGTATTTATGAAGTTCCAAATGACTTGTATTGTATTGGCACTTCGCCAGTCAGATTTATTACTGGTGGCGCATTTTTTTTTTTTTTAAATATGTGGAGGATAACCCGCAGTCGCTATTGTGGTGCGCACTGGGTAAATCTCATCCCTATGTAATAGACTGCAGACTCCCGCCCTAGGGGAGATAAACATAGACTGTAAACCTACACATGGGAGATAAACATACTACGTGACAGGACTGCAAACCTACACAGGGGAGATAAACATAGACTGTAAAACTACACATGGGAGATAAATCACACTTGGCAGGCCAGGTGTGGGCTCACACCTAATGGTGTTGGTGGTGGATCGAACTTGAGACCTTTGGCCTTAAGATAACACCACTCAACCACTAGGCCATCCCCAAGGGGACATCATCTTCTTTCTTATTTCAGCACCGATTGGTTAAAATAAATTATGTAATTAATCATTTAACTCGTTTTAGTTCAGTTTGTCTATATGGCTTGAAATTAACTTACTTTCATAAATGATTCAAAATTTATGATTTGTAAACCAATTTATGAAAGGCAAATCTAAATTAATCGTTAAAGCATAAAATTCAATTTAGTTTTACAATCCTAGAATCAAAATAAAAACTTAGCGAGGAGGATAAATTATATTGTTAGGTTGAGTTTGAGAGGAGGGGGCGGGGGAGAAGGGTAGAATGTATGGACGAACAGTGGTGCTTTTTTTTTTGTCACAAATGATGTCATTTTGTGGTTGGTAGGATAATATTTTTCAACTCACCACAAAATAAAGTCGTTTTATGCCACGCCAATTTTTTGAGTGCTGAAAAAAATAGAGGTGTCATAAGTGTTATGAATGCCATGGTGGAGTCTTTATTACAATATTTTAAAAGTGATATTGAAATTGTAAATTGAGTAATTGCATTGTTTTTTGGTTTTTAATCCAAATAAATATAGCCACGCAAGACTAGTGACTGATTCGCAGTTTAATCAGTCCAACCGATATGCCCGATCCAATTTTGAAAAACCATGTGGATTACTTTGTCCCGCAACAAGAGAAAACATGTTCTATATTTTTCATACAATAAGTAATGCATATATCTCATATCGGATGAGAACCACTTGTTTCAGAGATTTATAAATGAGCCCAATAAACTTCTTTAGCAATATGGATTAATTACTTTGACAAATTGATAACTAATATCCATTCTTTTGGGCTCGGAGAGCGACAAGTTGCGTCTCCAACAAAGAATAATACAACGTTTCGCATCAGATGTTAATCGTACGTTTCAAAAATTTATAAATGATCCAAGTCCATTTATTTAACAATTTGGGCTAACTATTTTGAGACAACTCGATAATAAATACATAGTAGTTAGAGTTGTCAAAATGGGCCAGCCCCACCGGGCTAGCCCGTTCCCGCCTCTTTTTATAGCGGGTAGGATTTCATTTTTAGGCCCATTTAAATGGCGGGCCCGAGCGGGTAAGCCCGCAGTGGTGCGGGCTTCAGCGGGTATAGCCCGCCCATTTTTTTTTTTTCTTAATATATTTTTTATAATTCAATACATTATTAAAATAAACTAAACCCTAGCCTAAGGCTACCCACACCAGTGACCTCCTCCAACCCAACCTTCAAATAAAATATTAATTTCTCTCTCCTCCACATCCACATCCACATCCTCCAACTTTATATTATTTATACTCCCATCAATGACCTCATCCAACCCAACTTTCAAATAAAATATTAGTTTTTTCATTTTCTTCCAACCTACATAAAATATTTATCATTTTTATTTTTTCAATAAGAACATGTCATCAAAATAATTTGGGTGGTTTGGATCCAAAGATTAAGATGAAGAAGAAATATGGGATTGATAATTTGTAGAGAGAAAATGTGTGAGGAAAAGAGAGTTTTAAGTTGTGTGTAAAAACATATCAATATTAGGTTATATTTATAGATAATTTTTTTTATGAATTTTGATATAATTTTATTTTTAAAATTTTTAATAATTATATAAAATATTTATGTTATAATTTTATATCTATAAAATAAAGTGGCACCCAATGAAATGGTGCCACGTGGAGATACTTTTTCCACGCCCTCAGGCCGCCTCAAGTCACCAAAAAACTTGACTTTTCATTTTTTTTTTAATTTTCCTTTGTCTTATTCGCGTGACCCAACCTTAAAGGCACGGATGACAATAGTCTAACCTAACTTAAATGATTGCGCCGCTGCTCTCTCTCACTCATCTCTCTTTCTCTATTCTCTTTATATCTCTCTAGCCATCTCCCGATGGCTCTATCCTCCAGCAAACCAGCACACGTTGTTGTCGACTCCAGGGGACCAGCACGCTGATGCGGCAGCAACTCTCTTCCTTTTCTTTCTCTCACCACTTCTCTCTCTCTCATACATCACACAATTCTGAATTCGTATGTGTACACCCACAATTTTCATTCATCTGTTTATTTTACTTTTCACGAACCTCTTGCTTATCTTCCCTTGGCCATCTACTGAACATCTCTCCTTGTGGAACCGTCATTTGATGGCAAATCAAGAATTTTTTAAGGATAAACCCATCTCCTAGAAATTAGAAAAAAAAATCAGCATTAAATGTGGAGATATCTTGGAACGTCTCTTACTCCAGGGCCCGTCCATTTTTTTCTAATGCTAAAATATTTGGGAAAAATAATAAAAAGAAAAGATATTATTTTTCTTTCACATTTGTATTCTGATAATGATAAAGGAAGTCGTCGATCGTTCTCTCCACTCGTAAGGTTTCTTGCCCAATTTATATTTGGTAATCCAACTCAATTTGAAACACCTAGACTAAAACTTTTAGTTTTAAAAAAATTGGATTGTAAGCAGTGAAGAAATGCTTAGAAGTAACAAAGACAAAATGAAAATAATAATAATAAAATAAAAAATTAGCCCACGGGCCGGCAGGGACGAGTAGGACCCTACTTTTTTAGGCCCGTCTTTCTGGTGGGCTTACCCGCCCCGCCAAAAGGCAAGCTTTCCGAGTCCGCCGCCCGTCCCGCCTATCCGTTTTAACAACTCTAACAATAATTGTAGACAAATGATTCGTATTATGACATGTGGGCCCGATGCATCACATACACACACGATTAATTAACAAATATCAATACAAAAAAAAATGAGGTTAAAAACAAGGCGGAAATTACATAAGCCCTTATATCATATGAAATTTATGACACTTTTCATTATTAGAAGTGATATTTTTTAGCATTAAAATTAATATTTTTGCAATAAAAAAATGTAGTATTAATTATAAAAATGCCACTGCCTATTTTTATAATTTTTTCAGAGTATTTTCTACTAAAGTAAACATGATACTTTTCAGTATTATAAGTAATATTTTTCAGCATTATAATTGATACTTTTTTCGTCTGATATAAATCCTTAATTATATACAACTTGTTTACACAAGACCAATCATAAAAATAGCCTTTTATTTTAGAATAGCCATGCTGTCTTGTAGTGTATCAAATACACACACACATACAATGTATCTAAAATGTTTGATTTTATTTTAAAATTTATTTTTCAGATTGGAAAGTAGAAATATACTTGTTTGAATTTTTTTTTTCCATTTGAATTTGTAACTGAAATGGAAAGTTAAATATTTGTGTGTTTATAATAAATTGATGAATATTTGAAGTGATAGATGTTACTGTAATCATATGCTAGTATTTTCCGTATGCAATGCATGAATAATTTTTATTTTTTCTGATTTTTAATATTATGATTATTTTTTAATTATACATGTCGTATTCAATTTTTTTTAAAATTAATGAAACGATATGGACATGCATTAGTTAATTAATTAAATAAGAAGAACATTTTTGTGTTGTTACGGTAAAAAAATATTACATTTTTGTGTTGTTACGGTAAAAAAATATTAAATTTTAGGAACTAAATGAAAATTCATATTCAAAAGATCGAAATGGAATATTTCAAACGACATGATTTTATAAATAGAAATGTAAATTATCCACAATTAAAGCATATTTGTATATATGACAGACATAAAAAGTAATGATGAAATTATTTCTTTGAATATATGACAGATATAAAATATATATATATATATATATATATATATAATTATTCAATACTTTAAATAATGAAATTGAAATAGAAAAATAAAAATTATTGCAAATTAAGTTGTTGTTATTGTTGTTATTATTATTATTATTATTATTATTATTATTATTATTATTATAGTGCAACAAAAATGAAAACTATTTTTATCCATAAAAAAAATAAAAAATGAAACAATTCTCAATTAAGTTAAAAAAAAAGAATAACTAAGATGGCAATTTTTTTTAAAGACAATGATTGTAATCTAATCTGTCCTGAAATATGAAAAAAATAAAATAAAATTACAATAATAAATGTCACAATTGTTGTCTATTAACTCAAAATTGTTATCTTAAATATAATTGTTAAACCATGTGATAGACAACCCCTTATACCACATGATTTTACCTTTATATATATATAGACACACACACACACATACATATGTGTGTGATTGAATAGATTATATATGATTATATAAACCAAGTTTTGTTTCATTAATAATTCAAAATGTAGTTATTGTTGTAAACTAGAGAGAGACGAGAGAAAATATGAATTGTGTGTATTTAATATGAGGACCAAATGCCTCTATTTATAATAGTACAAGAGTTAGGATTTTAGAGTTAGATACTTGGCCATCACTCATATCATATATATCTATTAGATATATTTACAACACTCCCCCTTGAGTGACCAATCTCTAAAACAAACGTTGCCTCATTAAAACCTTGCTAGAAAAGCCCAGTGGGAAAAAATCTAGTTGAAGGAAAAAGAGTACAATTGCTCCCCCTGATCTTGAGATCACTGTAGATCTTTGAGTCGGCGCATGCCGATCTTGTGTACCAACTTTTTGAATGTTGATGTTGGTAATGCCTTTGTGAATAAGTCCGTCAAATTGTCACTTGAGCGAATTTGTTGAACGTTGATATCGCCACTCTTTTGGAGATCGTGTGTGTAAAATAACTTGGGAGAAATGTGCTTCGTCCTATCACCTTTGATGTATCCTTCCTTGAGTTGCGCGATGCAAGCAGCATTGTCTTCATACAAAACAGTTGGATTGATCTTTGATGAAACTAATCCGCACGACTCTTAGATGTGACTTGTCATATTTCTCAACCATACACACTCTCGACTTGTTTCATGGATTGCAATGATTTCAGAATGATTTGAGGATGTTGCAGTCAAGGTTTGCTTCATAGACTTCCATGATATAGCAGTTCCACCACATGTGAAAACATAGCTAGTTTGTGACTTGACTTGATGTGGATCGGATAAAAATCCTGCATCTGAATACCCTACAAGAGAAGAATCGGAATTTTTCGAATAATATAATCCAAGGTCTATGGTACCCTTCAGATAACGTAGAATGTGTTTAACACCATTCCAATGTCTCAAAGTGGGTGCAACGCTATATCTTGCGAGAAGATTTACAGAAAAAGCTATATCTGGTCTAGTATAATTAGCCAGGTAAGTTAATGCTCCAATTGCACTTAGATATGGTACTTCAGGACCAAGTATCGTTTCACCATTTACAATAGGTCGAAATGGATCTTTTTTCGTATCAAGAGATCTAACGACCATTGGTGATGCTAATGGATGTGCATTATCCATGTAAAAGCGTTTTAACACTTTTTCTGTATATGTGGATTGGTGAATAAACGTTCATCCTCGGATACGTTCAATTTGCAAACTAAGACAAAATTTTGTCTTTCCCAAATCTTTCATCTCAAGTTCTTTCTTCAAATATTCAGCAGTTTTATTAAGCTCTTCAGGAGTCCCAATTAAATTCAAATCATCAACATAAACTGCTATAATTGCAAATCCACTTTCGGTTTTCTTTATGAAAACACAAGGGCATATATCATCATTCTTGTATCCTTCTTTCAACAGATTCTCGCTCAGTCTATTATACCATATACGGCCAGACTGTTTCAGCCGATACAACGATTTTTGCAGTTTAATCGAAAACATGCTTTTGAGTTTTGACTTTAATGCTTCAGGTATTTTAAATCCTTCAGAGATTTTCATATATATGTCATTATCTAATGACCCATATAGATAGGCAGTTACTACATCCATAAGGCGTATAGCAAGCCTTTGTAACACAGCCAGACTAATTAGAAAACTGAAAGTAATTGCATCCATTACTGGAGAGTATGTTTCCTCATAATCAATTCCTGGTCTTTGAGAGAAACCTTGCACTACGAGTCTTGCTCTATATCTCATAACTTCATTTTTCTCGTTTCTCTTTCTAACGAATATCCATCTGTATCCAACAGAGGTTTCAAATTCCGAAGTTAGGGCTATAGGTCCAAATACTTTCCGCTTATCACAGGAATTTAATTCCCTTTCCATAGCTCTTTTCCACATTGGCCAATCATTTCTCTGTTTACATTCTGTAACAGATTTTAGTTCATGATCCTTATTTAAAATTTGATGAGCTATATGAAAGGCGAATATATCATCTACAATGATATGTTCTCTCTCCAGTATCTGATTGGAAGATAAATAATTTATTGAGATCTCATGATTTTCAGATACTTGTAATTCTTCAGGAATTACATCACTTTTATTTGATTAATTAATCATTTTCGTCATTATTTGGTTTCCATCTTGCCCCTTTCTTTTCCTAGGCACAGAATCTTTGGAATCAACTGCTCGACCACATTTTTGATGAATTTTAGACTCATTTGCTGCCAAAGCTATTTGTCCTTCAGGGACATCAATTTTGGTTGGAGTATTTGCAGCATATATGTGAGATTGTGTCACTTTTCTTGTATCTACAAAAGCATCAGGGAGTTGGTTTGCAATCTTTTGCAAATGAATAATCTTTTCAACTTCTTGTTCACATTGATTAGTTTGAGAATCAAAATGTGACAATCTTTTCTCATTCCAAGATATTTCATTGTGCTTTTATGGATGTAGATTCGTTCTACCTAATGTTGGAAATGTCATTTCATCAAAATGACGATCTGTAAAACGTGCAGTAAATAAATCACCCGTTAAAGGTTCAATATACCTTATAATCGAAGGTGAATCAAATCCAACATATATCCCAAGCCTTCATTGGGGACCCATTTTGTTCGTTGTGGGGTGCAATTGGGACTTAAACCGCACAACAAAAAGTTCGTAAGTGAGAAACATCTGGTTCTCGACCAAAAATAATTTGCATTGGGGAGTATTCATGGTTGGCCGATGGTCTAATACGAACTAATGTTGACGCATGTAATATGGCATGACCCCAAACAGTAGTTGGGAGTTTTGACTTCATAAGTAACGGTCTAGCAATAAGTTGAAGACGTTTAATAAACGATTCTGCTAAACCATTTTGAGTATGGACATGGGTGACTGAATGCTCAATCTCAATTCCAATAGCCATACAATAGTTTTCAAATGCTTGAGACGTAAATTCACTAGCATTATCAAGACGAATTCTTTTAATTGAATTGTCTGGGAATTGAGCTCGTAATTTTATAATTTGAGCAAGTAGTCTAGCAAATGTTGCATTTCTAGTAGAAAGCAAGCATACATATGACCATCTAGAAGAAGCATCAATCAATACCATAAAGTATCGAAAAGGGTCACATGGTGGATGTATAGGTCCACAAATATCTCCTTGAATTCTCTCTAAGAAAGATGAAGATTCAATATTAACCTTCGTATATGAAAGTCTAATGACTAACTTGCCTTGCGCACGAGCCTCACATGGGAATTCATTTGTCATAAGAATCTTTTGATTCTTCATGTTGTGCCCATAAGAATTATTGATTATTCGACGCATCATAGTTGCTCCAGGATGTCCAAGCCTATTATGTCAAAGCATAAAGCTTTTTGTGTCATTGAACTTCGGGTTCATGACGTGGTTTGTCTCGATTGCCTTTATAAATGTGTAATACATCCCAGAAGGTAGTGTTAATAATTTTTCTGTTGTTCTCTTATGGCCGGATACAAAATAATTTATGCAGAGATATTCTTTTTCACCTTCTGATATGGTCTCGGTGTGGTATCCATTATAGCGGATATCCTTAAAACTTAGTAAGTTTCTTTTGGACTTACTAGAATACAGGGCATTTTCAATATCTAATTTAGTATCATTTGGTAAAATGATACAAACTCTTCCGGAGCCTTCAATGATGTTTGACATTCGTGCAATTCTACACAAAGAATCAAGGATATATTGTCCACATGTTTAATTTATTTGCTCTTTAGAGCATGTAATATTCTTCAGGAATATTACTTGTGCTACTTTAATAATCTTGAATGTAATATTCTTCATGAATATTACTTGTGCTACTTGAATAGCATCAATATTTAATTTTTCAAGATTAAATCAGAAAAGACCGATTATTATAACAATAAGAAAAACAGACATAATATATTAAAACTAATAAACATGATGTAAAAAAAATGTACCTTCTAGGATCGATGGACTTCTAGAATTGAAGGAGAGGGTAGAATAATCGTGCTAATAATGTGTTGTAAACTAGAGAGAGACGAGAGAAAATATGAATTGTGTGTATTTAATATGAGGACCAAATGCCTCTATTTATAATAGTACAAGAGCTAAGGTTTTAGAGTTAGATAGTTGGTCATGACTCATATCATATATATCTATTAGATATATTTACAACAGTTATCTAATTGATAGTTGCCCTATTTTTCATAATTATTATTTTTTCAATGGAAAATGATATTTTTATAGTTAAAAGAAATTTGAAATACATATAAATGAAATAAAAGTTTTCCAAACAAACCTCGAGTGAAGCGGCGTCGTTGGGTAGGTCACCGTGTTTGCTAGCTTGAAGATGAGTAGTGGCGGCGGTGGCGGCAACCGTAGCGGTCCGCCGAAGCACCAAAACAAATTCGCATGGAAGCCTCACGGCGGCGTAAAGATCAACCCTACGGTACCTATATTCTCTCTCCTCTTCAAATATAACACTCCTACGCAATTTGCATTGAATTTCGATATATTTTGTATATCTATACTTGTATGATGCCAGGAAGTAGGGGGACAATTTAGACCGTATTCTGAAATAACTGGAGTTTGCGCTCGCTGTAAAGAACAGATCGATTGGAAACGAAGATACGGGAAATATAAGCCTCTCTCTGAACCTGCAAAATGGTAAATTTTTCTCTCTTTTTTGGGGTAATTTCATAAAATTAAAAAAAAAAAAATTGTTTATTGAGTTTCGGTTTGGAAAATCATGGACAGTCAGCGGTGTTCCAAGAGGAATGTTCGGCAAGCTTATCACAATCTCTGCAATGGTTCGTTTGAAAGTTTTTATTCTTTTGTTCCTTCTTTCAGTTTGATGAACAATGTGCTGAATTATTTTAATATTTTGAGGTGATTGTTGACTTGATTGTTGTTGAATTATATGTGTAGGTTGTGCTAAGGAGCACAATGTATGTGCCAAATGTTCGTGCCGCGTTGGTAACATAGTTGGAAGGTATATAATTTAGCTTCTTCCATATTGCTAGAATTAGTAAGGATTGATGTGCCGAATATTACGTGGAAATTATCATAAGAGAAATTGAGGATTATCTTGCTTTGAAGTTATTGATTTTGGATTAATGGGTTGAGTACATGCTCGTGGGTTTTTCTTTTTCTTTGCAGAGATATTTCTGAAGTGGAAGCAGAGCAGAAGGCATTAGAAGAGGTTTTTTTTTCTTCTTATTATTTTTATTCTGACCTTTTAATTTTTTTTCGTTTTAGATATCTCATTCTAGCAATTGAATCAGCCATTGTTTGGATTTAATTGTACATCATTTGGTTTATTCACTATTGAGTTGGAACCTCATCTGATTGCTGGCTACTATACAGGCCATCAAGAATGCTCGGGAGAGGGATAGAAGAAGTTTGCTAAGAGCTGTGAGTGTTTTGATCACTTGCATCCAGATATTTTTTGTTATCTTTTCAAAATTTATTCCATGTTCAGATGTTCTGCATCTGTTGTGTTTTGGGGGAAAGGCAAGGGATGGTTTAGATTGGTATTATACGAAGTTAAATATGGTCAGGGTCATGTTGATGTTATACTAGGTGCATGTGCACTTATCAAACTCAAACTTTTAATAGGACCTAGCTGTGCAGTGCATGTGTATTGGCCATGAGCATGCATTTAAGCATGTTGGCTTATTTGGAGTGGTGTGCTCGTAGTTAGGAGTATTGCAAATTCCTTGAGGATGAATTCCTCTGAAATCTATTAAAATATAATGTGCCAAAATATCTCATAAAACAACCTGTAGCTTTGAGTCTACATGCGGCATGTGTCAGGACTGTCAGGACTGCTCCAGTAGTTATAATAAACCTAGGGCCATGACACTAGGTAGGCAGTTGGTTATTAGTTCAGCCTTTTTGCTGGGCAGGATCAATTCCTGCCGGAGTTTCTCCAGTTATTGACAGTTCCTTTATTGACCGCTAGCATTAGACTTTATTTACCCTTTCCCTTTAATTCAACTTATCACCTCAGCCAGGTTTTGAGTGACGATGCTCTCAACTCTAACAATACTGCTAATGCGGGAGTTTGGCACAATCATTGTGAACATGATGAAAGAATTTTGTTCCAAAATTAACGCAACTATATAAAGGCTAGGGACACTGTTTAGTTGCATTAGCCAAACCACTGATTAAAAGCTAATGCAATGAGCACTTGCTAGTCTTGTGAAATGAGGGATGAACCATCATTTGGGTTGCTGTTATAGTTTATTGACCAAATTGGTTGGATGAAATATCCTGAAGTGAGTTAAGTAGTGTTTCAATCTAACAGTAGGTTCCTAAAATTTTATGACACGATTAACCGGGAAAGTCTCCTGGGGCTAAGTTTACAGGCTCATTGGAACCTGAAGCTCTATCTTGGATAATGAGCCAAGATAGTGAAACCACAGACCGAGAGATGGGGAATAAGTGCAAAATCTGACTTGTTTGGGTGGCCTGCTGCAATCAAAGAGAAACTTAACATTACATTCATGTGGATATATATAAAACTAGGGGTTGGTAGTTAAGACTTTTACGAGCGGTTACAAGTTTTGTCTAGATGAAAATACTAGAGTCTGCAGCAAAATCTAAGTTGTTAAAGAATGGGAGAAAAAGAAATGAGAAGCAGAATTTGAATAGAGAAAATCAAAATGAAACCTAGCACCAAAATTGGGGACTTGGATTCCATTATGCTCAATAGTTAAATGTTTTGTTTCCTTATTTAGTATAGTGAGGTTTATTTTCTCTTCAATTGAATTTGATCACCTTAATGCCTGCTCCAATTCTGCAACTTTCTTACATCATTCTGGCAATAAAATCTCGAATTTTAGTGCTAACTCGATGTCCATGTGACAGATGAACAAAGGAAAATCTAACGACTCTGCTGCAACTCCAACGACGGATGCGAGCAAGGCTGGCGACTTGTTTACTGAGCTATCACTTGAAGAGTATGCTGAACACAGTAGGGATGGCGACGTTGAGTGTAGCAAAGGAGTGCCCGAAGTTGTTGGGTGAGTAGTACTTTGTTTTTGTAGTGGTGCTCCATTTACTTTTATTACGGAAGGAAAGGGTAAATTACAATGTGTGTGTCATGACTTTTGGGAGTTCTAACAAAAATGATTTGATCTTCAACTATTTATAATTTGATATTCAAAGTTTAATAATTTTGTCTTGGAGTTCGATTTCAAAATTAAAATTTAACACATTAGGAAAACCCAGGAGACAAATATTCTAAGTGGTTTAAAGAAATGATCGAAAATGTGGTTGAAAAACACTGCCACTAGCGTATGCAGTAAATGGGTAAATGTCCCATCAAACGGTAATTCATTTTCAACTAACAAATTTATTCTCAAATTCAAAAAAAATATTCTCTTAATATTCATTCTCACTTCACTTTTTATCTTTTATTAAATTTACAAATTGAACTTCTTAATTATTTTGTATATTCACGGACCATCTAATATAAATAATTAATAATCAATAATTTCTTATAAAATAAAATATTACTGGATATCTTAATTTTGAAGGACTTTAACAAAAAAATTATTAAACTGAATATTTATTAAATAAGAAAAAGTTATAAACTTCAGAAGAAAATTATTATAAAATACTAAAAATGCACTATTATTAATTTATAAGTAAAGAAATGACTAAATTGCAATTTAAAAAAGAAAAAAGAAAAAAAGTGAACAGTGTTGAGTTTTGAATAATGCAACGCGTTTGGACTTTGGAGGAAAGAGAAAACTGCTAAAATCGCAATTTGTGTTCGGTTGAGGATGCTCTTGGATTCTTGACCTCGCCGACATTATGAAGGTCTTCTAAATTTTAAGTTTTTACTTCAATTCAACCTTAGTTTTAGTTTCTCAAAAAAAAAAAAAAAACCTTAGTTTTAGTTTTAAAATTTATTTCCATGACATAAGAGTAAATTTTGAAAGATCGAATATCAAATTATAAAGGGATAATTACGTTAAAATACACGAACTTTGCACCAATGTTAATTTTTCATACAATTTTGAAAATGTACTTCCAATATATAAACTTAAAATCTATCAAAGTTACAATATTATTCATATTTTCAACTAATTTAAAGTGTATTGTTTTCACATGGTTGAAATATATTGAATCAACGTTTCCAGCTAACTGAAAATTGTGCCATTACAACATGATTCATGTCCGTTTCAATTGGTTGAAAATATGAATAATACTTTAACTACAAAAATTTAATTTATAATATTAGAAATACATTTTTTAAATCGTGTGAAAACCCAAAATCAACACAACGTTGGTTGGCAACTATCCCAATTATAAACAGTTGAAAGTTGGACCATTTTTGTTAGAAGTTCGTAAATGTAAATTATAGTTGTCATAGGATCGCATGCAAGAACACTGCGTAAATCGAAGTGAAGAAAAGAGCAACGAGACTAAGACATTCAATACTAATTCTCTGAATAGTGAATACAGAGAAACATACATCGAAGAGTGTTCATTTGTAAAAAACAGAAAAAAAGAAAAACACAGAATTAATGATTTTACAATACATTTCGAGTCAAATAGCAATACAACTTCTCAAAAGGTAAAATAACATTAAGTGCAATTTGTGATCAAATAATACAGTATTACATTACAAGATTCCTTCAATATTAGCAACTAAACAATTCATTATTTGCTACAAAAGAATCATGGCTTTCATTATTCTAAATAATTTGGCTTTCCAATAATGTATGTAATGTAATAGAAGGCTTCAGTTTAGGTTCACCAGCGAAATGAACAAATCTAATGTTACCTCAGCAATGTTTATCTCTGTATGAACTGGTCTAAATGAAATCTCTTCCACGTATAGGAAAAAATTAACCCCGAGTGCAACTGTACTGACGGCCTATTCATCCTTTGCACACACGCGCTCTGCATATTGGAAAATACATTTATTTCTCGAGTTCAAGATAGAGAAAATGCTTTGAGCAGATAAATCGTACAAATAATAGCAAACGCCATTGATTGCTTATGAGTTATGTCATACCCGAAAGCATTCATGACTGTAAGTCTGCAACCCATAGTATTTCAGTAAACTATGAACTAATAAAATGGCAAAGAACTGGGAGAATGATGGAGACTTAGTAGCAATAAGGCACTATATTCCTATTTGGCTGCAGCGGGAGGCGTGGTAATTTAACCAATTAGGACTCTCAACTAGGCAAAGCTTTCTCCTTAAATTGTTAATCTAGTCTCTATCAAGTGGTTGTTCTTGTTATGTTATGACAACCTAAAAGGATGCTGCAACGAATATCTATGCAAAACAAATAGTAGGCTTGCAAGGAGGTAGACGTAGCACTGAGATACTAATCAAGAGCTTTTACTACTGATTTTATGACATAGTCGAGTTAAAAACATCAAGTAGACTTAAAGAGAATGCAAATCTTCCATGTTAATAGACCTGACTGACAGCCCTCCAAAACACCCCCTGTGGTTATTCATAGCAACTTCTAATATGGAGTGGGGGTATTGCAATTATTCAAGCAAATTTGTCTGGATAATTGCACATTCCAGAATGAAAAAATATGATTGATGATCCTATATATTCATTAAGAGTCTAAGACTAATCTCTTAAGAAAAATCATGCAGACCAGAAAGATATTCAGTCAACAGCAAAACCAAAGCAGAGCATTGCCAATTGATCTAGTTGAGCAAACACGAGACATGGCCTGAAAACCATTTTTAATATTCTCATGGGGACAATAGATAAAACATAAAAAATGACATTATATAGACCACCAAAAATATATGAAAAAAAGGGAGAAAGGAAACTTACTTAAATATTCATAAGCCAGAATCATTGAGGTTCCCCATGCTGACATGCTGAAAAATCTTGGACCAAGTCCTCTGTATAAGCCAATCCAACCATCATCGGCAATCAAATTTTTAACCACTTGCTTTGTACTGGGTCTTTTATCATGCCCCATAACCTGGTTTATATAGAAACAAACAGATTAAGCCAAACACTAAAACATAGAAATGCTTTGCTACTTCCCCAAGAATTGATACAAGTGTTTCATAATAGCATTTGGCCTTGTATCCATTCTTAACTTAGTTGAATCCCAAACCACCATCCAAGAAAAAGAAACATTAAGCGTCCAAAACATTTGTAAAGTATGTATCTTATGTCCACAAATAAGCAAATGAAAATATGCACATAGCACCACAATATTTATCCACCAAAACAGGGAATTTACAGCCACATATGCAATAAACGATCAAATTACCTGTAAGCGGGTTTTGATGGTGTCTAATGGGGTTGTTACACATGATGCAGTTGCACCAGCAAAAAATCCTCCAGCAGCTTGAACCATCACAATTTTCCCTTCGGTTGGAGCAACATTGCCATCATCCAGGAATCTGTCAGACACATGACAAAGAATTTGTAAACTCAATCTAGAAATAAAAATTCATTGCAAGTAGTAAAAGAAACGGCCCAGAAAGAAACAATAGCTTAAATCATCTGCTATAGTGCATCTCTCAGTTCTTTTGTACTGAATCACAATACCAAATACAAATGTTAAGAAATCAACCCACTTGTACTGGAAACTGCATGAGACTGAGAGCATGTGATGCAGCACCAATTTAGATGTTGAAGGAGATAGATGTCAAAGCTTGTTGATCATGCCAGAATGTTAGTTGATGATATGAGAGCTTAGGACAGTAGTAGTTGAAGATATTGAATTGTTAGCTACCAACTAGTAATAGTGCTCGGCCAAAGGACAAAGGACAAAGGCAAAGCATCAAGAACTAAAAATCAATACTCTAGCATCATACCAAGTGCCTTCGCGTCAAGCAATTACAAGAGCAATCTATATTTATGGGATATTTAGTAAATTTTACCTACTAAGATTGCATGCTTATTTGTGGAAGTGAAGTTATCTCTTACTCCAATGGGGAAATAGACTTGTACATGGAAAGCTGAGGAAATCTAATAAGACTTAAATTATAACTCTTAAAACTCTTAATACGAATCTTTTCATACAAGAACTTGGAAACTGAGCAAGCCTCTCTGATTTATTTATATCATATCACAGAACTGTAAAATATCTAAACCACACTATAGCGTGATAAAAAGACTGCATCTACAAGAAGTTTTCTAAGAAGTATCTTTGGAACAACATATCTGTTATGGATTGTGGTGGATAAATATTCTGTCTACTATCCTGTTGCTCCCCAATTGCATGTATTGTGACAGTACACATACAGACTCTTTGAGCACAAATTCTTTCTCGAAGAGTCAAAAGATGTTACAAGTTCCCAAAGATCATGTCTGCTACAGATATTACATTCCTACTTGCGTTTTCATTCGAGTCTTTATTAAGCAATGGGAGATAAAGAAAACAAAAATAGCAGTTGCTAAAGAAGTACTACCCGAAATCTGTACCATATAATAGGAATTACTATTATTTGAAGATTACATGATAACAACCTAGGGTTCAGCGGCATGGGATTGCCAAGAAGGATTGTATAAAATAATTGTAAGAGGCTGCTTCAAGACTGATAGAGAGCAGCGCATTATCTTTTATTTCTATTTGAGTTATTTAAATTAGTTTTGATTATTTACTTTAGTTTGGGTCTAGCCCACTTATGCATGGGCTTTAGGGTTAGGGTTTGCAAGTATTATTTATTATTTATAGGTGTTATTATCTGGAGCAAAGGGGAGGAGAACTTGGGATTTGGGACGGTATTTCTACCGTAGGCCTCAGTTTGAGGAGTTCTTTTTTTCAATATATAGTTCGTATTTCCTACGTCAATCACCTTTAAAGCAAATAAAGCAAAGGATTGATGCAATACCTCCAAATGATGCGTTGACTTGCACCGTAGCTTGCCCACCAGACAGCACTGGATGGTGCATATGTCATAACAGAGAGACCAAACCCTCTATACAACCCACCATACCCATCAGACTTTATTACCTTACGAACAACATCCAGGCCCCCAGTATAGGTTGCATTGCCTGAATATCCTTGCACCATCAGTCTTTGACTAACCTTTTCAAAAAATCGGTTGTCTACGTTTAGTGTTAACGATAATATCTGATGTGTAGTTGAGTACTGTACTTGTGCAGTACTTCCTTTTTGTTTACAACATATTTTGCTATAAACTTAAATAAGTGGAACTCTGTTCCATCATACAAAATATTAAGGCCTTGTTAAACCTAATGTAGAATTCCAATGAACAAAACAAACAGGATGGAAAAAATGAAGCATACCACATCAACTGGAACAAATATGGCTTGTGAACAAAGAGATGCCGTCATGCCAGCAAGCCCATTTGCTATAGCTGCCTCTGTAGGCTCTGACAATTTTAAAGGTTCTACCATCTTCAATGCAGCTATTTTTGTTGTCTCTAATGCAGTGAGAAATAATATTCTGGTAGGTATGGCTCCTGTGACGACAGTGCCAAAACCTTTATACAAACCACAAATCCCATCTGTCTTTAGCAGGTTTTTTGCAACAGAAATTGCATTTCTTTCTACAGCAT
Organism: Perilla frutescens; assembly: GCA_026008535.1. Taxonomy (NCBI): domain Eukaryota; kingdom Viridiplantae; phylum Streptophyta; class Magnoliopsida; order Lamiales; family Lamiaceae; genus Perilla; species Perilla frutescens. Next base: position 48,885,911 of record BRKX01000015.1, read on the forward strand.
CATGTGACGCAACTTGCAGCCTGGTTTTCACAACTGATATTGGATACAGTGCTACTGTAATTCCAGTAAAAATCCCAGCTCCAACAACGTAGAATTTAGTTTTGTCAAGCCTACAGGCGAAAGAAACTAAAATGAATAAAAAAAATGACATAACAATAGAATTCCCAATAAATGTTCTTAAACAACTGTGATCTGTGATCAACCCAAGGTACAATAATCAAGCAACTTACACATTAAAATTCAAAATGTGGCATCATAGCAGGCTTCTCATGAATGGTAGATACATGTAACAATCATTATGCAATTACTCAGTATGCTGAGAAACGGCAAGGATATTTCACAATCAAAGGCTTGTAAGGAAAGTGTTTCAACAACGAAGAGAAACTCCCTAAAAAAGTCCAGTTTCAAGGAAGACCCTAAGCAAGCCACTAATAAAAAAATTGAATCTTTTGGCAGATTTTGCGCTCATTCAGTTCGATTACAACACTAATCAACCCAACTCCAACAACAATAAAGCCCTTTCCGAAATTTGAAACACCGCAAATGTATCAATCCAACATTGAAGGATAATTCAGTCCTAAGCATATAGCAAGTATGTTTATTTAATACGATTAGAATCATGAAACTCCATTTCAATAAAAGAAGCTCGAGTTCTTCCCTAAATAATCCGTTAATAACGAAAAAAACAGATGAAAGAAACCTACTTGTCCCAATTGATTTCCGCTTGACCGAACGATTGCGTATGAGTTCCAGCTGTATCCATCGAATGCAAAAACCAACAAAAATCCTCAAGAAACTCTGAATCTTAACACAAATTCATCTTCAAAAAATTTGGTGCGAGCTGAGATTCTATTTTTGTTTAATAGTAAAAGATTTGGAAAATAGGTTAGTTGTCAAACATGAAAATGCGGGTCAGCTCAAAAAGCCTTTGAGGATGTCGGAGATGGCTGCGCTCCTCTGCAACGCGGAGAAGACTTGTAATAACTAATAAGTAATATACTTGTCATACTTTCGTTCTCCCATAGATGTGCCCCGTTGGAAATTGAACTGGAGCGGAAGCGGTATAAATCAGACAATAGATTGTGATGTAAAAATATAATATCCATGCGAATTAAATTTATTTAAAACTAAAGAAGAGATAAAGAAAATACATTTTTCTATTAATTTCTCCTTTGAATCTTGAAGCTCGTAAACCACGATCTTCCGATTCGATCCTCCCTTTAAACGGTAGTGAGTGGGCACCGAAATAAATCTATTAAATTCCTAACTAAATATTTCTACGATAAATTCAACACATGAAATCGTAGAATTGGGCTATAGTATGAGTAGGATTTTTAATCTATATTAAAAATAAACATCAGAAGAGAAGAGATTAGCAACTAAGCTTTTTGATTTCGTAAATCAAAACAGCCGAGAATTGATTATGGAGACAATCAATTCCTTTTTCTCTCTCTCACAAAGCAAACGTCTCACGTTTCGAGAATTGATTCTTAGCAATCAATTAATATGTTAATTCCAAAGTTCACGTCTCACGTGAATTCTATATTCGGCGTCCTCAATTCTCTTCTCTTTATGTTATATTTATAGTTAGATTTAAGTTAAATCCCAATACATATCAGTTTCCTATCTTAAACAGATTCAGAATCATAAAAGATAAGGAAACAAATTAATAATTATCTCATATAATTATTAATTATCACTAATATGTAAATAATATAAATATCTTATATTTATTTAATTTCTAGCACAGTTAAACTGTGGAATATCATATATTCCCGGAATTAACTAATATTTACACATAAGCCCAAACTTTATGAAAACTTATTTTTCATAACACTTTAGGAACTTAAATATTATTATTAACCCGTCAATAATATAGGAAGGCGAATCGGGGACCATGGACCTATAATCAAGAGCTCCAATAAATCGAATAAATAATTAAACTCTTTATTTAATTTATTTGATTTATTAATTCCGATATTATTCCACTAAAAATTCGGAATTGCACTCTCTTTAATTATAGAACATATTTACTCTACGAATTTGAGCAGTCCATTGATTTAATCATTTCATATGAATTAATCCTCCATAGATAATTCATAATTGAAGACAGGTAATATCCGTTAACCTCTTCAATTATTTCTTATCCTCATTTACCATTAATTCACCAGTGAGCGATTAATTTATAACTGATTTATAAATTAGAGATCTCTAATCACTCAGTTCCAGAATTAACAAATGAGAGAATTATCTTTCTGCTTCTCAAAAGAAGGAATAGATTCCATATCTATAAATTACATTCCCAGCTATTTAATTCAAACGTGAATCTAAAATGCAAGTTTAGAGAATGTTGACAAACAAACTTTAACGAGCAAATCAAGAATCACATTGAAATTTGCACCAATCAATTTTTCTAATTGCCGCACTACAAAATAATGCACAATTATTATTTATAGCGATGTATTAACATTTTATCTTTTATAGAGAAAATATGTATAAAGTCTATAAATATCTGAATGTATTAACATTTTATCTTTTATAAAGAAAATAGGTATTTTTTCATATGTATATTATTTTAGTATTGTACACAAATTATTTTAATTGTACATAGTCATAAGTACATGAAAATATACTTAGTTCATATCCACTATCTTCAAAACTTTTTAAGATGTGATGTATTATCATATGATAAATGTGTGTAACTTCTCAACATAGTTTCTTTCATAATTATATTGTTAAATAAAATGATAACTATTGATAAATTTTGGCGTATTTTTTAGTTTTATAAAGTCATTTCTCTATATGTTATTTTCTTGATATGTGGTAAAAGTTAAACTCATATATATCATTTTAAAAATATTAATATTTGTTTATAAATTATTTTATTGGGTTGCTAGATATCTTATTTAAGGGAGAAATATATAATAAAATCTTTATATGCTATATTATTATAGTACAAAAATAGAGGTTAATTACGAACTAACATAAATATAAAAGACATATTTGTACTTGCATCAAATTTAAATAAATTATAAATAAAACAAACAATATAAAGTTGACAATAAGCAATTTCAGAAAATTGCAACAGTGATATGATAGGAAATACAACTATAAATAGCCAGATATCAGAAAAAATGGCGGAGCATAAACAATGTGTAGTAACCGAATTTCTTTTTAACAATAAGCTCACCAAATTATTATTATTTAAAAATGAAAAGATGACTCTTTCAAATGTCATATAACTCTTTTCTTCCACCACCTACAACGAATCCAAGTTTAAGTTTCATATAGACAACGCATGCATTTTGGTGCAGGGAATTCAAAACAACCCATACCTTCTCTTCTACTTCTTCAAAATGTTGTTTGGAGCCGCCATTTCCATCGTGCTCGTTGTGAATCGCGCCCGGACGAAGAAAGAAAGTTACGGTGATTGCTTATCTACAGAGAGACAGCAATTCCTGCGTGAGGAAGTGGTTCTTGGCCTTGCAAGAAGTAAATTACATTTTCTAGTATATATATAATGATTCAATTCTGTATTTGGATAGTCATAATTAATTGTAGATTTTCAACAGTCAGTTAATGCCCAAAAAAAATGAAATGTTCACATATTTCAGTTTTAATTTTATTCTACAAAATAGAAGTAAACCAACAGTCACAATTTATGACAAGAAAAACATAAATTTAAAACAGTTTCATTTACAGTTATAACGAAATATGAAAAGTTGAATTTGGAGCAAGCACATTTGCTTATAATTTTATTCTAAAAAATAGAAAAAAGGTAAACATATATTAAAAAAAAAAGACCAAATGTATTTTAAAAGAAACTATAGAAAAAAGATAAAAATGTGGTAAGCAACAAATGTAATAAAAGATAGAAAAAGACAAATTTGTATTTAAAAAGAACGGATAGAATAAAGATAAAAAACGTTAAAAAGAAAACATATATAATTGTTGTCTTAATCAAAAACTGAACTCGTGTGCATGATGAACGATTTAGAGCATCTCCAGTGATGCTTCCCCCATTTTCAGGTATTTTATTGCCACATCAGCACTACCTCAAAAGTTAAAACCCTACTTCCTCTAAACATATTCCTCCCCAACAATACTATCTCAAAGTAATTTTTCATGGGTCTCACTGTCCAATCATTCCATATTTTATATATATATATATATATACACACACACACTCATTTATTTTATGAATTTATTTATATAGTTCTAAATATTATTCATAATATTTTAATTAATATACATATATAGATAGATAATTTAATTTATAATATAATTTCATAAAATAATAATTTCATACAATGCTAATAGATAAAAAAATATTTAAACACAAAACTAGAGAACAATAATTAATAAAAAAATACACTCATTTCTAATTTTCCCATCTTGTTTTTCTCATCTCAATTATATTTATACTCATCTATTTTATGATTTTATTTATATAGGACTAAATATTATCCATATATTTTAATTAAAAAATCTCTCTCTCTATATATATATATTTATATATATATATATATAGAGAGAGATAATTTAATTTAATAAAATAATAATTTCAAAAGCAAAGAATAAATACATCAAACTTAAAATTAAAAACAGTTTATTTAATTAATTTTATTACAGTTTATTTAATTAATTTATTACAATTTCTTTAATTGATTTTTTTTTTCAGTGAATGTATATATATAGACGCATACTGCAGTATATGCGTATATATGCATACATCACATTAAATACTATTCACAAAAATGAAATTTTTAAAAAAGGGAAAATAAAAAATTCAAAGTAGTGAAAAATAAGAAAAACAAGTCAAAAAAAATAAAAGTAAAATTAAATACACTATACAAATTACCCCACCCATCCAATGTTGAACCCAAAAAAAAAAAAGGTTGCAGGCGCGGGCCCCACGAACACTTGTAACCCCCACATGCTGGTGCACACCACTCTCCACATTTCCCTTCCAAATTGTCAGCACGTCTATCCACTCTCCATTTCCTACTCTCTCTTTTCTTCAAAATACCTAGGTGTTTGCAGGACTTTTTCACCCACCTTTTCTTCCATGCTTTCCTTCCTCCACAATAATAAATTCTTCCATGGTGTGGAATATGTTGAGTGCCACCTTAACATATTTTTAACTATTGGAGGTGCTCTTACAATAACACGCGCTACCACTAGGGCCATGCACAATTTACATAAAAAATTCAACAGAAAATAGTATTAAAATAAATTTTCTGTATATATTTTATTTACAATTTTACTACTACGATTTTGCCTTAATATATATAGATAATGAACCCTAGATCTCCGCCGCTCATCTTATTTCCCAATTGTCGCTCACACCTAGGGCTGTAAATGAGCCAAGCTACTCGTGAGATACTCGGAGATCGACTTGAAAAAAACTCACTTGAATGTGACTCGGCTCGTAAACGAGTCGAGCTCGAGCTTTTTGTCGAGCCGAGCTCGAGCTTGGGGGTACTCGACTCTAGAAGCTCGCAAGCTTACTCGGCTCGTGAAGCTTGCGAGTAGTTAATCGAGCTGTCTCGCGAGTAGTTAATCGAGCAGTCTCACGAGTAGTTACTTGAGTTAGTTCATAATACAACTTTCGAACTATACTTGATTTGAAACTTGAAATATATATATATATATATATATATATATATTCTAATATTTTTAAAATAAAATTTATTTTTGTTAAAATTTCCAGTTAATAATAAAATGGAATCAATTGTAATATACATCACTGGTATTAGATTTAAAACTTCTCAATTAATTAAATAAAAACTATGAAATGAAATAATATTTCAATTCATTGAAAATTTGATATGTGTGTATCGATCAAGGGGATTAAATAATAAATATAAAATAAAATAATATTTTTAATTAATACTTATATTATCAACATAAATATTAATATTAATCAAATATTATGAAAAATAATACTTTACATGAAATATTAATTGAAATTAATAATTTTTAATTGATATTAAGAAAATTTTAAATTAATTAGAAATAATTACACTTTACAAACAAAAGACAAAATTATTGAATATATCATATATCAATATTATATATACGTAGTAATTAGTAATATTATTCTATCCTATATTCGAAATAATATTTACTTTAACACTAATACACTATATATATAATCTATCTTAACTTCATTTTAAATTATTATATCTCAAGTAATAATGAAAAAAAGAAATAAAAAAAAATCAAGACTAATATTGACAAATTAATATTCCTCAATCGATTAAGTAATAAAAATAAAATAAATCAAAATAAGGAGCAATAATAACACTTTTATAAACAAAAGTCAAAATTATTGAATATGTCCTACATCCTATATCATATTACATAGTAATTGCTAATTAGTAATTAGCAGTTTAGCCAAGTAGTACTATTCTATCCTATATTCGAGATAATATTAACACTAACATTATATATATATATAATCCATCTTAACTAGATTTTAAATTATTATATCTCAAGTAATAATGAAAAAAAGAAATAACAAAATCAAGACTAATATTGACAAATTAATATCCCTCAATCAATCAAGTTAGAAATATAAATAAATCAAAATGATAATTTTGACTAATTATGAAATCAATAATTGTCAACTAATATTTTCAAAATTAAAAAAATTAAATTATTATAAATATTATAATGAAAAATTATAAATATTAAAATATAAAATGAAATAGTACTAGACCAGTAGTACTAGTAGCATTAACATTATATCTAAAAATATCGAAAAGAGTTAACTCATAAAGAATTAAAAAATTATTAAGTAATAACTAATATATAATTAACTCATAAAGAATTGAAAAATATTAAGTAATAACTAATAAGTAATAACTAATGTATCGATATTCGATACACACACACAATATAATTACATAAATTACATAATAATACAATTCACCCCCAATTCAACCCCAAGTCCCCAATTCTCAAACTGCTGTCGCCGCCCAGACCATCTTCCAGACTTCCACCGCCGGCCCGACCATCTTCCACCGCCACTGCCGAAAGCTCTTTCCACTGCCGCTGCCGAAAGCTGCAAAAGAGGTAAGCTCGAATCTTTGTTGCCATTTTACTTCATTTAGGGTTTTTTTTTTCGTAGTTAATTTCCCAGTTTTTTATTAGTTTAATTGATTAATGTGTTACGTGTGTGCTTGCTTTGTAGTACCCGGGTCTTGTTGTCGTCTGATTTGGATCTTTTTGGTGCTCGATAGATTGCTGCTACGTTGTCTTTTTTTCGGTTATAGTTGGTTCGAACGTAGTGGAAGTTTATTTCGTGTACTAAGTTATTTGATTCCGTGGATATAGTGAAAGAGATATGGGCCTTATGGCGTGTCGAGGTTGGGATGTTGTTTGATGATTTTGCTTTGCATTGAGCTAGAACTCCTAGTGTTTCTGAATCTGATTTTATGCCTTGTTGATGTAAGCTCTCATGTTTTGGCATGTATAGTAATCGAGCTCGAGTTGAGTGTTCGAGCTCAATCTCGAGTCGAGTATCGAGCTCGAGTACAAAATTTTCTTCTCGAGCCAAGCTCGAGCTCGAGTATAAAGCTCGAGTCAAGCTCAAGCTCAAGCTCGAGCTCACGAGCAGTTAAACGAGCCGAGCTCGAGCTCAATGATACTTAGAGCTGTCAATGGGTCAGATCGGGTCAGCTTGAGCCCATGGGCCTATGTAAGCCTACCTAGAATACGGGATTTTATCGGGTCACCTATAGGCTTAAGTTTAAAATTTGTGAGTCGTCCTGATATGGTCCGAGCCCATGGGCCAATGCAAATTTTCGAGTCAGGCCAATTTTTTCTGGCAAAAACCCAAGGCCCAGCCCAATTCACAGACTGGGATGCATCGAGCCATTTTTGACACCCATAGTGATACTCGACTCGGCTCGGCTCGTTTACACACCCACAACATCTACATAAGAATGGAGATTTGAAGACAATAGCACAATATCAAACGGAAGAGAAGATTAAAAATAGCCAACTTGTCTCCTAGTTGGCAAGTACAATAGATGTACAAAATACGCGCGTGAAAGAAATGGAGAACAAATACGAAGAAACTTCCATGTCCCTCGGCAGTTTGACCAGCCAAAAAGATGAGATGGTTCGAGCTTTTAATGAAGGTATATATAATTTTCAGTGTTGATTATAGTGTTCTCTAGCAGAAACTATTTCTCTCTGTTATCTTTTTTTTTTTCCTTTCGTTTTCTCTCTTTATCTTTCAGTTATTACTTTTCAAATGAAGCTGATATGGATCTTGTCTTTGCAACACCTTTTAGAGAGAAAAAAACTACATCAAAGTGCCAGTGATCAACTGAAAAAAATGTTTGAGGACCAAGACAGAGAGTTTGAAGTTCAAAGGAAGAACCTCAAGCAGAAGGAGCAAGAGTTGAAGGAACGTGAAGCTCATAATGAAAATGAGAATCTAAGGCTCTTCTATGAGAAGAAACAGGTGAATTAACCCTTTAACTAAACATATTTCTTCTACCAGCCTCCATCTCACATTCATCGGAAAACAGGGCACAATAGAACAATTTCTGTCCCTATTTGATTATGAAAATAACAATATTTATTGTTGATTTTGCCTTTTGTACTACTACGATAAATGTCTAGTCAAGGAATTTTTACAAAACCTTACCCAATCAATTTCTTTACCTGAATTGTAGTTGAGTAATTATCTGATCAGTAAATTGCTTAAGGCTGATTGGTTTAGCAGTAGCTTGAATCTTGTATATTGGTCATGCACATTCAAGCTCAAGTATACAGGTATAGTATGTTCAATGTGGTCTAGATGTGACCTCATTTATTGCAAAAGCGTTGATAGTTCTTTGTATGTAGAATGAGAAGGCAATCTTGGACCTAACGAGGGCAAATGAAAAGATGTTGAGCTTGGCTGAAGAGCATAAGGTGCTTTTTTTTAAATAACTTGAGTAGTTGACTTTAAGGTTTTTATCTGCACTTACGAAACTTCATCATTCCTCTTAGAGAGAGAGAGAAGAACATCAGATAAAAATGATCGACTTAGAAAGGAAACTTGACGCAAAGCAAGCACTGGAGTTGGATATACGACGTCTCACGGGGAATCTGCGAGTAGTAAAGCACATGCGAGATGATGGTGACGAAGAAGTGTCAGAAAAGTTGCATGTCATCCAGCAAGAACTAGAAGAGAAGAAAGAAGAATTTGAGCATCTTGAACAAATCTATCAAGCTCTTATTGTCAAAGAGCGCAAAAGCAACGATGAATTACAAGAAGCTCGGAAGAAACTAATAAATGTAAGCACTCATATTTGATAATCCAAAGTTTATATTTAATGCTCAGTTATATTTGTTTCTTCATGTGTATGGCCCTATCTAAATATCAGTTTTTCTAATGTGAAGAATTTATATCTAATGAGCTTAAACCTTCTACCACACCTGCAGTGCTTACTTCTGAATTCTGATGCAGTATTTCCTAGCAACTAAATTCATCACTAGCCCACTAATATTCCCCAAAAGTTACTAAACAATTACAGTAACTTGCATACTATCTTTGTTAACATTTTTCTGCCGATTGTTAAAGAATGCAAGAAAAATTCCTTCTAGATCTTTAAGGAACAGCCTGCTTGGGCCACCATTGGGGTCAAGAGAATGGGGGAGTTAAGTAGTAAAGCCTTCTTACCAGCAGCCAAAAGGATGTATTCGGATGACGAAGCAAAGGTCAGAGCTGTTGAGCTATGTTCACAATGGCAGAGTCTCATAGGAAATCCCAATTGGCACCCTTTCAAGAGCATCCCAGTTGAAGGTGGTAAAAGTTGCAAGGTATGCAAATATGTTTCATAATTTGAAACGAAAATGAGGTGTGGTCAATTAGGTCTCAAAGTAGCACATGAAAAGCATGCTTTATGCACAATGAAGTTGATATGTAAAATTGTCTAAGCATATGAATGCAAAATATTAGCTGGGAACTTAAATGAGTAGCATATTGAATAGAAGTATTTTGTGACAAACTTGACTTAAATGGCCATTTGATGCTTCAACATCCACAAAGAATGCTTCAACACTTGATATGTTTCTTTCAACTATTTGTTGTAGACAATCCTGGACGACGAAGATCAGGATCTGTCAGTACTGAGGAATGAGTCTGGCAAAGAAGCCTACCAAGCAGTTTCGACAGCCTTGTTGGAGATGAATGAGTATAATCCAAGCGGCAGGTATGTAGTTAGTGAGCTGTGGAATAACAAAGCCCAAAGAAGAGCAACTGTCAAAGATGGAATTGCAAATCTAATCAAGAAATGGAGCACGCTCAAAAACAAGAGACGCTAGACACTAGTTCCTCTACTTTGTTGTCCCACCTTTACATTTCTGACTTTTGAGAGAGAGAGAGAGAGAGAGAGAGAGAGAGAGAGAGAGAGATCATTTGAACAAAACTGTCAATAGCTCTAATTTTGCTGAACAATCGTATTTAGTAATCAGTTGTAACCTGGACTAGTGGTATTTCAGTGTCTAAAATTACCTCCATGAATGCATGACAGAATCCTTGTTTGCCAATTTGTTTTCAATGAACAAGGTGGGTTCTAACTGGTTGATGAAAACGAATATGGATATCAATGTAAGACTATTAATTTTCTATTTTCTTCTTTTTTTTTTTGCTTCGATTTCAGATTGGTGGTATTGAATTTTTTGCTGTAATTCGGATTATTTTGACTATATCTGAATTTTTTTTATTATCTGGGAGTGTTGATAAAAAAAATATTTGTTTTGGGTTTCATTTCTACTATATTTTCTACTATTGTTCATGGAAGGATAGCTAGAATCTGGGTTTTCTGGGTTTTTTTTTTTTTTTTTTTGCTATTACCATTGAACTATACTCATTTGGGTTAGAAATTTTCTGAGAAAATTGAAAAGAAGTTTGTATTTGTTGTTTTTGCTAGATTTGTGCCTTAACAGTAAGTGATTTCTTGAGTGTTGCACTTACATTAGTTAAATTCAGATAATGAACTGATTATATTTAAAATTAGGATAAGTGTGGGAATTTATTTTCTTGATTTTTGCATTAGAGTAATCTCCTTTTTCTTTCTTTTTTTTTTTTTTTGGATTATGAAATACAAAACAGAGGAGAATAAGTCAAGAAAAGGTATTATATATGTATAATCTTGGATACATTTTGGCCTTAAACTTTTCTGTTGATTCATTTTGAGATCTAATTGAGATATTATTAATATCGGATACTAGAACGAGATGTGAGACAAGATTGTTGGTTTGTGCAAGAATTATTGGGAAGATTTGTTGCTCAACATATGGTTTGGTTTTGTGACGGTGCACTCTTCTCGAATTGTTTCAAACTATTGATTTTGTGTTCTCTGACCTACTATTGTTGCATTTATATGTACAGATCATATTTGAATTGCACCCATTTTCTTCCACATTTCAATCTTAACAGAATTCTATCACAGCTTATCCAGTCAACTTTAACTTGTCTCGAAGCACCAATAAAGGTGAAAATAGTGTACTGCATTTTCCACAATCTATAAAACATTATAAAATATCACCTTGTTTTAACCTTATCACATATCAGAGAAACCAACTGTAGATAGTTAGAACAACAAAATGTTCAATGTTATTGCATTGTTCATCTATTAGCATCCTGCATGAGAGGATGTCAAGTACCTAGTGTCTTCAAATTCTGATAAATATTTTCACACTATAAGGTGATTCTATTCAAAATTACATCACCAATCACCATGGTGTTGGGTGATAATATATTTTTTTCATTTATAAACATATGTAGAATATGTACTTGTTTTTTCAAAAGACTTGTTTGCGCTTCATAGTTTCAGGTCATCAGATCAATTCTATCTTTTGAAGAAACACACTAGATACTATCAATTTCCATTGCAACCATTTTGCAGTAATTTAAAAAAATTCTCACTTCTAAGAATCGGCCTTCTTCCAATAATTTGTTGAGCATCACATGCATTCGAACAATGGACTTAATATGTTTTAAAAATATACCATATTCCTAAACAAAACATCAATTGTCAACATATTATTTTATGTATTTAGTAGATCAGTCACATAAAATTAAGGATTATGGTTATGAGATTGGGCATGATGGTAAACTTACTACTATAATCTCTGCTCCAAATTACCAAGATCATGTACTGTGGTTACAGTGACTATCAGACTTGCAATGTCATTCTTACATGTAAAACTGGCTAAATTATCGCAGCTCGAACTCAACTTGGAAAGACTGCAGGTGGTTATGGATGATTTGCTTGTCAAAGTTGTCAAATTGTTCCAGAAACCAAAGTTACATACCGTGTTTTTGACAAATAACTAGGACATGACGATTGCTGTATTGAAGGTAAATTGGAGGGGAACACATGGATTTTAGCAGATTGATTTAGCTACATGCTTGAAAAATTGAATGCACAAGTACCCCCCAGCCTGCAAGGGGACTTTCATAATTTGTTTTCGTGGATCAATGAATTAGCGACGGAAAAAGTCTATAGTTAAAAAAAATTGGAGCATGTGGCCGGACTAGCGCGTGCGGCCCACATGCCACACACACAAATACAAAAACTGTAGCTGAACCAAGTGGACTATATACATTTATCTTAATATTCAGATAGAATACACACACAAATACAAAAACCGCTTTGCTTTATTTATTTAAATATCGATTATAATCTTTTAATGTTGTTATTAAAATATAAATATATTATGTATTTCTAGTTAATAATATTTATAAAAACATTATTAAAGTGATAAAATTTGTAAAAATAAAAAAATATTAACTAACTCATTTAATATAATTATATTTAAAAACTAATATTATATTATATAAATATTATAAAATATTTAAAAAATTAAAAATAAAATAAATTAAAAAATTAAGAATATTAATATTAAATTCATCATTAAGTCTTAATTGGGAAATAAAAAGGGAAAAAAATAAAAATTTAAAAATATAAAATTAAATATTTAAAAAATTAGAATTAAATTTTAGTGACGAAACTTTCTGTCGCTAAAATTAAAAAAAAAATTAATGATGAATTATTCCATCTTCAACTTAGCAAAGGAAAAATCCATCGTGAATATAAAAAAATAAAATTAAAAATTTTAAATTCAATACTTAACGACTTATTTTCTGTCACTAGTTTAGAGACAAAAATCTGTACCGACGGAATAAAATCCGTCGAACGTCTCAATCTTAAACTGTCGTTAATTCGTCGGTATTTTAGCGACAGAATAAAATCCGTCGATAAATCACGTTTTTCTTGTAGTGCAATAGTTTGATATGACTAAGTCGTCCGTACGCCCAAAGTCTGAGGACGAGCACAGGCACGGGCGGGCGCGTGTGCGCGTGTGGGCTCATGGCCCACATCCTTGTACACTTAATTACTTCACTTAAGTGTTAATACACTTAAATACACTTCTTAACTTGATTAAGAAATTAATGTGGAATTATTTAATGTGTCTTAAACACATTATCCCACACACCATAAATGCCCAATCGTGTGACCAACTTCAACCATTTATTTCTCACTCACCGAAAATCGGATTTGAGCAAATAAAAATACTACAATTATCTACTCACAACATAGAACAATCGTACGGTATTTAATTCTTCCAAAATTAAATATACTGGTCACGAAAAATTAGATAAAATGAGTCAAAACTCAATTTATTAAATCCTATTTTCCAACAGTATTTACCCTTGAATTCTGGAATTCTTATTTGTTTTGAAATTATTTTCGAGAAAATTTAGCTCTATTGGAAATTTCTGTTCTCAACAATAGGAAATCAAAGACGGTCCAAGTGAAACAAAAAAAGACTAAAAAAGCAAGTAATATGGTGCGCGTAATTCACTCATATAAATTGAGTTACAGAAGGATCTTTTTTTTACCAAAATGAAGTATAAATGTATAATAACTTGATTTTATTCGACTAAAGTACAATGATTCATTTATGAAAATTTTGAAGGTACAATGATCAAAATGTACTTTTCTGTCTTTTAAAAAATCATATATTCAAAAAACTCAGAAATCACGGCAAAAAATTAGAAATTTCTTGTGTATATGTGTGTATATATATGTATATATGTTAAAAATATATAAGTGCGCACATATATATTAAAATTGTTTAGGTATGCATTTATCTATAAATATATAATTATATAACTAATGTTCGTTAGGGTCTAATTTGAATTACTTTTTAGTGTTTAAAGGGTTAACAAAAAAAAGAAAAGGAAAGTGATACTTTCGAGTCTTATTAAACTATTTTTAAGAGTTTAAGATTTATTTTGAACCAAAAAATATAATGGGCCAATTTTTCTTAATACTTATTGACCTCAGACTTTAATTTTTGTCATTGCATCATATTGCGAGTATTTGAGATATTTTTATCCCAACTCTAAATGATTTTGCATTTTTTACTCTCAACTTTATTTCTTTTAATTTGTCGGTTACCAACCAAATTTTACAATATACTATAATTGATTCCGTATGTTATTTTAGGAGCTGGATTTCACTTTTAAATAATATTTTGGTAGCAAAGCGATAATTCAATGTATTTCAAAATATTTCAACTATGTATGAAATTCAGCCGTTACTGTCAGCACCTCGGACAAGAAAATAAAATAAAATAAAATATGGATATTAAACGGCAAAAGGCTTTAATCAAGTGGCGAAGTGAAACAAAAAAAGGAAAAAGAAAAAAAGAGAGGAAAATTTGGATAACCAATTATAATTTATGTTCTATTTATTTATAATAATTAAAAAGAAAAAACCGACAAAAAGGAATACCCCACGCCATATAATTGCCAGTTGTTTTTGAATCGTGGAAAATTGGACATCGTCTCTGCACCGACAGTCCCATTAATAATTTAATTATAAATAATCAAATTAAGACAAAAATGCTTATGCACAAACGCTTTGAACTTGCACCTCATAAATTTTAGTAGTAGTTGTATCCTGGTCACTATTTTACTACCACAAGTGTCGGCAACTACTCTCTCTCTCTCTCTCTCTCTCTCTAATATGTGTCTGTCTTTGTCCGGAAGAAAAGAATCATGAGAGAGAATTTGTTTAGGGTTGATTCGGTCACTTTTCAAAAATTTAATAAATTATTGGTAGATTTGTTTCTGAAATATATGTAGATTTGTGAGACATTTTTATTATTAAGAAAGTTGATGTTCATGACTTTATAATAATTTACCATCGAAATCCGACGAATTTTTGAGTTCTTTCAAGGGTGGATATGATTAAGCAAAGAAGCTACAATATTATGAGAGTCGAAAATTGTTGTTAGAAGTTGAGTATTTCATAATCTAAATTAAAATATAAATTAATTACCATTAAAAGAAGGTCATTAATTTGTTAAATTATGATCATGTTGCAAAGTTTTGTGTTTGTTAAATAATTTGAAGGGGTTGATGATAGCTAGGGACTACTAAACTGATGATATATTGACAGTGTGACAATCAAAATAATACTGTCCAATTCAAGAATGTTAACATATAGAGTTTTCAGAATAGTACTAAAATTAACAAGACATTTAATTTTAATCAAGTTTTAATTAGATTTCTTGGTGAGTACTAAATTGTCACTGCCTTAAATAAGACATTGGCTAAAAATAACATCCAAATATTTACATAACAAAAAGTAAAGAAAAAGAAAAGAAAAGAAAATGATGTCAAAAGCATGGGGCAGGGGAAGTAACGACTTAAAAGCATGCATTAATTGAAGACGATTAATTTTTGCAGTTTATTTATTTATTTTTATATTTATTAATGAAATATATTGGCTTGTTTGCTTGGTGTTATGTAATAAGCTTCTATATGTTTTATTAAGATGTTTTTTATATATCATATAGTAGTAAAATATCAATATGATGTTTGTTTCAATATATAAATAATTTATTGTTTAATACTAAAATTCTCATAAAATTACATTTTTTAAATTAATATCTTTAATGAGTTACCATATTGTGTTAGTGTTCTATAATAGGGTATGGTAAAGGGTAATATAGTCTACTACATATATATAATCATCTTTGTGAACATATCATATTTGCGAGTTGTGATGTATAATCAAACCTAAATCATTATAAGATGTTAGACCCTTGTCTTATCAAATAATTTAATTAATTTTCCAAGCAAACAAATAAACAACAAGATTGAGGTACCAAAAAAATAGTCACACATTCATAAAATCATATAAATATTATTTTTATATTCAATATTGCCCAATCATTAATACTCCTATAAAATATTATTTACCATATGGGGCAACATTAATTCACAACGAATATTGGCCCAAATCCTCATTAATTCATTAATTAAATTACTGTAATATAAAGTCGTGGATGTAAAATTTCAACCTCAAGTCTCCATCGTTCAGTTAAAGATCACAAAAATATATTCTAAGAAAAAAACAGATCACAAAAATCACCTTAAATCAATTAATTGTCTTCTTTGCATTGCCTTTAGTTGGGATGTCGTTTTCATTAAGATGAATGCATATATATTTTATTTCTCTTTTTATTTTCTTTTTTACGCGCCTTCCTTGTTTTAGTTTGATAGGAAGAAAAACATATGCATAGATATATGGCGCCTCGCTCTTATTTTATAATGAATTTGTTAGAAATGAAAAAGAGCTAGCTAACTGCCAATTTTAGATTAAGATTGTTTATTTCACAGAGAGAGAGAGAGAGAGAGAGAGAGAGAGAGAGAGAGAGAGAGAGAGAGAGAGAGAGAGAGAGAGAGAGAGAGAGAGAGATTAAATGCAATAAGATTTTAATATAATAACATAATACTAATAGTTAGTGTAAATTATATAACAATAAAATACTATTACTTTCTAGAAATATAAACACATTCAATTAAGCTTGAAAAATATCACTTATTATTTTCATTACCATTTTATTTTAATACATATAGAAAAAAAAAAGAGATTATATTCTATTGGATACTCTTTTCTGTTGTTTGTATTATTGAACAAAATAATTAATTAATTTAGAAACAAAGCTACGTAAATGATTAAATGAGTATGTTGGGTGAAAAATTTAGACGAAACAAATACGATTTCGTCATTTCGTGCTTACTGCTGCTTTTACTATGTAGAAAGACTTTATTAAAGTCCAGTTTAAGCTCTTCATATACAAGCTTTGCCAGCCAGCATCTCTTTCTCTCTCATCTTTCCTCTCTCCTACACTTCAGTTGCAGATCTTCAGAGCAAGAAAATCTGTAACTAGAAGAAAATGGAATTGTGCTTCAAATTCACAACTCCCACCATTTTGCTGCTGTTCTTGCTTTCTTGCTTCTTCTTTCCTTCCACAGGTAATCTTCCCTTTTAGTGTGGAACATAATTTGAACTTAAATTTTCTTTTTTTGAAGAAGTTGTTTTAATGGGTTGTGTTTGTCTGTAAAATTTTGTGAGTGTTTGCATTTTGGTGTAATTAGAGCATTTAGCATGAAAAAAATGAGAAAAAGGGTGTTTCTTGATTGTTACGAATAATGGATCTTTGAATTGTAGCGGTGGGATTTGAATGTTGATTTGATAAACATTTACGTTAAGCTTGAATAAAATTAAACTAGTTTTTCCATAGAAGAAAACTGGAAATCTAGCTATATATGTGCATAGAGCTTTTACTTATCTTGTTTCTATAGAGGGAAAGATTACAAGTTTGAAACCTTATGTTAGTCATTAAGTATTTGCAATTGTTGCTCCAGGTTAATGAACATTTGATTTCTTGAATATAATGTTTTCCGAATTTAGGAGGTTATCTAATTAGAACTATGTATATACATATATATATCTACACACACACACACATACAAACTCTAATTAATTTTCATTTGATAATAGTGTGTAAATTTGTTTCCTCTCAGAAGCGTATGATGCACTTGATCCAAATGGAAATATCACCATAAAATGGGATATTATTAGTTGGGCACCAGATGGCTATGTGGTAAGTATTTTAGTAAATCTCAAATCGAATTCATGAATCCTTGCTTCATCATACCATATATCTAAATTAGCATACAAAGTAAATGACTTGTAAAATTAGAAATCTAATATAGAATTCTTGGAGTTGTGGACATGATCTGTTTATTGAAATAGCAGTGGAATGAAATAAATCTTGCAGGCTGTTGTAACAATGTTCAACTTCCAACAATACCGTCATATTCAAGCACCGGGTTGGACTTTGGGCTGGACTTGGGCGAAAAAGGAGGTGATATGGAGCATGATGGGAGGCCAAGCTACAGAGCAAGGAGATTGCTCTAAGTATAAAACAGGCAATCCACATTGCTGTAAGAAAGATCCCACAATTGTCGATTTGTTGCCCGGGACTCCTTACAACCAACAGATTGCAAATTGCTGTAAAGGAGGTGTGATTAATTCATGGGGACAAGATCCAACAAATGCTGCCAGCTCCTTCCAACTTAGTGTTGGTGGCTCTGGAACCACAAACAAAACTGTCAAATTGCCCCGAAACTTCACTTTGAAAGCACCCGGTCCTGGCTATACGTGTGGACCTGCAAAGATCGTCAAACCTACTAAATATGTTTCTTCAGATGGGAGGAGAGTCACACAGGCAATGAGTAAGTTATTTTGCCTTATATAGTTAGTTTCTTGATTTCACCTTTATATAGTTAGTTTTAGTTAGTTTCTTGATTTCACCTTATATATAGTTAGTTTCTTGATTTCACCATATGTGGTTAGTTGCTATTGTTAATGTATGAAACTGAAATTGTTTCACTATGTTGATGCAGTGACATGGAATATTACATGTACATATTCACAGTTTCTGGCTCAGAAAACTCCTAGCTGCTGCGTGTCACTCTCGTCATTCTACAATGACACGATTGTCCCTTGCCCGACTTGTACCTGTGGATGCCAAAACAACATTACACAGCCAGGAAGCTGTGTGGAGTAAGTGAACCTGATTATATTAACTCCCATTTCTTCTCTGCTTGAACTAATTTTCATGGCTGATCTCTCTAAAATCTTGTTTCCCTGCAGTCCGGATTCACCGTACCTAGCTTCAGTTGTTTCACAGCAAGGGAAGATCAACAGCTTCGCACCTCTAGTGCAATGCACGAGCCACATGTGTCCCATTCGTGTCCACTGGCACGTTAAGCAAAACTACAAGGACTATTGGAGGGTGAAGGTCACTATAACAAACTTCAATTACAGGATGAATTACACCTTGTGGAACTTAGTCGTGCAGCACCCCAACTTCGACAACTTAACTCAGATATTCAGCTTCAACTACAAGCCACTCAATCCATACCAAGATATAAGTAATTAGTCTCAACACATACACACTTAATTTCCCTTATAACTAAGTAACATAGTGTCTGATCATGAATACTTGAAAAAAAAAAATGACATTTTGATGTTTGGACAGATGATACTGCAATGCTGTGGGGAGTTAAGTACTACAATGACTTTCTGATGCAAGCCGGCCCTCTAGGAAACGCGCAGTCAGAGCTTCTATTCCGGAAGGACAAATCCACCTTCACTTTCGAGAAGGGTTGGGCCTTCCCCAGACGAATCTATTTCAACGGTGATAACTGTGTCATGCCACCACCCGAAGCATATCCGTTTCTACCAAGTGCCACCATTCGACAAAATGTCTCCTTCATCAATCTGCTCATCACTCTGTTGGCTATCATCTTTGCATGTTCTTAACAGAATTTTTGCACCTTCAAGGGGGAGATAGACTTGAGAGAAAATCAAACAACGCTGTACACTCCAGCAGTGTATATTGTCTACTGATATGGATTCATGTGCACAAACTTGAGAGGGACATGAAAAAGGTCACCATACAGGCATGCATGCATTTTTTTCTCTTCTAGTTGCATAATGTGTTTTTCTTCAACTAGATCCTGTAATTATTCGTATAGTATTTATATATAGGATTGAACTGAGAATAAGAACATATTTTGATAGATACAAATGATTGTAATACATCAAAATTTATTCTTTTCCCCAGATTGGGACAGAGTTTGGGCTGTGCTTTAATTTGATTTCATCTGATCTGAGTTATTTTAGTTTTAAAACTTCGTTTACTGTCAAAAAATGGAAGCCTCATCAGTCATCACCACACACTACAGTGATCGAAATAGTTACAGATCAACTGAAAACTTGAGTCACATTGTTGAGGTTCAGGTGAACCGAGTACATTCAATCATGTAGTTGAAGTTAGTATATATAAATGTATAGGGAAGTGATCAAATGAGAATCGTTCCCGTATGGGCACATTGAATCCATAAATTGCTTTAATGAAAAATTAGCAGCTCAAGTTAATATTCATAATAATTTGTCATTCTTATTTCTATGATTTATTATTATTACAGTGACAGTTGACATGGCATGAATGTCTGAATTTGAATTACTCGTTTAATATGTTTTGGATAATGCGTATTCTCCACTGTATATATTCGTTATACTCATTCCTATATTATAACATTTCAGATTGAGGAGTTCGATAATGGCAAGGAGGAAATGGATGTGAACTATGTTTCTATTTAAGTTATTAAACTTGTTTGTCTACTAAACTTTTAGTTGATGATCTGTTTGTTTGTGATTTCTAACTTTAAAAATGCTTAGGTGTTCGAATTATTTAAATCGCTTCCGCATTATATATGTTATTTGAATTATTATGCTAGTTTCTTCTATAGAAGCTTATTTATGTATTATTATGGTTTTCTAACATTAGTTTAATTACATATTAGAGAAAATGTTTTTAAATTATATTTCTTCTATTATTTTCATGTTAGTTTTATAAAAAAAAATAATAGTATTCAAGGTTTATAAAACTAGGGTGTTACACATATTGAGAGGAAACATTATTTTTGATCTTGTTAGTCAGTTTGAGAGGAATCTAAACCACATTCGAACTATGCACGTCAGTTTAGGGTTTGTTATATACATGTCATATGCACAAGTGTAAGCGGAATACAACTTCATAATCTATACATTAAATTTAGTAAATATAACTATGCACAATAGTTTATGCTAAATTTTAAAATCTTACTATAGAACTATGATTGAAACTTTTTGTATAAAAATATTTTATTTTGGTCGACCATTTTTCATCAGTTAACTCTTACTCCGACGATCAATTCCTTTCAAGTTTCAACGAGCAATAGGTTGGTCCCACATGCATCTTTATTAATTAGGACAAGCTATTTCTTAAATATTTTGTGTTGCTAATTAATGGAAATATTAGAGAAGAATGAGCCATGCACACTGCCCCAAACTTTACTTCGCTCTCTTGAAGATTACGTCATATCTTGGTCTCTCTCGCTCATCTATCATTCATATTTTAGGTTTAGGATGATTAATTTTTAACTATATATTTAACTTACTGTACCTCCTCCCCCCTCTTTAAAAACGCAAACCTATTTTCTCATCAATATATATCATCATCTCACATGCATGCAGTTGTATCTTTAATTTCCTATCTCTCTCTCTCTCTCTCACACACACACACACACAAAACACACAAAACACACGCACTCTTCCTAGCTAATTAACAATGGGAATAATTAACTAGCATCTTAATTTACAAGGCCGGTCCTGATAAAAATGAAGCCCCGGGCGAAATTATAAAAATCGGCTCCCAATATATTATCGTACGTAATATATCAAAAAGCAAAAAATGTCCATTACATATGAAAAAATGACTTCGTCTAGCATTTTTACTTGCAAAATCATCTACAATATCGTTCAAATCTATGTTATCTAAAATCTCCTTTTCTATACATAATATTGCCAAACCATTCAATCTCTCTTGGGACATTGACGATCTCAAATACGTTTTCAACAATTTTAACTTTGAGAAACTCCTCTCAGCCGACGCTACAGTAACAGACATGGTCAACATGATGCTGTAAGCAATTGTAGCAATTGGATAACAATCTGCACTTTTTACAAATTCAAGAATTTCAATAGTAGACATTATCTCATTTGGCAAAGTCATTTGTAATATTTTTAATTTCGTAAATAGATCATCTAATTTAACATCAGATAGATTATCATGGGTAAGAGTAGATTTCAGATTAACACAATAACTTCTCAATTCAGCATTATCCAATGATCTTAGAACTTTTGAATCAAATAAAAAACCAAATATATATTCAAATGATTTCAATTGTTCAAATCTAGATTTTAAAGAAGCAATTGCCATATCCACAACAACTACAAAATACTCAATTCTAAATGACTCATCCGGTGATAATGAAACTTCAACATTTTCTCCCTCGTCAAATTGTTTTTTTCTAGTAATTGCCATGTTCACTCTCATTTAAGTCATTTCTCTTCTCATTGGTATCTTCAATTTCAAGAGACGCATCAACACTGTTTACATTTGAATTTTCAACTTTTTCTTTAGAACTTGTACTTTTAACAATAAACTTATCCATATTACCTTTTTGTGATTTAACTAGTTCTTCTATTCTTTTTCTTTTTTTTTTCTTTTTCTCATTTCCGCATGTTTGTTTTCTAAGCGGCCCCATGTTTAACATTTACTGAGTAAAATAAAAAGAGTAATAGCACCTGGATAAATTGGTGATTGAGACTTGAGAGTTGTTTGAGATGCGTTTTGATTTTGTATTTCGGATACACTTCCAAGTTCCAACTTCCAAATTTTCTGATAAATGATAATCTGCAAAAAATAAACTAAAATATTTAATTCAATTGCTCTTGCCTGTAAAAAAAATCACAAAATCAATAAAATATATGAATTTACTTACCCGTAAAACAAAATCAACAAGATGCTTCAATGGTTCCGCCTTCTGAAATCGGAATCTGAATTTCAGAATTTGCAATGAGAATTTTTTTTGCTCGGACAATTAGGTCGATACTTGATAGTCAAGAAATAAAAATCAGTATAAGAGAATACATGTGATTTCTTCTATTTATATAATTATATTCATGAATATGATTCTACGGTAAGAAAAGTAAGTTAAAGAGTTCTTAGTTCTTATTTTTCGGAAAACTGGCCAACGACTTAGAGAAGATGAAGAGTTTTTTTTTTTCATAGAAATAACGTTAGAAGGGGTGAGAATTAATTGTGCCGCTGATTAATGAATGATTTCATGGTATTAGACAATAAATTTTGACATCATGAATCGCATCTGTTGGGCCCAAAACCAATAAGTCTAATTTTTTTTTAGTATACATAATACCTATAATTAATGGACTATATTAAAAATTTTGGGCCCTTCAATTTTTGGGGCCCTGCGCCGTTGCCCAGGCCCGCCCGCCCTCAGGGCTGGCCCTGTTAATTTACTATATATTTATAGCACATTAATATTCTCTCTCTCTAGGTTTGATACATATTAATTAACCATGCTTGCTTCCTCCTCCAAGCTGCTGTTTCTTTTTTATAATAAAAAAAAAAAAGTTGATTATATCCGCTTCTAAATTGGTCCTGGTCGCCAATGAGATTCAGTGGAAAAAAAAAATCATAGCTGTGAAAGTAACATGCAACTGTACAGCATCTTAAATTTGTTCTATTTTTTCCTTGAGGGAACTGTACAGCCATCTTGAAAGATTACACTAGAAATGGTTAACTCAGTACTCTGCCTAAAACTAAGCCTAGGTGATGATTGCAGAGTCCATATATCAACATCTTCATCACCAGCTTCTTCAATTCATCTGCAGCCACATATACACACAATTAATTTCTTATGATTTCATTGCAACTTCAATTACAAAATGATAAAATTAAATATATGAAGACACAACACTAAAGTAAACTAATAGTGCGTTACCTATATAAGTAAGTGTTCAATTGAAATAGCGGAGGAAAACATCAGCCAACATGGAGCCGAGGCGGACTTGGGAGTCCGTTGTAAGGTGCAAGTGTGGTCACCGTTGAGCTGGGGCGGAACCAGAAATATTTTATTAGGGACCGAATTGTTCTTCACTAATATTTCTATATATATATATATATTTTAAAATTTCCCCCCATTTCCTTCAATAATCATTGCAATAATTAAACTTATACATTGAAATTTAAATTGCGGCATCGTTGTAGGTTTCATATACATCCAATTAGTAGACATACAAGAAATTAAATAATTATACAAGTTGAGGAGGCCAGGTGTCAAAAGAATCACTTAAAATATCAACGCCTCAGTTTTTGTAATGAATTAATTTGAAGCTAAGCTTGGCAAAACACAATACTCTCTTCTGGAATAATAGTAACTTTTGTAGAAAGGATATTTAATACCTAAGAAAAGTGTTTCACCAACGAAGAGAGAAATTACTATTTAATCACAAATATGAATTCAATTCTCACCTAATAGTTAGGTAATTAGGTCTGCAACAAAGGTAATTAAGATCAATTATTAGATGGTATACAAAAAAATGAGAATTTACTATGAGGATTTTAATTAAAGTCTTGAGACTAAAAATTGAGAACAATTAAAATTCCCAATTCAAGTCAATCGTCATTTATTATGGTGAAAAGAGCATATACCTTATAATTAGGCCACCTGATAATTAGGTAACTACTATCTAGGCCCGCTAAATTGATTGCATTGTGCTTCCATATATTCATCTCATCTCATCACTCCATCCTCACTTCCTCACTCTCAGTATTCTCACTCTCAACTCTTGTGTCTTCTCTCTCTCTCTCTCTCAACAAACACACACACTCTTCCTAGTCGTCCTAGCCAATTAACAATGGGAATGACTGCATTTTTAATGGTCTTGGAAAGCTTTGTGATAGCTGATGCCTCCATCTTCTCCACTGCGGTGGGGTGCAATGTGACCATCTTAAATAATTAAATAATTATATATACATGTTGAGGTGGTGCCAAATTAAAAGGCTAACTTAAAATATCAAAGCCTCATTTTTGCTAATGAATATTTTGAAGCTAAGCTTGGCAAAACATCATACGGATGTGTGCACACCGACATTTTAAAAAAAATATATTTATTTTAATTTTTCTCCAAAAAATATATACCTTAATCGAGTTAAGGAACTCTAAAATTAAAGTGAACAAGGAAGCTATGAGTAATGCCACCTGCGGGGTCTGATTGGTGAATATTTGTCCTATTTTATCATAGGAATTTTGTATCTTTAGCATGTGTTTTTCCTTTGTTTTCGTGATGTTTTTATGTTATTTTCTTCACTTTTGCTCTTTTGGTGAGCTGGGCCAGGTTTGTACAAAACTTGAGCTTTTGTGTCAAAAAGTAGGATTTTATGGCCAAAAAGTGGCCAGGAGGCGAAACCCAACTGAAGCTCCAGCTTGTTGATAGGTCCTGAATCACCCGCTTCGCTGAGCTGGTCGGGGATCCTAAATCACCCGCTCCAGCTCAGTTGAAGTCTCCCCACTGATGAACTGAACTGATGAAGCCAAGAGCTTAGAGCTGCAGCTGAAGAATCGAGAGCTGAGCTGAAACCAACTGAAGAGATGAGCTGAGTTTCCCAACTGAAGCTTTCCAACTGATGAGTTGCAACTAATGAGCTCAACTGATGAGAGCGCCAACTGAAGAGAAAAACTGAAGACCGCAGCTGAAAGGCCCCGCCGGCGCGCAAGCCCCATGGCCGTGGGAAGAGGCTCACGGCGCGGCACCCCACAGGCGCGCAGCCTCTCCAGTCCCGCGAGTGCGGGCACACCGCCGGCGCGGGGGTGATCAGTCCAGCCCCTCGATCAGTTCTCAGTCGCGATCAGTTTGCTCTCTTCGATCAGTTCCAGCTTCAGTCTTGGGGAGTTCCATTCTTTAATGCTCTCCACCACTTGGCCAGTTGGAGAACTCAATGCACGCGGTTCTAGCTAGGAGTAGGAAGAGTTGGGGAAACCATCAAACAATAACTCCACCTTTTGCTTTTCTCTCTCTTAACAAATAAATCAACCATCTCCCCATTCATTCGACAACACTTCTGGGAGGGGAAAATTGACAACTCCCTTCTCCATCAACTCACCATCCACCAATACCATCATTCCAGAGAGAGAAAGAGAGAGAGAGAGAGAGAGAAGAGAAGGAGAAGAGGCAAGAAAGCTTAAGCTCAAGGAAGAAGGCACGAGAAAAGGAGCCCAACTCCAAGTCGTCCGCGGAAGCTAGGCTTGCTCGAGGAGCTCCACTTTTGGTATTTCTTTCCTAGCTTAGCTCATTTGTGGGGATTTATCCTAAAACACTTTCGAGACAATAATATTGCAGGAGTTGTATTTTATTTATCTTTTGATTTATAAAATGAAGAACTTTTATGATGTTTATGTTGTTTTGAGCATGATGAGGGGCTAGTCCTTTACATTAGGAGGTAGATAATCGAATTGGTTTCAATCTATGCTTGTGATGGTTAGTTTCTTGTTGTTGGAATTGTGCTTGTTTATGTTGAGTACTTGGCCACTACTTAGCATTGCTAGGCTCTAGATGAGACCGAGAGGAGATTCTAGAGCTCGACTTAGGTTCCTTCAACGTTAGGTGAATCAGGTTTCGTAAGCCTAATTGTTAGTCTTTAGGTGGACTGGATACATAAGCCTAATGGTTCGTATGATATAGCCGATGGGGGTTTAACGGATCGACGGTGATAGTAAGTAAAGTTAAGCCTCTTAAAGGGGTCTATTGTACAACTAGGATTAGCATAATCAACTTGAATCAATCTAGGAGAGAAACCAATGAGAGAATCTACACCCTAATGCTCTTTTCATAACCCTTTTCCTTTATCATTGTTATTGTCGGTGTTGCTAGATAATTTTATTTGCTTTTAATTGGTAGTTTAATCAAAGCCATCCAACCCTTGTTTAGAGTGTTTAGGTTGTATTTAAATTCTTGTGTTTGTTAACAATTGTAACGTGAAAGGATATATAGTCACCCACACAAAGCTTTCCTCGAGAGACACGACCCGAGTTAGCT
This sequence comes from Perilla frutescens, assembly GCA_026008535.1. NCBI lineage: Eukaryota > Viridiplantae > Streptophyta > Magnoliopsida > Lamiales > Lamiaceae > Perilla > Perilla frutescens. The sequence continues at coordinate 48,912,802 of BRKX01000015.1, forward strand.
CTCCGCCCTACACTCGACCCCATTCTCTTGCAGGTCTGGATTGAAGTAGTTTGCGTAGGACAAATCGGAACCAATCAGGGTCCACCCAACCTACGGCTTGTCCATTTGATGGACTGACAACCCTAAATAACAAAATCTAATGAGATTGTTTGCCATGAAAAAATAATCAATGAAAATTTTTAAAGCAAGCCCCATGTTAAAAATTACTAATTCAATAGGGGAATGGTTAGGTGAAAACCAATCCTAGTGTGGGAATTAGGACCACATCTCACACTTGATAAACATGGCTTTTGCATGCATTTGAGTGTTTATGTAGATCATATTTGAAGATTAATGCATGTTTAAGTTGAGGTTTTGTGGTCATTTCTGTTTTCTCGTGCACATTCATATTTTGCTGTTTTTGTTGAAGTTTGAGCTAAAAAAAAGATACTTACAAGATCCAATTCAATTGGGAGATAAGCTAGAAAGATATAAGATCGATTTGGGATCATTATACAACTTGAATCGGGTCAATCGGACAAGAAACGAGCGAGAACGGAGCAAAACGGTGGAGCGTATCGGAGGCATGCACGCTGGCACGGACCGTGCTGTCCAACGGCATGGACCGTGCCCCATAATGTCGATCTTGAAGCGTGTTTTGACACAAGGCACGGCCTGTGCCGCCTATTTTCTGAAAATTAGACTTCTTTCCTTACTTGGACTCTATATTCCTCACCTATAAAAGGCTCTGCTTTGCACGATTTTTAGAAAACTTTTTACCCTATATTGAAGTAGAGAAGTGTTGTGAAGACGGAGAAAGACGAAGATTGAAGATTTAAACATCCGATATAAGTGTTTCATGTTTATAGTTTAATTTCATCATGACTTTTGTAATTCATATTTTATTAGATTTCTACTTTGCCATGAGCGGCTAAACGCATATTACTTCTAGGGTTTGTGTACATGTGGATGATATGTTATTTTTCCCTTCTGATTATTGTGTTCAATTGTTCGAGTGCTGCTATTCTCATACATAGATTAGTGGCCATAATTGATGCATGCTAGCTAGTTAATTTGAGACTTGGCGGAGATAATTAACTAGTGGGATCAATTGAGCATTTTGATACACGTTCTATGGAATCTGTAGAGGACTTAATCTGTTGATCTATCGGGAGTTAATAAATTAACCTAGAGACGAAAGTGATAGGTAATTTATTAATCTACTTCTACCTTGAGACCTGGCGGAGATAGGTAGGTATATTTTTTATTCCTCACCAATAATCAGATTAAATTGGGAAGAATTAGGATTGGATTAGTACATAGTTGATACATGTGAATTGCATTCCCTAGGATTAATCTTTATTAATTGATTGAATTTGTCTATTCGATTTAATTGATTTGCTTTGGATAATTAGTTTAAATCGTTCTTATTTAATTGTTCTGATTTTGTTTTTGATTGGTTTGATTTGTGTCTAGCTTTAGAAAACCCATATAAAATTTAGGTAGTCTGAATAATAGAAACGTATTAGCTTAGTACTCAGTGTGGTCATATTTTCAGTCCCTGTGGATACGATACTCGATTCACTACTATATTGCATTGTCCTGTGTTAGTTGCAGATTAGTGCATAAAAATTAGTGCATCAACACCTCACAATTCTCAAAAATCAAAGATCCAGATTTGATTAAAAAGGCGTTGATAATTCTGTAATATTTGAAAAGTTTTTCGCATGGGATATTAACGTAATTTGGTAATTCTTATAAAAATCGCGGAGAATTTGATAACATATCGTCATGCTAACAAAGTATTATCATCATGCTAACGAAGCATTATCATTATGCTAATTAAAGTTTTCAATTATTGTTAGCGATAAATATATTCTAAAAATTAATTATAAACCTAATTTGATTTAATAAATCCTAATTAACTGGAAGAAACCCTAATTGGATGAAATAAACCTAATTAGATGAAATAAAAATTGATTGGATGTGATAAACCTTAAATGAGTCAGAATAAATCATAATAATAATAATATATTTGTACTATGTTATCATTATGGTTTTGCTTCGTCAGCATTGTGAATACACTATATTAACATATGATAATACTTTGTCAACATACGATATAAACCATAATTAGATGGGATAAACCCTAATAATCAATTAGGAACTAAAAACGAAAAAATTAAATTCAAAGAAAGTAATCATAATTAGATGAAATAAATCATAATTGAGATGAAATAAACCATAATTGAGATTGAATAAATCTTAATAAATATGTACTATGCTAACATTATGATAATTCTATATTAGCACAATGAATGCATTATGTTAGCATATGACAAAGCTTCGTTAGCAGACGTTATCATATGTTATACATCATAATGCTGACGAAGAATTATTATATGCTAACGAAAGCATTTACAATCTGGTCACGTGTAAAAAAATTATCTTTTATATTTTTTGTCCATATTTTCCATCTAAACATAGCCTTTCGGCATCTTAAATGAAAGAGCACGAAGAGAGATTTAATTTGATATATTTTTTGTGTGTATTGGATTAAAAATGAGCAAGTTAAGGATGTTTAAAGTTTTTTAGATTTTTTTTAATTGCTGACATCATCATTTTTAATGTGTTTGAATGAAAATAACCTCCCTTCTTTTATTTATTGCCCCATTATTTACGAAATTGCAACTAACATCATTTTTAATGAGTTTGGACGAAAATAGTCCTTCTTTTATTTTTTACTATATTATTTATGAAATTGACACTATCATCATTTTTAATGGGTTTGGACGAAAATAGCTCCTCTTCTTTTATTTTTTATCCTATTATTTACGAAATTGCCACCATCTCTTACATTGAATCTTAACCATTAGATCATTCATTAAATTGAATGATGGAGATGTAGTCGGAGAGAGGTGTAGAAAGAGACTTTATGTCAAATTGTTGATACTAAAAATATATATAAATGCTTTTTAGGAGCTTTATAGTATGACCAACTTCTTTCGGATAGATATTTATGGCGGTTAATTGGCAATCCCCCCTACCCTCTTTATATTTGTATAAACTCAATTTTTCTCTCTCTACAGTACACATTACGTCAACTACTCCTTGATCACCTCGTTTGCATCATTTTATTCATTCAATCTCTCTATAAAAACGCCAATCTAACTATTTGCTGATCATCTCATTTTGTCGTGTGTCTTCTTTAGCTTCTCTTTCATCTCGCTCTATCTCTCTCCAATCATCTTCATCAGTTCTCTTCCTAGCTATTTTCTGATCATCTCACTGTGTCCTGTGTCTTCTCTAGCTTCTCACTCATCTCTCTCTCTTTCAAATATTCTTCTTCAGTTATCTTCCTAGTTAACAATGGGAATGATTGTATTAATGGTCTTGACTAGCCTTGTGATTTTTGCTTCCTCCATCTTCTCAACTGTAGTGGGATGTAATCAGTGGCGGTCCTGAGGCCTATTGTAACCCTAAGGTCTCAAGAGTTGGAGGGGAAGGATACTAAGGCTGGGAAAGCTGGTGAGGCTTGTAAGACTCCATTTTTAGGGTTCGAGCAAAAGAAATCTGAATTGGGGATCGAGAGTCAGGGCAGTTCGATCCTAATTAAGGCTAAATCGGGTCGGGTTGCTGAGGAGTAATCGGAGCGGGCCACGTTTGGTTATGGGCTAGTTGTTGACAATTGGGCCACATTCGTCTAATGGGCTTGTTAGATTTTAATTCAATTAAGGACTTAGTCCATTTGTATGTTAGGGTTTTAATATCCCAATCAAGTGGTCCCCAATTGTATGGCTTAAATATGCTGTAACAATCTTTTTGGACATTATGAAAAAGTTATTCAAGTTTCTCCCCATTTTCTCTGTAATCTCTCCATCTCTTCTTCGCCCCTTCCCCAATCCCCTATTTTCCCCTAAATTCTATTACAATTATCAATTGCTACATTTAAATACAGATTCATCCATCAAAATCTATACAAAATTGGCAAGAAAAAGAGCAAAAACAACCGCAACACTTTGGACTCCATTACGAGGCCGTGCGAAAGGTGCGCCGCATAGGGGCCAACAATATATAAGAGCACCAAAAAATAAATAACTTATGTAACTAGTTATGTTAATTATTTAAAGTTTTTTCCATATATAACTAAAAATATATACAAATCCACTTCATTTTTTGAAGTCCAAATCATTTCTAGGCTATTACTTAAGGTTTAAATTTATTATAATTTTTTACATTGATTACAAAGCCTTGTTAACTGTCCAATTACAAGATTCTAATTTTTTTTACTCTTCACATGTGTTATATCAAATTATTAAATATTTTTTTAGTAAACTATTTTAAACTCATGCAAAGTATGTGCATTTTCTAGTTTAATAGGAATATTTTAATATAATATAGACTCTAATAAAATAAATTTCAACCAATATATTTTACATTAAAAAATATCTATTAATAATAATATTAAAATATTTATATTTAATAAGATTGTTAAATATCTTTTTAGTATAACTATTTTAAGCACGTGCAAAGTACGTGCATTTTTCTAGTGTGATATAATATATGTTCTAATACAGTAAATTTCAACAAGTGTACTTCACATTTTATTTAATTTTATATTAATATTTATTATATCTATGCAAATAGTATATTTGAAATATTTAATTATATGATATTATAATACTTATCTTTGATAAAACTATTAAATGTAATTTTAATAGAACTAGTTTAATCATGTGCAAACTACGTACATCTTTCTAGTATAATAAATATATTCGCATATACTCCCCTATGTTCACATGCTAATGTTCCTTTATATATATACTGCATATATATATATATATACTTTAATAACATATAATAAGTATATTTTATATATTATGTAATTTATATATTAATATTTATTATTTTACACAAATGATATTTCTAAAAATATGAATATTAGATTTATTTATTATTTGAAATAGTTATTATTATTGTCCAAAAAATATTTCTCATGCCATGCTTTCTCCATGCATTTTGAAAAAATAAACCAATAATCAGCCTACAATCACAGTGGGCCTACAAAAGATTTCAACATTTTTTAGTTTTTTAATATAATAAAATTGGACTCTTATATAAAAAAAAAATACTAAAAAAATTATAAGAATACTTCAATCACATGAAAAATCTTATTCGTTTAACGTATTTTAAAAAATTCACGTTTTGTTTTTTTTTTTTTAAATTTTTCTTCATGTGAATTAAGATATATATGAAGTGGTGGTTGTTGAGTGCATTATCTTGTCTATTCTTCTTGATTAACACTATAGTTAATGGCCAAGAAAATACTTTCGTCATCAATATTACATTCATCACGGATGTCGTGGTGAAAGGAGCAGGTGTGTTGTGTGTTATTACTTAATTTTACGATTAATTAAGTTCATTATTAGTTGTAAGTAAATTTCAATTAATTCTAGCTAGCTTCATAGAAAATATATATTAATTATTTAATTATTACTTAATTATGCAGTGTGCCTGGATGAAAGCCCCGAGGCTTATTATTTTGCTGAGGGGTTCGGAAACGGAGTGAATAGTTGAGTTGTTAATCTTCAGGTAAAGTAAATGCATAGAGACCGTGATGCCCTGAGACCGTGTGAAAGGTGCGCCGCATAGGGGCCAACAATATATATAAGGGCACCAAAAAATAAATAATTTATGTAACTAGTTATGTTAATTATTCTAAGTTTTTTCCATATATAAATAAATATATACAAATCCACTTCACTTTGATGTCCAAATGATTTCTAGGCTATTACTTAAGGTTTAAATTTATTATAATTTTTTACATTGATTACAAAGCCTTGTTAATTGTCCAATTACAAGATTCTAATTTTTTTTTTCTACTCTTCACATGTGTGTTATATCAAATTATTAAATATTTTTTTGTAAACTATTTTAAACTCGTGCAAAGTGTGTGCATTTTTCTAGTTTAATATGAATATTTTAATATAATGTAGACTCTAATAAAATAATTTTCAACCAATATATTTTATATTTAAAAATATCTATTAATAATAATATTAAAATATTTATATTTAATAAGATTGTTAAATATCTTTTTAGTATAACTATTTTAAGTACGTGCAAGGTATGTGCATTTTTCTAGTGTGATATAATATACGCTCTAATACAATAAATTTTAACAAGTGTACTTCACATTTTATTTTATTTTATATTAATATTTATTATATTTATGCAAATATTATATTTGAAATATTTAGTAATATGATATTATAATACTTCTCTTTGATAAAACTGTTAAATATAATTTTAATAGAACTAGTTTCATCATGTGCAAATTAAACTACGTGCATCTTTCTAGTATAATAAATATATTCATATGTATACTTCCCTATGTTCACATGGTAATGCTCCTTTATATGTATACTGCATATATATATATATATGTATACTTTAATAACATATAATAAGTATATTTTATATATTATGTAATTTGTATATTAATATTTATTATTTTACACAAATGATATTTCTAAAAATATGAATAGTAGATTTATTTATTATTTGAAATAGTTATTATTATTGTCCAAAAAATATTTCTCATGCCATGTTTTCTCAGTGTATTTTGAAAAAAAATAAACCAATAAAAAAGTAAGAGAAAACTAAAGTTAACAATGAAAATAAAAATATTTGAAAAAAATAAATAAATATTATTATAATAAAGCATTACATTTTTCATAAATATAATATATTATCTTACAATATTATTTAATAGTGATATACTTGACAAACTCAATTTTTTAAAAATAAAACTATTTTATCAAAATTATAATAAATAGGGCACCCTTTTTATTTTTTGAACAGGGCACCTGAAATCTACCCTCAAATCTCAGGATCGGCCCTGGGTGTAATGTGATCATCTTGGCCGGCCAAAGCAATATGGTGGGCTGAGGCGGCATAGTCACTGCCACAAACAGCACCAGTTACTGGGATAGAAGGACTCCTCCAAAATGCAGTTCCAATCCCCAAATACTTCGTCTAAACAACGAACTTTTATGGGAAGAGGCGGATGAGCCCCTTCACGACCGAATCTCCCTCTCAAACTGCTCTCAGACTCAGAGTGACTGGGGTAACGGAGTTGGCCCAGGGATGCCCTTTTCAAACTCCGTTTTGAAAAGGGATCCCACCTTCGGAGTCATCGGCACTGCAATTGATCGTGGAGTGGAGACGAGGTAGTTGCCTCTACAACCGCATACGTCATGTGCTTATAGCATTATTTTTAAATTGTAGGAATTCATGTTGATTCAGATTTGAGTTCCTTTGGAAGTTACATACCAGAATGTAATCAATCTTTGAAGCCATTTGTTGGTCTGCAGTTTAAAAATCTCGAAAAGGCAATTAGACAAAAACAATTTATTACTAATCTGTTAGGGACTCGTATGTACAACTTTTAGCAAATTTTGTATATGTAATTAGCAAATTATAGATGTGTTAATAGCAAATCGGTAATATTTTTATGTGAAAATATAATTTATTTTTTGACGATAAGATGGTCATTTTTTATAAATGGTTTCAATGTGCTTTACATGATACTCAGATGTTCGCAGATAATGACCATTTCATATTTATTATAGGAGATAGATGCTTTTCGTATTTGGTTGTGGAAGTTTTCAAGTTATTAAGAAAAAAATAGTTAAAATCGCATGAATCTATATGTGCAAAATATGAATGTATTTCTAGCAAGGTATGCATATGTTTATAGCAAATTTTGTATTTTTAATTAGCAAATTAATCTTCCATTTTGTTTATTTTTTATTTTTTTTGGTTTGACCCTTATATGATATGGACATGTTGGGCATTGCTTGTACAGAATGGCGTTTTTAGTACAAAATAGCTTATGCTTGACTAGTTTTAATGAATGAAATTATTAATAGCATATTATTTACAAGTTTATAGCACATACGCCATGTGCTTATAGCATTATTTTTAAATTGTAGGAATTCATGTTGATTCAGATTTGGGTTCCTTTGGAAGTTACATACCAGAATGTAATCAATCTTTGAAGCCATTTGTTGGTCAGCAGTTTAATAATTTAAATTTGCTAAATACAATATGTTATTTTGCTATAAATAAAAAACACCCATTAAATAAAAATATTTATTACTAATCTGCTATTAACATCTAACTAATTTGTTAATTATATATTTATAACGTGCTAAATACATCAAACCAGATAATATCAAAACCAATAAATAGATCAAATAATAAAAAACTAATACCCATAAAAAATGATAATTATATCTTACTAATCTTCTATAAACAAATTTAAATATGCTATATACTAAATGTTATTTTGCTATAAACAAAAAAAACACCCAAAAAATCGTAAAATTTATCTTACTAATCTGTTAATTATATCTAACTAATTCGCTAATTATACCTTTATAAGTTGCTAAACACATCAATGTTTCCATGTTACAAACATAGAAGGTTGTCATGAAACAGGTTAAAAGAATCACATTCAACCAGATAAAATGAAATCAAACAACTGAAAAATAGAAATTCAAAAATAATTTTGATATGCTAAAGAAGTCTAAAATGGGTGCTCAGATAAGAGAATCACTGTTCACTGTGTTGAGTGCTCATATAAAAGAATCACTGTTCCGATTCTGGTTGTTCACAGTGTTGAGTGCTCAGATAAGAGAATCATTGTTTTCATTAGTTCTATTACATTGCTACAAATATCTCAACTTCTTGTAGACAAGCATATTTCTAGGTATTCTATTCCTGGGGGCCAGTTGCAAACAAGGCCTCGAAATACTTGAGCAGATAGCTGTTATGCAAGAAAAAGCTCACCATCCACATTCCATACTCCCTCCTTGCCGAAAGATGTGAATGTGAAGGCTGTAGTCTGCCCGCAAGCATGTAAGAATGTCAGTGTCGGTATGTATAGAGACACCAGGCAAGAAAAGAAGCATAGAAACAAGATGAAGAAATATACTTTATGGTGTTCGACAAATTTGAAGCCTTGGGGATCCCCACCTTTCCTAGGAAGCTGAATGAGGTGCCTGCACATGAAACCAAATATAATCAGAAAATTTGTCATTCAACCAACACCACAACAATGTTAAAAAGCTGGAAACAAAGAACTACAAGTTGATGGATATGGTGGGATGCTTCTAGACATATCAAGATACTAAAACAGCCGGTGAAATCAACATCGAGCATATGAATGAAGCCCAGTGGTATGACAACATGATGTACCATATATGGTTTTGTTTTAGGATGCAGATTAAGAGACATACCGTCTTTTCTATGCATAGTATAAAAATTGTGGCAGAGCTATATGTTAATTTGCTATAAACAACAAATACCCATAAAAGCACATCATATCAAGCTAATCTGCTAAACATATATTACTAACTTGCTAATCATATCTTACTAATTTGCTAAATATATCAAACCAAATGAAATCAAAACCAATAAATAAAAGAATTAGACAATAACCAATACTCATAAAATTTGCTACTCATAACCGATTAATTTGCTAAAAAATCAAAACAAATCAGATCTAAATCAATAAATATATCGATTAAGGAATAACCAATAACCTTAAATTTTGCTAATAATATATTACTAAATTGCTAAATACATCAAACCAAATTACATGGAAATATGAATTCACGTAAGATAGGCTGAGTACGTTGTTTAATTTGAGGAGTTTATTGAGCAAATCCTAAATTAAATCGAGCTAAAATAGGTCCTTTAACGGGGCATTAGTTGCACAAATGATCGATGTTAACATGTTTTAGTTCATGGAGTAATGAAAGTATCGAAATTATATATCTTGTAAAAGTGAGCTGGTCTCTTGTCCGACCTAATGCACCATAAGCAATGGTCTGACGCCCACACGCCGGTCTTTTTTTTTTTTTTACTTTTTGATCTTTTTTTTTTTCTTAAAAATCATATATCTTAAAAGTAAAATTAATTTATTTAATTTTATGACTCCCGCCGTGAACCTGTCCGACGTTAACGTGAAGGTTTTGTGCAATGTGCTCGACAATTGATTTTTTTGAATTAAATGTATATCATAAAATAAATTAGTGAACTCTAAAATTAAAGTGAATTAATTTCATTTTTTTATTCAGTGACTCGTGTAGTGTACTCACCCGACACTAAGGAGTGAGCACATGCACTATACTCGATAATTATTTTTTTGAATTAAATATAAACCCTAATTGATACTAATAAAACCCTAAAAAAACCTAAACCTAAAAAATCATGAAAACCCATAAAAAATCCCGAAAAGCCCAAAAACAAACCTAAAAACATTCAAAAAACCCCAAAATCCCAAACCTCTAAACTTTAAACATTAATAAAGATGGAATAAATCATAATTAGAATTTAAGAAATTCATATACGACAAGTTGCAAGCATAATACCTTTTATGGTTAAGGGTTATACATTTTGAACTTTGGACGATACTTTATAGAGTTAAGATTTAATTTACGATACTGTGTCCCCTTGGGGATGGCCTAATGGTGGAGTGGTGTTATCTTGAGGCCAAATGTCTCAAGTTCGAATCCCACCACCAACACCACTAGGACCACTAAGTGTGAGCCTATCACACCTGGCTTGCCAAGTGTGGTTAACCTCCCCTGTGTGGTTTGTAGGCTACTACACAGGGACGAGATTTACCTAATGCGCACCTCGGTTGCGGCTGCGGATTACCCTTGATAAAAAAAAGAATTATACTGTTTCTGGCAAAAAAAAATTCTTTAGGGCGGGACGGGTCGAGTCAGGTTGACCCGCGCGACCCGCCTGTCTGACCGTCTAATTTTATGCATTTTGAGTTTTCAAAATCTAACAAAAGACTTTATGTTTAAAAATTATAAGATCAATTTAGACTCAAATTTTATTTCGGGACTAAAGTATGCTTTTGAAAATAATCACGCACCGGATTGCACCTTTCCCCTTATTTATTTAAACTACTCAAAATACAGATGAACGCATGTAAAAAATGATAATATTTTAAAAATAAAAATAAAATAAATTTGTTATGTCGCAAAGAAGTAATGCACAAAGTTTATCAACATATTTGCCACGTGCCAACTTCTTAAATGCCCGATCTGGCTGTAGTAGTATAGTGAGACCCCCGTAGACCCACTTTCTCTCTCACACACGACACGCGCAAAAAGCCGAAAAACTACACGCACTCTTTCCGCGCAAAAAGCCGATGCTCCGGTGCCCGACGCTCCGAGGACCTACATTCCATTCACATTTCACAATATCATGCAATCTACGGTACAAATCGGTTTTATTATTCTAAATTTTGGTTTTCTCATCGTGTAACCAGCTCTAGGTGTGTGTAAATGTTAGCAGCTGCTAGCTCTGCGTTTCTATAAAAATTGGTTCTGCTTAGAATGTTGATAAATTATTTGTTATCAAGTTCATTAACTTTTTTGGAGATGCATCTTGAAATTTTGTGCTTTGTCTATTTTTTTTTTATTTTTTTTTGGTATGGTTGGAGTTAGTTCAGACTTCAGTGATATTGGTGACTTAAACTTCTTCTACAAGTTAAATAATACGGGATTTTGATGATAAAGCATGAAATTCAGCTCCTGACATTTGCATCTTTAAGTGTGACTGAGCGTGTTGTGGAAACATTTTTATTTGAAATCATGGGCGATCTTCAGCTTTCTGGTAATTGCTAGAGTTTTTGGTAGCAAACTACTGGCAGTTTGCCTTGGAGCTGAGAGAATGACTAGAAAGACATTATGTTAGTAGTTTGTCTGTTTATGAGAATTTGACATCTTTGTAGTTTGTAGCTTCATTTTGTTGTAAACTAGTGTGGAAACTTATTGGCAACAAGCAAGATATATAGTTTACGTGTATCATGTTCTAACTCACTTTTTCTTGGGCTCATGCTAGAAGGAGTTGAGGAGTCTTGAAAAGCTCATGAGTGAGTCGAAGAAAATTGTGGATGGTGGAACAGATATTCTATCTAACTTTTACAGTTATGCCGAAAATGTGAGTGTCACTGATGAATTCTCTTCAAAAGTTGAGGACAGGCCACAAGAAACGAGACCAGGTCTTGGCATTGCTCTCAAGAAGGCTTCATTTTCTCTGAAAACTAGAATTAGGTGTTGTCTGAAGCCCACAAATTCTAATCTTTTATTTTTTTTCCTTTGCTTTGCCGAAGATTTGCGTGTTGATTATAACAATTTTATGTACTTTCTGCCTTCTCTCAGTTACCTTTCACTCAACTTTGAGCCAACTTTGGACATTGATCACCTTGAAGACCCAGATTTGTTTTTTGATGCTTATGAGAGAAATGAAAGTAATTATTCATGTTTTATCTAATCGGTTATCTACACCATGTGCTATTTGTTGCTGTGTGTTTCTTTTGTGTTAATGATCTCATACCTTTTTAACGTTGCAGATGCCAAAAAAGAGATACAGAAACAACTAGGTGGTAATAAGGACAATATAGACCTTTGTAAACCATCAAATAAAGAACGCTGCCGTCGACCAGGAATTTTGGGGTATACATAGATTTTTATCTGCTGTATTGATGTTTTGTGATGCAAAACAGGTAGTTTATAACTTATAATGATCTATTTATCTAGGTTACATCACATGATCAACAACTTCCTTTTAATTACAGGAAGTCATATCATTATAAGCACCACTACTCACGAACAGCTTCTGAAAATGATAACTTGTGCAGGTCGTCCCAAGAGACAACAGTGTATCAGGATATTCCAAGTCCACCTAAAGATGAGTCACAAGAAAATTTGATGATTCCTGATCCTAATATCGATGCTGACTTGGAAGAAGTTGAATTGGCTGGTGAGTAGATCATGTGGGAATTATAGTCAAAAGCAAATTCAGTTGCAGAATGGGTTTTATTTCTGATTCTGTTTCCTCTACTATTATAGAATCATTGTGTTTTTTTATAGCAATGTCTTAGCAGATGTTATTTATCTCATGCAATATCATGTGTACTTTGATTCAACAGAATCTATGAAGAAGGCAGAGAGTCAAGTCAATGATATGTTGGAGGAACTGTTGTCCTGTAATTATGAAGATTTAGAAGGGGAAGGAGCCTTGAATCCCTTGCAGGAGTGGTTGAAGATCAAACCTCTTGATATGGAGAACCTGTGCTGCTTGACTGAACTGCCTGATGTTGGGACTAATATTTTAACTTCATTAGGAAGTCGGAAAAAGCCTCGCAAGAGTTCAGTGGTTCTAGATAGCGTGCTGAAAAATTTGAATAAGAAACCACACGTGGAACAAGAACTGGTGGAAAATCAAGTTGATCCTGTATCTTCACCAACTTCTCTGAGGTGTCCATTTGGATCTCTGTCTTTGTTGAAAAAGAAGATTTTTCAGCCCAACCCTCTCAGAGATTCATTTTCACCCGAGGACATTGATCTTTGTGCACACCCAAATTCTTCTTCCGCCCAGCCCAAGGATAAGCTAATTGGACAGGTTGCTGCACCAAAGAATTTAGGCATGTGCAATGAGTTGGAATCACATGTAGAGTTTGGTTATACTGAACCTGCATTATCTGATATGGATTCACAGGAAGTGATGGGAAAGGCTGATAAGATGCCTGAGCAGTCTACAAGTGAAAATGCAAGCATGCAAAGAGAAAGTGGCAGTAGTAGGGCAAATGATTCTCCTTCCCGGCCCAAGGATAAGCTAGTTGGACAGGTTGATGCTCTGAAGGATTTGGGCATATTTATTGAGATGGAGTCAAATGTAGAGTTTGATAGCACAACACCTCCATTTTGTAATTTGGAGACACGGAAAGTTATTGTAAATGCAGATGGTCTCCCTGAGCAATTTGAAGATGAGAATGCACACATGCCAAGCATGGATGCCATTACTACGCAAAATGAAGAATCAGATAACATTGGAAATGTAATGAACACTGACGGGAGTAAGAACTCTTTTAGCATGAACCTTGCTATCCTTTATTTAATACAAGTCAGGAGAATATTTAGTTATTTAGATCTTGACATGCTTCAAATGTCATGTTTTGGACTTGTTTATGAGATGGTACTTGCACCAGAAATAGAAGAGAGTTATTTTCTTGTGTCACTATTTTAATGTTTAATCTAATGTAGAAAAATACACTTTCTGAATTACAATGTTGTAGCTACTTGATCTTTTTTCCCCTATGGCAGATGAATCAAATCCTTTTTTAGTTGATGAGGAAGTGAGGGGTGATACATCAACCAGACGAAAAATTAATCCAGAACAGCAGCCTGAGGTTATTTGCCTTATTTGTTATTATCTCTTGTTACTTGCTCTTTCATGTTTGTTAGTAAAATAAGAACTTCTTAACTTTGTCTGGAGACTTGGAGTTTATTTCAGTAATCCAATTAATCCCAATTAGTTATGAAAGCAATTAGGCATTTCAATCTTTTAAAGCATGGGCTTGTTTTTTCATAGTGGCATCTTAGTATGTCTCTCTAGATGTTTGACAAATAGTTACTGCATGTTTGGTTAATTATCCACTCTCTCTCTCTATGCCCCTCATAAACCTCTTCCTTAGTTGAATAGAACATCTCTTTCCTTCAACATCTACCTTTTCTTCTCTTGGTTATTCTTTCACTTTCCCTTATGAATTGTTAATAACATGAGTGAAATTATTCAGACGAATGTCTTGAGAATCTATAGTTAACTGATTCAGTTCTCCTTGGTGTTCTCATAAAGTTTTGGTGAATTCATGTGACACTCAAGAGGCTAAACAAAATCCTTGCAAATTTTTTTTACTTGCTATATTTTCTCTTTCATTTTTTCTTATGCATTGTATGATGAACTATTAGCACTGATCTTCCATTTCTTCTTACATTTTTTTTTCCTGAATGCATTTGAGAACTTCAATTTGTTAGAGCATCTCCAGTAGTAACGGTAAAGAGAGGAAATCAGCAACATAGTGTAGATGAAGAGTTCCAGCATGACGGTATCTCGCACGGCAAATTAGGGGAGAGGAGAGAGGGACAGTAATAATACCGTTCCTCTCTCGTGAACGGTAAAACACTCCCAGCCGGCGCTGGGCATCCGCTTTTGAAGCTATCCAGCCGGCGCCGGCATGCTGATTATTAAATCAATGTTTTAATTTGTTTTATTGTTTTATGAATTTTTTTGCAATATTATTATGAATTGTACTTTTTTGTAATATTTTAATAAAATAATATTTCTCATTTTTTTGCTTTTACTATCATTTTAAATTAAATTGCATACGTACACGACATGTTTAACAAATAAAAGAAATAAATAAAGAAAGAAAGAAAGAAAGAACTAACGAAGCATATTCTAGGAATATTCTCTTTTAGTGCAGAATTTGCTGTAGACTGCTGGAGATGAAATGCAGATGAAGCAGTAAAATAATGTAGATGAAGCTGTAAAATAGTGCAGACTGCTGGAGTTGCTCTTATAAAAGACTAATAGAGTGGTTATATTTGATGTTCTCTCCTGTATATGCTTATGACAGAGTTTCATGTGTCACTGTAAAATGTGAAGATATATAAAATCCACTTCCGAATTTATCGGCTAACTTAAAAGTTATGTGTTCTATTTCAGGTACATGCGGCCAAGCGACAGAGAGGAGAAAGAGCAACTGGTGTGCGTATCACAGATGCACATCCCATGAGGAAAAGTCTTGCAGGTGTTTATTTATGCTTTCGCCTGAGTAGAATGTACTACCATTATCTTTTGCTTGGCTGATGCCGTAAATGTTGACACACTGCAGAGGCTGGTACTTCATTTGAAACTGCAGTTAGAAGAAGCAAACGAGTTAAGATGAGACCAATGGAATACTGGAAAGGAGAGAGATTCTTATATGGACATGTTGATAACAGTGAGTATTTTTTGTGGTTAAGCATTTGTACTACAGTAGTATAAACCTTAAACTGCTACTAGAAAAATGTGTTTTGCCATGGTTTTATCTTTTACTTTCTTTCAATATAATGTATTATTCTTTTTAAAAAAGCCACGTGCATTTTTCCTTTCGATATAAAGGAAAAGTCTTGCATGTGTTTATTTATGTTTTCGCAAGAGTAGAATGTACTACCGTTATCTTTTGCTTGGCTGATGCTGTAAATGCTGACACTTCAGAGGCTGGTACATCATTTGAAAATGGAGTAAGAAAAAGCACACGAGTTAAGATGAGACCACTGGAATACTGGAAAGGAGAGAGATTCTTATATGGGCATGTTGATAACAGTGAGTATTTTTTGTGGTTAAACATTTGTACTACACTACTACTCGAGTATAAACCTTAACTGCTACTGGAAAAATGTGTTTTGCCATGGGTTTATCTTTTATTTTCTTTCAATATAATGTATTATTCATTTTAAAAAGCCACATGTAGGTTTCCTTTCGATATGGTTCTTATTGACCAGTCTTTCTGCCTAGGAGTTAAAAGTATGGTGAAAAAGTGAACCTGCTAATAATTTCAAGTTTCAAGTTAGGAAACCTTTGTTGTTTTTATGTAAATAATCAATAGAATATGTGTTCCATGTTTTGATATTTAAATACTGCTCTTGTGATTATTATTTATTCTTACGCTTGTGGAACACTCCACAACTCACTCTGTGATCCGAGAGTTCGAAACATTAATCTATTTACTACCAATCCATTCAGTAGTACTGTAAGAATTAACACTTCCACTGCCTGTCATCACTAATTGCTCAGCTCTTATTCTGCTGTCTTTGAAGTAGTTCGATCATCCTGCAGTATAAATTGCTAAATTGCTTCTGCAAGAAGATAACATTTGAAATCTTCATCCCTGATAGGCCTGATATTTTACTTCAAGTCTGGCATCATGCTACTTATCTGGCGACAGTTTCTTAATGACGTATTTCTCGTGTTGTAGGCTTGAAGCTGATCGGAGTAAAGTGCTTCTCTCCTGGAAAGGGTGATGAGAACCTGAAAGTGATGTCATATGTATCGTTGGAGAAACCCGAATACAAGGAGGTTCTTGATCTGGCAGCTCGCCATTGATATTTTGGTATGTTTTCTCCTGCTATCTGGGAAGAAGTTTGTATCAACTACAACTTTTTAGTCTTTTTGATGCCCTATCTCCTGTATTGAAAGTGTAATTTGAAGCAGTAATGAGAACCTGAAAGTGATGTCATAAATATTGTTGGAGAAACCCGAATACAAGGAGGTTCTTGATCTGGCAGCTCGCTATTGATATTTGGGTATGTTTTCTCCTGTTATCTGGGAAGAAGTTATGTATCAACTACAACTTTTATTCTTTTTGATGCCCCGTCTCCTGTATTGAAAGTGTAATTTGGAGGGAGGGATCAATTGTTAATGAATTTCCATCAATTTTTTTAATGACACGAGTGTTTGTTAAAAAAAGAAAAAGAACATCGACCTAAATGCTATGAATTTTGGATTGAAATACTATGTATCTCTAAAGTTATGTTTTATTAAGTCATGGGCTTCAAGGTTATATTCATTTCAAAAATAAATAAATTCATTCACTTTTATTTTAGGGTTCACGAATTCCATTTAGGGTATGTATTTATTTCAAAATTAATATTTTTTTAATTTTCAATTACCATTTATATTTATTTTGAAAAAATTAAATTAATTGTCGAGTTCAATGCATGAGTCCACATGTTGGTGTCGGGCGAGTGCATTGCGCAAGTTGGTGAATTTAAAAAAAAAAATCCCCACTTTAATTTTAGGGTATATGTTTATATTTATTTGAAAAAATTAAATCAATTAATTTTAATTTTAGGGTTCACGAGTTAGAGAGTAGTTGATTTTGAAAAACAATGAATACTTGATTTTATGATTTAAATTCTCCTTTATTCTTTTTGTTCATATACGACTAATTTGACAATTCATATACTACTATATAATAATTTCGCAATCCATAATAAATTAAGATTTATTATACAAGAAGGTATTATTTGAACTTTTAAAATGCAACACGCCAGTATGTGTTTGATATTTTAACCTTGAAATTTTATCATAACAAATAGAAGCCGCTATATTAGTAATTATATGAAAATTATAAAAATACTATTTAGAAATAACAAAGTATATGATATAATTTTATTATGCAATTCGACATCCACATATACTTATATGTATAGATAACATTTCTCAGCTAATCTACGAGTCTAACCTTATAATTAGAAACTTCACTCTTGAATTCATACATCATATTCTTCTTACAAATAACCTTATAAGGCGAGTTTTTTTGGATGAACCCCATCCTAGATCCATGCACCATTGTTATTGTTCCGCTTGTTAAAAGAAAAATAACAATATTGATTAATATGGTGGCAGAGTAATATTTGGTGATCATTTTTTTAGATGATTTTGGCGTTTGAATATATTTTTTGTATTCTGTGCAATTAGTTTATAATGAATAATTATGTGTTTATATATATATATATATATATATATATAGGGGAGTATTAGCATGTGAACATAGAATAGACCCTATGTGTAATTTATGAATGAATCATATTCATTCATTTTTAAGATCTACGTATATTATTAATTGGGGTAAAATTAATATGAGTGATAAATTGTTAATATGTTAAAATCGTGTTGATATATATAACCAATAATTTGCTAATATGGTAACAACAATTTGCTAATTTGTTAATACCATGTTGCTAGAATGTGATTAACAATTTGATCACATGTGACAATACAATGCAAAACTTATGTCTGCTTTGAAAAATGTTTACAAAAAAACTAAAATGATGTGAATCCGACGGAAATTAATCGAAAATATTTTTGTATCTATGACAGCGAGTATTAAATGAAAATAAGAAAGACCATGAAATAAAGAATTTGATAATGGGAGTTTCTATTTGCACCACTAAATTTACTCTTTGCACCATAAAATAAAAAAAGAAAAAATAAAATAATTATGAAATTACTTCAATACCCTTTTATTACTTGTTCATACTACTAAAATTACTCAATGCACCACAAATTCAAAACTAAAAATTTTTTAAAAAGAAAATAAATTAATCGAAGTATTCATCAACTTCTAATAGTTTATTAAAAGTATTAGATGCTAGTATGAGTGTATTGATCGAAAATAATCGAGTTTAGAAAGTGTTTGTCGTGAACAATGCAGATGGTGGTGAATTGTGGGCTAGGGTTACGATTGGGAAGGAAGAAGAGGAAAGTCCCGATCTTGAAATTAGGGTTGAAGGCTCGATGCAAATTCAGATTAAAGAAGAAATTGTTGCTAATGCCCCGACCCGAACCATAACCCGGACGGCTTAATGGAGCAGTTAAATTGAGTTGTTTGGGCTAGTTCTTTTAAATTCCCTAAGGCCCATGATGTTTGGCCAAGTTGATTTTAAATCCCCTAAAGGCCCAAGTTGTGTGGTCTGCTAGTGTGTTAGCATGTTTCTAAATTAGGTTTAGGGTTTATCTGCATTATGTGGTCCCTAGACTATATAAGTAGGAATTTGGATGTTATGAAGGTAAGCAAAAAGTTATATCTCTCGCCTCTTCTTCAGATTTCTCTCCCATTTCTTCTCAATTTCTTCCATTTCTTATCCATTAGAATTTCAATACAAACTCATAACAAGTTACATAAAATAGGGAAGGGAAAAGCTAAACAATATAGAAATCTACTAGAATCCGCAACATTTGGTATTTCAGAGCACCAGGTTGCTGCGATGGCAGAGGGCACCCGTTTGCGTGAACTCAGAAGCAGCTTGATCAAGTAATGGCTACAGAGGCTAGGAAACGTGAGGCCGCTGAACTTAAGCTGCAAGAACAAATTACAAATATTAATACGGATATGAAGAGTTATATTCAAGGAGTGGATGGTAAGATGGACAACCTTGCGAAAACCTGGGCTCAATTCAGCTTCAGATCTCGAACTTGGATGCGGGGAAGTAGTTAAACGAGGGCAGTTCCATTTTGGGAGATCCTCCCTCGAGTGGTAGACATGATGGCAGCTACTCCAAACCGCATCACATCATGTATAACCGGGATTATGTGCCACCTCATGGTACAACTATGACACCACACTATCCCAAGCTAGATTTTCCTAAGTTTGATGGGGATCAACCCCGGGTATGGATCTTAAAGTGCCAAAGTTATTTTAAGATGATCCCAAATATTCCAGACAATCAGAGGGTAGTTTTGGCTACAATGCATTTTGAGGGAAAAGCTTCTCAGTGGTATCAAAACTCATCTCTCAAGGAAACTGATCTCACTTGGGATCAATTTGTCAAAATTATTTCTGCTCGGTTTGAAGAGCTCAAGGATGCCAAGGTAATTGCTGAGTTCAATAAATTAAGACACACTGGCTCTTATACTGAATATGTTGATAAATTTGAAGAGTTAAAAGCCTGCATGCTTCTTGTGGGTAAGGGGCAATTTACTGAAGAATATTTTATTGCAAGCTTCATTAATGGGTTAGGAGAAGAGATCCAGTCCCTAATACAGATGTTCAAACCAACTACCTTAAGCCATGCCATTGAATTAGGGCAACAGCAGATAATTAATATGGAGGCTATATCAAAAAAATTCAAGAACAGTGCAAAAGTAGGGCAGTTTGCTGGCTATAAGAGAGACAACTCAAATTATTCTCAGGTGCAGAAGACACCAAGTTCTACCAGTAAACCCCCCTTCAAGTTACTCACTTCTTCAGAAATGGCAGCAAGGAGAGAAAATGGGATGTGTTATAATTGTGATGAGTCCTTTATACCTGGCCATAGGTGTAAAAGCAGGACATCTTACATGATTATGAGTGAAGAGGAAGAGCTGCATTATCTGCAGTCCCTGGAAGGAGCAGAGGAAAGTGAAGAACCTCCTGATCCTCCACTAGATCTAGAGGAGGTCCAGATGGCTTTTAATGTCTTAACTGGGGAAGGAGGCCTGACTACTATGAGGCTATTTGGTCAAGTAGAGGAACACAGGCTCCATATTCTCATTGATTCAGGAAGCACACTAAGTTTTATTAAGGAAAGAACAGCAGAGATGCTGGGGTGTAGACTGGAACCTACTAAGCCACTTATGGTGAAGGTAGCTAATGGAGCTAAGATGGTGACTTCCACTAGAGTAAGAGGCTTCAAGTGGGAAATGCATGGACAACAGTTCACATATTCTCCTAGAACTTTGGCCACTGAAGGTTGTGATTTAATATTGGGAGGAGATTGGCTAAAGTCATGCACTCTAATAGAGCTAGACTATGACAAGATGACTTTTATTGTTATTTGGATGGGGAAGAGGGTTAAGATACAAGCTCTAACTACTGCGGGTGAGTGTCATCTCATATCAGGCCCTACCCTGTATCAAATGACACACCATTCATATCCAAGCCCTATTGAGGAAATATATTGGGTGAGGCTAAAAGCTGTTCACAATTAAGGCAATCCTAAATTGGATGGACTATTGCAGGAATTTCAAGACATCTTTGCTGAACCACCAGGTTTACCTCTCAGTAGAGGGGTAGAGCATCAGATAACACTAAAGCCTGGCAGCTCCAAAACATCAGTATCCCTATAGGGTTTCTCATGCTCAGAAGGATGAAATAGAGAAAATTGTGAAGGATTTGCTGGATAGTGGGATGATTCAAAATAGCAGGAGTCCATTTGCTTCACCAGTTCTACTAGTGAAGAAAAAAGATGGCAGCTGGAGGATGTGTGTTGACTACATATACTTGAATGGGCTCACAGTCAAGCATGATTATCCTATTCTACTCATAGATGAGCTGCTAGATGAATTACATAGAGCTAAGTTTTTTTCAAAAATTGACCTAAGGTCAGGATACTTCCAAATCTTAATGAAGCCAGCGGACAGATTCCTCACAGCCTTCAGCACCCATAATGGCCACTATGAATTCCTAATGATGCCATTTGGGCTGTGCAATGCCCCAGCCACCTTCCAGTCTCTTATGAATCAAGTATTTAGACAACAATTAAGGAAATCAGTCCTAGTATTCTTTGATGATATTCTAGTCTATATCAGCAGCTGGGAGGATCACATGAGGCACCTAAGGGAAGTTTTTCTAATACTGAGACAACACAAGTTGTATGCTAAAATGAGCAAGTGTCATTTTGGTCAAGAGCAGATAAAGTATTTGGGCCATGTTATCTCTTCAGAGGGGGTGGCTACTGATCCAGAGAAGATAGCTAGTATGGTGAACTGGCCACTACCAAAAACTATCAAACAATTGAGGGGGTTTTTGTGTCTGACTGGCTATTACAGGAAATTTGTCAAGGGTTATGGCTTGTTATGCAAACCCCTGACAGCCCTGCTGAAGAAGGGGGCTTTTCAGTGGACTGAAGAAGCCACCAAGGCTTTTGAACTGCTTAAACAAGCTATGGTGACCACTACAGTTCTGGCTCTGCCAGATTTCAATTTACCCTTTATTTTGGAAACAGATGCCAGTGGTCTAGGTATAGGAGTTGTCCTTATGCAAAATCACAGGCCTATCTCCTACATGAGCAGAGCTCTATGTGCCAGAAACCAACTCCTATCTATCTATGAAAGAGAATTTTTAGCAGTATTGATGGCAGTGCAGAAGTGGAAACACTACCTACAGGGACACAAGTTTATCATTAGAACCGATCAGCAGGCTCTGAAACATCTACTAGACCAAAGGATCATGACACCAATGCAGCAGAAGTGGATTCCTAAGCTACTGGGCCTGAACTATGAAATTGAATACAAGAAGGGGACTGACAACCGTGCAACTGATGCTCTCTCAAGGAGGGAACATCCAGGGCAGCATTGCCATTCCATATCTACTGTGGTTCCAACCTGGGTTCAGCAGGTTAATGATAGCTATGCTGGGGATGCCTGGTTCACTTCTATTTTGGATTCTAAGAAGATAAAACCCACCACACACCATGATTATGAGCTTATGGGTGATCTACTCAGGTACAAAGGTAGAGTGACAGTTGGCAGTGGCTCTAATGCTAGACAACTACTCCTACATGAACTACATAACTCTCCTTATGGGGGCACTCTGGTATCTACAGCACATATGTGAGGCTCAAAAGGCTATTCTTTTGGCCAAATCTGAAGACAGATGTCATCAACTGGGTCAAGAGTTGCACCACTTGTTGTGTCAGCAAACCTCTTGGTGGCCATCCACAGGGTCTGTTGCAACCATTGCCAGTCCCAAGCCAAGCTTGGACCCATATATCAATGGATTTCATTGAGGGTCTACCCACATCTTTTAAGAAGAATGTGATTATGGTGGTGATTGACAGATTTACTAAATATGGACATTTTGTTCCACTCTCTCACCCCTACACAGCACAATCTGTGGCCAAGCTCTTCCTAGATACTATATACAGGCTTCATGGCCAACCTCTCAGTTTGGTCAGTGACAGGGATAAAGTTTTTACTAGTGGGTTTTGGAGAGAACCTTTCAGACTCATGGGGACAAGTCTAGATATGTCTTCAGTATATCACCCTCAGTCTGATGGGCAGACTGAGAGATTAAATCAATGTCTAGAGACCTACCTACGGTGTATGGTGTACCAACAGCCCAAGCAGTGGTCCAAATAGATTCCCCTAGCTGAGTATTGGTACAATACCAATTACCATGCTAGTTTAAAAATTACCCCTTTTCAAGCCCTCTACGGCTATCCACCCCTGCACCACTCTCTACAAGCCTACTTCTCTACCATTAATGATGAAGCTCGAGATCTACTACATGAAAGACAACAGATATTGGTTGACCTAAAATTGAATCTTCAGTCAGCCCAAAACAGAATGAAAGTCTATGCTGACACTAAGAGAAAAGAAAGGGAGTTTGCTGTAGGAGACTCAGTCTACCTTAAACTTCAACCCTTCCGACAGACCTTAGTGGCCCTCCGAAGGAGTGTGAAGCTGTCTGCCCGATACTACGGACCTTATCAAATCATTGAAAGGGTTGGAAAGGTAGCTTACCGTCTCACTTTACCAGAAGGTGCCAAGATCCATCCGGTCTTCCATGTTTCTCTCTTGAAGAGTGTTTTGAGCAAGGCTGAGGTTCCGTCTGCGGCTCTTCCAACTCATGATGATGACAGAATTTTCACCATCACTCCAGCTGCTATACTCTCTGACAGTCTAATCGACAGACGTGGGCTGCCCCTCCTTCAAAAATTGGTTCTTTGGGACAATTCTGGTTCAGGGTTCGCAACGTGGGAGGATGTGCCGTTTCTAGCTGCTATATTTGGCAAGACTGATCCTTGGGGACAAGGATCTCAAAATGGGAGAGGTATTGTCGTGAACAAGGCACATGGTGGTGAATTGTGGGCTAGGGTTACGATTGGGAAGGACGAAGAGGAAAGTTCCGATCTTGAAATTAAGGTTGAAGGCTCGAATTCAGATTAAAGAAGAAATTGTTGCTGATGCCCCGACCAAAACCATAACCCGGACAGCTTAATGGAGCAGTTAAATTGAGTTGTTTGGGCTAGTTCTTTTAAATTCCCTAAGGCCCATGATGTTTGGCCAAGTTGATTTTAAATTCCCTAAAGGCCCAAGTTGTGTGGCCTGCTAGTGTGTTAGCATGTTTCTAAATTAGGTTTAGGGTTTATCTGCATTATGTGGTCCCTAGACTATATAAGTAGGAATTTGGATGTTATGAAGGTAAGTAAAAAGTTATATCTCTCGCCTCTTCTTCAGATTTCTCTCTCATTTCTTCTCAATTTCTTCCATTTCTTATCCATTAGAATTTCAATACAAACTCATAACAAGTTACATAAAATAGGGAAGGGAAAAGCTAAACAATATAGAAATCTACTAGAATCCGCAACAGTGTTGTGGAGGGTTTTTTTTGTTCAGATCGCGATATGTTTGAACTGAAAATTTCAAACATTTTGGAGTGGTTCGAACTCCATTTTTCGAACAACACTTGGAGAAAAAACGGAGTTCAATGTGTTCGCATTCAATTTTTCGAAAATATTGTAGTGGTTCGAACTTTAATTTTCGAACATAGTTTGTTCGGAAAATAATTTCTAATACCTTTGTATCCTGAAATTTTCTAAGTGTCGTTCAAACTTTAGTTTCTGAACAAATGAGGGTTGTTCGAACTTTAGTTTCTGAACAAATGAGGGTTGTTCAAACTTTAGTTTTCGAACCAACTTTTTTTTTCTAAGTATGAGTTGTTCGAATTAATATTTTCGAACAAGACGAACGTGTTCGAAATTTTATTTCCGAACATATTTTGTTTGTTTTTTTTCATGTAAAACAAATATTTTTGGAGTGAGGGGTAGTAATGTAAATGTGTGTGGTGCAAAGAATAAAAATAGTGGTGCATAGAATAAGTGTAGTGCAAAGAGTAATTTTAGTGGTGCATTTAGAAACTCCCTTCGATAATATGTCACTTATGAATAGCTAATTTCTTAATATCATAGTGCTAACATGTAAACAACGATGTGTTAATATGTGACAATGCATTGCAAAAATTATATCCGATTCGAAAATCCTAAATGAAAATCTCAACGTATCGATCAACATTATTTTAGGTTGCATTTTAGCAACTATATTTGATATAAAATTGGCAAAACACATTATTAGGTCCCTGTACTTTTATGCTTTATTTCGATAGGTCCCTATACAATTTTTTTAATTTCGTTGGTCCTTCTACTTCCCTAATACATTTTCTCAAGTCCATGTACATTTTTGTTTTATTTTGAGAGATCCTTCTACAAATTTTTTATTTTAATAGGTCCTTCTACTTTTACATTTGATATTATTAAGTCCTTATTTAATTGAACTAACAAAGTAATTAACTTTTTTGTTATTTAACCTAACCAATTTATTAAAAAAAAATACTAATGAAGCTTTGATGAAATAATTAAAAAATATATCAAAATCTAAATTGAACACATGATCATCTAAAAAAACGCATGTAAAATATATTATGACGGTGAAGAAATAGAGAGACGAAAAATAGTAAAACTATTATAAATTATTTACAGTTGCTTTGTATTTTTTTAATACATGTTTAAATTCAAGAAAATATTAAATATTCTTGAATTCATTGAATACAAATCATTCTATTGGTACGTAATACATATTTACATTCATTGAAAGCTTCTATTTTTTATTTAACAATAAATTAGCTCCAAAATTCCAAAAATTAAGATGTTTGAATTCTCGAATGCAATAAATATTTCATTTGTGTAAACTTTGATTATATGCACGTCTTGATCATAATAACTTTATTTTAAATATATTACTACATCAACTCACATATTATAAATTATATATATATATGCATAAATAAATAATATAAACAAATATATAAATAACTAAAATATTATTTAAAATAATGAAAAAGTTAACCACTTTGTTAGTTCCATTGAATAAGGACTTGATGATATCGAACATAAAAGTAGAAGGACTTAATGAAATAAAAAAATTGTATAAGGATCTATCAAAATTAAATATAAAAGTACGGAGACTTGAGAAAATGAATTATCAAAATAAAGGGTCCAGTAAAATAAAAAAAATAGCACAAGGACCTAACGAAATAAAACATGAAAGTACAAGGACCTTAGAATGTGTTTCGCCTATAAAATTTGCAACTACATATATATATATATAGAGAGAGAGAGGTGTAACCTAGGGTTTTTTTTTTTTTTTTTTTTTCAAGTTATCTAGGGTTTGGAAGTCATAGAAGAATATTATCGATCCGGCGATCCCTGCCCTTTCTCAGCGATTCCAATTTCCACCGCAAAAGCTAGTTGGTCTGCAATGTCGGAGTTATGGCCGCCACAGTGGAAAGTTATTAAGAAATGCCCGCAGTACATATATGGATTGATTGATGGGTACATGGAAGAATTGGAAATCGAAAAGTTTGAGCACCTTGATGATGTAGTATACTACGGCCCCCGCTGCATCGGAAAATCTTCCGGAAAAGCCCAAGAGATTCCTCAAACAAGTCCGCGAAAGCAGGGTACGTAATCATTTAATTTCATCATTATCTTCACCAATTTGCTATCTCATTGATTAATCTGCTAACGTTGTTTTTGTCATCGTCGTTTTGGGGATTATTTGTACCCATAGGTAATCAATTATCTTCTTTACTAGTTTGTTGCCTGATTGATTGATTCATCTGTTTTTGTTCAATTTCATTGTTGGGGTTGGGATTCTAAAATCTAGGGTTTGCTCATCCCTATCCTCATCTTTTCTAATTAATTGATTAATCATCCTCTACACAAACACCGATTCATTGATTATATGTTTTACAATTTTTTGATTGATTGTTCTGTTCAATTTCATCAATTTCATTGTTGGGGTTGGAATTCTAAAAATCTAGAGTTTGCTCATAGCTATCCTCATCTTTTCTTAATTAATCATTCCTTACATTAACACCGATTCCGTGATTATATGTTTTACAATTTTCTGATTGATTGATCTGCTCAATTTCATCAATTTCATTGTTGAGGTTGGAATTCTAAAACCTGGGGTTTTCTCATAGCTATTCTCCTATTTACTAATTACTGATTCGTTCTCTCCATTAATACTGATTCCTTGATCATATTTTTTACGATTTGCTGATCGATTCAGAATATCAGAATGTTACGTGTCTTTTTTTTTCCGTAAATTGCAATATTTGTGCTTTGACAGAGCTAACATTTTATTTGTAAGCTACAATATTTGTGCTCCTCTTTAGGGATATGATGTTGACTGTTTTCCTACGTCCGTGTTCCGATCTCCTTTCATTCCGGTTACTTTGTCTGAAGCGATGGAGGAGGAACCTTTTTATTTGGAGGGTGTGATGAAATCAACATGCTTTGCAGTTAAGGAAATCAATGCACAGGCCAAGGTTTGTATGAATATATATATGTTATCATGTTTTTAAACTTGCCTTTGTGTTATTCTAAGAGAAACTTAGGCCATCTCCAACAGTCTGCACTATAATACAGCATCACTATCACTAAAATGCAGCAAATTTTCAATTTCATCTCCAACAGCTTGCACTATAATTCTACACCAAAAAAGAATATTCCAGAATATTCCTTTTATTTCATTTACAATTATTATTTTATAATTGATAACATATAATGATTTATGAAATTTCATTTAATGAATATATATATATTTAAATTCAAATTTTCATAATAATTATGAAAATACTTTTTTAACAAATATATTTGGATTAATATAAAATAAAAATACGATTCATTAGAATATTACAAAATAAACATAAAGTTACATGATAATATATTAATCTAATTCTCCGAATTAGAATATTCCTCCCACAAATGATCAATTAATGCATTTCAAAGCGAGAAATGTTTTTATTTTAATGTACTTTTATCTATTTTAGTATTTTTATGTATTATTAGGAAAATATTTGTATCTTTTTATTTTATTTTATGCGTATTTTAATATTTTTATTTCATGTACTTTTATCTATTTTCCGTATTTTTATGTAGTTTTATTGTTGGTGTAATTTTATTTATTTTAGTATTTTTTATTGTTGGCCTAATTTTTATTTAATTTAATTTTATGTATCAATATTTGTATTTAGTTAAATTTATCATATATAACAAATTTTAATATTAATTATAACACATTATTTAAAATACAATACAAATAACATACACAAAATATAAAACAAAACAATAAACAATAAACAAAAAAAAAAAAAGGAAGCAAATGCCGTTGATCTTGAGAAAATTGTTGACACCCGCAACTTGGCAACCCTTTTGGCCTTTACTGTCAAGGAATTTGTGTCTTGTTCGGGTGCTGATTCTGATGGCGATGATGGGCATGTTGTGAAGACTGTTCAAGCAATGGTCTATATACCACCTGGTAAAGATCTCAAGCTTATAGAGTGGAGGTTTAAGCCTGCTGAATTGCTCGATTCAGCTGAAGTTTCCCCTGAATCTTCTGATGCTGCCCAAGTTTCCCCTAAGGTTTCTGATGCCTCTGATAAAAGTCCCTGAACTGCTCTGCTTTAGTTTTAGTTTAACTGTCTACTTGCTGCTGCTGTGTTTGACATCCTAGGTTTTTTTGTAGTTGTGAATATATGCTGTTTTGCAAGAATTCTCGGATCAATCCTAGTACTAATTCTTCCTTTCCTCACCCCCTAATCAGATGGTGTTCCCTTAATTACTTATGTTTATTTGTGGCTCTTGACTATTTTTCAAGTCTCATATTGTCCTTTCTTTGACTATTTGGTCCATTTAGCCCTCCTCTACTTTTTAAAATTGCTCACATTGCCATTTGTTGGAGTATTTGAAAAGTATGTGAGAAAAATGTGTGTTGGTGTGTGTTAATGATGTTAGTTCCATCCACAAAATGGGCAACATTGAGTCATTTTAGAAAGTTTAGGGGCTAAACAAATAGTCAAAGAAGGGGCAATGTAATCTTTGGAGAATAGTCAAGGTGTTACGTGGCCTTTAACCCTTTATATTACACGCACTAACTATTATCAAGAGTTTTTACATTGTCGCTCTTCGACTATTTGGGACACATGGCTCCTTTGACTATTAAAAGTCATATGAGATCTTCTAATTGAAAATTGTGCGCCAACTATGACTCTTAATGTAAAATAATCAATCCTAACTAAACAAAATATTGAAACTACAGATGAAAAAGAGAAATCTAATTATAGACCTTAACTAGAAGACGATTAATTATAATTTAATTTTTGCAGATTATATAGAAAAATAGAGAGAGAATGAATTTACCATTTTCATCCCTTTTTTTTATTAGAAACATGTACACACAATTTATGTCCAGCACATCAAACTCAAACGGTTTGTTTAATTTTCTAAAAAAAGGTTGGTATAAAAAATAATTCTCATTTAATATCGAATTTTTTGGTTAAACAAAAATGAATAAAAAATAATTCTCTTTTAATATCGAATTTCTTGGTTAAACAAAAACTATAACAGAAACTAAAAAATCAATTACTATATCTTTTACAAGAAAAGGAATCAGAACTTTATCATCATTAGTATTATATTTTTTTTATATAGATTTCTCTTATATTTTGTTTAGCCTATATTTTCATAAATTAATATAATATCTCATATCTTATTATAAATATGTGTATAGAAATAATTCAAATTTTAATATTACATATTATTTGATATTTTTTGGTTCAAATTATTACTGTATTACTAACAAAATAAATTGAATATCATCTCAATTTATTTTATGGTTATTTTAATAAATTATTATTAAAATGTTGATAAATCATAATATCTCTATATTTATAAATTTTATCTGTACATCACATGGCGAGTAATGCTAGTTTAATTTAAATGAGAAAAATAATTTTCATCATTAATCTTGTCAGATTTAATGCTCAATAATTATTTGTATTTCTCACATCAAATAAAGGTTCTCACTTGAACTAAAACTTATTATGTTGTACTCTTTATTAAATGGTATCAAAAGTTCATTAATAATAAAAATAAAGAACACACACGCCCAATACACGTTTTTACACCAATATCCAATTTTTCTTGCTTCCCCTCGCCCAAGCATACTTTAGTATGTTCAAGAAGACTGAGAACATGTCTCTCTTTTCAAGTTCAAATTCCACCACCAAAACCATCAGGTGTGAGTATTTCATACCTGATTTTCGAAGTGTGGTTTACCTCCCTTGAGTAATTTGTAGGTTTTTATATAGGAGCAGAATTTATCAAGTGCACACCTCGGTAATGGCTTCGAGGTAACCCTCGACATAAAACAAAAGAACACTAAGAACATGAAAAAATCAAATTTAAAACCATATTTAAAATTATATAATCTTAAACATCCCGTAAATCAATATATACATCCCAAGAGTTGGCTCACAAGTCGGGGATTTTGGAGGTGAAATCGAGATTGGAGCAGAGTTGACCACTCAAGCTTCGAATAGATCGGGGCGGGTTAGAGTGGAAGAAGCAACTATGTTGGCTGATGTAATGGGCCGCATCTATTTAAATTAAATCAATGACAATAGTCCATGTTAGCTAGTAGGGAATTTTGAAATCTGATGTGTGTCCCTACCTCTTTTAAAGGGATATAAATATTAAGTTTGCCCTAGTAAAAAAGTAATGAGAAAGTACTATAATTTCCTCCCAACGTTTCTTCTTCGTTATTCTCTCATTTCTTCTTAATTTTCCTCCATTTCTGTTACATTGTTTTAATCTTAAGATTGAAACTTTATTACAAAATATGTTCAAATACTACAAGATTTACAAAGATCTACATGATAGGTAAGAAAAAGACTAAAACTTCACGGGAAATAACTGAGAACATCATATTTGGTATCCAGAGCCACCAATCCTTGGCCATGACTGAAAACACCAAGTTGAAAGAACTGCAGGAAGCCCAAAAGAAGTTAGGCAGGCAAAGAACTTAAAAAGGGACGGAGAAAACTTAAAACGGGATGCAGCTGAATCAAGATTTGGAGAGCAGATTCAATCTGTTACCAAGATGCAAGAGGGCATGATGGGTAAGCTTGATCACTTAGCTGAATTATTCTCCTCTTTTCAGACTCAAACTAAAGGGAAAGGACATATTGAGTGTGATTCCATATTAGGTAAACCTCCTAACAACTTTACTGAGACATGCTAAATTTCAAAATTTAATACCATAAAATTATATTATTAATTGTAGCTTGTCATATATATATATATGATAAATAAATTCACTAAATACAATTATATAAATTAATATCAGCATTTAAAAATTCAAAATCCACCTTAAGCCCGGTCCAGCCCAGACCCACGTTAGGC
This sequence comes from Perilla frutescens, assembly GCA_026008535.1. Taxonomy (NCBI): domain Eukaryota; kingdom Viridiplantae; phylum Streptophyta; class Magnoliopsida; order Lamiales; family Lamiaceae; genus Perilla; species Perilla frutescens. The sequence goes on from BRKX01000015.1 coordinate 48,944,487, forward strand.
CCGGTGTATAGGTTGGGCTGGGCTCACATATATTTAAAAAAAATTCAGCCAGTCCATTCCACTAATAGGCTTGAGCTAAGTTGGACCATTTTATCTCAAAATCCACCCGGCAAGTTAACAACTTTAGAAGGTCTTATGTTTGATTTATGACCGTGAATGCAATTTTTGGAAACTTTTTATTTCCACGTCTCAGCTCTTCATTGTTTGATTCTGTTTTTTTTTTCCCCGAAAATCTATTGAAAAATTTGGGCCCACTTTTCGGCCTTTATTCCCAATTAACTTGCAGTATAATTTTTTAGATCAATTTAAATTTTAAATTGTACAATTAAAAATTGTAATAGGTGTCGAAAATCATTATGATCATTAATTAGGAAATTTAAGAGGAAATCTGATAGAAAAACAAGAAGCTTTAACTTCATTTTTGTGATTAATTAGTTTCTTAGTTTCTGTAATTATGTGGATCGGATCGAGTCAATTACCATTTAAATGGTTACGGTGGTTTTAATTATTTTGATAGGCAACCCAATGAGGCAATTAATAGGCAATATTAATTTAATACTTCCCCGTCCAAAAAATGTAGTCCCCCTTTCTTTTTTACACATATTAAAAAAAATTATTTAATGTTTTTGGAAACGTAAAATTTAATCAACATATATAAGGAAAATGGACTATTATAACTTTGGGACGGACGAAAAAAGAATAACAAACTATAATTATGGGACGAAGGGAGTATGATATATATATTACCACTGCCCCTGCTTTAAAAAAATACAATGATATATAGATCCAAATCATGACTGATAAAGTACCATTGAACTGTACTGCTCTTGATTAATTGATTAAGCCTAAAAATTAAATTAGACAGCAGCTAGTTCTTAACTCATACATAGAAACAACCAAAAGAGAAATAGCTATCTAGTCCATCAACATCTTCATCGCCGCGCCGGCTTCTTCATCTGCAGCTAGCCACATACACATAATTAATTTGCACTTCAAATTACAAAACTGATAACGTAACATTATTTAGCATGAAGAAATAAATTAAAACATATACATGTAAATTAATAGTTTTGTTACTTATATTATATATATACTAGCATTACACCCGTGCGATGCACGGTGCACGGTTAGAGATATATATTTAAAAAAATATAGCTAAATTATTAATAGAAGAAAATGTATAAATAATAAATAATATTCAAATTTGTTCAGTAAAATAGTTTTATGGGCACACACAACCCATTTCCAAGAATAACTCCAAGAACACAACCTTAAAACATACTCCCACCGTTTCGTTTATTTGTTGTTTTGGTTTTTTTTTTCTACAATTAATAATTAATTTTGTGGACAAATATACCCATCTCTCATATATGCCACAACATCTTATTCAATTATATTTTCTAAAATAGGGGTTGTGATCGGGTTAAATTAGAGAGAGTGTGTGAAAATATATAAAAAAACAACAAATATTTTCAAACAAAACAAAAAACCTAAAACAACGAATCAAACGAAACGGATGACCTATTAAGAAATATTATACATCTTAAATATCACCTCTTAACCGTGTGAAATGGAAAGGACAACATCGATTGAGTGAGAGTTGTAACGGCTTGAGCAACTTCACCACAACTTGATTACTCTATCATAATCTCCATATATGTATAAAGAATATGCATAACAACAATATATATAGTCACTAATTACACAAGAATAATTTAAGATGTCTAATGTATATTTTAATTCAAAAATAAAATAGCTATAAAATGGTGTATAAATTAATAAAAAAATTGTGCACACACCCTGCGATGCACTCTGAATGTCTCGATCTCAAATTTCACCAACACAACTATCATATCTAATTTTTCCAAGAATCGTAGTTTATCTCTTATTTATGTGTGGATTCGAAACCTACTACTCTCCTTCCCTAACTCAAAAATTAATAATATTAAAAGAATTCGTAACCCCAATCTTGTATTTAAAAGAACAAAGAAATGAAGATTAATTATTTTTTTACTCAGAAAGAATGATCATATAAAACAAAACGAAATGTTTAGAATTAGATAACAAAGTGCTCTACCAATTCGTATTATTCCTCTTGTTAACTTTCAGCATCACCGCCATTCAACACCATCAACGTGACCTCAGTATTATCTAAACCTTTAAAAATTAAATTCCATTAAGGTTACCAACTCATTGCATAATACAAATGTTAATGCATTTTCTAATTCCTTACACATTATGAACTCAGTCAATGTTAGTGCATGCTTTCCACAAGAAATGATGAATTCTATATTGAGCCCAAATATGTCATAGTTGCTTTCAGATATGTGAAGAGTTACATTGGATAATATTTTATCTTGTACTACCTATCTGATATTTCACTTTTTTTTGAAAGATAAATTTTTTAAGCACCTCTTTCTGGATATTATCAAATAACTTTCTAGTTTTTTTTTAGGAGATGATTAATCGGCATAAAAAATTAAATGAACTTTAAGTTTGAAATGTTGGTATGAATGGAATGATAATTTTTATGATTGATATGTTTACAGAATGTAAAACGTAAAATATTAATTTTATTTTTATCTCATAAAATGAATTTTTTTGGTGTTTCCAATTTTTTTTCCTAATTGAGTAAAGTGTAGTGGCTAATATTATCAATTTGTTGTAATTTTTTTCTTACATTTAGAAATTGTAATTTTATTTTTAGTATGTCATTTTTTTTTCTAATTAATTTAGGCCAATTATAATTTATTGAAATTTTTTATTTTATAGTTTTTAATTAATAAATACATAATAGTTTATAAAACTTCCAAATAATTAAATATATAGTAAAATATTTTATGATTTTGATTTTAATTTTTCATTTGAATATATTAAATTATATTAAAAATATAATAAATTTTATAATATGTATAAATATACGCACACGTTATATTTAGTTGGTACCATTGTTATTATTATTCACTAAAATAAAAAAAAAATACATCAACTCTTGATTTAATATATATTTTAAATTTTTTTATTTAAAAATAAAATAAATAAACATGAATAATAATAATAAATTATTTAATCCATATGTCAAATTATTTTGCTAAATATTATAAGACATGATTTGCTAAATATTATAAGACATGATTATATGTAAACATGTAATCTATTATGATAAACTTATTGAATATTATATTATTACATTATACGATGGATGTGCAAAAAGTAAAATAAAAATATATATTGAAATTTGGTATATACCAGTATGACATTATTCGTTAATTTGTGAAATTTTTTACCTTTGTCATATTTTTTACCTTACTGAAAAATCAGTATACTGTAAATTTCAGTATTTTCTGAGTACAGTATGAGCAGTATTTTGGTATGATGATTTTTTACCCATCCCTAACTACATATAATAATAATTAATCCAACTTTTAGCTTCTTAAGATTCGTTCAACTGGAAATTTCACCTAGTGTAAATTTTATTTTAAAATAGTCAACCATATTTTATTTATTTAATTATAAAAATTATATTGTTTCATTTAGTAGGCATCTCATTTCGGGTGTGAATTAATATGCAAATACACTTACCAAATAATTATATTGTGTATGTTATATTGGATTGAGATACAATATATTATATTATTGTATTAGTAAGTGTATATATAATTATATTTTTGTTGATATCTACATATAGACTATAATTCATATATAGTGCAACACAATATATATTACAGATTTGTATCATATAAGATTTTTATATTTATGGAAACATTATTATATAATCATTTACAAAGAAGATAATTAAATTTTTAATATAAAAGATTATTATTTTTTTGGAAAGTGCAAAAGAGCGGAAAACCACATTTTTCTATTTCTAGATGCGGAGTTGTTATTATATATTATATAGATAAGTTAAGGGATGGATCAGTTGAAACAGCGGAGGAAGACATCGGCCATCATGGAGCCGAGGCGGACTTGGGAGTGGGTGGTAAGGTGTAAGTTGTCAGTGTTGAGCGGCAGTCCGGCTGCATCAACACACTTCACATTTTGAAGTGAAATGTTCAGCTGCGCTTCCCTCACTATCTCTCTCGCACCAGGAACCTTTCCTCCTGATGCTAGAGCCACCTACATATATTGTTAACATACACAGCAGCAGTTAAGAATTAAACCAGCTGTAGATTAATCCATTTTTCATTCATATAATTAATACCTGGATTATGGGAAGCGAAGGGCAGTTCAGATCACTCCGGAGATCGGTGAAGAAGGTTTCCAACCTCATCTTGTACATATGAGCTAGGTCGAGAGTAACAGCGTCCGACTCCCCCTGGTACCAGAGCATGCCCCGGAGCACTCCTCCCTCGAGCAAGGCAGCCCCAACTCGTCTGAGCATGCGCTTGTAGAGGCAGCTTCCTCGTCTCCACTCCACGATTGAAGTGCCGCCAACTGCGCAGGGCACCAGCCCGATGACTCCGAAGGTGGGATCCCTTTTCAAAAGGGAGTTTGAAAAGGGCATCCCTGGGCCAACTCCATGACCCTGGTCACTCTGAGTCTGAGAGCAGTTTGAGAGGGAGATGCCGTTGTGAAGGGGATCCTGCGCCTCTTCCCATAATAGTTCGTTGTTTAGACCAAGTATTTGGGGATTCGAACTGCACTCCGGGGGAGTCCTTCTGTCCCAGTAATTGGAGGTGCCGTTCTCGAAAGTGACTACGCCGCCTTGGCCCACCATATTACTTTGGCCGGCCAAGATGATCACATTGCACCCCACTGCACTCGAGAAGATGGGGGAAGCTGCAGCTATCACAAGGCTTGCCAAGACCATTAATACTGTCATTCCCATTGTTAATTAGCTAGGACGACTTGGAACCTGGAAGTGTGTGTGTGTGTGTGTGTCTGAGAGAGAGAGAAGACACAAGAGTTGAGAGAAGTGATGAGATGAGATCAATATATGGAAGCACGATGCAATCAATTTAACAAGCCTAGCTAGCATATTAATTACCTAATTTTTAAGGAGCCTAATTATAAGGTTTTCACCATAATAAATAACGATTAACATGAATATAATTGTCAATTTTAATTGTTCTCAATTTTTAGTCTCAAGACTTTAATTAAATAGTAGTGCTATGAGGCTACGATGTGGCCGTGCCACACAAGGTTAAAAGGGTAACTACGGTTTTAATTTTAAAATCTTTTAACTTAATTAAGGTTATATTAGATTAGACCCTAATAGCCTTACCCTAAATTGAAATTCAAATTAATTTATTTCTCTCCCTACTCCTCTCAACCATAATTAATTAATTAGTACTTAATCTTTTAGGGTTCATCCTTCATTCAAAATTGACGCTTCATCAACATTTTTGTTTTTCTTCCCCCATTATCTTCATCACCACTTCCATTAATCACCATCACCATATTCATTCTATTTTTCTCCCACCACCATCTCCGATCATCATGGAAATAAAGAAAAATAGACAGAGCAAATAGAGTCCAGAGTGGAAATCAAGAAAAATAGACAGTGGAAATCGATCAAATGAGGTCGAGAATTGAAGGATTCATTGTTGATTTTGTTTGTGGAATATTTTTTCAATTTGTATTGCTAAATTAACATGAATGTGTTTTGATATATCCTTGATGATTTATTGTTTCATTCGAAGAGAATCACCGTTCCCTTGAAGATTGATTTTTCAGAGTTTACTGTTTCATTGGATTGACATAGACAATTTTGATTCTTTAGGATTTACTATTTCATTCAAGTTTTAATTATAAAAGATGGAAAAATATTTCAACTAATAAATTAAAAATATCACTTAAAATATATGCCACATATATCCAATTAAAAAAAAATCGCATATCAAAGATTAATTGTGTTAAAAGATTTGGTTAAATCAATTAATATCAAAGATCTGATTTGGCAAACTTTGATAACCAAATTTTACGTAACTTATTTTACAAATCAAATCTTGGCAAAATAAGTTGAAAAAAAAAAGTTGGAATATTTTCGCCAAATATTTGGCAAATATTTATTTTCGACTATTGCAATTAAAATTAAAGGGGTGTATTGGATTGAGATTTTATTAGATTTTAAAGGTTTTTAAAAAGTCCATAGATTTATAAAATCCATAGACTCCACATGGAGTCTTCCTTGACTTGGGTATGGATTTGTGACGATTTTAATGGATTTGAAATCCTCTTCCCAGCGCTCACTGAAAAACAACGAGCGATGAATATGCAACCCAGCAACCGCTGGACCCCAGCCGCGACTTAACTTAAAGCCAGCGACCGCTGGGAATTAGGCAGTTAAATACCCTCAGCGGTCGCTGGGTACACCGCGCGCTGGGGTGTCCGAATTCAACTCCTCAGCGGCCGCTGGAGTACACCGCGCACTGGATTTTACGAATCCATGAAAATCTCGTGTGCAAAGGTCGGATTTCATCCTTTGTATTTTTTACATGATTTTGAGGTGAAATCCAATAGAATCACTAACATTTTAAAATCCATATAGTTTTGAATAAAGTTGGATTTTTATAGACATTTTAAAATCTGTGTTGAATACCTTTGGATTTTTAAAGACTTTTAAAATTTTTGATTGAATACACCCGGATTTTGAAAGTCCAACAAAATCCTACATAGTCTCTATCCAATACACCCTCTAAAATCATCGTATAGTACTCTAGTCTAGTAATTAAAATTAAAATTACAATGTCATCGTATAGTACTATAGTCTAGTAACTAAAATTAATTTGTGAAATATTTCGGAAAAATTAGACTATCAATTATTAATTACAATGTCACACTAGACTATAGATTATTAATTACAATGTTAAATATAATATTGTTAAATATTTCGAAAAATAAATCTAATTATTTCATTTGGAAAGATTGGGAAATAAAATTTGGGAATCAAATTTTAAAAAAGCTGCTGATTTGATTTGATGATTTGAGATTTTACACAAACTATAAATTAATCATCTCAGTCCATTTAAAAAATTGGATTGTGAATGCAACCTGGTTCATTAAATTAATTTTTGAGTGTCTATTTCTTGTCTTTTTTATTATTTTCTGATAGTGCATGCTTGTTAATTTTTATCAGTATTCAAGTCATTTGTAAATTACTGAGTTTAATTTAGTGTGTATGATATTATGAAAAAAATACATTATATCATTTATATTCACCGAAATTCTAATTTTTACTTGGATTATGCCAAGCTACTCTAATTAAATAATCCAATCCATTATATGAAAAAAATACATTATATTGTTTACCAAAACCAAATTGTGACCCAGCGACATTGTGGCCTCATAGATTTACTGTTAATTAAAATCCTCATAGTAAGTTCTCTTTTTTTTTTTGTATACCATCTAATGGATCTTAATTACCTTTGTTGTAGACCTAATTACCTGATTATTAGGTGAGAATTGAATTCATATTTGTGATTAACACTACAAGAAAATCACGGAATAGCGACGGAATTTTCCGTCGCCACATACCTAATTTTCGTCGCTAATTTAACAGGCGACGGAATGACGATGAAAAATGTTCACCTCGTAAATTCATTCACTAAAAAAGGAAGGCGACAGAATATTCCGTCGTTAAATATGACAACGGACGTAGCGACGGAATAATACGTCGCCTTAAAGTGTCGTCGTAAATTGTCATGAAATTGGGGCGACTAACAAGGCGACGGCCAAGGCGACGGAACAGTCCGTCGCCACATAAAAAATAATTTAATTCATAAAATAAATAAAATCCGGCAACATAACATTTCCGTCGCCATTTTTATTTTTTATTTTTAATTTGGTTTTTTTTAATTTGATTTTTTTTAATTCGGTTTTTTTAATTCCTTTTGCTTTTTAAATATTTATTTGTAATCAAATATAATAAAAGATCATAAAACTAATATATATATATATATAATAGTACATAATTTAATACAAAAATGTATAATACATATAAATAAATATCAAAATTGTAGCATAAATACATATATAGTACAACTACGTCTCCTCCTCACCATCCGGTCTTCCGGAACCACTACGAGACCCTCCGGATCCGTCACTAGCACCACCCGGCAGCTGCTATCTAAGAAGGCACTCAATCAGGGACTCCATCCTGGCCTGCTTCTCCAGCACCTGCTCCATGGACGTCTGTTGGGCACTCAGCCTCTCATCCATCTGAGCCTGCATCTCAGCCAGGCGAGCATCGAGCTCTGCCTGGGTATACAGCGAACCGGAGCCCAGGCTTGATAATGAGGAGGATCCTCCAGCTGCAGTAGACGGGCGATGAATGGCAGAGGCCATGTTCCCCAGCCCGATAGCGCGCCCCTTCCTGTCAGGCACCACCACCTGGCGGAAAATCTCGTCCATGTCCGGCTCTCTGCCATCCGCTATCCACTCAGCAGCCAAGGCGTCACATTTATCCTGTATTAATTCATTTTTCAATATAAATTATTTATATATACGTATATATATATATATATATATTAAAATGTTAGTAAAAACTTATCTTGTTCTCCCTCACCTTGGCTGTGGTCCAAAGGCCGTCCGGGCAGTGGAGCTTGAGATAGGTCTGGTAGAGCGCCTCCCACTCGGACAAATGCTGCTCTGTAGCCTGATTCAACAAAATAAAACGAAATCCATTAAAAAATGTTAATTTATTATACTTTAAACTTGAATAATTATTATAACTCGTACCAGACCGCGCATATGATCCACGGCAGATCTCGCACCTCCGTGGTAAGTCTAGCTAGATGATCTTGGTCCATCGGGCTCGGTGTTGCGGTTTCTCTTGGCCAGGCGAGCCTTTTCCTGAGTTTCCTCCGCCTGTCAGTATGCTATCCAGGCAGGCCAGTCCTCCTAGCGCACAAAATCGGGCTTTTTGCCCGCCTGGTAGTCATCATTCTTCATGTGGTACACTATGTCCCTATATCGGTCTTGACACTTCTTCTAGAAGAGCGGAAGCACATCCTCATCAGGGAAAGACCACCTAAACTCATTCTGTATTAACACATCAATAAACAACGACGTTAGTAACAATATTAGATAACATAAATACATATAAATCATTTTTTTTACCTTGAACTCAGCCCAATACAGCATCCTCCTATCAATGAGCACCCTCTTCCAAGCGAAGCCCGTAAGATGCATATACCTCTTGAAGATAGAGGTAATTGCCCTCGAACAGGCGTTCCAGGGCTTCATGACTCTGAAAATGCAAATTAGATTCAATTAATATACATAAAGTAAATTAATTGAATATATTGATATATATATATATATATATATATATAGATCAACATACCTCTCCCTGCCAACGGTCTCGAGCTCGAGCTCCTGTCTCAAGTCAACTGTACGGGACTCCTCTCCCTAAGTATCGGTCCCAGCCTGACCGACACTATCATCAATGGTACCGCCAACGAATCCCATAGATGACATGGCTCGTGACCTAGCCCCGTGAAATCCACCACCTTTAGTCATCTAACAAAAACAACTCATATAGATATCTATACACATGATCTTAATTAAACAAAAACATAAAATTCAAAAAAGATAAAAATTCGGCAGCATAACGACGTGAAACCTATATTTTGAACAAGTCATCGACGTAATTTAACTAGATTCGGGGATTAACTAGCAAAAACCAAACACCAGAGGGATCCATGGGCCCTCGTCCCATTTAACTAATACGTACAATTAATATAGAGGGATCCAGGGGCCCTCGTCCCATTTAACTAACATGCTTTAATAAATTGTAGTAATTATATTCATTATAATTTTAATAATATTAATCACTTAATGTTAATTGGTAATTGGTTATCATTATTTTAACAACTAGCAATAGTACCAATAGACCAACTATCCCAGAACTACTCAAATAACTAAGATAGTGTTATAGTTTGATTGCTACAAATGTTGTATGTATATAACCATTTCAAAATAATATTCTATAGTTTTTTAGTTCATTTATCCATATAAATTTATAAAATCAATCACTAAAAGGGCCGCATATCCTATTCCTTTTTTAGCTGAAAAACCATGCATTTGAGTGGCAAAATTCATACAAGAATACGCATGTATACATTGTTAGTAGAGATCTTCACTAGCTGGTCACTTTTTTATTTACTTGCTTTAAGTTAAATTAAATAAAATGAATAAGCTAGCTTTTTAAACTATTGAACTCAAAGTCCCTTCTTTCTTAATCTATTTTGCAAACTTCTATTAACATAAAAAACACAAAATGTGACATTGTATCCATGAATTTTTTTATTTTAAATAATATATATACAAATATACTAGTATGGGAAAAAAAAATCACCAGCAACAGCAAACGAGACAAATTTATGTCCCTCATATTTCAGTTACAGATTTTGAAGTAAAGATCAATGCAAATTTTATAAAACACGATCGCATTTAAATATTAAAGCATCGCAAATAATCAAGAGCAATATAATATAAAATCCTTTGCGAATATAATTATTTAAAAATTTGAAAAGCAAGAAATTTATTATGCCTTTTTTATTTTTTTTTAATTGTAATTATTTACTACAAAAAAATGTAAACAAACAATAATTCATATACATCTAAACAAACAATCTATAAAAACAAACAAGGATTTGACAGAAACTTACAAACAAAAAGAAGAAGAAGAAGAAGAAGAAGAAGAAGAAGAAGATAAATTTAACCTTAGCAATGGCGGATTCGAGGGCGGTGGGCGGCTTGGGCAAGCAGCAGCGGGAAGCGGCAGTCATCCTTGGCGGCAGGCGGTTTGGGCGGGCAAGCTTTAGCCGTGTCGTATTTATAGATAGAGACAGATACAGTGGGATAAAGAGAAAGAGATAGTAAGGGACTAATGCAGGGGGGCTCGACGGTCAGCAGGCGGTGGCTGGGCAGCAATCGTGGCGGGAGAGGGGGGAAATTAGGGTTTAGGCTTAGGCGATTTGGGGGAAATGAGGAAGAAGAAGGCAAGTCCCGAATATTACAACACGGGGCGACGAACTTGGCGACGGATCTATTTCGTCGCCTTATTATCAGTATTAAAAATATAAAAATATAGTCCGTCGCCTTATTTTTCCGTTATTAAAAAAAATATAACATAAAATAAATAACATAAGGCGACAGAATAAGTCCGTCGCCTTATGTGGCGACGGTCAGTTCGTCGCCCCACATGGTGACCGCTACATCCGTCGCCTTTCCGTTGCCCGTATTGATGGAATCTATTCCATCGCCATTTCCGTCGCTATCAGGGCCGCTCCTTACTTGAGGCAAGTGAGTCGGTCGCCTTAGGCCCCAAAAAATACGAAAAAATTAGGGGCTCGAAAATTTTCAAGTTATTATATATATATGAGGTTGAGTGTTTGAAACTTTGCGCTTGCAGAAGGAAAATCTTTTTTTACCCTTTTGACCACACAGCCACATTCCGTTTGTTTTTTTTTTTTTGTTATTTCAACAATGCCTCGCAACCTAATCAAACTCTAATTTTTTTTATTAGTTAATTCTTTGTTATTTAAACTCAAAGTATATATTTTTATTATTTAATTCTAAATCTATCTATATTGAAAGTTAAAACAACATAAAAATATTAAGGACAGAGAACATTAAACAAAGGCCACAATTTTGTTTATTATTTAATTCTTTGTTAATTAAATTCAAAATATCTTTTTTTATTATTTAATTCTAAATCTATTTATATTGAAAATTAAAACAACATAAAAATATTAAACATAAAAACATTAAACGAAGCGTGAGTTCGAATTCTTAAAATATTCTTTGACAAGAGAAACAAAGTATGCAATTAACATGGTTGGTTATTTGAAGAAAATGGATAGTTGTTTCTCAAATGCTTACATTGCTTAAAAAATTTTGTTGATTATACTAGTTATAGTAGCAAGTGTAGAAAGAAGTTTCTCAAAGTTCAAAATCATAAAAACTTTTCGATCAACCGTGTGTCACAAGAAAAGTTGAATGGACTAGTTATGTTGTCAATTAAGAAAAGAATTATTGAAGAACTTGTGATAACATCATATTTTACATGTATTTTGAGATACATTTGAGTGGTATTTGATGGGCATTGCATGCATGAAGTGATAAGTTTTGCATAGTTTCCTATGTTTTGTGCAATGTCACGTGTTTGTTCAGTGTGAAGGGAATTAATGCCATTTTTTGTGTGAACTTCAAATAAGCTTGGGAAGACCGTAGAAAGATAGGAAATCAAGTTAGGAACGTGTTGCAAAAAGAATCGGGTCAATTAAATGAGAAACGAGTGAGAACGAAGCAAAACAGTGGGAGGCTGCCGATGCTGAAAAATACCCGCGACTGGACTCGCGACCCAGGGGCTCGCGAATCACTGTTTTCCCATTTTTCTGCACGGTCGCGATAGAGGCAGGGTTCTCCTTTGTTTTATTCGCGACCTGGTCGAGAATTTTGAGGTTGGTCGTGAATTTTCTGCCACGTCAGTGCCACGTATTGCCACGACCCGAGTCGCGGGTGACTGGGTCGCGAGCGAGGTCGCGAATGCAGCGGGCCTGTCTGATTTTTGACCTATTTTTGGGATTTTCTTTACTTGGTATTTAAAGGTTTGATGCACGAAAATTAGACACAATTCCACCTACCCCAAAGTTGCCATCAGAGGTTTGCTGCAGAGAAAAACAGACGCGAAGAACAAGACCAAAGGATTCAAGATCTTTCAAGATTAGAGACAAATTAATTCTTCCGGGTTTTATTTTCTCTGTTCTAAGGATTGTTCATGTTTTCTTTGTGGATGATTTTAGTTATTTATTTTGACATGGATAGCTAAAACCCTAGTATTATAGGGTTGTTTATGATTCAAACTATGAAGTTCGTTTAATCTATTGATTTTTTATGTCTATGATTTTGTTGTGTTTTGCTTATTCTTGTTTTTATCTGTATTATTTACCTGATCAATAAATGTTACAACTTGATGTGTTAATTCATAAATCGAGAGAGGAGTTTTAACACGTGATCTGGAATAAGTAACTTGTTAATCAATAACATTCGAGAGAGTTGAGATTAATTGAGAGAGCAATAGACCCTAGGAGCCTTTAGGAGCTGCATGCTAGGTATTGAACATAGACGTTAGTACTAGTTTTGTAATCTACAACCTAGGCACTTTGAGAGAAGGTTTATGATGAATTAGTGGTTGTTCTAGCACAATTTAAGTCCCAATATAGGCATAAGAATGAAAGGATTAAATGAATGGATTAGTTGATGATTAAACAATCCTAGAATACGTCTTTTATTCACTGTTTGATTTTCTGTGTTGATTTCTTCTGTGGTAATTCAGTTTATTTATTAATTTTAGTTTTTATTTAATTAAATTCAACCATGATTTATAGTCTAGAAAACTGCGAGGGATTAAATTAAAATAACTAGTAGATTAATCATTAAATCCCTGTGGATACGACCTTGTTCACCGCTATCCTATAAGTCTCGCTATACACTTGCAGTTTAGGTGAAAATAAATACCGAACAACTTGATTGTACAGATTTGATTCACATTTTTGTTTCTAAAACTGTTAGACGGGTTATATTTTAACCATAATATAAAGATTTTGTATATAGTGTATGTTGTTCAATTTATTTATTAAAATATAAAATAAAAAACAAGGGCCTCATCTTTCATCTCGACTCAGGCCACTAAATCATTAGGATCGGCCCCGAGTGTAATTAGTAATTTCTCTCTTCATTGGTGAAACATTTTTCTTAGGTATTAAATTTCCTTTCTACAAAAGTTACTATTATTCCAGAAAGAGAAATCTAGCTACAGGGAGTACTGTGTTTTGCCTAACTCAGCTTCAAAATAATTCATTAGAATAAAAAATGAGGTTTTGATATTTTAAGTGATTCTTTTAATTTGGCACCTAGCCTCCTCAACGAGTAGAGATTCTTTAGTCCCACCTGTGTGTGCCACCATTAAAATTATATATTGTTAATAATGTTTTTTATAAAAATAAAATTTGTTCATCATAACTAATCATAATTAATATTTTTGTAAAAAAATTAAAATTTTTTAAAAATATATACCCTAAGTTTGGAATAATCAACCCCAAAAATCAATTATATTAACTAAAAAATAAAAATTAAATATTTAAAAATAATTATAAACCCTAATTGGGTGGAATAAACCCTAAATAATAATGTAAAATTATACAAAATCAAAAGAAATTAAAATTGAAGAAAAAAATAAAAGAAAATGTAATAATTTTGAGGTGTGGCACACGGTTGGCACACACAAGTTGGGACTAGAGGATCTCAAGTGCTCCTCAACATGTATAATTATTTAATTTATTGTATGTCTAATAATCGGATGTATACGAAACCTGCTACGATGCCGCCATATTTTAAATTTCAATATTGTATAAGTTTAAGTATTGCTATGATTATTGTACCAGATTTTCATTTCTTTCAAATCACGCTATTTCATTATCAATTAAGACAAATTCCAATCTTTTCAAAATTCCAATTCCAATTCAAAACGGAGGTATACATAAAAACCCTTCTATATATATCGTAATTAGAATATATATTCATTAATTAGAAAAAATGAGGCTTTGATATTTTAAGGGATTCTTTTGGCACCTCCTCAACTTGTATAATTATTTAAGATGATCACATATTCACATTGCACCCCACTGTGGAGAAGATGGAGGCAGCAGCCATCACAAGGCTTGCCAACAACATGAGAGAGAGAGAGAGAGAGAGAGAGAGAGAGAGAGAGAGAGAGAGAGAGATGCAATAAGGGAAGCTGTTTGTGATTATTTGTATTTTGCTCTACCCTGTACGTTTGTGTTACAAATGCTCTGTTATGTACTGCCATGGCAACCAAAAGCTCAGCTTGCAAATCACATAAACCAAATGAGAGATTAATCAACTTAGAGAAGGCTTTAGAGAAGTGGAAATGGTAATTAAATTGGTATCACTATTTTTTGTTAAAGAGAAAATAATGCAAGTTTCTCATGCAGATTCACAACCAGATTTCAATACGTGCATAACATTTAAGTTTGAGGATATATATATATATATATATATATATATATAGAGTCCAGTATTTAAATGCATTTTCCCTAAGAAAAAAATGTATTTAAATGGCATTACCATATTTGCACAATTACAGATTAATTATTATTTTTAATAAGCTAATACAGAGGTTTTAAGCGTCCATATAGTTCATATCATATGAGAAAATCAGAAAATAAAGCTTTCTATTAGTGAAACAATATATTGCGCCAAATTAAAGATATGATGCAAATGAATGATCTAAAAACAATCATATTTTTAAAATCATAACGCGAAGCACTATATATATATATATATATATATATATATATATATATATATATATATATATATATATATATATATATATTCTTTTTCAAACAATAAAGTACGTAAAAGTTAAATGATTAATCGAGAAAAATTAAATTAAAATGAGATATACTTTAAATATGAGATATAAAATTATTCCATTTTAATTATATAACTTAGTAAATTGCCATTGAAAGTAAATGTAATAAATAATAATATTTTATAATCTTTTATAACTTATATCGTACCTTCTTCCCCCTAGGAACAAGTTCGGAAGACGATCAAGTGGAAGAAAAGACTAAAAATCATATACCATAATTATGGAGTTAATTATTAACTAGAAAAATGACAATTAAATAGTAAAAATAATTAAAAACCCTAATTAATGTTAGATTAAATTAAATCACAAAAGAAAAATTAATATATTCAAACAGGATAAAAAAAGGTGGACTAGAGATCAAATCTAAAGTGGTCACTCGATATCTAATTTTTAACATAACACGCCAGGTTTTATAAATGTAAAATTATGTTTAATTTGTGTGTGTTATTTTTCTATTTTTTCTGTTTCTTAGTCTTCAATTCAAAACATTAAAAATTCAATTGCAATAAATGCTTATAGTTTCATCAATGAACAAATAACGTAAACTAGTTGCATTACATATATATTGAGCAAACTAACTAGCCATAATACAAGGAATCCTAAACTAGATCTATTAAATCAATAAAATTCCCTCCAAAATAATCTCCAAATTCACTATAATCAACATCGTAACTTTTCTTCCAATGCTGCACGTATTATCTCTAGAAACTTTCTCAATTTTGCTACATTTAGCATTGGTGCTCGTATATTGAATAAGTATCGAAGTTGTTTGCTTCCTAAAATCGTACAAGCTCTCATTTGTACTCGTAATTGGTTAGATGGTTAATTTTTCTGAAACTGAAGCTACTACATCTACAGGTATTATTTTATTAATCTATTATACTTTTTTATCCATATTTATTTCATTGAATTATAAGCTTACTAACTTCTCTTCCACTTACCAAATTTTTAAATTGAAATGTGCAAGATGTGGAGGAGATACAAGTGTTTGAGGACGGTTCCAACTTGCTTGATGATAATTGATGAGTGGTGGCATATTGGCATTATTTTTCACTTGTGTTTACTTGCATTTAAATTTTTAATTTACTATTAATGTATTTGAGACTTTTATTGTTATGTATTTGAGACTCTAGTTATGTATATTCGGTCCTTTTTAGACTCTTTATTGATATGTATAATTTTATGTTTTGTTTATTGATCACATAAATAAAATTTGATATAGTGATTTGAATTAATGTTAAAATGACAAAGTGAAAATGATTTGAAAGATAACATTTTACTTTGAAAATCATGCGAAAATTAGTTGCAAACTCACCATATAAGTAGCAACCGTGAAAACTAGGAAAACAAACTAGTAAAGATATGGGGATTTTAAAAAAAAAATGGACTGGGCCTCTATTTGACCCAATGGCCCTGATGGCCTGCCCATGGCCTGAATATTACAGCCCATAAAAATTTTAGGCCAGCCCAGCCCAGCCCAGCCCAGTTATGGCAAGTGGCCTGATGGGTTTGGGTTGGGCTGGGCCAGGCTATTGTCAGCACCGCATAGATTAATAGACAAATTATATTTTCGATCTACATATATAATATATAATATTAATATATGTTTTAAAATCTTTGAATGATAGCGCGCACACAGAGAAACTAGCTAGTATTTCATTACTCATGAAATTTTAAGGTTAAAATGTCAAATACATATCGTAATTGCTTGTAAATATACAGGGTCAATCCTAATGATTTTGTGGTCTGAGTTGAGATAAAAAAAAAAAAAAACACATTCGTTTAATTTTTGTTTTATAATTTAATAAATAAATTGAACAACATACACCATACGCGACTCTAAGAAAATAATATATGAAATTATTAATCAAATCAAATGAACAAAATTGAAATTATCCATTATAAATACAATAAACAAATCAATATACAAATAAATTACCTATTGTTGGCTCTAAAGTCTTGCAATCTTCACCGTTGGCATGATTTAAGGATTATAGATTGAGAGAGAGAAAAAGCGATCGGTGATTTTATTTAATGTTCTCCTATTTAATATTTTTACCTTTAAATGTAGATAGATTTAGAATTAAATAATATAAAATATGTTCTAAGTTTAAATAACAAATAATTAAATAATAATTAAAAAAAATGTGTTTTGAATTTGTAAGTGTTGAATTCCCAAGCTCATGCCAAGACAGCAAGCTAGCAGAGGTAAGAGGAGATCCATGCACAGAAAGCTCATGCAATCTAGTTGAGAAGAATTCCCATGCAGACGTGGCAAACTTTGAATAAAGGGTGGAGGGACCACATACATACAAAGAGATCCGCACCGTTGATAGGGAATTCACACGGATCAAGCTTAATGACCGTGGATTGTAACTGCTTGATTAGCAAGCTTTCCATAGACTATAAATAAGAGAAAGCACTCTTTTGTAAATTCAATTTTCTAATTAATACAATTTTACAGATTTCTATTATTCGATTCTATGATTTCATGTGTAGATTTACACTTTGAACATGGTATCAAGAGCAAGGTTCATCCTTGATTCGATTCATACATAGTGTTTTTTTCGATTGATCATCGATTTCAAAGTAAACAATGACTAAGAAACACCAACAATTCTCATGGCGCAAAGCGCGCGATGAAGAACTAGGTTTTACGGTCAACGCGTCTTCGATTGAGCGAGGAGAAGATAGTTGGTCCGCTGCTGCACGAAGACCTCTGACAAATGAGGATGAGGAATCACCATTGATGGATCTGCAAGGTTACAGCAATCCACATGATGGCTTGCATGGAGGATATACACGAAATAAGGTAACTGCTAATCGCATTCAAGCTAATGATGAACTTTATATAGCACCAAGCAAGCACCCTGGGATGTTTTTAACTGCCGATTTATAGTCCAGAGTTTTATTACTATGGTTCATAATCAGTTTCAGAAATCCATTCAAACTGTTAGGACAGACAATGGTAGTGAGTTTGTGAACTCACAGTTTCATCAACTATTACAGGAGCATGGAATTATACATCAGAGATCTTGTCCTTACTCTCCACAACAGAATGGGATTGTGGAGAGGAAGCACAAACATCTCCTGGAGGTTGCTAGAGCACTCATGTGTTCACAGCAAACTGCCAGCTCAGTTCTGGCCCTACTCTATATTACATGCCACTTGGCTAATCAACATGATGCCCTCTACAATGCTGCATTGATCATCTCCATATCAGCTGCTGTACCATAAGGAACCTGAGTTTGGTGCACTTTACCCTTTTGGGTGTATGGTATATAGATCTAACCTTTCTCCTTCTAAAACCCAATTCACTGACAGAAGTTTTCAATGTATCTTTCTTGGGTTTTCACCCTCCCATAAAGGGTATCTTCTATATGATTTGCTCAACAAACAGTATGTGTTGGAAGGGATGTTGAATTCTTCCCTGCCATCTTTCCTCTTCAAAATGATCAGTTACCTTCACTTCCTTTCAACTCTTTCTTAGATACTCTTTTTCCCACAGATATCACTACTTCCATCCCACCAATTGACCCTGCATCTGATCTAACTCTAAACCAACAACCAATAAAAAATGATGCCATACAATCTTCTTCTGATTCCACAGAAGAGCGGTCAATTCTTGATTTAGATAATACAGTTGAAGAACATGTAGAAACAAACACAGGAGTGTTGAGAAGAAGCCAGAGAGTGTGTAAACCACCCTCATATCTAAATGATTATGTCTATAATCACACAAAATAGAATTTGTGTTTGGAGTATTCACACAGCAATACTCCAACATTTCCCTACAGAGTATCTCCATCACTTACACTTACTTATTCTGCATTTTTAATGAATGTAAAGTCACTAAAGGAGCCTGCAAGTTATGGAGAAGCATGTAAACATGCAGAATGGGTAGAGGCAATGGAGAAAGAGCTTCACACACTTGAAGAAAATCAGACTTGGAAACTTGTACAACTACCAGCTAGAAAACATGCCATAGGATCTAAGTGGGTTTACAAGGTAAAACTAAAATCAGATGAGATAGTTGAGAGGTTTAAAGCAAGGTTAGTTGCTGAAGGATATAACCAGGAGTTTGGGATAGACAATCAAGAAGTCTTCTCACCAATGGCTAAGCTAGTAACAGTCAAATTGTTCTTTGCTATAGCTACACAATTTTCTTGGTTTATACACTAGATTGATATAAATAATGCCTTCCTTCATGGGAGTTTGTCTGATGAGATTTACATGAAATTACCACAGGGATATAACAAAGGAAAGGCATGAGATGTTTGCAGGCTGGTGAAAAGCTTATGTGGTTTGAAACAAGCTTCTAGAGAATGGAACAATGAATTCTATAAGCATGCATCACTTCTCACTTGGATTTCAGCAATATGAAAATGATAATTGCATGTTTACTCGTGGTGTTGGGAATGATTTTATTGCTCTACTTGTTTATGTGGATGACATATTGCTTATGGGACCAACACTTGATATAATATCTTAAATTAAAGCTTTCTTACATAATGCTTTCACTATTAAAGACCTAGGAGAAGTAAGATATTTTTTGGGAATAGAGATAGCTAGATCAACCTCAGGCACTTACCTCTGTCAAAGAAAATATGTATTGGATTTGTTAAGCATAGTAGGGATGCTTAGGAGTAAGTCTGTAGCTACACCTTTCCCCCCAGGTTTAACTTTGTCCTAATCTGGAGAATTACTATCTCAATAAGATTCTTGCAGGAAGATTGTTGGAAAATTGTTGTATCTGAACCTCACCAGGCCAGATATTTCTTATGCAGTACAACAATTGAGTCAATTTGTAAACAAGCCAACTAAACTGCACTGGGATGCTGCCATGTATGTACTTCGATATCTTAAAGGGACTCTATCCCTAGGCTTGCACTATACAGTGTCATCTTCTTTTGATTTTCATGCACACTGTGATGCAGACTGGGGGTCTTGCCATGACACAAGAAAATCACTCACTGGATACTGTATTGCTTTAGGCACTTGCTTAGTTTCTTGGGTGTATTCAATCCAGACTTTTAAAAGTCCTTTAAAATCCGGAGGTATTCAATCCAGACTTTTAAAAGTCCTCTAAAATCCGGAGGTATTCAATCCAGACTTTTAAAAGTCTTTTAAAATCTGGAGGTATTCAAAAATCTATGGACTTTAAAAAGTCATTGACTTCATTGGATTTCAACTCGATTTCACGTTAAAAATGTAAAGGATGAAATTTGACCCCTGGACACGAGAGTTTGATGGATTTGAAAAATCCTGCGGCCGGTGCAGGATAGCGATCGCTGGAAGGCTAACTAGAGCACCACAGCGACCGCTGGAATCTAGCAGCCGCTGGGAGGCTAGCCGAGAGAACCCACATGCTACTCCAGCGGCCGCTGAATTCCAGCGGTCGCTGGGGTGCTCGAGTTCGGATTCCAGCGGCCGCTCAATTCAAGCGGATTTAGTATTTACGCATGTTAGGGTTTGAGTCTTGGTTCTTTGGCACTTTGATTGTTGATCATTTGATTGTAGTTTGTGGATAGAATTAAATGTTGGTCCTATATGGAGCTAATCATATCTGTGATCCGCTGAGCTATGGGATTTGATTAATTAAAGTTAAGATTATTTTTTTGTAAAAATTGTAATGGCATGCTCTGTGAATCATGTGGAACTCTGCGATTCATAGGATTGATGATGAGATTTTGCTCAAAATGGAGGCATAAGTGCAAATCCTATCGACAGGATAAACTGAAGTTTGTAGTTTGCCATGACGGGATTGAGATCAGTGCACGTGCTTTTATCTATCTATCTTTCTTGATATGTTTGTTGATAGATTATCTTGGTAAATGAGGACATGATCAGATCACCCATCTTTGTAGGTGTAGCTAGTCATTATGTATTACTGCTAGCTTGTATAAAAGACTATTTGTTTCTTTCTTGATAAATTGAATGATAGCTTCAAGGCAAATGAAGACAAGTTCCTATCATCCATCTCTGTGGTCTGGCTATGTAGTCATGCTAGTTTAAAGCCGTAAGTTTTAGAATTCTGCAATTGGTAACATGACAAGATCATAACATGGCATCAAGTTCTAAAGTTGGCGAGCCATCATTGGTTTATTGCACTGGTCTTGGTAAAGACATCCCGCCTTCCTTCTAAATGAATGTTTGTCGCCCAGAAGAAAAGTCCCTCCCACCCCCCATGCATAACTTCTTCTCCCTCAATTGCACTAGACATACATCTCATTATCTCACTGACATATTTAGTCAACTTTACAGATTAGTGATGATGGATGGTGGATCATTTTCTGATATTCTTCGTATACGTAAGACTATACCAGAACCAATTCTTTCCATCATGGTACAGAAACTCTTGATTGTAAGTGTTCATTTGTCTTTAAGCTTCAACTTATGATCATATTTCTAATCATCTTGATCTTAACAATTTTTCTTTATATGCTAAAGGGACTAAGTTACTTGCATAGAGTTAGGCACTTAGTTTATAGAGATATTAAACCTGCAAATTTGCTTGGAAATCTCAAAGGGGAGCCAAAGATCAAAGATTTTGGTATAAGTGTTGGCTTAGAGGATTCAATGGCCATGGTTCGTATAATAACTAACCATTTGGAATAATAATTACATTATCATCAACTTGCAGCTATTTCTTGCTGCTAACTGCATTTGCTACATTCCAGTGTGCAACTTTTGTTGGAACTGTTACATACATGTCCCCAGAGAGAATTCGAAATGAAAACTACTCATACCCTGCTGATATTTGGAGCCTTGGGCTTGCACTGTTTGAATGTGCTACTAGTGAATTTCCCTACAGTGCTAATGAAGGGCCCGTTAATCTTATGTTGCAGGTAATCACTAACTTGAAATTGGCACTGTTGGCAACTTATTAATATGTGAATTTCCATTCCTTTTCTTGGCATTGTGTATCAAGACAATCGATTTTTTAATATTTAGATTCCTATGTGTTGTGACTGAGAATCACGTGTTGAGTACTGAAGGCTGTTGAAATAGTGAGTGCAATAAGAAACAAAAAGACCATTGATCTCCGTAATTCTTTCCCATCTTTTCTGAAATGGCCTTGGATATAGTCACAAATGTTTAATATCTATATTAGTCATGATGAAATGAATTAAGTCAAAAAAGTCAAGTTTTGATACCACTTGACTTTTATTTTATTGTGTTGTCTTTGTAATGTTGATTTCCATTTGAAGATTTTGGATGGTAAAATTACTTGATAATGAGCCCAGCGGTCGCTGGTATACTCGGCCACCTTTCCCAGCGACCGTTGGCTTCCAGCGGTCGCTGGGTTTTTTTTTTTTCGAATCGAGCGATCGCTGTGTTCCATCGAGCGCTGGAAAAAATGATTTCAAATCCATTAAAATTGTCTGAAATCGGTCCGAAATCCATACACAAAATTCGATAGACTCTGCGTGGAGTTGGGAGACTCCATGTGGAGTCTATGGATTTATAAAATCCATAGACTTTTTAAAGTGCAACAAAATCCATCAAAATCCGGATTGAATACACCCCCCTAAGTTTTACAATCAGAGAGTTGTGGATATCTTATATGTTGCATGACTTCATGATTCAATTCTCTCTTCCTACCAAGGTGCATTGTGATAATAAGGCTGCCATACAGATTACACAAAATCAAGTGTATCATGAAAGAACAAAGTATTTGGATCTTGATTGTCATTTTGCAAGATTACAATTCAGAAATGGTTTCATTCTGCCTATACATATTTCAACTACCTATCAATTGGCAGATATATTTACAAAGTCACTTGCTAGGCCGAGGTTTAGGTTTCTACTGTCCAGACTCCAACTTGGTGATCTACACCAGGTTGAGTCTGAGGGGGATGTTGAATTCCTAAGCTCATGCCAAGACAGCAAGCTAGCAAAGGTAAGAGGAGATCCATGCACAGAAAGCTCATGCAGTCTAGTTGAGAAGAATTCCCATGCAGACGTGGCAAGCTTTGAGTAAAGGGTGGAGGGACCACGTACATACAAAGAGATCCACACTGTTGATAGGGAATTCACACGGATCAAGCTTAATGACCGTGGATTGTAACTATTTGATTAGCAAGCTTTCCATAGACTATAAATATGAGAAGCACTCTTTTGTAAATTTGATTTTCCAATTAATAAAATTTTTGTAACACCCTAATTTTATAAACATAGAATGCTATTTATTTTATAAAAAATCTAATATGTAAAATAACGCATGAAAGAGAATTTAAAATATTTTCTCAAAAGGTAATAAAACTAATACTATAAAAAAACATAAAAATGCATAAATAAACTTCTATTTAGGAAAATACCATAATATCATAATAATTCAAATAACATAGAGCGGAAGCGATTTTAAATAATTCAAACTCCTAAATATTTTAAAGTTAGAAATCCATAATCCAACAAAGCATATCATCAACTAAAAGTTTAGAAATTAAACAAGTCTAAAAACTTAAATATTTAATTAGAGACTTAGTTCACATCCAACTCTACATCACCATCACCGAACTCTTCAACCTGAAATGTTGTATTATAGGGATGAGTATAACGAATACACTCAGTGGAGAATACGCATTATCCAAAACATATTAAACGAGTAACTCATATTCAGACATTCATGCCATGTCACATAATAATAATTGTTTTGAACAGTGGGGAGTCAGCCCAAAGGCAACTTATCACGGCCTCAGACCTATAAACGGTCTCTGAACAAGTATATGCATATACACAAGCACGGTGGGCGACCCAAGGATAACTTTTACGGTCCCTGACCTATGAACAGTCTCTGGCATACTTTAACTTTCACTTTCACATAAACACTCAGTCGAACAATAAATCACAAGCATAATATATAATGGATAATAAATATCACGTGCGTATAAAATTCCCCACCTTTAATTTGAAGATCTTTGACTCAACTTTTTAATGCAAACTATTAAAGATTTGTAGGAGCTAATGCGTCTTCACCTAGCAGAGATAATATTTACAGTACTTTAGTAAGTGAAAGTATTATAAATTTAAATAGTTAAATTGTAAGTTTCTGAATATATTCTCGGGTGTAATTATTGAGAGATTCTGTATTTTCAATATAATTAGCTAGACAATTTTCATTAATCATTTTTAGCGAAAAGATTATATGAATCTTATAGGCATGATTAAAGCATTAAACTTTATTAATATAAAAGAACTTGGCAGTACATTGCAAGTTATTTTCCCCCATTATCATGTTAAAATAATTCTTCTTCCTACACGATTTCCAAGAATTACTCTAATTTAGACACCTATTCCATTACCACACTACTTATTACTTTGGAAAAAAAAATGAGAGAATTGAAAAGGGCAAACTAGTTTTCACAAGAATTAAAACTCATTTCATTTCCTTTAGGCTTTCGGTTTTGGGTTTCGATTCTCAGACTCAGATTGGGAGTTATTTGGTTACAATTTAAAAGAAAGAGAATTTGAAGTAATAAACTACAGCAAAAAGTTCAAAGAACAAAGAGATTCAACAGAGTACTTGAAAAATCTAATTTCACGGTTTCAGACTCAAGTATTATTTTCCTTTCTTTAATTTGCAGTAATTATTTTCCTTCTAATCTATATTTTATGTAAATTTTCATAACGAACTTAGAAATTCACCATTAAATTCAATAGTTGCTATATATATTTATGGATTAATAATATTTTGAATGAACTTTGATATTTCGATATCTTACCTTATTCAGATTTTTGACAGAAGATTGACAAGATTTGATGAAGATTTCTGATGCTGAACTGGAAAAACTTAAAATTTGGTTTGACATCGGTGAAGCATATCTCTGTAAAGATATCATGATGATTAGTCCATGAATATCACAAACTGAAGGTTGGGTATTGAATTGGTTTACCTTAGTCAAGTTAGTCGACAAATCTCCATAGTTCCAATTGGAGAGAAAAGCTTTGGAGTCGATAGATTTATTAGGAAAACATCGATTTCTTGCGGAAGAATTTCTTTGAATCAACTAGTGTTAATGACTCGCAGTTGGTTTATGAGCATATATTTGAGGAAAGAGAAAACGTTCAATGTTCGAATGAATGGTGAAATTCTGAGTGATTGAGAAGAATGAAAGCTTTAGCGGTTCTTGAATGAATGGTGATATTCTGAGTGATTGAGAAGAATCAAAACTGCAGCGGTTTCGCAGTTGTTGATCGTGAGATTTAGAAATTATTATTATTATTATTATTATTATTATTATTATTATTATTTAGATTTGTTTTAGAATAATTATTAAATATTTATTAATCCCAATTCAGGAATTGTGGATTCACATATCTTATTCCAATATGAGTTATTTTATATTTACTTTTAAATTTTCTCTACTGGCGGCACGACTAAAATATAAATTATTGTATTTAAGATAATAATAACAACAAGAACAAAATACTATAAATAAATAAATAAGAAATTTTTCAAAAATGAGTCGTCACAATTTTGCAGATTTCTATTATTCGATTCTATGATTTCATGTGTAGATTTACACTTTATACAGTAAGCAGCAGTCATGCTGCTTTTTTTAAATAACGTGCATGCGACTTAAATAACACCAAAAAAAAGTCTTGTAAAAATAAAAGTGTTGGGGTAAAGCTAATCCAAACACATGCCCTCTTTGCCTATCTCAAGTAGCATTACCATTAGAACAACTTCACATTTAACATATATTTGTTACTATGAATCTATGATTGTATATATAAATAATATAATATTATCAAAAAAAAATGTGGACACCTAAATATTCGGATCTAAGACGACCAACTCACTAACTTTATGCAAGGAGCGGCCCTGCTTGTACTAGACAAATGAAAGTAATACATATTTTATTACTTACAAAAATGTAAAAAAAAACTATTACATGGGAAACATCCAAACGATGATCTATGCATAAAAGAAACGCATTTATGATTTGAAAACAACCTCCCCCCAACCCCTATAAAAGATAAGTTAACATGTATTGGCATGTGTGTGTATGATATACTGATGACCTTAAATATTCAAATAACTTATTTATAAATGCACCATTGGCTAAACTCAAAGGAGCAGCTTTAAAATTTAGGGAAAATGCATATATTAGTTTTTTTTTTGTTTTAAAAAAATCCCTAAACTTTTTTTCCTTTTGCAAAAGGATCTGAACTATAGAAAAATAGACCGGTCATAAGATTCTTCTCTCTTTCTCTATCTAATATGATGGATTTTTGTACGTATTTTATCAATTTATTAGAAATTTTATGTATTATGTTTGCTTCTATATAGATTTAATATTCACCTAACAATCTAAAAAAATTTGAGGTATCAGTCCCTAGACCCTTGCCTAGCTAATCGGCCTCCCTCTCGAGACACCCCTGAAAATAAGATGACTACAAAAACAAAATAATTACGGAGAATTCACAAATTAGAACTCGAAAGATAAGATATTTGTTAAAACGGGTCAACGGGGTGTGACGAACCGGACTGCAAGTTTGGGAAGTCTTCATCTGGGTTGGGGGGCGGGGGAATCCCGTCGCGGTGGCGGGCTTGAAATATGAAGCTCTACCCGTGCCCACCTAAGCTCACGGGCTTTTTGTCCTTTTTTTTAGTTTAATTTTTTCAACTTTAAGTTAATTTATAACTAATTATGACTTGGGAATGATGTAAATAACAAATATTAACAAAAAAAAAATCTAACAAAATTGAATTTACAAACTAAAATAGTTAAAAATCTTTAATAATTCATCAACTAAAATATAAAAATTGTCTAAAGTTAATACAAACTCCAAAGTACTTTATAAATTAAGATTCATCAATCAAATTCTCAAAATAAAAATGTAGAATTGCCTAAACGCTCTAATAATTATTAAAAATAACGCACGTTATAAAAGTTTAGAATTCAATGCAATATAGTTTAAAATAAATCTAACACATATTGCAAAATTTATTACAATGTCATTTTCCTACCAAAAGTCATGTTGCTGATCATTATACTAGTAGTAAATTTTATGAACTAACTATTGGACCACATTTTTTTTATTTTCTTTATTAACTACTACTATTGTATATTATATGTTAAACTCATAATAGAGAAAGTCATATCCTTCCAGCAGTTATCATTTTCCAGTGTTGTGTTGCTGCCGGACTGGATCGGTGTTTAGTACAGTTAGTTTAGGGGTTTTTATTTTTATTTTAATTATAAATATTGAATAAAGAAAATAATTAGCAGACTGGCGTGCCCCACCACGGGCTTACACGATGCGGCGGACCTAATAAATAAAGCCAAACCAGCCTAAAGACGGGTGGGGGCGGGCCAGTCTTTCCGGCGGCCTAGACCGTTTTGACAGTTTATTTATCAATAATTATGTAAATGATGAAATGTATCGATTTAAAACCTAAAAAATTATGTGTTTCGATTCTTTATACATTTCTATATATTTTTATTAAAGTTGATATATGATTAATAAAAAAAATTCGTTAATAATTAATATAATAGTATAGAGAATAATCAAAATACCTATTTTTTGAATCATAATTTATAGTTCTTATTCTTTGAGATTTTATGTTAATGGATAATCTATCTTTCACACATTATATGTTTCAATAAAATTCCAAAAAGAAAAAGAAAAGAAAAGATTTACATCCTAACCCGTATGGGCTCAATTTTAACTTGTTCAAAATGTAGTTAAACCTTGATAAAAATCAAATTCATTTACACCTTTAAATATGCAAAAGTCATCATTTTGCCCCCACACCGCAAGAACTAGCTAATTAAATTTCAAAGTGTTCTAAAAGAAAATGAAAAAAAGTAGAAAAAGGTACGAACTTATTACAATTTTCATCGAGATTGCTTGTCTTTATTTTAGTTTTCCCAATAAAAATCACCCAAGTAAAAGCAAGTGTCGCAGGTAGGGGTGTAAACGAGCCAAGCCGAGCCGAGTACTGCCGAGCTCGAGGTCGGCTCGTTTAAGTATCCGTGAGCTCGAGCTCGAGCTCGAGTTCGACTCGAGCTCGGAACTCGGGCTCGAGCTCGGCTCGACAGAAAAAATTCGAGCTCGAGCTCGGTTCGAGCTCGACTTGGGTTCGGCTCGTTTATTTAAAATTCGAGCCCGAATCCGAACTCGACTCGGGTTCGGCTCGATTGTTTAAAATTCGAGCCCGAACTCGAGCTCGAGCTCGAGCTCGGCTCGTTTATTTATTTGTTAATATTGATATTTTTTTCATTTCTCTAATTTTTTATATATTTTTAAATTTATACTATATGTTTATTTGTTATATAATATATATTATATATATATATATATTATGTGTATGTATTAGTTATCGAGTGTGTGTCGTAAGATTCACAAATCATGAATCACAACTCATAAGTTATTCCTATTACAATATATTAAGATAATTTATAAATTAATAATTCTATATTATTTAAGAGACTATTAATATTAACTTTTTTAATTATTATTATTCTTAGTTTAGGTTATTTAATGTTAGTCTTAAACTTTGTTAATTTTTTTTATTATTATGTGCATATTAATTAATATAAACTATAGTTATATAAACTATGTACTATAATGTAAATAATATATATAACTAAGAATTTAAGATTAATTATACAACGGTGCTAATTAACTAATAAAAAATAAGAATACTATTACTCTTGAACTTGATTTCTTAATTTTGATAAAAAAATTTTGAGAAATTATTATGTTCCCAATATCATTTATTTCATTTCATTCATATTTAATGAATGTCAATATTAGTATTAATTTTTGTGAATTTTCTTTTTTTCCTTTTATTATTATATACAGTTTAACTAATATTGATTATATGCTAGAATACTAATTGATGGACGGCAGTATATATGACTCATAGTTTAAGATTAACTATATAACATTGGTGTTAAGAATATTGTTACTCTTGAACATTTAATTAATTTTAATTTTTGTTAATTTTCCTTTTCCATTATTATTTTGTTACTTTCGATAATATTAGTTTAATATCATTGATTACATTTCATGTTTAAATATTTAATGATGAGTATTATTTTGTCAAATTGTTAATATTAATCATATTTTTTTTAATTTTTGTTCCTTTATTACTTTACATGCATTATAAATTTATAATTTATAATTTATAATTTATAACTTATATTCTTGTAAGTTATAACTAATAATCTAAGATGGACTATAATCTATATATTATGTACTATATATTGATGATTTTCCTTTTTCTTTATTTTCTTTTATTACTCATCTACTCTTGTGTTAAATACCATATTTCTTAATTTTGATAATATTAAATTAATATTATTGATTTCATTTCATATTTATTAATTAATGAATTGAGAAATATTATTTTATAAATATCAATCTTAATTTCTCTTATTACTCAGTATTTATTACTGAGCATTCAATTTCTTAAGTTCGACAATATTAATATAATATCATTTCATATTTCATATTATTATTTAAATATATTATGTAGAATTGTAAATAAGATAACTATATTATATATATATATATATAGTTCATTAGTTTGTATGTTTATGTATATAATCGTTACTCTTGATCATTGATTTCTTAATTTTAATAATATTAGTTCAATAGTTAATACCATTAATTTTATTTAATTTTTAATGAGAAGTATTAATTTGACAAAAATTACAATATAAATAAATAATATTTTAATAATTACAAAAATAGTATATGTCTCGAGTTCTAAATCGAATAGCTCGCGAGCCCGACTCGAGCTCGGCTCGTTTAAGTACTCGTGAGTCAGGCTCGTGAGACAGCTCGCGAGCCCGGCTCGAGCTCGGCTCGTTTAAATACTCGTGAGCCAAGCTCGTGAGACAGCTCGCGAGCCAGGCTCGAGTTCAGCTCGTTTAACTACTCGCGAGCCGGCTCGTGAGACAGCTCGTTAAAAAGCTCGAGAACCTCACGAGCCGAGTTAGCTCGCGAGCTCGACGAGCCAAGCTCGAGCTCGGCTCGAGAAAATGGCGAACTCGTTTAGCAGGCTCGAGCTCGGCTCGTTTAAGAAACGAGCCAGTCTCGAGCGAGCTTTTTTCGAACCGATACCCGAGTATCTCGCGAGTAGTTTGGCTCATTTACAGCCCTAGTCGCAGGTAAACCAAAATATATAGTTAAGGATATTTAGACCATTCGTTTTGGTCCCATCACCCCAGCTAATATTTTTTATTTGTTTATTTAATTTATTCCATTAAAAAAAAACACTTTGTACTACTTTAGAAAAAATATATATAATCAAGTTTAACAGCTCAAGTAGTACGAAAAATTCACAAATTATTCATTCACGTTTATAAAAAAACGTGCAAAAAAGAAAACCACTATTTAGGATTCTTTTCATGCAGACTAGCTAGAGTGGACTACTATGCTATTCTATGAGCATTAACAATTATATTATAATTTGCGTGACTAAATCAATTATAATTTTGCTCAATAATTTTATCACTTAATTGGTATAATTGGTTGGAATAAATCCTAACGAACTCTCCATCATCGCATGATAGCAATGACTAAATATATATATCTGATCACATGTAATAATAACGCGAAAGTGAAAAGATAATTATATTGTTTTCGTTAGCTTAAAGGTTCTAGTTCATTCAGCCTCTCCATTTTATTTTATTATTTCTAATCTACACTTTGGATTTTTTTTAAATGTCTCCGTACGATAACTATTTAATTACAAAAGAAAGAATGCTCATGATTAAATAAACATATAAAAAATATCATATGGATCCCACGTGAGACTTCTTATTTCACTTTCTGTGTTTTTACATCGTATTGTACTTTTAAATTATAGGTTTTTCTTCTTCTTTGTTTATTTTTCAATTTTATTATTTTTATGATTTACTGTAGTTTGATTTTTCAATTGTTTATTAGGGCTTAATTATAATTATTTTTTAGTATTTAATTTACAGTTTTCAATTAATAATTCATTATTATGGTTGATTATTTCATAATAAAATTTTATAATTTTTTAATTATATTTTTTTGTTGATAAACATTGACTATGATTATGCATGTTATAATTAATTTTTTATTTTATAATAAATATTGTTAGTGTTGTGCTTGACATTAAATGAATATTCACAGTCAAGGTGGATTGCTAATGTCATGTTGAGCACCATGATTATTTATCAAGTGCTCTACATTGCACTTGTTAAGTGATTAATTGTCAATCATCTGTATGACATTGTATAAATCACTAAGTATTTAATTTTTCCAAGTACGTGTCTACTGTTCTGGACAACATTCGTAAAAGATGTACATAAACGTGATCTGAACTTTCTGAAGACAGCTCAAGCAAGGAGTTTGAATTAAGGTGAAGATGAAGACGGTAGTGCATCGTGCCACAACTGAGATTGTTCAACATGATGATTACTTGTATCAACTAGCTTTAATGATAGCCAGAAGTTAGTTTGTGGACATACAAGACATTTCGCTGTGCTACCCGAAGTGAAGGTTCAAGATTAACAATGTTCATTACAACATTCATTAACGTTTGCATGAACATCATTTGTCCAGATTATTCTTCTAAGATCGATATGATGAAGTTGTTCGAGGTTTCCAACCAAGAGGAAATTCAAAGATCATTCTAGAAGATACCTTATCCAGCTTGAAGAGCACGAGATTGAAGTCAAAGGTAGAGTTCTAAAGATGGAAGATATCCTAACATGGATTGTCCTTGGTCTCGATTTCAATAAGAAAAGTTTTCTTATTCGTTCCAGATTAGGATTAGGATTTTTGTTCCCTTGTTAAGGCTGCATTGTTCATCTATAAATAAGCATGGGATACAAACCTGCTATGAGATACACCGAATATAAAAATAGCACTGAATATTTTAAGAGCTCTAACTGTTTTGAGCCACATAATTTCGGTCGTGAGTTTAGTGTTCTAGTCATTGTGTATTGAAATATTTTTCATACACTGTCAAAAGAAGTCTCGGGAGAGATTTCATGTGGGAACTAGATATGTTAGATATTTATATTTGAGGGGGTCTCACGATTCAATTCAACGAAAGAGGGTATACGCGTAGAAAGGGTATCGAGTGACGGGAGGTCAGTTGCATATAGTATCCTAAGTAAACGTGACATCGGAGTAGTAAATTATTTTCCACGAACTTGACAAGTCCCCCTGACGTAGATCAATTGATCGAATAGGGTTACCAATCTGTTGTGTGCTTTACATTCTGCAATTTACATTAAGTTCATTATAACGTTTCTGGATATTATTGTGAACATTATCCTACAACGTTCTTGAACCTTTCAGTGAACGTTTGTAGAGAGATACTGCTCACACGGGGTGTGCACTTTCAAATATTATTATAATTATATATTTGATATTGAAATATAGAGTAAAACATGAACAATAGGTGCAACATATAAGAAATTTGAACCGGATCTATCCCGGGGTAGAAATTTCTTATTGCATTTTTTTGTATTTCAATATCAAATTTATGATTTTAATAATATTTATTATAAAATAAAAATCAATTATAACATAAATAATCATAATCAACATGTATCAACAAAAAGAAATTAATTAAAAAAATTATAAAAACATAAAAAATTTAAAAAAATCAACCATAATAATGAATTATTAATTGAAAATTGAAAATTAAATATTAAAAAATAATTATAAACCTATGTATTTTAATTTTGTGGGCTCATTAAAAGGGTCGGACTAAAAAATGGATGTTAACCTATTAATAAAGGGTAATTCTATTCACAACTCACATTTTTCTCTTTGTAACCCACATTAACTTTTTAAATACAAACATTAATATGATAGACTTTTTTGCCCTTGCAGCCACAAAACCTACAAAGAATTATCAAATCCCCAATCTAACTTAAATCTTTGGAGACGTTTTTTTAGTCTCCAACTACGAAAAAAATTATTCCTCCATTTTCTATCAATACATATAACTTCCATCAAATGCAGTTTCTAGTTGTTCTTGGCTGATTCATCAATCTAGGAAATGTTCTTTTCTATTCTTTTTTATTAATCTTAGCCGAGAACAATAATTTTTTTTTTATCATATACATACATAATATATCAAAAAATAGATAAAAACAAATTACAACAATGAATTCTTCTTTGGAAATTGGTTTAGTAGCACTATGCATGGTATTTTTATTTTATTTTTTGCAGTTTCCTGGAAGTGTGGGTGTAAGCAAGTTTGCATAAGCATTCATTCAAAATTCCTAAAAAAAATGAAAGTTCGAAATTCATGGAGAAATGGAAGTTGAAAAAAAAATCAATCTGAACACTAGTGAAAGCGAAACAATTGAAATTCGCCAATGTTGTGGAATCTGCAAACCCAAAAATCAGCGAGAGAATGAACATTCGAAAAATCTAGTGATACAAAAAAAATAATTAAAGTTTTGGAGATTCTACGAACAATTTTTGTTTTTGAAAATAATTTCATCAAAATCGATTATTTAGTATAAATGTCAACTAGATACAACTGATTTTTTTCTCTTAACATTAAATTAAGAACATTAATTGAAAATTCATAATTGACATTATTTTCGACAATTATTTTTTTATTTTATTTTAAAAGTTACGAAGAGAAAGAGAAATAATCGGGGTTGTAGGGGCGATAATATATTTAGGCAATGTTTGGTAGTCTGGATAAAGACATATTATTATAGGTATCCAGCAAGAACCGTGTGTTTGGTAGCCATTATTCGTTCACGCGAGGCCCGGTCTTAAAGCGAGGCCCGGGATGTAATTTACTGATTCGGCTGGATAATGTATCTGACGCCCCCCTCGGATACAGTTTCTGGCGTAGCAATCTTAGTATATATGCCTTTATCTAGGCTACCAAACATTGCCTAAACTAATTTACTCATTCCAGAACTTAGTCTACCAAATAAAACAATGTACCAAACAGATGTGTGAAACAATCTTAGTATATTTATCTTAATAACCAAAAAACACAATTAAAATAGCTAATACGCAATTATCTTTCAAAGTAATCCAGATTTTATTAATGTGGGTATATCCGTACCAGTATACTAAATATTGCCTTAAGGTTTTAAGTAGTGGGCTACAAGGTAAAATAATCCATATTGTTAACATTTATATTATAAAATAAAGAAGGTTGTAAGGTTAAAAAATAGGGGCTCTGTTTATAATTTTTCATTAATAAATTGTTTGAAAGTCCATGCTAAAATTTGATACTAATCCAAAAAATAAACAAGAAAATATAATTAAAAATGAATAGGGTCCACTTTTCCGAAATTGGACCAACCATTGGAGCTACACATTCGCACAACTATCTTGTCCAATTTCCACTCGACAACGCAACGTACTCGATCTTTGACGCTTTCTTCACTTATTTCAACGCAAATAAATTTATGTGAATACCAAACACACAAATAATATTGTGTGTGTGTGTCTATATATATATATATATAGTTTTATTAGTCTACACAATTTACGCTAGCATCATTTGTGTGCATGCACAACAACCTCATTAATTTTTATTATTTTATTTTCCCTTTATAGAGTTTAATTTAATTTTTTTATTAATTATAATTTATTCATTAAATTAGTGTTTATAATTATTTTTAGAATTTATTTTTCATATGTTTAGTTGATAATAATTGATTATTATGGTAAATTATTATTACATAATCAGAGTATATAATTTTTTAAAATTTTTATTTACACAATTAAAAATAAATACAAATTAGAATTAATTAAATATGTTATAATAAACTTTGTTTTCATTATAAAAACTAGTGAGGTAGTTGTCACATACACGATGTTCATAATTTAAGTAAGTTGTAAGACTATGTTTATATACATATATGTTTACATACATATTCGTCAACATGATTTTCCTTAAATAATACCCGAAGTAGAAATCATCTGAGGTTAAAACAAAAGGCACTCTATTAACGTTGTCCCACTTCTATTTTATCCGCTGTTTCTCTCTCTAGATGCGACTTTGAGTCTGTGTGTGTGAGAATTGTGGAATAGATACGAGAACCAGAATCACCCATCTCAACGATTTGGGGTTTTCTAAACTGTGGAGCACAGACTTGAATCCTTGATTGATTTTGTGTGTGTGTGTGTGTGTGTGTGTGTGTGTGAGAGAGAGAGAGAGAGAGAGAGAGAGAGAGAGAGAGAGAGATGGGAAGAGGGAAGGTTGAGTTGAAGCGGATCGAAAACAAGGTAAATAGGCAAGTAACGTTTTCGAAGAGGAAATCTGGGCTGATGAAGAAGGCAAATGAGATCTCAGTTCTGTGTGATGCTGAGGTAGCTGTGATGGTTTTTTCCACCAAAGGCAAACTCTTTCACTACTCTACTCATCATTCCAGGTACTGTATATATATATTCATAAATCAATCTTCACATCCCTTTATAACTATTTAACTGCTATATATATATATATATGCAATATTAAACTATGGAGTGATATAGTTTGAGACTGAATATTTCGAATTTAAATCTAACATTTTTAGACGTGAATTTGATTTTCCAAATATAATTTATCTTTTATACGTAGTTTGCAAATTATTACACGCTAGCTAGCAAGATCTTTATCTAGTTTGCATCGATCATTAAGTAGCGATTGCGTGTTTTCCCCGTCATATTAAAAGGCTCAGTGATGACTAATAAATTATTTGAGAGAAGCGAAACAGAACAGATATAGAAACAGAATGAAAGAGGTTTTTTCGAAGAATATCATGGGATTAACCCTACGAATCAAAAAGTATTTTTGTCACGAACAATAGAGATTCGACTAGAATTGAAAAGGTGAAAGAAATATTTCCATTTTGGTATGTGAAATTAATAGTCGAAGAGGTAAAAATATTTCCATTATATATCCACTAGAGTCTAGACAGGATAAGTTTAAAGAATAAATTAATACAATTTGAGATAATAGGAAACATTAATTCGTAGGGATGTTAATGGACTCAAACGGCTTGGTTTTGTGTAAGTACTATTCTTTTGTTTATTTTTCCTCGTGCACCCGACATATGGTATCGAGAAGATTCGAATCGGAATACTATTTTTTTGTTAGACATTCATATTTTAAACCAACATATTTTACACATTCCAATATGAACCAGCTTCAATTAATAGCCAAATTTTAAATTAGCCACTTAGGATAGGACAAGGAAAAGTTTTATTTTAGTCTCAAACTTAAAATATAGTTTTCTAACCACTTGAATTAAAATATCCCTCAATAATTATTTTGGGTTAAATTTTTTTTTAAAAAAAAACCATCGCCTTCCTTAATTGAAGATCATGCTTGTACCACCGACACTACAAAAAAAAGGATTTAACAACGGACTAGCGACATATTAGCCCATCTTTAATAATTATTAAATGATTAAGAGAGCAACGTTGTTGCTTGTTCATCGTTAGGTCCTCGCATATTAATAGTGACGAACATATCTATCGTTTAATATTTTTAAAAAGTTTAAGTAAAAAATTAAATACCTAATGATGGAACACATTCGTCATTAATTTTTTTTTAAATAATTTACTTAAAAAATTAAATATTTAACGACGGATTTTGTTTGTCGTTAATAATTTTTAAAAAATTAATTAAAAAATTAAACACGTGACAACGGAAATAATCTCCTGTTAAATGTAGCGGCTCTTTATCCGTCACTAAGTCGTATTTAAAATTACGCATGAACATTTTTCGCTGTTGTTTGTGTCTAAAATGTGTAGCGACAAATGGTCCATTTGTACTAACAACAAACACGAATTCATGGTTAGACTCGGTCGCTAAAGCGCACATTTCTTGTAGTGTGAGTATTTGGACATGCACCACACGTGCGTGGCAGATGTCCGGCGGGCATGTAAGATGGATAGAGTTGTCAAAATTGATCCAGCCTACCCTATTTTAGGGTCGGGTTGGGAGTTCAAATAAGGCCCGAAAAATATTGGGCATGTTCAATTGGGCCTGGGCCAAAAGCCCATGTATTTATTATTATTATTATTATTATTATTATTATTATTATTATTATTATTATTATTATTATTATTATTATTATTATTATTATTTTGG
Organism: Perilla frutescens; assembly: GCA_026008535.1. Classification (NCBI taxonomy): domain Eukaryota; kingdom Viridiplantae; phylum Streptophyta; class Magnoliopsida; order Lamiales; family Lamiaceae; genus Perilla; species Perilla frutescens. Next base: position 48,981,965 of record BRKX01000015.1, read on the forward strand.
TTTGAATTTGCTTGACTAAAATAGCATTCCTCGTCAATGTCCTGTTATTCAATAATTAAATATTGATTATTATTATTATTAAAATTAATATTTTTTTTGTTTTTGTGAATTATTAATTTTTTTAACACGGTAAATTATTAAAATTAATAGTTATGTGATGCGCATTTTGATTTTGATGAGCTATAATAATAAGTAGAAGATATATATCATATCTTATGTCTTTTGGTAAGATACATATGTTATTAAATTCAAAATAACTGTACTAAAACTATTATACTTAATTATATTTAGTATAATCATGTCTTCCCAAACCGAATTTTGTTTTAAATTATTGAAGTAACAACAATTTTTGAAAGCTTAGAATTTATGTGAAATTAGTAGGGTCGAAACATTTAGTGTAATTTTCTACTTTTTTTGTCTTATTTATTTTATGCTTGTATTTTGCTTAATTTTATTTTTATTTTTTTAATGTGGTGGTTAATTAGTCAAATTAAAACAAAGTCTCTCTTTTTTGCACTCTATGGACCGGGAAAAATGCAATCTGCACATATTTCAGAGTAGCTCGACCCAACCCGGTTTCGGTTTTCGGGTCGTCAATCCCAACATCTTCGTCACTGACACATCCACACCATTGTATATTTTTGTATTCTATTTAGTGGGTTCATTTTTAAATATAATTTATTTATTTTTTTAAGTAAAGGCATTATTGCTATTTATCGGAAAATGACTGGAATAACTATATTTTTAAGCTTGTGGTTAAAAGATATACTTATCCAAAATTAATGGCTAGTTTTCTCTACGGGTATTATCGGATTTTAGTCCGACCTTTCAAATAATTCACAAAAATGTCCTAAACTTTTATAAATAACAATTTAATGTCCGACCTTTTGAATTTATAACAAATCTAACCTGGAATTAATTTTCGGGTTTTAAATTTCCAACGTATATCTTTTTACATACGGTCTAGAGTGAAATATAATTTTATTTGATCAATTGACGTGGCACAAGTATTTTCCACGCCAGTAAAAAAATTCAGAAAAAAGATATACGATGGCAACTAAAAGCTCAAAAATTAATTTCAGGCTAGATTTGTTATATATTCAAAAGGTCAGGTATTAAATTGTTATTTATAAAAAGTCAGGACATTTTTGTGAATTACTTGAAAAGTCGGGCTAAAATCTGATAATACCCTTTTCTCTACTGCCCCTTAAACTATTTTGTATACAAGTTCCAATAACTCAATATAACGATTTGGAAATTATTCTTGACATGCAAATTTAATTCGTATTCCTTCCTTTCAATTAAAGCAGCTTCTCCGGTGACAAAATTTTAGTCCTTTTCCTTGAGATTTGGAATCTACACTTCAAAAATATATATATATATATATAATAATAATAATAATAATAATAATAATAATAATAATAATAATAATAATAATAATAATAATAATGCAATATTCACTAAGAGACTTGAAAATTCATTATGTTATTTATCATTTTTTGGGTTTGTTTGTGTTAATTTGGTAAGAAGTCACTAAAATCGAGACATATCTCAAATGCCGAGTTTTGGAAAATTTGAAGCACTACTTTTTGTATCAAATATATACTAATATCCTGAAATTTTGTCAATTTTATAAAAATGTGCCCAACTTCAAATAAATCTAAAAAAAATCCAAATTGTTCACGTTTTTGCAAAAATGTCCCTAATATAAATTCAATTTTAATTTTGTTGACGGATTGTTGACAAATCACGTTCGAGTCCAGCATTTAAAATGACGTGAAATATCATATTCCATATATGTTGAAATAAAATATGATTTTACACATCATTTTACACGCTCGACTTCGACATACCTTGTCAATGATACGGCACTAAAGATTGGAACATATCGTAGGACATTTTTACAAAATTGTAGAAAATTTGAGTATTTTTAATATTTTTTTAAATTCATGACATTTTTGTCAAACAAAGTACATAAGTTTATATTTGACCCTATTTTTTTACTATACTCTTAGTTACATGACTAAAGATACTTTCCCCATTAATTACAATACTAAAGTTGCTTTCTACCCTTTTCCCTTAAAAAATAAAAATAAAAATGTTGTTTTCTACCCTTACACATGTATTAGTGGAAATCATGCAAGAGGAGTCTAAATGACATCCTTTATGTATGATTTCCTAAATAAATAATTTTGTCTAAATAATTTGCTATTTCTATTGTGTAGCATGGAAAGAATTATTGCAAAGTATGAAGGACATAATGCAGACAATAATCTTGCTGCGGATTCTGCACACAAGGTATATAATGCAAATTAAATATTTCATCTTTAGATGTGCTTTTGTATTTATATATATCTTTAGAGAGGTGATTTTTTTCATCCTGGATAGAAATTTATATCTAGAGTTGTTAATTAGGTCAACTTGCTCGGTTGCGGGTCAGTCCTATCTCACTATCTGTAATTCGGACTAAACTTTCTTTGAAATATAAACTTTTTATCCTAACCCTAACTCTTTAGTTTCAAGCTAGTTCATTATGCCAATAAGTTTAGGAAATAATATTTATTATGTATAAAATTTTCAATTGATGTCCGCTAAAAACTTTTAATTTAACAAATTAATAGTAAATATAAAATAATTTACCACTAATTAATTGAATAAATCATTTAAATTTCAGCAAATATATATATATATATGCTTAAATTAAACTATATTAAACATTTGAAATTTTCAATATTTAACTAAAATATAAAAATAATCAGTAGAAATTTGTGTTGACCCGAATTTCAATCTACCATATTGGGTTGTCAGGCTATTTACCACGTACGAGCCCATTTGAGTTGGATTCCTTTCGAGGTAAAATCTTGCATGTCCTAAGTCCTAACCCTCTTTTTTCTTTGACTATTTGATTAGCCCATCGATTTCGAATTAAATTAACATCTCTATTTATATCCACAGCATAAAATTCTTCTTCTTCTTCTTCTTCTTCTTCTTCTTCTTCCCTTTTGTTGTAAAATTTTCTTGCCCTAACCATCCTTTTTGTTGGACTATTCAGTTAGCCCATCAATTTCGGATTGATTTAACATCTCTATTTGTGTGTGTATAGAAAAGAAACTTCAATCCATATGCCATGAAAATAAAAATAAGCATTAAAATCGATTTGGAAATATTTAGATCTGTTTTTATTTTAGAAGAGCTCATAGATTGATCATAAGTGGATAAGAATTCTTGGGACTAAATAAAAGAGGCAAAAATGTCATTAATGAATCTCAATGGTTCAAGTCTACTCTATAAAAAAAATCAAGGTTTTGGAGATATTTTTAGCGGTTGTCATAAATGATCGATAGAGAAATAAATCAAATAATGACAAAATAATTACTCCGCGCGTATACAAATGAATTTCTAAATTATTGCTCTAGTTTTTAATGGTTTGTTATGGAATTTTTAAAATAGATGTGATAGTTTTCCAACCATTAAAATATGAGATGAAACATGATTAATTTTAGAATAGATCTAGTCAGATTAATTAGATAGAACCATAAGGGTGATTGAGTTGAGAATGTGTACCTTTCCCATGAGTTTTTCTCTAATTTGTGGGATTCTCTAATTTAACAAGGACAAAAAAAGGAAAAATGTTAAGCTCATTTTAAAGTTAAAATGTAGAGAGAGGGGAAAGATCAAATGAGCAATTAATAATGCCATGAGAACTAGGAACTCATTTCAACCATCTCAATCATTCAATAGAAACTCGTCTCAACCATTCAATTGATGAGATGAGAGCGATGAAAATTTTGTGAATATCTTTAATAAATAATCAATTTATATTAGAGACACCGAAAAGTATGAAAGATGTTCAAAGATGGGAGGATCCAAATTGTGAGGTGCAATGTTCAAAAATTGGCCTCTCATTATATAGTCAACACTTTAAAATCGTTGTAAGTTAACAAAATACAACAATTTAATTAAAAAAAACGTTGTATATTGCTAGTTTAACAGGCCATATATATTGCTAATTAATTGACATAATGTTTACTGAGCATTATCATATTGGTTATTTGACATTCACATTTCTAATTTGGTAGATTCATGGTGTTGATGAAACATTGTCTTATTGATAATTAGCTAGACAGATTCGTGTTGCTAACATGAAATTATATAGTGATGCTAATATGGCATCCTCATAATGTTCTATTTTTACTTAAATAGCATTACATATAGTTTGATTTTCAAACATAACTGATATTGTTATGTTTCTAGTTAAATAGCATCATGTGTCAGCAATATACATATAGCATGTTAGCATTATGAATATACCATGTCAGCAATACGTAATGTTGGACTTGGTATTTGCAATATAATGCAACCACATTTCTTTGAACAACAACACAACAATTATACCCCTTTTTTTATAGACTTGTTATTTACAAGATTGATACTGCCTTTTATATTAAATTTCGTCTATTGAGATCGAAGTTTTGGATCGTAATAGTAATATATATATGTGTGTGTGTGTGTGTGAAATTTTTTTTATCATCTTTATTGATCACATTTATTTCCTTAAATAAATGTAGGAAAATTCGTATGTTGATCATCCTAAACTCCAGGCTCGAGTTGAATTCTTACAAAAAAGCATAAGGTACGCTGTAGAGTCCATGTACTTTTGTTGTTTCATTATAAACAAATTTACTCCTCGAAATTCTTATTCAATTTATGAGATATAGAATGCCATGACTCTCGAATGCACCCCTTGTTAAGTTCAAACTTGCATTTTATCAATATTATTACAGAAAAATGGAGCGAATTGATCACTAGTCTTTAATTATATATCATCGATAATTAGACGAGGAACATGCATGCAACAATTATATTGTAATATTTCAAGAAAAACGAGAGTTGATGATGCTTAGGAACTATGATGGAGAAGATTTGGACCCTCTAAGTTTGAGAGAGCTCCAAAGTTTGCAGCATCAACTTGATACTTCTCTCAAGCGAATTCGAATGAGGAAGGTAGTTTTAAATTAAAGCTTGCATGCTCCCGATATGAGTTTGGATATGAGTATGGGTATACCGTCTTAATTTCTTGTGTTAAATTAATCGCAGAACCAACTTATGCTCGAGTCCATTTCTCACCTTCGCAAACAGGTAAAACCAACTCCCATTTCATATTAAGTGTCGTTTTAATAGTTTAGTATTTCTTCAAAAAAAAAACTATTCTACACGTTCTAGGTAAAAAAATATATATTTTTTTTCTTGACTTGCCTTCTTATAATGTATTCAAACATTCTCCTGGTCCCACTAATCATTGAGAGAAACAAATTAAATAAGTGTGTAATTAGTAATCTGATTATTTTATTAATACGTTTTCATTTCTTGAAAATGACACTCAATATAAACAGAGGGAGTATTATATATATTTTTTTCTATTTTTCTCTTCCTTGAGGCATACACATAATTAATCCTGGGTTTAGTTCGAGAAGATGTCACAGCTGAAATAAATTGGAAGCAGCACTTTCCTCAATTATACTTCAAAATCAATAGTTAATCCAAAAATGAATTTCTTTTGATGCATGTGTACTTTTCATTAATTGGTATTTATTTATGATAGAAGAGATTGGTGCAAGACCAAAATTTCTTGTTAGAAAAGTAGGTGATTTTTTAAATAAAAAAATATATATATTAATATTTGGCTAGTGATCATTTCATTATAATATATTTTAGTTCTCTAATGGATTTTTTGGTGCTGAGGTAAGTATATATTATTTGAAATCAGGTGAAAGAAATGGAGAAGCAAAAAATGGTTGAGCATACACGTGAGGAAGAAGAGGGTGAAAGCTCAAACTTCGTTCAAATCCACACTTCACCATCTTAACCTAAATATTTGGTATATATTGATACATATACTCTTTAGTATTATGATGATGATGATGATGATGATGATGATGATGATAATAATAATAATAATAATAATAATAATAATAATAATAATAATAATAATAATAATATATTGTAATTTTTGAATTACTCAAAAAATTTAATATAGTCTGTTAAAGCACGGATCTGATCCCATGTGACCATTCGTATTACATTTCGTGTGTCATAATTAAGTTTTTTTTAATATACCCTAATTGGGGAAAGATGAACTCTAAATAAAAAATTTAAACTAAAATAAATCATAATAAATTTAATATTTAAAATATTTAAATAATTAAAGATTTAGCACAGAAAATGCCACACGGATTGTGACAGGTGATCTCATTTTGTCAAAGCGTGTATTATTTTTATTTTTTAATTAGAATAAAGCACGTATTATTATTGATTAACTAGTGCTTGTATATGATGATAGTGGTGGGTCCCAGAAACAGCCTTAGTTTCAACGACCGCCGGAGAAGGTGGTGACCAGATGGTAGATTAATCCAACACTTGTGTATATTCCGTCCGTCGTGACTCATCCATCAATTTAGACATTAATAAAATAAAATTTGATGGTGTTTCAACCACCCTTAGTTGTGGGCTGAAATGGGACTTGCATAGACATACCATTGTTTGATATTTGTATATTTTTTATTTTTTTAGTAACTAGGAAAAATTGTGAGCTATATTTGTGAGTGTCTTTTGAGTAAACGTGAATCGTGTGTAATATCATGAATCTATAAAAATATATTACTTTTGACATTAAAAAGAAAATGCGTAAATGCCCTATAGAGAGAAAGATTGAATTGTGGATTTTGGTACATATTTCTTAGCGCTGAAAATATCCATTAGAATGGTTACTGTTGGTGCATCTTTGAAAGATCTGAAACACATCAATGAATGTAAAAACTATTTCTTGACTGGTGATTTAGAAAAAAAATCTAGAAAGATTGTATTGTCTATTTTTGTACATATTTTTTAGTGACGAGAACATCCATTATAATGGTTACTGTTTGTGCATCTTTGAGAGATTTGAAACACATCAATGGATGTAAAAACTATCTCTTGAATGGTGATTTACAAAAAAAAAATCTATATGGACCAAGGATTATTTGCTCTTGGGAGAATGAGATTTGGAAATTGGTGAAGTCTTTTGCATGGATTGAAACAAAGACCAAAGCAATATTGTCATGAGAAATTTTGTACGGTAATGTCATGATATGGTATGAATTCAAAATCAATTAGTGTGACAAATGCATCTTCGTTAAGATATAAAAAATGAATTTGTAATCATATGTATTTATGCAGATGGCATGGTTATCCGTGTAAGCAATGATAAAATGATTAAATCTTTAAAAGATGTTGAATTCAAGATTAATTTGACATGAAAGATATGAGTCTAGCTGTTGTGATACTTCGAATTAAAATTCTTCGAGCATTACAAGAGATTATGTTGAGTTAGTCACATTATGTGGACAAAATTCTTAAAAAATTTAATAAGAATGACTTGAGTTTAGTTAAGACCCGGATAGATATAAGTCAACATCTATTAAAAAATGAAGGTGAAAGCATTTTTCAAGTAGAATACTCAATCATCTTAAAAAGTCTGGTATACTTAATGACTTGTACATGACCAAACATTGCATATACAATGAGTAATCTAAGTAGGTATACTAATTAATAATCCAGTTGATGTACACTGGAAATGTATAGTGAGATTACTTAGATACTTGAGATATACTAGTTTTATGGACTGCACTATAAAGCATGCATATTTGACAATTGTTGAAGGTTATTATGATGCTAATTGAATATCTGATATGAAGGGCTCTAAGTCTATAAGTGGATATGTATTAAGTTTGGGAGGTGTAGTCATTTCATGATGAGAATCTTCTAAGCAAAGTATTATAGCCAGATTAACCGTGGAATCTGATTTTATAGCATTTGACAAGAGTGGTGAAAAGGATAAATGACTACTTCATTTCTTAGAAGACACTCTAAGTTGGCCAAGGTCAGTGTCTGACTATCTGCAATTTGTCTATATTGTGACAGTCAATCTACAATTGGTATGGTACAAATCAATATATTCAATAGTCAGTCTAGACATATACGTCAAAAACATAATACCATTAAACAACTATTCTCAACTAGTGTTATTTTTTTCATTGACTATGTGAATCCTAAAGATAATTAACTTACTAGATTCGTTAACCAAAAGGTTAAATAGGGAAATAGTTATAAAATCAACACGAGAAATGGGACTAAAGTTTTTAGAAAAGAGTTGATACAGTGGAACCCCATCATATTTGAATGAAGATCCCAAGATCAAAGTAGGATTCATAAGATTATTATAGCAGTCGTTATCCCTTGTTAAGTGATGTCCGTATGGAGAAAGATAAGGAATTTGACTTTTAATTCTTATGTGTCGGTAAGCCGAGCCAGCTAAATCAGGCCTGATAGACTCACATTAGGCTAGGCCAAAGGGGATCTTCCCCCCTGAAATTTTTGAAAAAAAAAAATCAAGGATATATCTGCCCTTTCATATTTATATCTAAATAAAATATTCACCTTAAAAAATGCAAAACAAAACGCAATGTAGAAAACCCAAATCTCTATTCTTCTATTGGGGTCCCCTCTCAATTTTCATTTATTCTTTGCAGTCGATCCCTCATTTTCCAAATTTGTTGACTTTTTTTATAATTTTTTTCCTTTGTTAAATTTCACCAAATGTTTTAATATCTACTTTATATTCATTGTTATTCTAGCTTCTTGTCCATATCATTCTTTGTCTGCCCAATAATTGAGTGTGCAATCTAGAGTTTATTGGAGATTTGGAGTAGTAAGATTTTTCTACATTAAGGTAAATTTTATTGTATTTACATTAGCATTTACTTCAAATGTTGAATTATTTTAATGTTATATTATGAATTGTTTGGTTTAGTTACTTTTTAAATTATATTTGTCAATTATCACTTGGTAGGAATGATTAGAACACAGTAGTTAATAGTTTGATTGAATATTTATAGTTATTAATAATAATGATTTTAAACTACTATTTATTTGTGTGCCTAATTTATATTATATTTGTCACATATATTTTTTTATTTTCTTTGTCACATATTTTTTATTTTCTAATGTATTACATACATAAATTAAAATGAAAGTTTAGCAAATTATAAGTCAATATGCTTGTATTATGTAGATTAAAATGACATATTAATTGTAGAATATTTGTTGTTCTTGCATATATAATTATTAACTTAAGCTAAGCTTTCTTCATTTTTTAGAGAAATTGAATGCTTTTATAGCAGAATACAATTGACTATGGAGGCATCATCTTCATCGATTAATGATTAATCTATACTCGCTCAACATCAAGTACCATCAAAGCAAAGAAACATTCAAGTTGATTTAGAAAATCTTCCCAGTGATCTGGGATTACGACCTAGTATCACAAGCTATCCAACAAACTTAATCGAGAAGGGTCATAGAGCCTAGTTATGAAAAGTTTCATGTCAACCACGTGATCACAATTTTCCTCAAATAATGGATGAGGATCAAAAACATAAATTTGTTACATCTTGGTTTGATGATTATAAGAGTTGGTTGGTATATAGCATTATCTTTTTCATTGGGGCGTAGTGAAAGAGAATGATTTATTTGTTTCTGATGTGTTTAATATTGGCACAAGAAAAAAGATTGAAAGAGCATTATCGTGATCATAATAAATGTAGATTGACATGTCAAGCTTTGATGAATCAAGCTCAACACATTGAAGTGTCACTTGTTAAAGTCTCAAACCAATCCTAGCTTGATTTTTGTAGATTAAATACATCAATTGTTTGTTTGTTCTACCTCATTATGCAAAGATTATCTTTTTGAGAAACTGATGAGTCGGAAGAATCATTAAATCAAGGCAACTTCATTGAGCTTTTGAAAGTTATTGCATCATGCAATGACAAAATAAATAATGTTGCATTGAAAAATGCTCCAAAAAATCTCAAACGTACATCTCCTAAGTTTCAAAAAGATATTATAGATATAGTTGCAGTTGAGACAACAAAAGCTATCATCGATGATATTGGAAATGACTTTTTCTCCATTTTAGTTGGTGAACGTCTGGATACTTCTGTGAAAAGAGCAAATGGTAGTTGTGCTAAATTATGTGAATAAGACTAGATTTGTCATTGAACATTTTTTTGGTCGTGTGCATGTTAGTGACATAACTACAATCATCACTTAAAAAGGGTACTGATTCTACATTCTTCACTTATCACTTAAGCATTTCTAGTTTGAAAGGTCTGGGATATGATAGTGTAATGTTAGTGCCATCGTTTAGCACTAAGTGTTTTAGTTGTCATAATATTTATGAAAAATTAAGAACACAAAGGTTCTGGTTTTTCAAGTTTTGAAGAACATGTTCTGGACATGAGACAAGAACATTCTGCTGTCAATCTGATTGCAGATCAAAGAATGTTCCGATAAAAGTGTTATGCAGATGATCATGTACATGGTTGTCTAGAAACTTCCTAAGAGACTTGCCGAGCTGATTTCAAGAAGATGAAGATTCATATTGAAGATAGACGTCTCAAAATAAAAGTCACCTTATTTAGATTAAAGATCAAGATACAAGAAGACGAGTTCTATTCAAGGAAGAGTTCTAACTAGGGTTGTCTGAATCTTACTAGGAAAGTTTCCTTGTTAGAGTTTGATTCTATTTAGGATAATCTGATTACCTTGTTTAGGTTATACTTGTTATTATATATAGCTTGGGAATCAGACTAGTTAGTGGATGATAGTCGTATGCAAAAGAACTAATTAGAGAGTCTAAAAAGCTTCAAGTTTTGAAGCATTAGTATTCGGTTTGTTAAACTAGGTTTGATCTTTTGATCATTGTGTTTCTAGTTGGTGTTTGATATTCTTTCGTACACTTTTAAAGGAGTCTCGGGAGAGATTTTCTGTGGGAATTAGAGGGAGTCTAGGTTGTGAGGGAATCTCATAATTCAGTCAATCAAAAGAAGTTATAGTGGGTAGGAAAGGGTGTTAGTGCTCTGCTTAACACCAATCGAAGAGACCCAGTCAAGATGATCAGTGGTGCCATATTGCACACTAAGTTTTTTATCAAGTGCTCTACATTGCACATGTAACAATGATTTATTGTCATTCATCTGTATGGCATTGAATAATCACTTAAGTATTTGGTTTTTCCAAGTACATGACTATTGTCTTGGACAACATTCATAAAGACATACATGAATGAGATCTGAATTTCCTGAAGACAGCTCAAGCAAAGAGTTTGGATTGAGCTTGAGATAAAGACTGTTGTGCATCATGCCACAACAGAGATTGTTCAACACGTTAAGTACTGCCATTTAGCTTGAGTGATAGCCTGAAGTCAGCCTGTGAACATACAAGACATTCCAATGTGCTACCTGAAGTGAAAATTCAAGATCAACAATGTTCATTGCAATGTGCATGAACATCTACATGAACACCTGAAGAGAAGGATCAAGATCAACGATGTTTATGGTAATGTTCATGAACGTTTGTATGAACATCTTCTGTCCAGATTGTTCTTCCAAGATCAATGAAGTTGTTCGAGATTTCCAACCAAGGGGAGATTCAGAGATCATTCTAGAAGATGCCTTATCCAGCTTGAAGAGCACAAGATTGAAGACAAAGACAGAGTTCTAAAGATGGAAGAAATCCTAACATGGATTGTCCTAGGTCTTGGTTTCAATAAGGAAAGTTTCCTTATTCATTTCAGAATAGGATTAGGACATATGTTCCCTTGTTAAGGATATATTTCTCATATATAAATAAGCATGGGATTCAGACCAATTAATATACATACCGAACAGAAGAACTGCACTAATTATTTCAAGAGTTCTAACTGTTTTGAGCCACTTAGTTTCAGTTGTGATTTAGACTAGAGGTTAGTATTCTAGTTATCGTATATTGAAACATTTTTTTCATACACTATCAAAAGGAGTCTCGGGAGAGATTTTCTATAAGAACTAGATAAGTTAGATATCTAGGTTGTGATGGAATCTCATGATTCAATTCAACGAAAGAGGGTGTACGGGTAGAAAGAGTTTGGAGTGACGGGAGGTTAGCTTCGTGTAATAGCCTAAGTAAACATGATACCGGAGTAGTGAATTATTTTTCACGCACTTGACAAGTCCCCCTAACGTAGATCAGTTGATCGAACAGGGTTCCCAATGTGTTGTGTACTTTACATTCTACAAATTACTTTTTAAGTTCACAATAATGTTCTTGAAAATTATTGTGAACCTTATCTTTCAACACTCGTGTACTTTTCTGTGAATATTTTGCAGACAGATACATATCACACGAGGTGTACACTTTCAAAGAGGTTGAGTGACGGGAGGTCTTCGTGTAATGGCCTTTGTAACCATACAACAGAGTAACTGATTGAGAAGTTCCCCTGACGTAAATCAATTAATCGAACAGGGTTATCATCCTTGTGTTCATTATTGCTTTAAATTATAACAATTTGTATGTGTATGTTACTCATAATGTTTGTGAGCATGATTATGCACATGACAATCTCTGTACAATTTATGTAACTTCAATTGGTACCAGAATAGGTCATTTTGATAAAAATGCAAAGATTACTGAAAGGAGATAATTGTGTGAAGATTTTGGTTGTTTCAAGTCATGACTTCAATCAAGGAAGAATGATCCACAGTCAGGTCACCACTTCTTAAAGGAAATAATTATCCTTACTGGAAAGCAAGGATGAGGGAATTTCCCAGATCAATAGATGAGCTTGCATGTAAAAACGTCATTGAAGAATGGACAAAACCAACTATTTTCAAAGAAGGAAAGCACATGGAGATTAAAGTAGAAGAGTGGATTGTGCCACATAAAACTTGGTACAATGTAAATTTTAAAACCCTCAATGTCATATCAAGACATTGAGAATCATATCAAGCTGCATGGGATATTCTAGAGACTACTTTTGAAGGTACCAGCTCATTTAGGCTATCAAGACTTTAGAATCTTACTTCTAAGTTTGAAAATCTTAAAATGAAAGAAACTGAAAGTATTGGAGAGTTTAATGTCAGATTAAGAAATATCTCCAAATAGAGTTCTGCACTTGGAGAACCTATGAATAATGAGAGACTTGTAAGGAAAGATCTCAGATCTCTTTCTAAGAGGTTTGCTTATAAAGTTGCTACGATCGAAGAAACCAAGGACATCAAGAACATGAGGCTCAATTAACTGATAGCATCTTTTAGAACATTTGAGATGAATCTAAAGGATGAGAATGACAGTTTAAAGAAAAAATGAATTGCTCTAAAAGTTAAAGCTTTAGACGGTGTACCTGAAAAAGTACAGAATAATATTCCTAAACTTAACTCAGAAATGATGAACTCCATGGTTTTGATTACAAAGAACTTCAGTAGAATGTTGAAAAGTGCCAACAAGCAATTCTTCAGAAAGTTCAATAACGGAATGCAGAATTCTGAAAATTCATCCCAAGAAAGGAACTCCAACAATGATCAAAAAGATTTCCGGCAGAATAATTAAAGAAGAGAAATCAAGTACAGAAAATGTGATGGATTTGGTCATATTCAAGCTGAATGTGCCAATACACTTTAAAAAGAACGAGAAGAACTACAATGCATCTTTGAGTAAAAATGATTCTGGAAACAGTAGCAGTGATTCTGATAAAGAGACCATCACATTCACAACTAAGGTATCTGATTATCAAGATCCATTTGCTCTAGCAGAAGAAGATGAATCAGACAATGAGGATTTTTTCCAAGAAGACTTCGTGCAAACATATAAAGAGATGTATTCAAAGTGGCTGGAAGTTGTGGAGATTAACAAAAATCTTATGTCTCAAAATAAGGACCTTATTGCAGAAAATGAGATACTGATCAAGGATGATTCAAGTAAGAAAGACATCATTTGTCAACAAGAGATTCATTTGTCAACAAGAGAAAGAGATTGCTGAGCCATCTTCTAAACTTAAATCCATCAAAAAGAATGTCACCATGCTGAACAATAAGACAAATAATCTTGACAAGATTCTGACTGCTCCAAGACATTATGGAAGAAGTCATCCAGGTCCTGAATTCGCAGGAGAACAATCATCTGCTAAGACAAAGTTTGTTAAGGAAAGAATAAGTCAATCGGCTCATGTACTTCAACATGTTCAGCACAATAGGAAAGACATTACATACAGAAGTAAATCTAGAAATAAATTTAATAGCAATAGAAAAGGAATTATCTGTCATTACTGTGAAGAGAAAGGTCACATTCGACCACACTGTTAAAAGCATCTCAATGATCTACGTAGAATGGGAAGAAGATTTGTGATACAAAGATCATTCAACAAGTAAAATGAGCCAGCTTCTCAGAAGAAGAAGAAGAAGAAGAAGAAGAAGGCTCCTCAGAAAAAATAGCAGGTTATCAAACAGAAAAATCATGATAGTCTGATTGCTCATACATCTTTGCTAGTTGAAAATAATAGCAACTGGTATTTTAACGGTGGTTGTTCCAGGCATATGACTGGTGATTGTTTAATTGTACATAACTTGAAAGCATGCTCTTCAGACTTTGTCACCTTTGGAGATGGTAAGAAAGGCAAAGTTATGGAAAAATGAGAGTTGGTTGTGAAAGGAATGCCTGAGCTGAAAAAGGCAATGCTTGTAGATAGACTCAAAGCCAATCTCATTAGCATCAGTCAGTTTTGTGATTATGATATGATAGATATATTCACTAAGGAGAACTGCAATGTGCTTAAGAAAGATAATGATATGTTTATGGAAGGCAAAATATCCGCTGACAATTGGTATCAGCTTCATGTACATGTACAAAGTTCAGTAACAAGTTAGAGAACATCCTTGGAAGAAACAGAAATCTGGCATCAGAAACTTGGTCACATTTACTTCATAAATCTTCAGAAGATTATCAACAAAGAGATAGTTAGAGGAACCCCTCATATCAAAGTAAAATGTGATAGGATTTGTGGTCTCTGCTAAGTTGGGAAGCAGATTAGGTCTCAACACAAATAAGTACAATTTTTCAAGATTCCTAATCATGGTCATTCTAGGTATTCTTTCAGCAGCGAGATTATAAGAAGTTTATTTTCATACATTGTTCAAAATTCATACTATCTGCAAATTGAAGTGCTAATGATCAAATTTAAATAGTTGAGAAGAGAATTGTGTACCTCCATATTGGCTTTGAGTGTTAATGTCACTTACTAGTTGAAAATTAAGTTGTGGTTGCACTGTTGCAGGCCCACACTCCAGTTGATAATGATTTCTTATATGCATCTGGTATGTCCCATAGCCTCCTCTAGTGTGTAATACGTAATGTTTGGTACAATAGTTGTAATCTATTTCGGGTGTATCCTTCTTTGCAATCTTTCTAAAATGAATATGGAACAAATCGAATTTAAGAGTCGAAACCCTCTCTTCATTGACCTCCTTCTCAGCCTCGGGATATGGATATACACCATTATTAGCACGAGATTTTTCATCTTGTTGTTGAAATTGAATCCATCTTGCCACTTCTTCATCAAGATGCATTTGAGCAGCTGTCGGGTCTTCATGATCATTTGTTGCATAGTTTTCTTCTTGTGGTTTCCAAGAAGACGTCATTTCAGGATCTAGAGTTTCCTAAATAAGCACTACAGAATGAGTATGACAATGACGATGTGGATCTTTGGAACTATTAACGACATCTTTTCTTTTTTTTCTTTATCAGCTCGATTATATCGGCTAGACATTATGTATGATATAAATAAATTAAGAGATCGAGAGTTGGGTGTTAAGTTGAGAGAAAGAGACTGAGAGATGGTAAGTTGAGAGAGAGGGTAAGAGATTATGAGAGTTGAGTGTCGAGAGTTAGTTGAGACTAAAGAGAGAGAGTAACTTGATAAAGAAAGAGATTGAGAACGAGAGACGAAGTAAGATCTTGAAAGATAGAGAGAGAGAGAGAGAGAGAGAGAGAGAGAGAGAGAGAGAGAGAGAGAGAGAGAGAGAGAGGAATTGATGAGTGAAATGATGAAGTGGGAGGAAAAAATTGAAATTGAAATTTTGAAATAAAAAAACATTGGAACCGTCGGTTTAGAAGAACAAACCAACAATTTCTCTCACAAATTAGCGGTTTCAGCACACGCGGATCTGATGGCGAGCTTTCCTAGTCGTAGATCAAGATCACGCGAATCGTGATCTCGACTATCGATTAAAAATGGTTTGCCGATTCCGGATGCTTAAACAGTAACCACACCGTCAGAAAGGGAGTTCTAGTTCCGAATTGTAACCGTAACCGTCAACCACGGTTTACAAATATGTGAAAACCCATAAAACCGACTGTGTGCAACCGTCAATCCGATTTATTTTGGCTACTTCTAAGTAATGATGATGTACAGAGGCCCGACGCCATTGATTGGTTATATATTGTGAATCACATTGAATTTGTAATTGTGCTACACCTTATAAGGCAAATCTTGGGAATCACTCATGAACTTTCCCAAGTATCAGAAAAGAAATATTAATATATTATTATGCAATGAATCTTGTTAAAGTATCGAAAACTCGCTTACAAGGAATGAGAGATGATGATTGGGAGACTTTTTCTAGGTGACAGATCAGATCAACTCGTACATCGAATATAACTTATAAGAAAACGGAAGTCTTGTATCAAACCCTATGAAGATCAAATATGTGTCATATATAGCATGTAGATGTAGAAAGTTCAGAAATCAGAATCAAATTGCAATTAGCTACGACAACCTCAATAATGTAAAACGTAATCGTCATCTCAATGAAATGTCTTTTTGTTAAGCACGTTCTGCCTAAAAAAACATTAGAGCACTTCCAACAGCTTCTCTATTTTACAGTATTCATATCTTTATTTCATAACAAATCTATCTCTTCTAACCTATAGTCCTCTCTAAATTCTACTCTAAAAAATAATATTCCATAATATTCATTTGTATATATTTAATTAATCTTAATTTTCTAAAATGAAAATAAAAACTATAGCGCATAACAATATTACTAAAAAAGGGGAAAAGTGCGCTTTCTTTATGTAATTTTATGTACAATTTTATATTTAACCATTTTGTATTATATAACATTTAAAAGAAAAAAGATAAAAAAGAATAGAGAAAGAAATGTTTAAAAGAAACAAAAAGAAAAATGAAAAGAGTTAGAAGAAAAGGAAAACAAAATAAATAAAAAATAAAATTATAGAGCGCGTAAACAGTGCTGTTGTAGTTCACGTCTGAGTAATGGAGAGATGTATAGAGAGGCTGCTGGAGCACTGTGAAATAGGTCTTAGAGAGGCTGCTGGATTCGGTCTTAGAGTGAACTCTCTCTCTCTCTCTCTCTCTCTCTCTCTCTCTCTCTCTCTCTCTCTCTCTCTCTCTACATGAGATATATATACACACAAACAAACACATATCTGTGGCTCCAAGATAAATCAAATGTAACAAGGATTCCCCATCAAATGAAAATAGCAGCTGTGAAAAATACAACCACAGTAAACAATATCTGCAAGAAAATGTACTGGTAAATTGTTGTGCTGAAATACCATCAGCATATGAAAACATCACATTTTTCTGGACGCATATATACAAAGACTTTACACTTGGAGGTTCAGATGTACTC